>JAITYX010000077.1:17500-702500 GCA_021018815.1 Talinum fruticosum | reverse complement strand
TGCCTTCACTATGAAATCATAGTGATCTAGTCTAGGTGACTATCAAATCCCTTCACTATGAAATCATAATGATCTAGTCTAGGTGACTATCAAATCCCATAACTACCAAGATTAACACCACTCAAGATCAACTGTGATGATGATGCCAATTGTGGCAAACCATCATGATCATAAATGATTCAGGCTAAGTGCCAAAAGCTTACAAATAGCAATGTGGACAACAATTGACATCTAGAGACATTGGGGAACTCCAATAACAATCACGATTGCCACATGAACCAACGCAAAATTTTTGTATATACATAATCCCTTTTGGATGAAAGATTAGGCATGACTGAAAAACCAAAAGTGAGGCAAATGATCAAGCCTACTTCAATGATCAATTTTCCGAAATAATCATACGTAAAAATAGGCCCACAAGCCAAGCAAACAAAGTGTTGTAAGAAGAAGTGGTTAGGCTGAACTCCAAAACTCATAAACACATACATTCTGTAACAGAAAATAGTGGACCTACTCTGAGATTGCTGCATCTATGCTCAGCATATCCATCCTCAACCTCTATCGTCTCTCTCCCTTCATATCTCACCCCCTGTATAGTCTGTACCTCTTGATGCCCTTTCTCTTGCCCATGCTAATTTAAGCACTAGGAACCTGCCTCTCAAAGCATCTCCAAGGTCTCAGGTCTCTGCAGCCGTCTCAGAGAAAAGAATAGAATAAATATTTGAAGTTTCCAACAGAGACTCTGAGATGATCTACTCATGGTGAGAAAACTCTACTACTCAGTTGGCCAAAACCTTGCATCCTCTTCCAGCAGTCCAATTTTGCCACAAATGATGAAAAACTCGACACGAGAATTCACCCATATTATCCATACTGCTAATTGAGCATAGCCTTAAGTTTAACATTCGAGAGAGTTTTCTGCCTATACCTTTCAGTAACATAGTTAACAATCTAAAATCACCCATATCCATTCCCACACATATCCTCATATATTTTTGGTGAAGTTCAACATTGATGATCCTACTAATCACTTTCTAATTTTAAACAAGAAACCAATAATAGGCAACTGGAATTTCTTTTCTTTTTCCTTCTTTTGAAAATGGGAAGTCATTTACTTCAGACAACCAAAATAGACCGATGCAAAGAATGCATTCTTTAGAGAAGCTAAACTAACTCCATCTCACAAAGAACAAAGGTCCTTAATGTTCCCAACAAGAGTCTTGATCCACTCATCTTCTATTAGAATGCCCTAAAGGTGTTTCTACACATTCAAAAGCTTCCATATTTCTTTGCATCCAAAAACTTTTAAAAATAAAAAACACGAGGAAGTCTTAATGGCCATCTGTTTTAACTTTTACCAAAAAGCCTACCAAAGCCAATAGATAATTCACAATTTTAGTCACTACGTAAGACAATCCCAAGCAATTGAAAGCTAGTTCCAAGCTCAACTAATCAATATACATTCAAAATCCGCTTTGCAGATGAAGCAATTTATTAACCAAAATTGACAACCTCTCAATCCAGCGTCACATAGCCCCTACCACTCTAGGATGCAGGCGCATGCCCAGGTTACTTGGGTCAGCTACTCTAACACCCACCTTGGGAAAGGCAGGCCAGAATCGAACCACCTGAGATCTAACCCAGTAAGACTAAACCTATGTTCACAACCTTAATGTCCCAGTTAGGGTTAGTAACGCACGTGAGTGAGCCGGCACTTGCTAGCTCATATAACATCGAGTTTTTAATATCAACTTTTCCAGTGCAGTATGTCAGGTTAATACTGAAATTAGTCTTAAAGTAGAAGAGAACATACTGGACCACCAAGGCCTGTAAAGCCAGCAAGCTGCAGCTCCTCTAAGATGCCTTCCCCACCAACTACATACACCTGTAGAAAGAGGGGATAATACGAGGGCTTAGCGACATTGCTAAGTAGAGGGAAGCTGAAGACAAACATAATTAAAGGATGCATCATAAAATCATGAAATAACCTTTTTATCCCGGGGAAATTCAATGGATTTGAGATACATTGCGGCTGCAAATGAGGAGGAGAAGATCTCATCCTGCCTCCATAAGTCGGCATCATCAGATCATTTATAGAAATAAGCTTGCCAGAAAATAAGCAAAAAACTTGGGGGAGGAGGGGAACACTACAACCTCGGAGACGGGGATGCCTAAAGAAAGAAACTTGATGGCACATTGCCTCCTTGACTTGGTGGAATTGTTGGTGACAAAGACCAGCTTCTTCCCCTGCAAGCCAATGCAATGGTTATCGGCAGAAGCAATGGAATTCGTTAGTCGTCAGATATACATCTCACCGTGGCTTGTTGGCAATGATTATCAGAAAGAAAGCAGTACAACTATACCTTGGATCTCAGGAAATCCAGCGTCTGAGGAACGCCGTCAATCAGTGTGTCGCCTTTCCAAATGACCCCTGAAATTAGCAATGTTATTTTTCAATATACAGATACAACCAGGACAAGAGGAGCACACAAAGGAGGGGAAAACAATAGATAAAGCATGAAAATATAAAGAAAGAACCATCGCAGTCAAAGAGAAAAGCGTCGACTGAATGGAAAAGAGAGGTGGCGTTGCTGGCAGTCAGAGGCTGAGCGGCTTCCTCCCCCATCTTTTGTTGAGTCCTCCAATCGACGGAGTGAGAGATGAGAAGTAAGCAAGAAATAAAAAAGAAACCAAGCAATAGCGTTGAGTTTAAGCTTTGACTGCCGGTTCATTTTAAAGGTTTGACCCTGCCGCTCCCTTGACTACTCCCTCGCATTCCCACACCAACGACCTCTCTGCCTCTCTCTCTCTCTCTCTCTCTCTCTCTCTCCCCCGCGCAGTATCGCTGAACAGTGTAGCCTTCCTGCCCATTTTCCGTATTGGATCCGACATTTGTTCGCCCATTTACAAATCCTGCAGGCTCATTACCGAATTCAATCTCTCGCCTTCCCGTCCTCCTCACCCCTTTTTCCCGGATGATATGACGCCATTGAAGCTGAACTTCCTCGGTAATGCTGAGTTCAAATTTTCCTATCTCCCTTCATTTCTACTAGTAATCAATTATTTGTTTGCATAGCCGTGATGCTATATCCGATTCGCCGTTTCGATTTGAGGCAATATCGAAGGCATGCATCTACAAGCTTGGTTCCGCTCAGATGGATGCTATATCAGACGGAAAAAAGGGCGATGTTTGTGAGTTCGTAGTGACACCAACGACAGGAAAAAGAAATACAATGCCATTATTGACGAAAAATTAAAGCATCGTAACATGCTAATGAATGGCTTCTACAAATATATACTTCTAGATCACTAGTGTAGTAGTGCAAGTTCTACCCTGGTCTAGCACCCTTTTGAAATTAATATTTTGTTATAATCAAATTACAAAGTATTGATTTTTTACATAATTAATATTTTCTAGTGTAGTAGTGTGTTATGGCGTAATTGGCAATATTTTGTTTATTTGATTTTTACATAATTGCAAAGTATTGATGAAAGTAATATGTTGGTACTGAAAAAACACCCACTTAGGGAGGTAGAATTTTGAATAGTAAAATTTTGCCTCAACATTCTAATCCTTTTAAAAGCGATACAAATAAAGTTTATACTATTTAAATTATCATGATCATTTTAATGTTGTCCTCCTAGAAAATTATTATAAAATATATAAATTTTATTTGGATCTGTCAATTTTTTTAAGTACAAGGGATGTTCGATTCACCGAGCCCAAAAAGCGAGTTGAAAATATAGTTAAGCGGATGAATTAAGTTGATGAATTAAATGGTGGTTAAATAGATGGGTCGTATTCGGTGAGTTTTATCCAACCCTATGCATATTATCCCATATATATCAAATGACCATTTGTGCCCAATGTCTTTAAGTAAGATAAGGATGGTAGATTGGAGGTATAGAGTTATATATATCTTATGGAATATATGAAAAGAAAGAAATACGGTTATATTTCGTAATGAAATATACAATCCAATTAGGACTCTTATATGAGCAAAAAAATATCATATGTAGAGTGGAGTCCAAACTTACATGTCGGACTGATTAGTTTATAGGAGTGTAATCTACTTCCATCTCAAATTTTCTTGTAAGATGGAATACTATCTACTATGGAGCACCACAATATTTTTCACTCTTTCCAGCAAATGACACCCAAAAATATGACAGTATTAATTATTTCTCGGCCATTTATTGGGTTTCATCATCAGATCATGATTTTTAATTCTCTCTTGTATGCTGATGTAGTTGGTCACATTCTTGCAAGAAGGAGTGACTAACTTTGTCATGTTACTTGCCTTTGTAAAAATGAAAAAGAAAAGTGGACAGTAGGAAAATAATAGTAAGATATTAATAGTAATTAAGGCCCTATTTAGTATGAAAAAGTAGAATGAAATGAAATCAGAAAATAATACTTGAGAGGTTAGGTATGAAATTTGAATATTTTCTTTAAGTGTTTAGTAGAGAATGGGAACGGAATCAAATTTCACTTTTTATTGTTTGGTTATTAATTGTGGAATGAAATTAAAATTATTTTATTTTTAAATTACTTTATGTTATTGTAAATTATTGTTGTTGTCTACTACTACTACTACTACTACCGCCATTATCATTTGATTCAATAAAGTTGAAACTCGTTATCATATTTGCTGATAATTGAGTCTTATATTTATTTAATTTTTTTAATTAACTATCTTATAATTTTTTAATGATTAATAAATTTTATTTATAATTTTTAGTAACCCTATTTTAAAAGTATAATATTCTTTCAAAAATATGATAAAAAAATTATATAAAAAATAAAAATAAAAGTAAGTAAATAATAATAATAATAATAATAATAATAATAATAATAATAATAACAACAACAACAAAAAAATACCCCAACCTAATAGCAATAATATTAATAATAATAATAATAATTTCCATCAAAATAATAATAATAATAATAATAATAATAATATAGCAAAATTTTCAATATTAAGCTATCTTTTATTTTTTAAATAATAATATTCTATCAAAAATATGGTAAAACAATTATATACAAAAATAAAAATAACTAATAATAATAATAATAATAATAATAATAATAATAACAAATACCCCAACCTAATAATAATAATAATAGCAAAATTTTCAATATTAGGCCAATTTTTATTTTTTTTAATAATTATAAATTGATCCCTAGGGTTAGGGGATAGAGAATTAATCTACTTCCTATTTAGAAAGATTCCAATTCCGTTGTTTTGAGGGGAACCTTAAACCTCTAAATTTCTAAAAGATATTAACATATGCTTATGTCGACCTTTATGTTTTTTATATTTTAAACCTCCACCTTTTGTAATAACTTTTCCCCAATTTACCTTTGTAACTAAATATCTCAAACCCCAAATTTACGGAAATGCCAATTCCAATTATAAAATGTATACTTTTTACGTTTTAATTTGTTGTTTCAAGATCTTAGTAATTTTGCTAAAAATTTAAAACCTCATTTTTGTTTATTTCTTATTCTTTGATAATTTTTAAAATTATCTCTGTTATGATTGTATATCTCTTATTTTTATACAAAATTCACCTTCGTTTTGTATTATTTTATATTGTTTTAATGAAGCCATCCTAATTGTCCTACTTTATATCTTCTTTTTTTCTGATTGTAATAATATTACAATTGTGCGAGGATTTTACAGTACCTAATCACTGGTCACAAAAATATGAAAAAAGCTGCGCAGAAATATGCAAACATAGATGACCGAGATATAGGGAAGAATCCGCACAGCCTGATGGCATCATCATGGCCAGAGACTAGCACATGGTTAAATAAAGGTCCAAAAATAGAAGGTACTTTTGACAACATTGTCCGCGTGTTGGGGGCACATAAGTGGTGGGCTGTTCTTTTTAGCGATCTGCAGAAGTCCAGACCAGCCACCCCCGCCCTCTCCAGACTTCTCTTTTTCAGTACCACATGCTGCGTCGTAGAGGTAGGGCCTTGTTTCCAAAGTCGTTGATCCACCCAAGATGGTGAAATGGCAAGAAAAATTTAACGATAGAATACAACTTCTCTTTAGAAAGAGTGCGATCGAATACAACTTCTCTTTAAAAAGAGAAATACACTCTCAGCTTCATTGGCTTGTCAACAGGTGCTTGCTTCTTGGCATCCCAACTTCATCGCAGGGAATAATCCAACAAGAAGTTTTGAGTGATGATGCTTTCAAAAGACTAAATGCTTACGTCTATCAGTCACCAAACAAATCATCATCATCAGCAGCAGCAGGACTGTTGTTCACTGAAGCATTAGACAAACCAATAGGTTTCTCACCACTACTCTTTGATGAAGATGATTCCTTGTCAATAGAGCGACCAGAAGAATATGCCCATGATGACCCCACTTTTCCAGCGAAGCATTCTCCGTATAGGTCATCATACATAGTACTCTTTGAAGTGCTAGTGTTTTTCACCTTGTTCAAGACTTCTTGTAATTTGTCCGTAACACCTATTGGGGAGACATTTTCTTCCTTAATGGAATGTGTCTTCCCTTTAGGTATGACTGTGATTTGGACTAGTGACTCATATTTTCCAACAAGGCTCCCCTCCTTCAGACCAAGGGGACCAGGTTCTGTTCCTACATCAGCACCATCAGAAACTCCAACAACTTCAACTAGCTCTCCCCCAACTTGGTCTCTGAAGGCAACTCTAGTTTTCCTAATTCTCTTGGCTGCCCTTTCCCGTGGCTGGCTAGCGTTTTTGCAGCTTGACGCACCAACATCAGTGGACCTAGAGAAGTCCGATTTTCCAATACCATAACAATTTAATAATGTGTTATAAGCAACAAGAGCTTCCTCGTCTGAAGGATCAGGTGCCGGTGGCAAATTGATCTCCATGGGTGTGGGAGTTGAGGGGAAAAGGGCTGCTTCATTCTTTCTCAAAACATAAATTCTTGTTGATGCAGCAAACCGCAAAGATTGCCCTACTTCAAGTTCCACTGGCATATCTTTTGTTAACCGCTCATTTGCAACAAATGTACCATGAGCAGATCCTAAATCAATCACATATATGCTGCAGCAAAAGCAAAATGGCCCTAAAGAGTTAGCTGTCATTGTCCAAACTAGGGGATTTTCCCCTAGGTAAGGGGAAGTTACAAAAAATGCTTCAAAAATCAGCAGTAGTTCCAAATCCAAATAAAATCTGCACTCCCATAAACCTAACTGATACGTACCTGAGAGAAGAAAACACAGATCATACATTTAAAAAAGAAAAAAAAAAAAAAAAAATTCGAACTAAAACAATGACAAATTACTCCTATTTCACATTATGAGCAAAAATCACTTGTGATAGCTGATTGTGTCACAGGTCATTTTATCCACATTGGTAAGTGCTAAAACAAGTAAATATTCGGAGAATCCCCAGCAACCAGAAACCTTTTGACTTTATTCATGTCAGGGATACTTCTATAGTTCTATTGGTGTTTGTGTAAGAATAGAGATCATAAAAGAGTTAAAAATCATACAAAGCTGCATTTCTTTCTGGCTTCTATAGAAGTAGTGCACAAAAGTCAAAACATCCCAATGAGACATCAATTAGGCAACAACATGACAGCAAGACACTTCATGTTGCACATATAAACTATGTTGCCTAGATTCTGGCAAGTGTACATTAAGTATGTGCTCAAGTATCAGAGTTAAAAACTGCCAAGAATGTGTGGAAATTTTTCCCAGTTTTAAGCATCCAGCCATCCAAGTGTCTTGCCTATGTTTTATTGTCATGTGTTTGACACAGAGACCTTTGGGTGGAACAAAGAACAAAGAATCCAGGTACCATAGCATACATACATACTACTTCCACTCACGCCCTCATTTGACAGCCCTTCACTTCACCTTTCAAACTATTAGCTCTCTCCCCCCCAAAGCCAAAAAAAGAAGGAAAAAAGAAAAACAGAAGAAAAGGATTTTGTTGATTAGAAAGCACTGAGTACATTAAACCATAAGTGACAGTAAAAAGATCCGACCTTCCATTTTTGTGTGGAACCACAGCAGCATGCTGGCGTGAAACAGACTGATGATCGAGGACAAAATCACATGCATGGAACTGCCGTCCAAAGATATGCCTTCGCCTATCAAGATTAATCCGATCAAGGACTTGTCCATCCTTCAAAACCTCAAGATAATATACACCTGGACGAGGCTCAATAGCCCAATCCGGAGGTTGCCAAGTTGATTGCCCCCGCCAACTTGCGTAACTTGGGTTGGTGTTATGGACATTGGGGGCCAGAGCTGCATCTGTGGCAAGCTTCTGGGAGGCATGGGGTTGGCCATGCGGTAATGTGTATTGGGGTTGTTGGTGAGGATATGAATCATAAACTGCTGTAAGAGATGATTGAGAAGTTACTTTAGGAGCTGAATTAAGAGCAACAGAGAAGGGCTCCACAGACTCAGCCTTCTTAAATCTGTCAAGACCGGTTCTCCCGTACATTCTATGGTTGTAATAGCCTGCTCAATTTCGAACAATTCACCCAGGCATGATACCACAAACAATGCTCCACTCAATGCAAAGTAGCAGAATTTTTTCAGAACTTATGTCCGTCAGACGAACCTGCAGGCTTCAGTTCCACATTTGGAAAAATGTAAGGGCCCAGAATTTTAGATGATCAAGTAGAAAGAGTGGGACACTTTATAGTCAATCAGATGAGAAAGCTAATACAAGAAAAAATTGGTGGGAAATCAGGGGTTGCCTGCCAATGAAAAAATATGACAGGATTCCACAGAAAGAATTATATAAAGGAAAAAGGAGAACAGCAAAATATATAATCTAAAGCAATAACCCTGACAATAAAATGAAGGGCTGAAACATGGAGGGTAATACAACAACTTAACTGTGCGTTCAAGTAATTCTTTGCATTTTGTTCAATAACAAAATGAAGAATAAACTCAAATTACTAAATTATTACTCCACAACAAAATAGTCCATATCAAATAAAGCAGGCAAAACAATTAAACTGCACTGAAGAGCTTTGGTTGTGATTTGTGAACAAAAGCTACCTTAAAACAACAAAGGAGACAGGGAAAAAAAACTTTCAATCAAGAAATCAGAATGAGTTCATAAAATGATGAGGCACACAAGTGATGGACGAATGAATTCATACAGATAATTTTTTCAATTGTGCAGAAATGGTTATCGATTCATCATCAGTCTCCAGCACAACAGACAAAACCAAGTGGTATTGGAAGGAGTAAATGAGGAGGCCAGGAGAACATTGACTAGAAAAGCAAGTTAACAAATGAAAAAGATAAGCAGACAAACGTCTATGGTTTTCAATATTTTGGCTGCCAAGTCACTTGGTCCCACCGTCTCTTGTCCATTTACTTTTTCCCTTATTTTCTTTTAGATGGGGAATCTCCAGCTGATTTTTGGTAAATTCCTTCTTTTCAAAATTGACGTGTAGTCAAAATTTGAGATTTTGATAAAATTCAATTACTCCTGAAGAGAAGAATGGTACTATAACTCTTCTCAACTAGTCAATCTAATTGTCAGGCCCGGTCGAAGCCTCCCCCGGCAAGGGGGTGACCAGACTTTATGTGAAATTGATGAGTTATAACAAGTAAGAAAACCCCATACTTCAAGTTTGTCTATGGATTCACATAAATGATTTATACGTGCTTCATTCTATTCAAGGCAATAAAACTTAGAAATACAACCTCAATTTAGTGTTTTGAGCACTAGCAATTAAGTACTGGATCGTAAAGGCAACATACTCCAAGGGGAGGGGAAACCTTGCAAATTTGACTGCTTTCAACATAGATTCATAAAGACAGGTCTTAGCTTGGTATGTTCCTCCTGTTATCAAGCCTCGCCTATTATGGAAGCTACAATTATCAAATCAACTCTATCTCATCATCAAATGCCAGACATGTTTTCATTAATCATGCAGCAGACTTTGTTCCATCATCATTTCCCCCAGTAAACAAGACAACTGGAGCGAACTGAAATTTCATCAAGACACAAAATTACACTAAACTGTTGGAGATTTTTTTTTTTTTTTGGTTTTTTTTTTATGAGTCCCAAAATAAATATACATGAAAAGACACCAAGGGTCACCCATGAATTGCCACTAACCTGTTCAAGAATTGCCACTGCTTCTTATCACAATGGCTTAATAAATAAAGGAGCATAGCAACCAGGAGACTAGAGACAAGTGCCAATGTCCCCTACAAGCATTCATGGGTATGAAGAATATAGGTTTAAGTAAATGATAATCCCAACGGGAAAGCACTCAACCATATATGCAACATTTATTCTTGGAAATGATTGCCCGCAAAAATAGTAAGTTCCTTCAAACTGGTACTAGAAAGCATAATGGATATGTAAATGATCTAGTTCAACTTTGCCAGAAAAATTAACGAGCAAAGCTATCAACTGATGCACGTGCTATCCAAGACTAAAGCAACCATCCAAGTTCAACAAAATTTAAGAACAACAATATTAACACTAGCCAACACAAACAGCTGAAGTAAATGAGTAACATTTGACGTAATTTTGTTAAAGTTATGGGTAAAACTGGTAACTTAATCATAAAAATCAAAAGGTAAAAGAGAAAAAGCTATTTGAAATAAATTTTACAACATAGCTTATTGGGTATAAAAAGCTAATACAAAAAAATAATTAACCAAACAACCCAAATAATTTTCTGACTAAAGTCAAACCAGTAATAGTCCCAAAAAGTTCGTTTTCTACCTTTTGGTCGAACATAGCCCAAGACTCCTTCATGGAACCTTTGAGTTTAAAGAGGATGATTTTCATCTATTTTTATTTCAAGTCATTAGGCCCCTATGAAAGGCGTTCAACTTCAACATTTTAAGCCTAATCACTGCCTTGTACATCTCACAACCCTTACCAGGCTCCTAATATATATCCTGACTAATCTGGTTGAACCTGGGATGTTTACTCCACACATGCAGGTACTTAAAATAATACTTCCTATGCTCAAGTTGATCACTAATTGGCATTATGAGCAAACAATGATCGGAAACACTCATTGGTCCAAAGTGAGCATCTGCATTACTGATCTGAGAGAGACAAACAATGCCCGGCTTACTCCACACAGCCTCTCCCTTCTTTTGATTAGTCCACAAGTATAAAAGGTACCAGTAGGAGACATGCCAACCACCCTACACTGTTGTAAGCAACCAATAAACTCATTAATTGCGTGCTGAGATATAAGCACAGAGCTAAGACCGAGGTCCTCTCAATCTGAGAAGTAACAACATTAAAGTCATCCATAATCAGCCAAGTTTCACAAGTCTGCTGCAAAGTAGAAACAAGATCATGCCACAAGTGCCTCCTACAATCCATAACATTAACAGCATAAACAAAAGAACATTTAAACAAACATCCTCACCCACTGAGCTGATGTTGCAATGAAGAAATTGAGCAGAGCAACGTAAAAACTGCAGTAACCCTCCAAATAACCCAACATCATTCCATCAGGGTGAATGGGTGATGCACATAGTTATGTAGCTAGCCACACTAATTAAACACATCCTAACAAATTTTTAACCCTTCGATTCTCAACGAGTAACCAACAACCCAATGACATTGATTCTCTCCCTCCAAAACAACTTACTAATCTCCACATGCTTAGAAGGGCATTCAGACCCCTAACATTCTAAGAGTTTTAGATTCTCATAAGGTACACATGCGCCCCTTATCCACCGTACTCTTTCCCATACTTTTCGCTTAGTGGGTAACTTGTGCCTTCAAAACAATACTTCATATATTAATGCTTTCGAATTCATTTAAGTTTAAGACATATATCAATCATAAAATACACAATTATTAAGGCAAACAAGTGAAGAACCATAGTGGGAGTTTTCGAGTGAAGGAGAGAGAGCGAGGGGGTCAAGGGTTTTGGGTAGACCTAGGGGTAATCGGAGGTCCCTCCTCAGATCCGCTGGGCCTGGGGCTGCGGGAGCCTCAGTCACCCCCTTTCAGCTCCCTTTCAGCTGCTGCGTTTGGCCACCAGCTTCAGTCACCGACCATTTTCTTCTTGCTTGCGCTAGGTTTTGTTCTGAACAAAACCAGATCTGTGTTTTTGGCAATTTTCTCTTCTGGGTTTTGCTACTTCGTCGGCCATCTCTATCGCCTTTGATGAGATTTTCACCGGATTATCTGCCGCCGGTGACTTTTTCGGCAACCATAGACTTGCCAGAATTTTATTTTTTTAACTCAAAAAAGGCCTATTTTGGCCTTTGTTTTCGTGTTGTTGGGTTTGTTGCGTTGATGTTGTACGGCTTCAACCTTTCTTTTATACTCGGGGAGCTTTTTTATGGGTTTCGAGTCCGAGAGGAGGTAGTAATAGGTTTTTGGCTATTGAAAGTAGTCCTTTAATTTTGCTTTATTGGGGAACAAAGAGGATTTATTGAAAATTTCAGAGAATGGTAGGGGTAGGAGATACTCTATTTTTCTTCCCATTGATATTGCACATTGGATGATTAGGGCTTGCAGCAGATTCCAAAATTCCAAATCTTATAATTGATGTTACCAAACTCGTTGGGTTCAAAGATTTTCATGATGTAGGCCAAGAGGAATCAGGCTGGTAAGTTGGTAAATTCTTGCGCATCAAAGAGGGTAGAAAGTTATTTCTTATCTTCCCAACAAGGTGGGATGGCAAGGGTTGGACTAAATTATTTGAAGCCTCGTGCCGAGATAGTAGTCATTTCGACAATGAAGCCACCGGCTAAACCAAAAGGGCTTTCTTCTCAACCTTCAATTTCCTGGTCTACGGCTCCCATTCCACCAACTTTGCACCCTGGTTGTCCCAAATGCGGATTTTCGCAAGAATCCGCCTATGTTCTAAGTTCCGAGGCCTTTTGCTCGTGTAGGGTAAAGCTATTCAGGAGCTTGCCCCCATATTTGAGGAGCAAGTGGATTGAACACTATTTGGAGAGTCAAGGAAGTGCTAGCAGTGCTAAACACACTCAAGTTTATGTCCGACGCAATCACTCTAAGGACATCATTCTGGTCGATGGTAGAGGCCATGAGTTTCGGAGCGGGTTACTGTTAAAAGTATCACTTTGGAGGAGTTAGCTTGTGTTTCTTGCTCTTCCACGCCTTTTGGGTGCTCTCCCTTTGATCCAACGACGTTATGAAGATGAGATTAGTAGGCAGCTAGGCCTTGCTATTTGTGCTCCTTTGGCTAGAGATGATCTTGTTCTCAATCCGGATGGTGGTAGCGAGTAACTCACTTGCTGCTCCTTGCAAGTTTTTCCGCCACAACCTAGGGATGGCACCAGGCGGGTTTTCCCGACCCCGCCGAGTCCCCGCCCGGAACCGGGAAAATTCCCTGCCCCCGTCGGGGCGGGGCGGGATGGGGAAGATGCTAGTCCTCGGGCGGGGACGGGGACGGGGAAAATGTCCCCCATCCCCGTCCTTGTTACCCAAACGGGGAATTTTCCCCGCCCGTCCCCGTTTCCCTACCCCGAAAATGACATTTATATCCCTAATTTTTAGGGCTAATTATGAATATTTGGAGGCGAAAGGTAATTACAATAGAAAAACCCTACAAGTATTAAAAATCTCTAACTCTCAACCTCCCCTTTCAATTTCTCACTCGTGGCTTTCTCTCTCCTCTCGGGTATGCTCTCTCTCTCTCCTCTCCTCTCGCCCTCTCCTCTCCTCTCGCCATCTCCCTCTCGCTCTCGGCCCCCTCTCGCCGTCTCCCTCTTGCGTGCTCTCTCGCCGTCTCTCTCTCCTCTCAAGTATGCTCTCTCTCTCTCTCCTCTCGTAGTCTCTCTCTCTCTCTCTCCTCTCGTAGTCTCTCTCTCCTCTCCTCTCGTCGTCTCTCTCTCCCTCTCGGCCCCCGTCGCCGTCTCCCTCTCTCTGTCTCCCTCTCACCGTGGTCTCTCTCTCTCGGTGGAGGCGGGGAAGAGGGGCCCCGGTGGAGATTGGGAACCCGGCGGGGCGGGGGAAAAACCATCCCGGCAGCGGGAGCGGGGCCGGAGGGAGGAGCCGGGACGGGGCGGGGGGTATCCCCAGCCCCGACCAGCCGCGTTGCCATCCCTACCACAACCTCTCCATCTCGCTTAAGTCTACCTTGACTCCAATGGTAATTGACCCTTCTTCCTCTCGTTTTTCTTTGGGAAATTTTGTTCGGTTAGGATTAGGCTTATATAGGAGTGTCCCGTGTAAGCTACCTCAAGATGTGGTCCATGATGCCCTTGCCATGAGTGCTCGGGTCGTGGGCTCTCCTATCAATCAATCAACTCTTGATTGGTTCTTGACATCTCTTGATTCAATCGGATTCTATTGCGTCCGAAACTCCTATCGTCGTGGACTTCTTTTTCTTCACAACTCAAGCGACTCTTTTTCGGTTCAAGATGTTTGGGATGGCACTAATGAAAATTCCGAGAATGTGTCTAAGTGGGTTGGCTCAAACTCAAAAGCATTGTTGGAGTTCTAGGTATTCCGATTTCGGGATTTGAGAATGAGGCTATTCAACTTCTTTCCATACTAGAAAGGAACCACGTTATTCCCAAACCAACCGTGCAACAATTCGAAGGCAAAGGGAGTTGAAGAGGCTTGACATCGGTGTTAATTATGACAAGACTTGGGGTCCCACTAACAAGATGTTGGTGCCATATGTTTAGAGATTGTTGAGTTGTAATGTAAGAGGAATCAATAATCGTAGTAAGAGGATTGTGCTTAAGAATTTTTAAGGGATTGGAAATGTGATCTCATTTTATTTAGGAGACGAAATTAGAAGTTTATGTGTATGTTGTGTGTAGTTTGTGGGGTAATTATAGTACAGATTTCCCACCGTGGCGAGGGGGTATTCTAGTTATGTGAGATAAGAGTACGTTCTAGTTAATACTAGTTATGTGGGATAAAAGTACCTTCCATTTAATCTGCTCTACCAACGGTACTTTGATCCTTCAACAATGGTGGTTATGTGGGGGCTTTTACTAGGGTTTATGGTCCTCAAGCCAAAGTTGACAAGCTTAGGTTTTGGGAAGAGTTTTTGTCAAATCAAAGATAGTTGGCACGGTCCTTGGTGTATGGTAGGGGATTTCAATGAGATTTTGCATCCTCATGGAAGGTCTTCGAAGTGTGACCAACTAATACGATGGAAGAGTTCCATGACTTTATGCTTTGTTGGATCTCCCATGTTACAAAGGGGGACTTTTCTTGGTTTAGAAGTGGTGATGATTAGGTTTGTTATACATTAGACCGTTTCCTTGTGTATGTGGAGCGGGAGGAAGCTTATCCGAATTTATTTTAGAAGATATTACCTAGACCTTTGTCGGATCACTTCCTATTTGCCTTGAAAATATGTTCTAGGCCAAGGGAAGATCCCATTCAAATTTTCGAACATAAAGCATGAATTGGAAAGCTTGGCGGATCTCATTAAAAAGTGATGGGGAGAGGGAGCTTGTTTGTAGTGGCGAGAAAACTCAAGCTTGTTACGAAGCTCAAGAAATCCAACAACAATGTTTTTGGTGATGTCAAGTCAAGTAAATACAACCTAAAGGTACAATAGGCTCTTTGGATGTTAAGTAAGAGTCTTGGGGTCTTAATAGGGAAGATATTGCCCAAAGAACAATTGCTAAAGATGAGTTAGCCAAGGTCAATATCATGGAAGAGATTTCTTGGAGGCATAAATCAAGGGCATTATGGCTTAGAGTCGGTGACCGTAATACATAAATTTTCCATAGGGCACCTAATCTTTGTCGGAAATGCCTTCGTTGTTGTGAATGGGGCATGAAGTTTGCTATCCAAGGCTTTTACTTCGAACCTTGGAGGGCGAAAGTTGATCACCTTGATTTGCCCTCGCTCTCTAATTTTTCTAGGCAAGATATTGAGTCTACCGAGGAAGTCACTAAAGCTCCTCATTCTAGTGATAAAGCCCCCGATGGCATGACTATGGTTTTTATTCAAGCAAATTTGGAAACTCTCAAATTTGATGTTCTCATAATGTTTTTGAAGTTCATTTCTACAGGGAAATTTATGGCTTCTCTCAAATTTCATTGGTCTTATTCCTAAGAAAAATAATACGAGAGAATATAAAAGACTTCGTCCTATTAGTTTGGTGGACTCGTATTTATAAGTTGATTTCAAAAGTGCTAGCGAATAGATCAAAAGGTGTTATGAGGGTGTTGGTTTCCGAGAATAGAATGCATTTGTTAGAGGGCGCCAAATTTTGGATGTTGTGCTTATTGTTAATGAACTTATTGATTATAGGACAAAATCAAGGAAGCCAAGGGTTGTTCGTAAATTGGATGTAGAGAAGGCATATGATAATGTCAATTGGGAGTTTCTCATTTATGTCATGAGAAGAATGGGTTTTGGGCATAAGTGGTCCACTTGGATTTTTCAGCACATATCACCTATTCCTTTCCAAGTGCTTGTTAATGGTTCACCCACAAAGTTCTTCAACGCATCTAGAGATCTTCGACAAAGGAACCCTTTATCTCCTCTTCTTTTCTATTGGTTATGGAGGTTTTTACGAGGTTCCTCCGCTCGGCTTCTACAACTAGCCTCACCCACAAAGTTCTACAACGCATCTAGAGGTCTTCGACAAAGGAACCCTTTATCTCCACTTCTTTTTCTCTTGGTTATGGAGGTTTTTACGAGGTTCCTTCGGTCGGCTTCTAGAACCAGCCCCATCGCTCATCTTCGGCTGATACCGTCATTTTTTGTGATAATGATCGTGAGCAAATAGTTAACCTTCGGTGCATTCTTGATTGGTTTAAGGTAGTTTCGGTTTAAAAGTCAATTTGACTAAAAGCTTCATCATTCCCGTCGGATATGTTGGCAACATTGATTTGCTTGGGGGTGTTTTAGGATGTTGGGTTGAGTCGCTTGCTACTTCATAACTTGGTCTTCCTCCGGGAACAAAACTCAAGGACAAAGCCATTTGGCAACCACCGGTACTTGAGAAGTTTAAGAGAAGGCTTTCGGGTGGAAATCAAAATATATTTCCAAAGGGGGAAGATTAACTCTCATCAAAAGTGTCCTCTCTAACATTCCTACCTTCTTCCTTTCCCTCTTTCACATTCCTCCCTTGGTGGCTTCTAAGTTAAAGGCCATTCCCGGAAAGTTTCTTTGGGGATCTTTTGGGAGTGATTTCAAGTACCGTCTAGTCGGATGGAAATTGTTATGCTCCACAATTTAAGTGTGGGAATTAGGTGTCAAAGACTTAAAGATCTTCAATAAGGCTTTGCTTGTATAGTGGTTGTGGAGATTCATGAATGAGAAGGGAAATCTTTGGCGCAAGGTGGTGAAAGTTAAATATAGCAAGGACAGTTTTGGGTGGTATCCTCCTAGACGGAATTGTTCTTATGGATAAAACCTTTTGAGATTTATATCTAAAGGATGGGAAAAATTCATACCCCACTTTTCCTATGAGGTGGGGATTGGCTCCTCCATGTTTTTTTGGCATGACCGGTGGCGTGAAGATGCTCCCTTGAAAGGTCTTTTCCCTTCTCTTTTTCCCTAGCAAGGAATAAGGATGCTTTTGGGGCTTATATTTTGGTCTCCGATTTTTATTCGAGAAACCCTTATTAATGATGATACTATTCTTAGTCTCTTCATCAAACTCAATGAGATTATTGTAGAGAATTCCTCTCATGCTATAGTTAGATGGGATCTCAATCATAAAGGGGTTTTCTCTATTAAGTCTTTCGATTTGAAGTTCGCTTCCGATCGGGATCTATCTTTTCAACTCCCCCCACCCCAAATACACATAGATACACATCTATATTGGAACCTCGTTTGGAAGTCTTTGGCGCCTTTTAAAGTTTCTTTTTTTTCGTGGGAAGCTTGTCATGGGAGTATTTTAACTTGTGATAATTTACAAAAGAAGGGCCAGATTTTGGTGAATAGATCTCCTATGTGCAAAGCTAATTTGGAATCCGCTAATCATTTGTTGTTGCATTGCCCCTTCGCTAGAGCTTTGTGGGAGTTAGCCTTTAGTTGTTTGGGTGTTTCTTGGGTTATTTCTAGTTCTACTAAGGAACATCTTATGGCTTGGGAAGGCTACTTTAGGAGAAAAGCTAAAGAGAGGAATGCCTTGCCGATCCCACATGCCATTTTTTTGGAGTACTTGGTGTGAGAGAAATAAGATAGTCTTCTAGGGAGTGGAAAATTCTCTTAATCGCTTTAAGGATAAGATTTTCAAGACTCTCTACTTTCGGAATGGTGGAAATTTCCGAGGATCTTCTTTTGATATTGAAGATTTTGTGGATAGTTTACATTTTAGTTGTACATAGTCCTTTTGTAGGATGCTTGCTTTGCATCCATCCTTTTCATTTATATATACATATATATTTCGCTTTTTCTTATCAAAAAAAATACAAGTGAACAACCATAAGAACATCATCCCATAGCATATAAAGCTTAATTTGAATATTTCCTTGCTTACAAACCTTACAAATCTAAACACTTGCACATCAAGAATTAGAGGATTAGGCAGACCTAACATCCTAAGCATTCAAGCCTAAACATGAACAAGTCATACTTCACGAATCAACACACTTGCACATAGACATACTTAGCATCCTCGACATTCACACATGAGCATGAATAGACCCAGCAAACAAGGTGTCATTAAGGAGTCTTCATGTAAAGCCATACGCATCCAATTCCACACATAATTTTACATGACCATGTTAGCCAAACATGTTCGATGCCATATACACCCAATCCACTCCTTAGTATTTGGTCCTCACTCAGTCAAGCCAGAGGGGAAGCAACGGCGGATATAATATTGTTGGATAACAAGGTTGTCTACTTACTGCGCCTCATAACATCAAACAGCTCATGAATTAATAGATGTATCAACTAAACGACAAAAAGCTTGCAAGTCTCACAAAATATCTCAAAACATACATCCCTTGAAAGCAACCTTGTTGGTCAATGATTCAAGCGATTTGATCGATCAGCTTGGATTGAACCAGTTAACATGGATTTCTCAAACAAAGGGTTATAGCTTCTTTTGACAACTAACCACAAAACCTACATCTATCTAATAACATAACTAATTTTCAAATTCTCTATGTATCAATAAATAATGTACAGTTTTAAAATCTTTCAAACTCTTTGTGATGTTTTTATACAAAACGAGAATATTATCATTTATGTTATATATAAAGGGAAGAGGGTTGAAGTGCTGTATAAATTTTGATTTACCATGTTTACCCCTTTTTTAGCTTAAATTACAGAGATAAAATTGTCTCACACAGTTATTTCACATCAGTTTCCTCTCTTCCCCTCATGTCAATTTCCCCTCTTCTCTGTAAACTATCCCCTTCTTCACAAAACCAGCGTGAATATTCTCCACAACAGCTGTGAAGCTTCGGATTTGCATTTTGTCACAAATCTTCTGCAAATAATCAAGCCGCCAGGTAAATTTGTTTTGATTTGGTCACCATTTTCTTTTTTTCGATTTGGTCACCAATTCACTGTCAGTTATTTTTTTGAAAATTGAGTTTTTTTTTTTGGGTTTAAAATCTGTAAAGAGCTCTAGAAATTCAAGCACCCAAGCATAATTTGACAAATCATCTACCCTCCATTTACATATCAAATTCACAAGATACCACAGATCTAACTCCATCAAACTCACAATTTACAAAAGCAAAATCTAGAATTCGGGTAGAAGGAGAGAAGACAGGGGAGGGAGAATGAAATTTCCAGTTAGTGAGAGGCAGAGGCACAGAACAATAATTCGGGATTGTAGATGTCATGGCCAGCCCAGATTATTACATACATCTGAACCTTTCGTCTCGAAAGGTAAAACATAAAAAAATTATTGAACATACCAAAAACTATTGAACACGCCAAAAACGATGGAGAGAGAGGCGCCATTTTCAGATCCAATTGAACATACCTAAAAACGACGGAGAGAGAGAGAGAGCCGGAGAGCAAAAGCGGACCGGATATCAGGAGCAAGAACGAGCCGGAGCGGAAGATGGAGAGTGAGAGCCGGAGAGAAATAGCCCAGCGATGGCAGAGCGAGAGTCGGAAAGCATGAGCTAGCCGGAGAGCGAGAGAGAGCCAGAGAGCGAGAGGTAGCCGGAGAGCGAGAGCAACAACGAGCCGCCGAGGAAGATGGATAGTGAGAGCCGGAGAGAAAGAGAGCCCAGCGACGGCAGAGAGGGAGCGGGAGAGCGAGAGGGAGCCTGGAGCAGAGACCGGGAGAGAGGGGCTGAATGACGGAGCTGTGAATGAGGTACGTCGGGACTGCCTCTGCCAGGAACAATGAGGCTAATGACAGAACAAGACACGGAAACGAAAACAAAGGATACAAAAACGAATATAAATGAATTGTTAAAAATATTATTTTACAATATCAAATATTTGTAAATAATAAATATTTGAAAAATTATTATTTATAATATTTTAAAATATTATGTTTTATTTTTATAAAAAATAATTTCTATTATAATGTTTCTTAAATATCTAAAATTTTTATTATGATATTTTTTAAATAAAAAAATTGTTCTATATGTTACAAAGAAATGAGTGTTCGATTTCATGTGCATGAATTTAGAAAATTTGGTCCATCGAATGAGGTTATAAAAAATTAATTATCGACACTCCCTCTTATAGATGACAGTTGAATAAATCTTTCCAATCTTGAAGAATAGATAGCTAATTTTGAAACATTGGATGCTTCAACCAAATAGAGAACGTCAAATTAAAGTTATAATTGTAACTTGAACATTACACAATTTCATCTCGAATGCATATAATGGGATACCAATTTCCCTTCGGCCTAACGTCGTGTATGAAGGGTCATCGATAGAAGTGTTATACTATACTTGTAACATACAAACAATTGATGTCATTAGGAATAAAATAACTTATATGACTACTAAAGTAGTTCGGACGTTATCCAAGAACTTATATGATTGTAATTTTTAATATTACTCGGTGTAGTCGGTGATGAAATAACTTACATGATTACTAAAATCCGTCTTCTAAATGTGCAAATATTCATCGCCATTTGCGTAATAGAGTAATCTCAACGCACATTCAAATCAATAGTAATACTTTAGACATTCAAATGCACCCCCATTCAAACTTTCCAACAACGAATTCTTGTATTTTCCAATAATTAAGATAAGTCTTTTCCACTACTCATTGAATTAGGAAATTTACAAACTCAACCAAAACAATTTTATTTGTAGATGTTGACCAACCACATCAATACAATCCAACATAATGTTTCTAAGGAAAATTACAAAATAAGAGGGTGAAGATTTTTTATGGAATCGATTAATTCAGTGTATGAAATAATCTAAACCACCGAGAAAAGAAAGATATTTCATTCACGAAGAGTAATTGGCGAAAATTCCTCACACGAGGTATCCATGGTATAAAATATTTCTCCATGAGTTGGATTCACAATATATATTCCGTAACGCCCCCAATCACCATTATTTAATAATCCCCTAATTAGAGGGTATGAAGTATAGTCGCAGCTGAAGTAAACGACCGAAGGCGTTACCGCCGTCCTAAAAATAGGACCAGGCTAAAATAGAATGCATATAAGATAAAATTAAAAACTTGCGTCAATACTCAAACTTTAAAAAGCCCCGATAGAGGTAAATATTTATGTCCCAAAGAATTAAACCATACCACGTGATTAACCCAACTCCCAACATACAGCTTCGAGATATTTTATATATTATATAAGCCCTCGCAATCAAATATTTGAAAATGCGCCATATGTAATACCCTTCAAGGGCAAACCCAAAAATCGGATGCGAAGAAAAATCACCGTGAGCTTCTAGCACCCATCACAGATCGGTGATAACGACTTGTCCAGACTAAGTCTTGCTTGCGTCGACTTCTTAGCAATGGGTCTGTTCACATATGCTTTCCCTAAAAACAAAAATAGTAAAATATTTCGAAGAATGAGTCGAAACTCGGCACGAACATTCCCGCACCGTAAAAACTATTTTGAAACATTTTAATTGAGCACGCGTATTTCAATTCATTTTAGTTTGAAATCGGGGAGATAATATGAGTAAAATTTGCTTGCCGGTTATTATCCGAAAGTGGAACCCCTTGTATAATTGATGCGATCTTTGGATAAGGTGCACACCTCCCGAGCCGACCGACAACCCGAGTTGAAGCCGCGCGGGTGGAATTAAAGGGCCTAAGCCCCGATAATTGATAATTGATAATCGAGCGGGGACCACTTAATGAGGTCGCAAAACTTGACTTGCAAATGATTCATTATTAGTTATTTATTTAAGAAATGTTGAGATTTGCTCGAAATATGTGAATTTTCGAAGGGTATAGGCAATGAACATACCCGAATTGAAACCTTTGTTTCTCCCCTTTTATAGAAATTTGAGTCACTGCACTATTCGGCAACTGAAGTGGCCTCAATTATATTTCAATAGATTTGTGTTGTTAATAATGTTTCTCTTAAGTTTTAATAATTGAATTTGTATAGGTGTTGACAATTTATTTTATTTTCTATACTTATTACGTAATCGCTAACCACGTTTAACAATCGCAAAATGTGTTTTTAGTAGTTAGTATTGTTATCACCACCATTGTTGTTGCTATTTTTATTATTATTATTATTATTATTATTATTATTATTATTATTATTATTATTATTATTATTATTATTACTCTTTGGTACAAATAATTCGATTAATTTGCTAAGCCTAACTTATGTTTCAATCCTTGTCCCTAGCTTAACTCCTTACTTCTCATTGCATTGCATCCAAAACTCATAGTTAAGTACTTATTAACCCATCATATGCCATTCCATATGAAGGTTTCACAATTTACCGAATTGCTCAAATTCATACATACACCATTTTAAGGTGATGAACATTATTCTCTCAACACAATTCACATTCACAACCACAATTAGATGTATTTAAAGCTCAAATTTTTCTCACACTCGTACACTTGCACATTATCGAATTTCCAAAATGTAACAATTCCATCAAATTGTTCAATTCTATAATAAAACATCCCCAATCTCATTCACTAATTCATAATTTCCCTAAAGGAATCACATTCATTCACATTCATACAATCAATCCATCAAAATACCAAACCTCAATCCTCCACACCAATTCGAATTCTCCCAAATTAATCTTTAAATTCACTCCACAAACATATTTCTAAATTAGATAATTCAATTTCACAATTACAATAACTCGAGTAAATAACAAAGTATAATAATCTAGAGTTTGAGGTTTTACCTTCAAGTACATAGAGAGGAAGTCGGGAGGAGAGGCGAGAGATGGTGGTGCGTGGCGGCTGCACCAGCGACCACTGCGCAGGGGACGGCGACTAGCTCCGGCAGCCGCTGCGGATGGTGGGTGGTCGATAGGTGGGCCGCGGCAGAGGTGAGGCAGGGCGTGCGCCCGTGTGAAAGAGAGAGCGCGAAAGAGAGACGCCGGCGAGCGAGAGAGAGCGCGAAAGAGAGACGCCCGGCAAGCGAGAGAGAGAACACGAAAGAGATACGCCGAGCGTCTTCTTGACGACGTCGGCGCCGGCTGTTGGCCGGCGTTGGTGGCGCTTGGTGGCCGAGAGCAGAGTAGCAAGTGGAGGCAGGGGAGGGGAGCAGAGGCACGCGAGGGGGAGAGAAAGAGTGAGAGAGGAAGGCTGGCGCCGGTCTTCCATCCGGCGTCGGTCGTGCTGGGTGGCCGGAGGAGGCGACGGCAGCAAGGAGGGGGAAGCAGAGGAGACTTGAGCGCAGAGCACGGGAGCGAAGAAGAAAATGAAGTTTCAAATTAACCGCACCTACGTATTTTTAACCCCTCTTTCTTTTTCTTTTTTCTTTTTGTATAATTCTAGATAAATCCATTTCTGGATTTCTCTAAAAAAATCTGCTTAGTGTATTTTTATTACTTTTATTTTTACTTTTATTTTTATTTATTTATTTATTTAGTTGTTTTATTTTCTTATATTGTTACTTTTTAATTTTATTTTAATAATGATATTTACAAATTATAATTGTAACGGTTTACATAAAATATAATGTTAGCAACCTTATAATCATATACCATCTCATATAAATTTTAAATTTTCTCTTTTAAACATATACGTAAATCATAATCATTATTATGAGATTTTTATTAGGGCCACTTCGTCGCCTTAGCCGCATACCACATATGTAAAAATAATTTAAATATAAAATATCGAATTGAAGTGCACGCGGTCAATGATATAAATCTTGTAATTAACAAGATAAATAATGTGATTTAAGGTCGGGTGGTTACAGTCTCCCCCTTAAAATAAGTTTCGTCCTCGAAACTTGAGCATTTGGCAATGAGGTTTGCAGACTTACCTCAAAATAAGTGGGGTATTTATTTCTCATATCTTCCTCGCTTTCCATGTACCTTCCGATGATGTATGGTTAGTCCACAGTACTTTCACCAAGGGAATGCTTTCATTACGGAATTTCTTGACTCTATAATCTAGTATTTGCACTCGGTTACTCCTCATATATTAAGTTTTCGGCAATTTTAAGAGGTTACGTAACAATATTATGGCTTAGAAAGGGTATATACCACCTAAGTTGTTAAATATGAAAGATGTTATTCTCATATTCGAGTTCAAATGACATAGATGTATATATATAAGATATTGGATTGAACTTCTTTATAATCTCATATGGCTCAATATACCTACGACTTGATCTTTCTTTAATGTTGAACCGTCCGACCCCTTTTTACCAGGAATACTTTCAAAAATACTTTATCTCCTACCACAAACTCCAATAGTCTCCTTCTTTTATCTCGCATAACTCTTTTGTCTCGCTTTGGGCTGCCTTGATGTGTTCTTAAATCTTACTAACCATTTCAGCTTGTTCCTTAGGTCAACTCAAGCCTATAGTCAATGCTTCATTCAACTTACTCCAACACAATGACATTCCGTATTTCCTTCAATATGGTGCTCCAAATAGGGTGATTTTACCAATGACTTGATAACCGTGTTATAGGAGAAGTCCATCAAAGACTAATAAGTTTCCCGTTTTCTTTGAAAATCGAGTATACATGCTCTTAGTATATCTTCTCATATTTGATTTACCTTTTTAGCTTGCCCGTTTAATTCGGATGATACGGACCACTAAAACTCAATTTACTCCCAAAATATTGCCATAGAGCTTCCCAAAATTCATGTGAAACCTCTTGTCACTATCTCGATATGATGCTCTTCGGCATTCCATGTAACCTAATAACTTCTTTAACGTATCACCGTGTCGGTATCTCTATATTCCACGTGTCATGTGCTGGTACAAAATGTATAGATTTAGTAAATCGATCAACAATCACCCATATAGCATTTTCTTTGGAGTAGTTAAGGGATAATATCCTGACAGAGTCCATTGAAATTGAACCTCTTTTCCGGATAAAGATTTCCAACGATCTCAACTTACCTACAAGACGTTGATGTCCCTTTTCATATCATATTCTCAAGGTTCGTCTTTAGCCACTTGACAAGTCAAGCCCTTATTTGCATATTCTATGATGCCTTCGTTCATATTATTCTACCAAAATATTGTTTGAGGTCTATATACATTTTGTTCCTCCTAAATATACCAAGTATCATGTATTGTATGTTTCCTCAAGAATGTTCCTTTTCTATTCCTCTTTCTTGAGTACACAAAACCGAAAGGTTTCATCCTCGTGTATTTCTTGAAACCAGGAGAAAATTTTCCTTTTAATATTTTTCTTAATCTTTTCCATCCCGACATCATTGTTTTGGCCTAATTGAATTTTCTTTGTTATCATATATTATACCTCTATCGCTACTAGGAAACCATTTATTTGTCCATGCGAGACTCGACTCAATACTTATATTGTGGGGATCTCATATAACCATGAGCTAAGTTGTCATTATTACATTCAAACCGTGTTTTGTCTCCGTACCCCACACATTTGCCACTATATTTACTTTTACTAAATGATATTATATTTGTAAGTCATAATCCTTAAGTAATTCCACTAGCGGGGTTGCCTCGGATTGATCTTCTTTTGGGTAAAAATGTACTTCAAACTCGATGGTCAATATAAATCTTACATGTTACCCCATACAAGTAATGTCTCCGAATATCTAAAGCAAAAACAACAGTAGCCTACTCCAATTCGTGAGTAAGGTATAGCTTTTACCTCACTATAAATGGATTTACCTCGGATAAGTAAGGCCCGAGCGCACGAGCACGGGAGCGAAGAAGGAAATGAAGTTTCGACTTAACCGCACTCGTGTATTTTTAACCCCTCTTTTTTTTTGTGTGTATAATTCTAGATAAACCCATTTCTGGATTTCTCTCAAAAAAATCTGCTTAGTGTATTTTTATTATTTTTATTTATTTTTATTTATTTAGTTATTTTATTGTCTTATATTGTTACTTTTTAATTTTATTTTAATAATGATATTTACAAATTATAATTGCAACGGTTTACATAAAATATAATGTTAGCAACCTTATAATCATATACCATCTCATATAAATTTTAAATTTTCTCTTTTAAACATATACGTAAATTATAATCATTATTATGAGATTTTTATTAGGGCCACTTCGTCGCCTTAGTTGCATACCACATATATAAAAATAATTTAAATATAAAATTGAATTAAAGTGCACGCGCTCAATGATATAAATCTTGTAATTAATAAGATAAATAATGTGATTTAAGGTGGGGTTGTTACATATTCAGTCAACGATTCTTTAATTATTCACTGCAAAAAAAAAAAAATAGTGACAGATATTTTCCGTCGGTTCGTCAGAATTTCATACCGAAAAGCGGAATTCAATGGGTATTTCGTCGGTTCCGTCAACGACTCTTTAATTATTATTATTATTATTATTGTTAAATCTTTTTCAAAAAATTAATAACTTTTGTTGACATAAATTTTGTGTACTTGTTAGAAAAAATAATATGTAAAGTTAAATAATGAATTAAGAATTTTATAAATGTATATTCAAAAGTTAAATTTTATACTAATTATATTTCTTATTTGAATTTCACTAATGCTTATTTTAAATATCCTTTTGGTATATATTTTTTTTCAAGGTTAGATGCAATTGTAAAAAAGACTTTCAAGTATGCATACATTTAAAAATTAATCAATAATAGCTAATTGTATTAAAGGAAAAATAATTTAATATTTTCCAAAAATTATAAATAAATTTTCTACAGAAAATTCGATTTTCTTACAATAAATAAAATTATTTTTTAATTTTTATTGATAAATTTTAAAGTTTTGGTGTAAAAGTTAATTCTTAACTTATTTTCCTTCATTTTTCAAGGTGAAGTCTCTTTAAAAAAATTCAAATATGTACTTTTAAAAATATTTATAACAAGTAAACACTATTACTTTAAACGTATAATTATTTCATAACACATATAAATTCATAAAATAATATAATATGATTATTGGATCAAAATTTCACAAATTATTTAAATTAAAATCTTAAAATAGTCCGTGCATAGCACGGATTAAAGAACTACTTGTAATATATGTTTGAAACGTTAACATAGAATACTAATATCGATAGACTAATCATACCGTAGAATATAGATTAACTTACTAAATCACGAATTTAATGTATATATAACATTATTTATTTGATACCCATATTATGAAGTATTAAGTGTGGATTCAATTTGATGATCATCACTCAATTAAAAGCAACAAAGGAAGATAAAAAAACTTATTTTTCAAAATACATTAGATTATATGAGACAAAATTGATCATTAGTAACCGGATCATATTTAATAAAATACAGAAAAATGGTAAATGCATAAAGTATACAATAAAAATTAATTAATTAATTATTTTAATTTAAAGTTTATTTAAATTAATATTAATTACTACTATTTGGTTTCATATTTTAAGGGGAGGATCTTAAAAAAATAGATATGATTGTTTGTTTTGTAACTTGGTTCGATCATCTATACTTGGATCCTAACACACGTTTGATATAATAAAAATTTCAACAAAAAATCCAAAAAGTTTGATTAATAATTTATGTTTCATTAGACCTTGTCTCTCCATTGCAAATTCAGACTTCTCATTATAGTTTCAAATTAATTAAAACAATAATAAAAATCTTTATTAAATAAAATTTATAAACTATATATAAAATAAAAAATTTTAATTAAAATAAAATATTTAAAAATTTATAATGAGTGTTTGAATAACATTAACTACTTACGTTGTTTTCGACAACATCATTTGGAATAACTTTTACCGTTTTGACTAAGTCAAAACACTAACCAACTAAATATTAGCGTTCGGTAAGGTAATGTTTCAACTATTATTTTGAATACCTTATAACATTTCAAGTAGTATTTCGAAAAACTAATAATATTAGTTTTTCACATTTAAAAGTAGTGTTTCATATTTTTTAACAAAAACATCATCTTATTAATTTATATTTGATAAATTAACTCAACCACTAAATTTACTAAATACATTTATTCAACTGCTTAGTTGAACAACGTTAATAACTAAAATTTAACAGTTATGACTTACCTAAACAAGTTATCGACTATACAAATAATTAACCATTACTCAAATACTTCATTTTACTGAATAAAAATTAAAAATAATAATAAAAATTTTTCATAAAATAAAATTTATAAACTACATATCTATACACTATATAATGCCAATCTTTTCAAATTTTGAAATGCTGCAACCAGAGTGAATTAAGGAGTTTCGTCCAATAAAAAAATTAATAATTTATCATTTAAAAAATAAGTTTTCACTCATCTATGGACTCTAATAATAATAATAATAATAATAATAATAATAATAATAATAATAATAATAATAATAATAATAATAATAATAATAATAATAATAATAATAATAATAATAATAATAGTAACAATAATAATAATAATAATAATAATAATAATAACAATAATAATAATAATAATAATAATAATAATAATAATAGTAACAATAATAATAATAATAATAATAATAATAATAATAATAATAATAATAATAATAACAATAATAATAATAATAATAATAATAAGAATAATAATAATAATAATAATAATGAGCCTTGTTAATTTTTAAAAATATAAAACATAAAATAAAACCAAATTGAGCAGAAAATTAATAAATAAAAATTATAGAAAATTATATAATGAACTAAATTAAAAATCTGGACAGAATTAAAAACATAAAAAAATTTTAAATTTTTTAGAAAAATTAAACACAATTAAAACAGAAAAACAAAAACATAATCTAAAATAGAAAGTTAAACAAATAATCAATTACACTACAATACATATGAAAATAAATAATTAAATAAACTAGAATATTAAAACTATTTTTTGGACCGAAACATACACTAAAATCCTAAAATTAAAATACAAAAATTTAATTTATAAATTTATTAAATTAAAAACTTGCTTTAACCTAAATTAGAAAATAAATCAAAAAAATAATTAAATTAATCGTAAAAACTAAGAAAATTAATACTAAGATATTAATACTCTAACTAAACCCTATAATAATATAAAAAGTAAAATTAACCAAAGGAAACTAATTTAATCCAACTTCTAACAATTTGACTAAAAATAACAAAAATAAATAGAAAAATAATCTGAAAATTAAAATATATTAGGACTCAAAATAAAATTAATATAAAATTACTAAGATATTTATCCTATTATCAATCAATATAATTCATTCTCACGTCAATCATTAGTAAAAGCCCGTGAAAAATTCAAAAAAATATATTTATGACAAAAAGTATATTGAATGATTTTAAAGAAGGAATGTAATTAAGAGTAATTTTATTTAACATAAATTATAGAATAATATTTTAGAAAATAATTAAAGGATATTCTATTATTTTTAACGGTGTTAAGGTTAATTCACCAATATTTTTAACCGAAAAAGTATAATCTATATTATTTCAAATTTTGGTTTGATTTAATTTGATTTACATTTGAGAATCACAAGTTACGTTTTTTTTTCTTTGTGACTTCAAATTGTGATTCTGATCGAAGTCTAATGAGATAACTATCAAAGTGAACAATATATATTTAATTATATATTTTTGGGTGGATGAATAAGATATTTCATTAGATGAGAAAATTTGTTCTTCCTTTCTACTAAAAAATAAAATATGTATTGTAAAGATGTAACAATAGCTTCTGTCATTGTTTGGTTTATTAATTTGTCTGGGAAGACGTGGTTGAGGTGACTAAAGAACATGATATCGGTTTCAAACTAATTTTTAATTAGTGGCTTTAAGTTTTGAAAGTGATTGAATTAATAAGGGTCGGTCAATTGGAGGAGGTCCGTTATGATTAAGGTATGAGTTTAACTACTTATTTATGTAATTTTTTGTCTAATTTTATTTATTTGGATCATGAGTTTCTCTGTCTTTCCACTTACTTTTTAATTTTGTGTCTATTCTATCATTTTCAAAATACGACATGCATCCACGCTTTTACCATACTTATGTTAAGTGTGGAAATGGTACGAGTGGACAAATATTCCACACACTAAATAAGTAAGATGAGAATCGTCTTTAACCACACACTTATATCCAAAGAAAACATCATCACTTGCCATACTTATATCTATGAACATATTACCCTTGAGCGAGTCTTTTTTTCCTATTACTAGTTTGCGCTTGAAGCAGCTTCTACTATCGATATAGAAACTTAGGTTGTCACCGGTTAAGCTACAAAATTCTTTTTGAAATTAACTAGGGTTAATTAAAATATATTATTTTTTTTTACTTTTTATGCCATGTTTTTTCTCTCGAAAAGGATGGGATTGGGTGATCGCGGTTGCCCTAACATAGATCTGCCTTTGGATTAAAAACACTTAGTTCTTCTTCAAATTAGGGTTTTGTTCATTAAGGTGAATTTTTTTAGTTTTATTTTATTTTACTTTTCGTTAAACAACATTAAGAAAAAAAAGATATAAAGTGGGCACATGTGAAATTTACTCGATTAAGCGTAAAATAAGAGAGAAAACGAGATTAGAGTTTGAGATTTGAGGTTTATTTCTTACTTTGATTTTTTCAATATATTGGACATTGTGCTATAAAAGAGAGAAATCGAAAATTTGCATAAAAATATTTCCTTTATGTGTTTAATTTTTATAAAAATTCTTTTCAATTATTTTTTAAAAAATTTCTTTTTGATTGTAAATTTAGTATTTGACTTATATGATTATCATAAATTGTCAAATGCGAAAAAATTTCTTTTTATGTATGTCAATTATCTCAAAATAACTATCACGCTTATTATCTCGCCACGCTTATTATCCATGCTAAATAATCATTTTTTTAATAGATGTAAATCACCACTCTTAATATACATGGATATACCTTAATAGGTTACTATCACTCTTACAAGAGTGGTTATATTTTTCCACATTATTATGTGTGAAAATGATTTCGGGCAACTCATTTTTGCTTATTTTTCTGTCACACTTAATCATGTGTAATTAGACAAGGGTGGAAGTATATCATACGGTGATTGTAGCATTTTCGATTATTAATCTCATTTATTAAATGTAGTTATTAAATATTTACTTTTTAGTTCATAACTTATTAAAGAGTATTACATTACTTCGTGTATAAGACGGGTCCAAACTAGTAAAATAAAAAATCGTAATCATTAAAAATAATAAAGACCTTGTAAAAGTGTTATTGTCTAGTTTTGAGAATTTTTATAAAATAAAACCCTAACCTAACTTCCTATTTCTCGTTCTGTCATTAGCCTCCTTGCTCTTGGCAGAGGCAGTCCCGACCTACCTCACTCACAGCTCCCTCATTCATCCCCCTATCTCCCTGTCTCTGCTCCTAGTTCCCTCTCGCTCTCCGGTTCCCTATCTGCTGCCTCTGTGGTCTCTCTCTCTCCGGCTCTCACTATCCATCTTCCTCGCCGGCTCGTTGTTGCTCTCGCTCTCCGGCTCCCACTCGCTTTCCGACTCTCGCTCTGCCATCGTGGGCTATTTCTCTCCTGCTCTCACTCTCCATCTTCCGCTCCGGCTCGTTTTTGCTCTTGATATCCGGCCCGCTTTTGCTCTCCGGCTACCTCTCGCTCTCGCTCTCTCCTTCGTTTTTAGGTATGTTCAGTTGGATCTGAAAATGGCGCCTCTCTCTCCATCGTTTTTGTTATGTTCAATGGTTTTTGTTATATACAATAAATACATCTATGTTTTATGTTTTACCTTTCGAGACAAAAGGTTCAAATGTATGTAATAATGTGGGCTGGCCATAACATCTAAAATCCCGAATTGTTGTTCTGTGCCTCTGCCTCTTGCTGGAAATTTCATTCGCCCTCCCCTGCTTCTTTCCTTCTACCCGAATTCTAGATTTTGCTTTTGTAAATTGTGAGTTTGGATAGAGTTAGATATGTGTTGTCTTGTGAATCTGATATGACATGAATTGGTAACCAAATCGAAAAAAGAAATTGGTAACCAAATCAACACAAATTTACCTATGGGCTTGATTATTTGAAGAAGATTGGTGACCAAATCTGAAGCTTCATAGCTCTTGTGAAAAAATATTTGCAGAAGATTCATACTGGTTTGTTAAGAAGGATATGGTTTAGAGAGAAGCAGGAAGCTGACATGAAATAACACTATGAGACATCACTTCAACCCTCTTCCCTTTATATATAACATAGACATAGATTTATGTGATATCTACTCAATATTATACCAATGCAGTAGTGATAGGCTGGTGGGAGAGGTGGATTTTTTCTTGGAAAAGTGAACTAAATGATGAAGAACAGGAGCAGGTCATAGCTTTGACCAGTTTGCTACACGAGGTTCTGCCTGAACCCTGACTTTAATACGAGATGGAAATTGTCTCTCGAGTATTCTGTAAATCATCATCCTCTAGCAAGCATTTTATAATAAAAGTAAGGATTACTCTTGATTGCGCAATTTTCATTGGAAGAGAAGTGAGTTTGAATGTGGTTTGAGACTCCCGTGCCCAATGTTTGTTCACCATTTTGTCAATTTGATTGCATAACACTATTAAGGGACTTAGGATGCTGATAATCCTACGTTTGGGAGTATAAATGAAACACTTGTGCTTCTTTTCTCTCTCTCTCTCCCCTTTCCCCCTCTAGTTGAGTACATGTGGCTTTTATTAGTGGTTCAAAATTTTCAAGTTTGGACAAATGTACAAAGATGATGTCCATAATCTCAATAGCTGAAAAAGGCAAGTTTGGCCTATTTCTTTAGCATGTATTGTGGTGGATTAAAACGGAATGGCTCTTTCAACTTAATCTAGTTCTTTTGTTTGGAGTATTAGGTAGTCAAGGGTTTTTAAATCTAGAATCTAACAGAACCAGTCTCTCTATAATTTTGCAATTTAGAGGTAAACTTGCCACATTAGAACCCCCTTAACACCCTGCCCACACCTTCGTTGGCGACGGGACTTTGGAGGTCTTGATTTATTTGGACAAATGAACAAAGATGGGGAATTGATACTCATTAGCAGGAGAACTGAACAGTTAGGTATCAATGTGAGGTTTTGGGTAGTGGTACACAACTTTAAGAAGTAGCCTTTCTTTTGACTTTCCTATTTTCTTATTTTCTTGCTTTATTGCTATTCGCCTTGGTCTTGTCTTTTCTTTTTTTTAATTTCTTCATATTCAGCTCCCATTTTAGTTTTCACCTTCCACAGTTACTACGAGTGTAAATATATATTGTGGTGGGGATTAAGAACCCTTCCCCCTCCAATCTAAGCTTCTCATTTAATCCCATCAAAATACTTCATGTGAGAAGAGTTTCAATCGGATTTTAAATTTTGAGTTCTAAATTTTAGATCAGTTTTGGATATGTTAATTACCAAAAAACCTAAAAATATAAAAGTAATCTCTCCTAAAAGAATCATTAGAGAAAAGAAAAATCAGTTACACAAACCCTGAGGTGAAAAACTCCCTCTCCTACAAGTTTCCTCACACTCCAAGCACCTGAAAAAACAAAAAGAGATGGTTGCAGGATCTTGATTCTTTCCTCTCAAATGCATCTCCACTTCTCTTGGACAACTGCAACACAGAAAGTCAGAAACTATGTTTTCAGTAACTGTATCGTGGAAACTGCTTCTCCATTCATTTATAGGTTCCCCTCAATCTGTGTCCTGCGTTTATCACTCAGAGCCACTGAATACATATAAAGGTCTCCTGAGAGCAATAAGTTTCCGGGCTTGGCTACCATTGATGAAGCCTACCATAGCGATGTGAAGGGGCTGCAAAGCTGCTTTATAGGACTGCATGCATGTAACAACCGGACCCTAAATTCGCCATTACCACAAGTAACCGTATCATAGAAACTGCTTCTCCATTCATTTTTAGGTCCTCCTCAATTTGTGTCCTGCATTTATCACTCACAGCCACTGAATAACATAAAGGTCTCCCAAGAACAATCAGTTTCTTGGCGTGGCTACCATTGATGGGGCCTACCACGGTGATGTGAAGGGGCTGCAAAGATGCTTTATAGGACTGCATACATGTAACAACCCGACCTTAAATTCGCCATTATCCTTATTTAAACTGGAATTAACCTAACTTGAGCATGCTTAGTTGGATTTGATATTTGAAATTTTATGTGTTGCTCGGCTCGGATGATGCCAGTGGCCTCTAAAACAAGTTCATGTAAGTATGTTTAGTATTTAAAAATATTTACAGAGACATGCATATATTAAGATGGGTAAGAATGACATTTTAATGCAGACTTTATTAAACTAACTTTCCAAATATAGATTTATGAAATAAAATGATGAAGTTCAAGTTAATGAAGAAAATGTGAAACAAATAACTCAAAGAATTAAATTTATTAGTTAGAAAAATAAGGAGCAGAATGGTGCTATTTGTATTAGGAAATGTTAGAAGAAGATAACCCAAAATCATGAGCCCGATACTTTTGTCTTGAGCAGAATAATAGGGCTGGGTTAGGAGGAAGAAAGAGAGTATTTGGGAGTTGGAATCTTTTGTCAAAAAAATCTGAGAAGAGAGTCTAAGTTAACAAATCAAGTGACCAAATTGCCAGTTTGCTTCTCACACCAAAAACATACACTTTTTTGCACCTCTACTTCTACTCCAGTTGTGTCACTGCTGAGCTATAACAGCTGGCTTCTGCCTCTTCCTGCCGGCCACCACCAGCCCCTAGCACCACCATAAGTACGTCGGAACACCAGCCGACCACTGCCACCCATCTCCTCCTAGTTTTCTTTACTGAATCTCTTGGTTTTAATGGTAATCATTCAAACTCTTCCTACGCATGGGAGAATTTTGGCTTTTGATAACTTATAAAAAAGGAAATATCTCGGCTAATAGATGCTTTATGTACATAGGGGATTGTGAATCACTTATTGCTTCATTGTACTTTCGCTTGGGCTCTGTAGGAACTTGCCTTTAGTAGCTTGGGAATTTCTTGGGTGGCTTCCAATTCCATCTAGAATCATCTTCTAGCTTCTAGCTTGGGAAGGTTTCTTTAGTTGGAAAGTGAAGGAAAAGAAGGCTACCACATGTGATTTTTTGGAGTATTTGGGGAGAGAGAAATAGAAGAGTTTTTGAGGGTGTCGAAATTACTTTTCAACACTTGATGAATGACCTTTTTTTTTTTATGAGTAATCACAAAATATGTATTGAAAGACACCAAGGGGGTGTCACCTATGTAAAAAAGTGGGGCAGACACAATATATTTAAGCCCTCAAGCTTTGGATAGTAATCATATGAACAAATTCCCAAAAAGTAGACTTTGTACCATGATTGAGAACCTAATTCCAATTGTACAAAGTTCTCACAAAGTAAAGCTTGAAATCATCAAAGGACCTCACCTTGCCCTAAAAAATTCGACACTTCCTCTCTTTCAATGTGCTCCACCAAATAGCTAACAGACCTCGCTTAAAGGATGACTTCATTAAGACTATTTTTTGTGGGGAGAATGGGAAGTTTTACTCTTCACCTTTTGAGGTGGCAGACTTTGTGCGTAGTTTGTATTTTGGTTGTGTATAGTCTTTTGCAGGATGCTAGCTTTGCATCCTTTTCTTTTGTTCATTCATTATATATACTACTTTTTCCTTATCACCCCCAAAAAAAATCATTCAAACTCTTCCTAGGTCTTTCTATTATGCTATACTCTTTTCTTCTTGATATATTTGGCTTAAAGTGTTTAACATGTGTTGTTGAGATTTAAATAAAGCCTGGCTTTGAATTCGTAGTTGTTGTGATAATTTTTGGGTTATGATTGAATTGAAGTATTGGGTGTTTAGGTTGAGTTGAGTTGATATGTATTAAGAATGCTTTCTCTTTGAAAATCTTGGTTGATTAAATCTAAATTAGGAAATCTGGGCAATTGTTTCAAGAGTTTGATGAATTGATGTTGTCCGTAGGGTTTTGCCATTAATGAGCTTGAAGAGCAAGAAGAAGCTCGCGAAATTAAAGATGGGTAAAGAAGAAACTATAATATTCTTAGAGTCAGTGGAAGCCTAATATTTATTTTGATATATGAATTGATTATCAATTGTGGTTGAAAGATGTCTTAGTTCTTTATGATGAGAGAAAAGAAAGAAAAATTAATTCACTACTTTTGATTCTTATTTGCCAAGAAGAATATTTCAGAATTGAAATCATAAATTTTGATAAGTTATAGGCAAATCAATTCTCATCAAATTAAATAGATAAATAATAATTAAAATTTTACTTAAAATCCTAAAGAAAGAACTTTATTACCTCAGCTTTTGGGCACTAGTCGAATTTGTATTGTGGAACAACATTAATGGTAGTTATCTCACTTAGTTGACCTAATTACTCTTATTATTGAATTAATAAATTAAATAGAAGGGGGTGTGTTTGGTACTTGCTAGGGACTCTATAAAAGGAATGGGGGAACAAATTTGACTGATAATAATCTTCTACTTCACCACCACCTTGGACCCCCAAACTTTTTGTCATTTTTTGTGTATAGTAAGGAATGTGCTTTCTTCTTGCTGGTCTAATGTACTTTTTTTTAAAAATCTTTGTATTCCTAGCAATATGTTTATCTAATTATGTGGTTTTAATATTCTCTTGTAATTGACTTTGAACCCCACCTCAAAACTGAAAATTATGAATCTAGTTTCACAATTATTAGTGTTATTGTCATTGGATGGATAGATGATAACTTTATAATGGGCAGATGTGGAATTGTTCGTGGAGAGAAGAATACAGAGGGCTTTAAGGGTTTTGTTGATGATTATTCCTTGAGTTGGAGTTGTTTCCTTTTTATGCGTTGGGAGGGGGTGACGAGTTGGGTTTGAGATAATCTAGGAGGCTTTTTGTTCAGGCTCGTGTATGGGAGGGGGTTTGTTTATTGCAAAAAGGATATCAAACATGAACTTTTACAGTTCGCAACTTGTCAAAAATATTATTATGGTCATCTTCAATTAGGCATGGCAATGGGCCGGGTATTTTTTTTTACCTGATTTTTACTTATATATTATGATAATTTTTGTATAACTTTTTGTTGCTTCAATTTTCTTTTAATAATTCTTACTCTCGTCTCTCGGACTAAATTAATCAATAGGGTTCATTGGTAAATTAGCCCTTGAGCTTAATTAGTATATTATAGATTTCTTTCTTTGGTTTGAGATCATAAACACTAAGACATGTTTGAATGGTTATATAATTAATTAACACACTATGCTTTTTCAAGGTACTTTTACCAATTTAGCGTATTCCTTTTCGCGTCGGTTTAGATCTTTTCCTCTCACCTTTTGACTTTTAGTTGTTTGTTTTGATTAATTGGCATCACTCAAGTCGGACTCACAGCTCTCGATGTTTGGAGTGATCTTTCAATATCCATTACTATGACATCTTATATATATATATGTTAAGTGTGAAAATGTTGTGGGGTTGAGAAGCTTTTCCTCCCCAGTCTAAGCTTCCCATTTAATCACACAAAATTCTACTTGCTATAAAAGTTTTAATCTAATTTTTAATTTTCATTTTTTTACAAAAATCAGCTAACGTATTTATATTGATTAATTTTTTTTTTAAAAAAACGCCCCATGTCATCTTATATATATATATATATGTTAGGTGTGAAATTGTAGTGGGGTTGAGAAGGTTTTCCTCTCCCAGTCTAAGCTTCTCATTTAATCACACGAAAATTCTACTCGCTGTAAAAGTTTTAATCTAATTTTTAATTTTCATTTTTTTCAAAAATCAGTTAATGGATTTATATCGATTATTTTTTTAAACGCCCATGTCTCGCCCATTGCCTCTCGATCCAAGTGCAAAATTTGTTTCATCTCCGGTTATCCCACAATCAATCATTTGGCTAAAAATCAGTTTCCTCTTATTCTATCTGTTCATCAATTGGATGGAATTATGGTTGTCCTGTGTAAATAAAATCCTTGTTTTGAGATGATGTAGGTAGTACATAAATGTCATGAATATAGTCAACTTTTTAATGCAAAAAGGCGGTTTAAAATTGTGTATGTTCTCTGTATATAAATGTCATGTAGGCTTTGGTATTTTGATATTAGGAGGGTAACGTGTGAAATTTAGGGAAGTGGGAGTGATTGAATTGCGTAATTTATTTCACCAACTTTCTAATACGTTTTATGTGATAATTGATGTGGAATATTTTAATTTGATCGATTTGGAACATTTAAATTTTTTAATGTCTGTGGGACTAAGGTGTAACTCCTCCCTCCCTGGTCATGCTCTTTTTCAAAAACTACAATTTCCCCATATCTCTTGTTGTTTATTCATGTAATTTTTATTTCAATTAAAATAAAAAATAGTGTATGAAATAAGGATAATTACAAAAATAGGCATAGATAAATTTGCAGTTTGTTTTTTCTTTAGTTCATATTAATTCAAGCTGAGAATATTGGCCACATTAGCTTCCCACTTTCTATATAACGGACAAACACTAATTCTTCTAGACTATGGCCCTATTCTTTTAGGTGTAAGCACTAACTGTGAGGAGAAGGTTAGTTGTAAGCAGTTGGAAGTGATAGCTAAAAAGAACAGGGCCTACAAATTAACCTATTTTTCTTTAATTTGTTTGAATGAATTTTTCTTTGTATTATGATTAATTATATTTAAACTATTTTAAAAATTTAAACACCTGTGCAAGAGAGTGGTTTAATAAATTTAGAAGCTTTTGCTGTCCAAAAAGAAAAAAAGAAATTACATACCGTAAAGCATCTAGCTCATTTACGTATTTTCAGATTTTATGTTTTATATAAACACATAATTATATGGTCTTTTATATACAAAAAAGAATATAATAGTATAATTAGTTATAATGTCGGATTCCTTAAATTTTTAGAAAACTTATGTTGCGATGTTTGTGTCATGTTGTATCCATATCTCGCCTCCAAGTGTGTGCCTAGGGGACTATTGGACATGAATAATTTGACTTACTAACCACCTAGCCAATAATGCTTTGATTTTATAGAGGGCTTACTCATCACATGTAAATGATGGTTCTGGAAAGTGAAGGAAAAATACACAATGTACATATGATAAATAGGCTACCACACAACGATTCATTATGTCGTATGGTCATGCCATTGGTTGCGGTCGTTATACTGCAAAATTACTCTACTGTGGCAATGGCGTAGCATATTGCGGTTGAGAATGTAATTCCCGAACTCCAATACCGTCTTCTCCAATGTGTTCTTTTCATCGTGGAACAGCTGTACTTTGAATGAACCCATGCTGCAATGTCTCAAATCTCATTGGAGATTAAAGTGTGCCTTACTTGGTGGTAGTATAAATAAAATGAATACCTCTAAATTTCACAATATGCTTACTATCACATGTAAATTATGGTGATAGAAAAAGTTAAGGAAAATATATCACCAGTGCGTGCTCAATAACCTACCATGTCATCAAATAGACAAGTCAAAATGTCGTTAAGTTGGTAATGGGATGTTAATATAAATAGCCACAAAGGTTAGTATGGCTTTTGGTAAATTTAATAGAAGCATTATTCCCATTCGAAACCTCAAATGTGGTATTGTTGATGTTTGAAAACTCTGTTATTAATGTTTATCAATATCAATACCACAAAGGTGGGATTCTTGGTGGGAGTTTGAGGACAAATATATGTATTTTTCAGATTTCAAGCTCTATTTTTTGAGAATTTTGTATAGTTGGAGGTGCGTCCTTCATAATGGCGAGAAAAACTTTAATTTATTCGGTTTTGTAGATAGTATTATGGATGAGAACTTGAGGGAATAATAATTTTGTACTTGGCCCTTTTGTACATGGGTGACATCCCCTTGGTATCTCATGTATGCCTCATTTGATTACTTCTAGAAGAAAAGGAAAATATTTATCAATATATGCTGTTGTATGTTCAATTTTGCACCATGTTGTATCTTCAAGCTTTAAATTTGTATCTTGTGTTGATTATACAGTGATTCAAGAGAGAAACTTATCTTATATTTGAAGTTAATATAGTCCTGCTTGGATTGATCCAAATTGTAGATCTTCTTCGTAATCCTGTGATCCTAAGAGGAATCTGAAACTTATTCAGTTATTTGAAGTTGTCTTGCTCTCTCGTTGTAAATAGTGATATTAAACTTGGTTGTTTCTTTGTGAACAAGGGTGTTACGTGTGTATCTGGTGTGAGAGTGGGTGTTATGACCTTGTTTACTAAGCTGCTGGACCGATCGTTGACAAGATATTGAAGTTTTTGCTTCAGTTCCTCTGAATGGGTGGCTGCATTTGATATAATGTATTGATGGGTCAGGGGATGGTGAAGACCAGTAAGCAGTGCTTGGACTTTTGACATTGTATGTTCGTGAAATTTAAAGACTACTGGTAGTTCTGAACTTCTTAACAAAGCTTAGCCGCCAATAGATCATTGTAGGGTAATTTTTCAAAAGAACCTTATTCATGCTTCTTATGTTCGTTATTGTATAGGTATGGAGTGTTTTGACTTCTGGAAAAGACCATGTTGCAGTGCCTAGAGGGATTGAAGCATGCTTATGCAGCTGTTGTGAATTGTTGCAATACTGAGCTGTATAAATCACCTCGGGGACTAGAAAATCCAGAAGCTCTTGCAAGAGAGACTGTGTGTATGTTTACCTTTTCCCTCGATCTTTTTCTGCATATGAAGTGTTTTAATATGATTTTGTAGAGTATCTATGGCATGTATCTAAAGTCATAGAAGAGTTCACAAGTTATGTTCTTCGCTTATTGCCTTTCATACACGTGGTCTATGAATTATCAAAGTCTAGACAACTTGGCAGAGGGTTTAATGATATCTGTGCTGTCCTTGCATTTGTCACTTTGTTTTAATTAATGCTTGGCTGCAAAGACTTGTTGTCTAGTACAGTCAACATTATGTAATGATTGCCAGATCGGTTGTAGTTTTGTATGTGTTTATGACTATGTTGATGGATTTCATTCTAGACTGGTAAAAGAACCTTAGGTGCTAGATGGGTGAACTGAGGACTGGATGAACAGATAGAATTCTAACAAGAAGCTTTCATTAAGTGCTTAAGTACAACGGATATGGGCATTGTGCTGATTATGAAACTCGAAAACAGGTAAGACCACCAGTTAAGTGGACAATCAATTCCTAGAAAATATGAAGGTAACAGTTAGGTGTTGCTAGCCTAAGCTTGCTTTTCGGAAGCATCACGTCAGGTCTTTGTTGGACAGAGTACCTATCTTGTGAATGATTGAACTCTTAGGTAACTCAAGTTTGAGTATACTGCAGCTTCTTCAAATAAAGGAGAATGTTATTCTGTTGCGTTGAGATATCAGCTTGTAACAGCTGAATAAGTGGGCCGGGAAGATCAAGTTGTATTCATTCAGTAGCTTGTGCTGCAAAGTGAGTTGTGAGCAAACTATTGCCCACTGTTCTACATATTGTTGTATTTGAAGAAGTGCAAAACCGTCTTATTTATTTTGATTTTTCTTGGTATTGTAATAAAATTGCCTTTTTTAGAAGGGTCTAAAGCACGGTCAATTGGAATCAGCTGAAGAAAGTTGTTAAGGCTCTTTGCACAATAACTACTGGGGGACAACCCTTAAAAATTACCAAAAGAAGTCTTACCAGGGTTGTGAATATAACTAACTAAGATAAATTGCAGCCTCTGAAATCTTAATCATCCTACTTCTAAATAAGTGTATGAAAGTTAGTGATGCTAATCTCAGAAATAACTTCAGAGCAATAGCAAAACAATTCTCACTTGTGTGATATCAGTTAATCTGCAATTTTTTTCTTTACCTCAACAGAACAGAACCTGCAACAATTCTTGTAGGTATTCCTATCAGTTCCTAGAAAAACCGATATTGTTGAGCAGTTCCAGTAGCAATTTTACTCCACAAGGAACTTCCTGCACATTTAGGATCAAATATGGAATAATTCGAAGTCCAATTTTAGCGCAGCATAATAGCTGCTTAGGAGAGCAACATGGCAACTTTGGGGCTGAAGCCCTCAAAATGAATAAAAATAGCCTACTGATCTTGATAATGATGACAGTCAGACAAAACGACAGAAGTAGTTGTGATGATGCCATGGCAAAAAGGGTCAGAAAATCACACCATTTGTAATAGCTGAGGCCAGCTTGTAGGAATTATGATGATTATTACATTGATTATTTAGCGGAGTACTTAGAAGGAAGGAATCGACAGGCTTTTGAGGGCAAAGCTATGTCATATAAGAGTTGAAGGTTTATTTTTTTAGAATTTTGTATGGTTGGAGTCAAGTGCTTGCTTGTGCACATAATTTGACTTTTGGGGCTTTGTAGGTAATATTATTTGTGACAGCACGAGGCATGATGTTCTTTGTAGTTGTCCGTTTGTACATTGGTGTGTAGTTGCTCCATTTGCACATGGATGGCTTCTCCTTGTTATCCTTTTAATTATACTTCTTGATTACTCAAAAAAAGGGTTGCACCAATGAGTGAAAATAAACCCGAACTTGAACGCAGTCATATCAACCTGAAAACTTGACAATGTGAAAGTTTTAAGTAAATCAATTTATGTCTAGGGACCATATTTTTCTAGAGATCTCACAATGGTCTATGATAATTTTGGTTGGCGCACTGTTTTGCTGTAAGCTTTTGGATTTTGCCTATTTTTGCTCAATCCCTTCATGTTTGAAGTAGTACATTTACATTTACATGATGTTGAATGAGAATTGCTTCTTCTATGGCAGTCAGTGTCAGTGAGATAGAAGCCCTGTATGAGCTGTTCAAGAAGATTAGCAGTGCTGTAATTGATGATGGTCTTATCAACAAGGTAATATCGTCTGAGATTCTTCAAGCTTTTCATTTGTATAAAATGTGATGCATTACACCTGTTGATTTTTGTGTCTTCTTGTGTGGGTTCCACAGGAAGAATTTCAGCTGGCTTTGTTTAAGACAAACAAAAAGGAGAGCTTGTTTGCTGATCGGGTACTTACTGAACCATTATTTTCATGTCTTGTGGACAATTTTGTATGAAAATTGAAAATGGTCAAATGCCGCACAAGACTTCGCCTGTACAAAGTTTTCAACAAATAGAGTTTAAACTCCTACTAAGACATGACCTTATAACACTTGCTGATGCTGGTATTTCTAGATGTTCCTGTAGATAGTTTAGGAATTGTACTCTAAATGCTAGTATCTTAGTCTTTTGCCATCTCCTTATCAACTTGCCAAAACATCTTGAACTTTCCTTAGATGAACTAAAGAAGTCCCCATAAGAGAGTCTCGAAGGCTAAAGACACCCATGGACAATGAAAGAGGTGGTTAGGCTCTTCTTCAAGCTACTACACCTGCTTGTAAAGGGACAATTCCTTTTATAAAAATCCTATGTGGGAACCTTATCTATGGTAGCTACCCAATCAAAAAAGCTTTGGTTGGAGCTTTAGACTTTACTTCCAGATGGCTTTTGTGTGGGAAAAATATACATGGTTAGGTCAAGGGTTAACTATGAGTTTTCTGGTACAATTGCTGAGGTGTGTGCTATCACAGAATCATGCTAGTGTAGCAATAATGTTGCGCATAGCACTTGGGGTTGTCGCAAAGTGAAAACTTGGTTTGCTGAAATTCAAAACCTTTTCAATGCGACTTTTTAGTTAATTCAATATGCAGTTGTGGTTAGAGTTGTGATAATGGGTGTAATATTGCAGGACATGCTAATGTAGCCATTTTTTCAAAACCTTTTGTTTTTCACTGTAGTTGTTTCATCATGGAATGACCTCATTTTTAATCCATGCTCCAGAGTGCGTCATTTTGGAATTCATGGTTGAGACTTGAGATCCTTGAAGGAGTCCATCAAAAAGCTCTTTACAATGACAATCTTACGGTTAACCAATCTTATCATTGCCTTTAGCCACAACATTCGTATTAGCAGGTTAAGCTGATAGGCTTCCTAATTAAAAAGTAAAGCCAATGGACTCTTGCTCTTTTCTCCCAATCATTCAGATTTCTGATTTCATATATCATTAATGTAATAAGTTGTAAATCACTACTAGAAAGTGTGTTTTGGCCAAATTCTTGACATATCCTTAAAATAGACTTTTGGAGCTTTTTAATGACTACTCATGGGCTGGAAATGGAGCATTCTAGCCATATAAACTTTTATGACTAAAGAAAACCAGAAACTAGGCATTCTGGACAGATTCCGCAACTCGGCTTCTAGGCATTATGTGATTTGCCTAGCGAAATAATTAACTGATTAAAAAGCTTCATAAACATAAAATAGACACCATAAGTTTCCTAAAAAGCTAATTTACAACTTATTACATGCACCTAAAACATGAAAAGGAAACCTAAGAAAGCTGACTAAAATCTAGAGTTTGAGAACCCTTGATGCACCAAACTCCCCTTCTTAAGAGGATTTGTCCTTAAATCCAAAGAGTGTTGATGATGGAAACTGAAGGGAAAACCTCATCGAACTTCCAGGTTTGGCTCTGATATCATTTGGTGCGTGCTAAACTAGCCAAAGGCCACTTAACTTGCATGTCCTTGTGCTTGGTAGGCCCTTGATAAAAATAAGTTCAACTCGTCTTGTGTTTTTCAGTTTTTGGAGGAGGTAAGCAAAATTAGAAAGAACTAAAAGGAAGGAAAACCTCTCAAACACTCCACATAAAGGCTAGGCCACCCATGGAATGAATGAAAAGTTGATTGGACCTTAAAGGTCTTTTAAATTTGGTTTTTGCAAGGAAGATAAAAGGGATATGGCTTGAGCTTTTGATTTCTCCTAACTCAAGCATAGACACCTTGCCATGAAATCCTCTAAAGATAGCACCGAGGTTTTGAATAAAGGGGCCACTCAAAGTCATCATTTATTTGGGATAAAGAGAGAGAGAGCGAGAGAGAGAGAGAGAGAGAGAGATATTTTAAAGTGCGAGTCAAGCTCAAAGGCTTCTCATTCTCATTTTTACGAAGTCTATATCACAACCTAAGGGCATCGTTTATGCAGAGGAAGGACCCCAAAAGCTAGTACAATGCAGCTCCTAACGAAAAATAAAAAGAAAATGCAAAAAAATTCAAAACTAACCACAAAAGCAAAGGCTTAAAATGGCAAAGTTGTTGTCCTCACCTGCACAATCTGCAGATTCAAAAGACAATATCTCCCTGGTTTCTTACTCAAATTTAGTGAAACAAAAAAGAAACTTTAGGTCTTCAAGTTTCATGTCCAAAAAGAATCACTCCAAAAGCTTTTGGCATGAGAGAGATGCAGAGGCTGAAAGTGAAGTAGTCCTGCTGGGTGCTGAGATTTGCAGTCTGCAACATTTGGTATTTTCTTCCCACAAATTGTGCACATACTGGAACTTGAATTTCGTGACCATAGAATAGACTTTGTAAGGTTTCCAAGGACACTTCACGCATGTTGGAGGTCATTTGGTAGGTCAAATTCATTGGGAAAGTTGGCCCTTGTGCTGCAATCTCTGAACAGCTTCGATAGTGCTGGAAAATCTGCACAAATTTTGACTAGAAAATGTGTTTAGGCCAAATTCTTGACGTATCCTTAAAATAGACTTTGCAAGCTTTCTAATGACTACTTATGGAATGAAAACGGAGCATCCTGGCTATATAAACATTCACGACAAAAGCAAACTAGGCATTCTTGACAGATTGAGCAACTCGGCTTCTAGGGCTAAATTTTTTTGCCTAGTGACCTAATTAACTTATTGGGAAGCTATAAAAACATAAAACAGACACAACAAGTATCCCAAAAAGCTAGTGTACAACTTATTACATGCACTTAGAACTAAAGAAAGTCAACTAAGATCTAGAGTTCAAGACCCCTTGGTGCCTATGCATCAACCGGTTTTGTTGCTACTCGAAGAAACCACTTTGCGTACTATTGCCTACCATCTTGAAAAGCCGAGGAAACGTGACCCTGGATTGAACCCTCTATAACACATCATGGCAACCTTGTCTAGGTGCATTCCTTAACTTAAAAAGGCCAAAATTGTTTGAATAAGTCCTAAGTATCCAAGATTGACGTTCATCATCTCACTCCATGACCACTCGGGATCGTTTTTGCTCCAACCAAGGTTAGGTGCATATTTCTCATTGATTGTCGTACTTTATAAAGCTCCTTCTTAATTAGCAACTCTTCAAAGGGAGCTTCATTCATTATCTTTAGAGGTCTAATAGCCTCACTTTCCCTCTTGCTTAGGAGGACATACATCTTGCTATTTGGCTCAACAAAAACCTCGGCAAGAATCGGTAATAGACCACATTATCGCATAAACTGTCTCATGATTTTCTTAGCTAATTTTCCTCCACAACTATCCGACGTGAAGGGTGTCACCGATATTTTTTTCCAATTAACCCGTAATGTGGGCACAGAAGGTGAGTATGGGGGAAGACTACGTTACAATAAGGTTACCTTTACCTTTTAAGAGGAGCTTAAATTTTACATGTCCACTCTCATAGCCTCTAAGACTCTGTTTGATTTTAAAAAATTTGATAGTAAGAAACCGTCGGTGGGTGTTAACCAAGTAATAATATTTTCCTCTAACAATGCAAATCCTCGTCCCTCCGCCACGCTGGTAATGCTTCAATTCGCATCCTTAACTAATGCAAGTATTCAACTCTAATGTTCCCTAGCCGAGGGGATTGAATTTGGCATAACGACTTGCCATCGTCCAACGGACTTTCTTGATCCTCAAAACCGATGCTATTCCAAGGCATATGATCATGTCAATTTTGAGATTCTCATTTATGCCATGAGAAGAATGGGTTCCGGGCAAAAGTTGTGTACTTGGATTTTTCGAGTGCATATCTACGACTTCCTTTGAAGTGCTTGTTAATGGTTTGCCTATAGAGTTCTTCACCCGTTTCTAGAGGTCTTCCACACAGAAACCTTTATCTCCTCTTCTTTTTCTCTTATTTATGGAGGTTTTTATGAGTTTCCTTGCTCCTAGAGCTGGTCTCATCTCCGATTTATCACTCGGGTCACAAGGATTCCACTACTATGAATGTCTCTCATCTTCAGCTGATACCATCATTTTTTGTGATAATGATTGTGAGCAAATAGTTAACCTTCGGTGCATTCTTGTTTGGTTTACGGTAGTTTGTGGTTTAAAAGTCAATTTGGCTAAAAGCTCCATCATTCCCGTCGAATATGTTGGCAACATTGATTTGATTGGGGTGTTTCGGGATGTTTTGTTGAGTCGCTTGCTACTTCATAACTTGGTCTTCTTTTGGGAACAAAACTCAAGGAGAAAGCCATTTGGCAACCGGTACTTGAGAAGTTTAAGAGAAGGCTTTCGGGTGGAAATCAAAATATATTTCCAAAGGGGGAAGATTAACTCTCATCAAAAGTGTCCTCTCTAGCATTCATCTTCTTCCTTTCCCTCTTTCACATTCCTCCCTTGGTGGCTTCCAAGTTAAAGGCCATTCCAAGAAAGTTTCTTTGGGGCTCTTTTGGGAGTGATTTCAAGTACCATCTAGTTAGATGGAAAATTGTTAAGCTCCCAATTCAAATGGGGGATTAGGTGTTAAGGACTTAAAGATCTTCAATAAGGGCGTTGCTTGTAAAGTGGTTGTGGAGATTCATAAATGAGAAGGGGAATCTTTAGGGCAAGGTGGTGAAAGTTGAATATAGCAAGGATAGTTTTGTGCGGTATCCTCATAGTATAGACGGAATGGTTCTTATGGACAAAGCCTTTTGAGGTTTATATCTAAAGGATGGGAAAAATTCGTACCCCACTTTTCCTATGAGGTGGGGGTTGGCTCCTCCATGGTTTCTTGGCATGATCGGTGGTGTGAAAGTGCTCCCTTGTAAGGTCTTTTCCCTTCTCTTTTTCCCTAGCAAGTAACAGGGATGCTTTTGGGGCTGATTATTTGGAGAGAGTGTCCGAAACTATATTTTGGTCCCCGTTTTTATTGAAGAAGCCCTTATTGATGGTGATACTATACTTAGTCTCTTCGTCAAACTCAATGAGATTATCGTAGAGAATTCCTCTCATGATATGGTTAGATGGGATCTCAATCATAAAAGGGTTTTCTCTATTAAGTCTTTCGATTTGAAGCTCGCTTGCAGTCGGGATCTACCTTGGAACCTCATTTGGAAGTCTTTGGTGCCTTTTAAAGTTTTTTTTTTTTTTTTTGTGTGAGAAGCTTGTCATCGGAGTATTTTAACTTGTGATAATTTACATAGGGACAAATTTTGGTGAATAGATCTCCTATGTGCAAAGCTGATTTGGAATCCGAGTAATCATTTGTTGTTGCATGGCCCCTTCACTAGAGCTTTGTGGGAGTTAGCCTTTAGTTGTTTGGGTGTCTATTGGGTTGTTTCTAGTTCCACCGAGGAACCTCTTATGGCTTGGGAAGGCAACTTTAGGAGAAAAGCTGAATAGAAGATTGCCTTGCTGTTCCCACATGCCATTTTTTTTTTTGGAGTACTTGATGTGAGAGAAATAGGAGAGTGTTGGAGGGAGGGAGTGGAATCTTCTCTTTATTGCTTTAATGATAAGATTCTCAAGACTCTCTAATTTTGGAATAGTAACACTTTATGCCAATGTTCTTTTGATATTGTAGATTTTGTGGATAGTCTACATTTTGGTTGGACATAGTCCTTTTGTAGGATGTTTGCTTTGCATCCATCTTTTTCATTTATTTTGTTTATATATATTTTGTTTTCTTCTTATAGAAAAAAGTGAGTGATACGATGATTCACAATCCCCTTTGCACATAAAGCATCTATTAACCAAGATCTTTCCCTTTTTGTACGTTATCACAAGTTAAAATCTACCCTTCATAGCCTCGTAAACCAAAAAGACACCTTTAATGGGGCTAATGACTTCCAAACGAGCATAGAAGGGAAACCTCCATTCATATGAGACTCTAGGGATGGAAACTTCAAGTGAAGTAGCTTTAAATAACCATAAGATACCCCTTATAGTTCATGTTCCATCTCACCTTATTATTCGGAAGATCCCCTAGTTTTGCCTCATTAAACATGTCATCATCACTAACCCATCACGCGCAAAAAGAGGCGAGCAAACATTAAGGCCACACATTTGTGCATGATAAGTAGCTACGGAGGCCTCTCTATCCACTAGCAAAACAAGAAGTCTTGGGAAGAGCTCTTTGTATAATAACTTTTGACGAGTGAATTGTCCTCTTGAGTCATGAGGCCAAAATATGTCTTCATTGTTATTAAGAGCAACCTCGAGTGTGAGGAGGCAAAGCCAAAATGCTCATAATGCTTGTTTCTTTCTAATTATTCGGACTAAAGGGACCACTTCGTACAAAGTTTCCTTTTTCAATCGTGCCATCCTGAATAGATATGGAAATTATCTATACACCACTCATTGTGTCTAAGCAAGATGTTCGAATCATTTATCACTGTGTAATGCTCAAGAGAGCTCAACTGGTAAGAACCACTCATAATTGATTTTTACAATCTACCCTATAAGGATTAGACCTGTTCTTAAAATTGTAGACCCCATACTTAGTTCAAATTACATTTCTCCGCATAACGTCATCTTCCTCAGCAAACCACCAAACCCACTTAGCCTTGAGAGCTTCATTTGTTTCAAGAGGACGTCTAATACCTAGGCTTCGCTCATGTTTAGGTTGGCAAACATCATCCCAGTTGGTCCAATGAAAACCATTGTTAGACTGCTTGGTAGACTGAAGGGAGTCTTGTGATTTTTTCTAACTCGGTGGCAACATTAGCCGGAATGTAAATAAAGACAAAGTAAATAGGAGACTTTTCCTCAATTGGTTCCCACACAGCCTTGCATTTACAAGGTGCTCCAAGTGGAAGATCGTTACAGGAAAATGGCAAAAACTTGACCCTACAACTGAAAAATTGTGCTACGTGATGAATGTGTGACATCTCACCAATAGGAATGAGAAAACTTTCTGTTAAGTTAACTCTACGGCCAAACATTTCCTCAAATAACAGCAGAATACATCTTTTAAAGAACCCAATGTGCTCCCCTCTGGTTGACAAAAATATGGAGAGTCATGAGCTTCAGTATCCACAATTGGCTCCTAGATTGAGTTAAAGTTATAAGAAAATTCCCTGGGTGAGGCCAAGTGAGAGGAAGGAAGATAATCTCTTACACAACAAAAAATTTTGCCAAATAGTTAAATTTGGCACTTCATCCATTGTGATAATGATGCGAAATGAGAAGAGAGCTGTCATTTAGCGGTAAATTCTCAAGGAATTGTTATTATTTGACTGCAGTGTATTTCGCTTTAGGGGGTGTAGGTGAGGACACTAGAAGCTGCTAAGAGATTTTAGTTTACAAGAATTAGGACTCTTTATCTGCTTATATTTAGAGTTTTTAGTTTAAGAAATACTTAGGAGAGTAGTACAGTATTTTATTAGGATAGGTTACTAGTTTGATTTTAGTCTGTATTCTTTTCTTTTTGTCCAATCCAGGAAGTTAAATTAGTTGTTTGCATATGAAAGGTTGCTGTGCACTCGTTATTCAACAGAGAATGAGTTACGAAAATTTAAAAGTTTGTGTATAGTAATTCTGTTCAGGATCAGATAAGAACTCTTTTAGACAAATTAGGCTTAAGACTTTTTGTTGCTTTAAGAATTACAGATCAAGAAAATGCATCTTTGTAATCCAAAGTAACTCTCATGCAATTTGCTTTTAAAAAAATAAATCAATGTATCATCCGCACAGGGAAAGTGGAAATGTACTAATTTCAATAATGAGAGTTAGTAATACGAAAACCTTCTAAGAGGCCTAACTCCATTGCTTTATTCACCAATATGCTAAGATTGTGCATCACCAAAATAAATAACAAGGGTGACACGGGATCTTTTTCTTTAACTTCTAGAACTATGATAGAACCCGTCTCTTCCCTATTGATCAAAACTGAAAATCAAACATTTGATATATTGGAGAAAACCCAGTTCTTCCCCGTTGGTAAGAAAGCCATTTTTTTCTGAAACGACTATAAGAAAGTCCAATGAAACATGGTTGTAAGAGCATTTTCTGTGGGGGTGTTATAGTGAGTGCTATGGGAGATAATCCCCACAATAATTTTCAAGACATCATGTCTAAGGTTCATGGGCGTAATAGTCCAAAAATACATGTGAGGCAAGGGGATCTATACCATTGCAAGCCTTTCAAAACAGCGTGTTCTGCAGCTCTAATATGCAGAAAATAGGAGGAGAAGACATGCATGTTAGGTTTATTTGACAGGGCACGTTTTCCCTTTCCCCATTTCCCTCTCTCCATGTGCTGGAGTTTTTACCTATTGTGCAAATGTTATCACCTTCCACATCTTGTTCAATGGTAAAAGAATAAAAAAACTCTAATGTTTTGGTCCTTTTGGAGAAACTAAATAATCATATGAGCGTTGTGACTTGTAAGAGAATGACCCCAGCATTGATGTGAGCATTGGGTATGTGAAAAGAGTTTTTCTAATTTTTAATTTTCTCAAGACACCAATCTCTGACCCTGGTGCTCTGTCCTATCCCAGCTCATTGATGACATCCTTAACTTCTCTTAATATCCTCTCATTTCACTGCATTTTTCTTAGTGACAGAATCATAAAAGATTATGCTGATAGTGTGCCTTGAAAGGTTCGCTTTATGATATAGTTTCTCATATAATTGCAACTTTCATTGAAGATGCTTGTATTCACCTTGCCCGGAAGCAATTGGTGTTTCGATCACCTTCTTCAATCTGATGTTATTTGGCTGTTTGGCTTCAGCAGATGTCAATCCATAGAGCCCTTTCTTTCCTTCGTACCTATCGAGTTTGTTAGGAAAGTTCAGAAGATGCTGCTGCTCCTAATCCTGAAGCTTAAACTTATCACTAACTTGGTCATTTTGGTCTTCAAATGGCCAAAGACATCTCTATTTCACTCTCTGAGTTTGAACTTCAGAAAGTTTTTAACTTCTTTTGTGTGGAAATGAAGCTGTTCATGCCTCCAACATTAAACCTTTTTAAAGAGATTTTGGAAGATGATAAAAATCTTCCACCTGTAACCACATGTTTTCCAAATTGGAAGGTATTTTTACTCCAACTCCTTCGTGTGGAGAAGGATAGGAAAATAATTATAGGTAATTTTTTTGATGAAAAATATAGGTAGTCTTCGGTAGAATGACTTGATGAATCCCCTGAAAATGGTCTTCCCAATCAATTGACAAGAGAAATTGGCCAATATGGGATATAACGGGATCCTTATCAATAGTCAGACCTGACAAATTTTGCACTTTCAAGATGGGTGTCAATGGGATTGCAACATCCAACAAAAGCAGACAACTATCTTGATCGTTGTTGTGAACAAAATTCCTAAGCCAATGATATCTGGCACTCTGATAAGTGATGTAACGTCACCAACATGATTGTAAACTAATTCAAGACCTATATAAATATTGCTCTTTAGCACTGTATTATGGAGGGACTGAAAATTTCTGACTAAAAGGAAAAAGGACGCTTATACTGTGTAGATTGTAGAACTAACTCTATCTACTCAGATTGGCGTGCTTTATGATTTATCTAACGAAATAAAATTTGGTAATTAAGTTTCTGTGATACTGTATCCTTATGTAGCTTTCATGTTTACCTGTTGAAGGTATTTGACTTATTCGACACCAAGCACAATGGGATATTAGATTTTGAGGAATTTGCTCGTGCTCTCTCTGTTTTCCATCCCAATGCACCACTTGATGAGAAAATTGATTGTAAGTTCTGGTTGAATATTGTCTATCTTTGATGGCCTTTGCTGACAGTAAATTGCTTCCCTCCATGCCTATTTCCTTGTAATCTGGTTCAGGAAATATAGGACCAAGGTGAAAAGTTGAAATTCATACTAAATAATTTCTTCCAAAATCTGCTTTTCTTGCAGTTTCATTTCAGTTGTATGACCTGAAACAGCAGGGCTTCATTGAGAGACAGGAGGTATGGTTATTTTGCATAGGATGAGGAGTTTGTAGCTGCATTGATGGCTTCCTTAAATCAAACAAATCACAAATCTTTTTATGTGTGTGATTTTGTGTATCTTTTGAAATCACGTTATGCATTAAGCCTGTCATATTGTTACCTGGAGTGGAAATTTTATTGTTAAGAGGGTCGGAGGTCAGGAGGCCATGTCATTTGCTGTGATATGGTGGCTTATCATTTTATGACCCCGGCACATCATTCCATGTTTTAGTTCAAATAATTATGATTAAACACCCCCCAAAAAACACCCCAAAGTAAAGAGATTTGGGATTTTATATTGGATGTGTTAAATAGACATCTTCTGAAGTTGTGGCTAGTGTAGCCAAATAATGCACAAGGCTGGCAGTGGAGATGAATAAAGGAAAAAAGGCAAGATTAAGAATTTGGAATATATTTTAGTATTTGGAAATTTGTTGTATTTTGATGTTTTTATGTAATTTTCATTAGAATATCATAGGGTATTTTAAAAGAGTCTAGATATAGTAATTTAAGAGTTTTTTTAATAATATTTAGTTTGTCATGCTATCTAGGATAGGTTTAGGTCCAAGTCATAGTCTTATAGCTTGCTCCCCAAGTCATAGATTATGTGTCCTAGGTTATACAAACTCTTGATGAATATTGAATGATTATTTTTTTACAAGGAAAACAGACAAATATCTTAAAATCAAATTGATGGATGCAAAGCAAGCATCCTACAAAAGGACTATAGACAAGCAAAATGTAGACTATCCACTAAATCTACAATATTAATAGAAGATTGGCAAAAATGGTGACTATCCCAACAGTAGGGAGTCTTGATAATCTTATCCTTAAAGCGATGAAGAGATGTCTCCACTCCTTCAGAGACTACTATTTCTCTCACATCAAATGCTTCAAAAAATGGCATGGTGGGATAAACAAGGCTTTCTTCTCTTTAGCTTTTCTCCCAAGGTAGCCTTCCCAAGCCACAAGATGGTTCTTAATATAGCTTGAAATAACCCAAGAGACTCCCAAAACTCTAAAATGAATATTGAATGCTTATTGGTAAGCACAAAGATGCTTCCCCTCCTCCCTAAATTTCCCTTCCTCTTCTCTACTCTCTCTCCTTTCCCTTTCAACTCCCTCTTCTCTTTTCCCACTTCCTGTCTAATCCTCTTCCTTTCTTCTCTCTACATCCCTTCGCCCTTCCCGTCCTCTATCAGCTGGGTTTTTATTTTTCTGATGCCAGGGTTTCTGCCTCGTGTGAAGCACAAAAGAGGCCATGACTAAGTATTTGGCAGTTTCTAAAAGAAAAACCAATTGGCAAGAAATGATCACAAAGTGTTTCACAAGTAGTGAAATTGCAAAATTGGGGCCCTAAGCATACCTGAAATAAATGGCTACACAAATATGGGGAACATACTACAGAAATTTGGCCAAACAAGGGTCAGTGCCTATGTGTTTTCTCTTTTACCCATGGCCTTGCTGCAGTTGAGCATCAATGCCATCAGTGATATCAATTTTTGTCCATGTCAGCTTCTTGTTGTGGGACCGATGAAACTTAGTTCCGATTTCCAAGGCTGAAGGAAATTTGTCTGCAAAATTTTCTAAGAGGGTACTATCCTTCTTACTTGATGGGGCATTGAGGAGGCAAAGGAAGGAGGAGCAATGGAGGGACTAGTTAATAGTGTGGAAAGGAGGTTTTCAAGGATTATTTAACTATCCTATTTTTAAAATTAAAAAAAATTAAAAATCCCCCCCCAAAAAAAAAAGAAAAATTTGTAATTCCATTAAACAAAAGATATATCAAGTGTTGAGAAACAACAATATCCATATCCCATGTAAAAACTAGAAAGGGCCGAGGAGCTAGATATAGGCAAGGCAACTTTACTCCTTGCAAGCAGAGAGGCCGTTTAAAGCTAAAGAATCTTCACAATGATTTTTTAAAGTAGGCTGTTCTGTAATTTTACATCATTTGTTTTCCTGTATCCATACTCTATTTTTTCATATTGAGGTGCGCATACAGGCTCAGACAAAGAGACAGATAACAACATTGACTATGTTGGGATATGGCCGTGGAGTAGTTTGAGGAGATCTCAAGACATGTAGCTTCTTCACTGTAATAGAGATTATGCTTGTGGAAAACCTACAATATGTGGTTGCAAAGAGAGGTTAAAAAGCTAGAAACATTTTGAGAAACAAATTGAAGAAGCTAGAGTGGAATAGAACGAGGGGTGATACATAATAAATGGCCAATAATAGACATAAGAATTAGTAATATAAGAAACCAGGTCACATATATAGGCCAGAAACTGTAGAAAGAAGTCAACTACAAGCAACACTTAATTTTATTTTTGGGAGGGCTGCATGGCGGAATGATACACAGTTATGGAAAAGTAATCTTGCCTAAAGTGTGCTACACTTAGGACCTTATCATAGGTGGCTGTAAAACTCACATTGAGGTCATGTATGCACTGAGTTGCACCTGAGCTGAGTGTGAACTCCTAATAAAGGAACTCTTACGAGGTAAGCTTTAGGAGGTCTTCTTCCTAATTTAGAATCCATGACCTTTACTTTTGCACATACTCCTGCCCCCTACTTATATATTGACTACACTGATTCATTAAGTGTAGTGCCACAGATCTAATGTTTGATGGGAGCTATTGCTATCTTATCTTGAGTCACTTCTCATTTCGGTTTTATCCTTCCTTGAATGGCTGCTTATTCAACGATTCTTCTTTGCTTTTATTGGATTGTAGGCATTCACTTGCTTAATTGGCTAACACTTTATCCCAAATAATAAGGGTGACCTAGCCGCCATGTGATAGTATTTCCCCTCATCTTCTGCATAGAGAATGCATAGGGATCCTCACCCCCCCTTGTGAGCCCTAGGTATTTGAAGCTCTCCTTTTCAGATATCACTTGTTTATAAATTTAAGCTTTAACATCCATATCAAATGCATTATTGTCAGCTGTAAAGACTGCTTGTGTAAAATTTTAGAATCTAGGGTCTTCCATTACAACTTTAACAGCTGCTGTCTCATCCATCAAGATTTTTTCAAAAATAGTTCACATCATGTTTTGCCATCTTGAATAGTTTAAGGGAGCTCATGTATAACTATTCTGAAGAGAATGGGCTTAATGATGACCGATGCTGCAGCCTAATTTTGAGCTGAAGGTTCTATGTGTTCGTACTTGGTGTCTTAAAGCCTGTCCTTTTTGTAAAACTAATGTTTGCAGTTGGTAGACGCCTTAGTTATTTTCTCTGCACACTTTGTATGTTTTTCCAAGTTGATAAAACTACTTTTCTGCATGTGAATTGCTCTGTGAATGCCTTAAAAAGATGAATATCTTCTGACTTTCATAGTAGATGGTGTCTGGTACATGATTGTCAGAACTAACCAAGTGCAATAGGTGATTGAAGTTCCTTGCAGAATGATGTAAGTCAAGATTAAAGAAAGAAGGCACAGATACGGGATGTTAGGAAATTTTCTACCTTCTAGAAAGTTCTTATGTATTGTTACATTTTCTAAAATTATTGTGTTCTATTTTATAGCATATCTGAGGGTAGCCAAAATATAGATATTTGGTAGTGTTTCAGAATTTTTTTTATAATCAATTATGATTATTTTAGGCTGACTTGTGACCTATCACTTTCTCATTAGCTTTTTCTTATAGATGCTTACCGCTCCTCCCAGCTCTTATTATAACTCCTTATAGTTTCTTATAGCTCTTAGAGTTACTTACTACTCACAGTTTTTTACATCTAAACTTGCAACTATCTTGAGCAACTTCTTACAATATTGTAGCTCGTTCCTCTTAAAAGGAAAAGGAAGTCTCTGTATGATACCGAAGGTTCATCAGTACAAGCTATACAGTTGCAGAAAGGAGTAGAGTTCCTCCCTTTCTTTATGATCGTTAGCTCCATACACCATAGTACAAAAGAAAGTTATCGAGATGAGGGATGCAGGATGGAAAGAACTAAGTACTAGAATATTTTTCCTATAAAATTACAGGGTATTTCACGGGAGTCAAGATATTTAGGAGTATTCTAATAAGATTTATTTTCCTAAGTCTGAGGAATGTTTCAAATACATTAGATTCCTTAGGCTGTTATTATGGTTTGATTAATATTCATATATTATAATAAAGTCACGTATCGTGATATATCTCCCTCCTTTCCTGTTTCTCTGCTGTCATTCTCTAATCCTTTTCCCTTCTCTCTAAATCTCTTCTTTTTCTACTTTCCGGTGTCATGCCTAACATATGCATGAATATGCTGAGCAGACATTTCAACTACAAAACCTGATTACAACCATACTAACCATAACCTTTCTTTCACATTGTGTGAATTGAGGCAAAGGGACCACCTAGGCAGGAAGCAGCATATTTACTTATACACTTCTGATATTCTTTTTCTTAGCTTTTATTCTCCATGAAACTGGCTAAGCCCATGTTGTTATTGATTAGAAGCGCTCTAACTTTGTTCTGTTTAGTGGGGATGATTAATTCCTCCATTGTTTTAGAAGCCTATATTGTCCATTAGGCAGAGAGGCGGCAGAGGAACTGCCCTCTGTCTTTCATGACAACTGAATAACAACATTCAGAAATACTGGATCACATACCTCTTGATTGTCAAGTAACAAAGCTTCAAAATAGTGCATGGCTGCAGTCTGTAAGATGCTGATAAGCACTTGCCCTTACCGACCTCGTAGGAGTTACAGAAATCATCATTCACAGCTGAATAAGTGATTTGCTCAGTAACACGTTAAACTGTCTCAGCAGTTGTGTATCCTTCTTTACCTAGAGAGCAGTTGTCTCTTTCTCCCTTCAATGTTGCCCCCTTATAGCCAAATATTTTACTTATGTGCAATATGCAGGCTTCTTTTGTTAGTAATATATTAAATAACATCTACCCCATATTCATTCTCAACATTCACCACAAGGCAAAGGCTTATTCAATTTGATTTCAACCGAAATCCTCGCGTAATTAATCCTCTCTTTTTTCTTTTCATTTTTCTCTGTTTTATGGTCTGTGATCTTTAGCTTCCCATGCTGGCTTGCTATCCTACTAAGATTCTGAATACCCCTATACATGAATACTGGGCAATTATTCCCACACATCCAAACTTTAAATATTCTCTTTGTTAAGCTTATACTCTGCCTCACATCTTGAAAATTACAGGTCTCTTATTAGAATAGGACCCCACCATTGTGCAACCATACACTGAATGTACCCTTGTCAATCATGATAATCTTTTGCATTGCATAATTTTTCCAAGTCCTCCGTAAAACCCTGAAGTACTTTATAGGGTCAATTTTCTCCAAGCAGAAATCCCGAGACAGCTGTCTTCCAATAATCAAACTCATTGTTATTTTTTTTGTCACCTTATTAGTTTCACGATAGTAAGAAAGAGGTTTACCAACTTCTCTTTTTTGGGGGCGAGTTGGCAGTTGGTTCTCAGAGCTCAGGCAAACTATTATCATGCATGGGGTTGCCATTCTAAACTTCTTTGATATCTTTTTTATAACAATTCTTTTTTGTTTTTGAACCAAACATCGTTTGAGGTTTGTGTTGAATTGGTAAGACTGTTCTATCATCTGCAAAATTGGCTGGTTCCCATGCATGATCGAGAGCAGCTCTGTACCATTCTTAGTGTTGCTGCAGTGACTCATGTCCACTTGGATCGCTTTCCTGTTAATATGGCTTGTTGAGAGTGTTCCGTTCAAGGAAATAATCTTCTTTTTCTCATGTAGGTGAAGCAAATGGTGGTTGCTACTCTTGCAGAATCCGGGATGAATCTTTCAGATGATGTCATAGAAAGTATCATTGACAAGGTGCCTCTAGTTTATTTCATTTGGCTGCTGTTGCTGTGAATCTATGACTATAGAGATGGTCTTGATTAAATTGAATAGAGCTCTCTTTTTCAATTGTCTTAGACATTTGAGGAAGCTGACTCAAAACATGATGGGAAGATTGATAAGGAGGAGTGGAGGAGTCTTGTTTTGCGGCATCCTTCTCTTCTGAAGAACATGACCCTCCAGTATCTGAAGTACGTCTTTGTTATATCGTCTTTAATGTTGAAGTTTTATGCATTATATGGCATCATCCATAAATTCATGGCTTCCTTCAGCTGATCATGTTAATGTATTCATTGTCTTTCCTCCAGTATTCCGTTTTGGGGCAATACTCTTTTTAAGTATAGGTTTTTATTTATCATTAGAGGTGAGATATAAGTATACATGGTTGTAGAACTTCAATGATTGACAATACCAAGCCTGGCAGAAATAAACTTTGAAAGTCTTTATCATTCATACATACTTCACAGATTGGATGCCGACCTAGGGCTGCAACTAAGCCAAGCCCCAATGTGAACCAAGCTTGGGCTCTGCTCAAAGCTTTGCCGAGCCGGAGAAACTTAGGCTTGGATAGCATGGCTGGAATTGGAGCTTGCCCGGCCTTTCTTCCCCCTCCAAATGGATTCAAGTTGAACCTTAAATTGAAACTTAGATTTTCCATGATTTCAATGAATAGAACAATAGGAGGACGGGGGCAGAAGGGCTAATTCAACTATGGAAGGAGTAGATAGAATAGGATAGGGAAAAAACTGAAGTAGAAGTGACAAATTTGTTTTTGGGTAAAAGTTAGTCATTATATTAATCAATTCCAATCAACCCATGTTACATTATACTTTAGCATAACCAAAGGCCTTTCTAGGCCACATGAAGCTTATGACTTATAAAAACAATTACTATTTTGCTATTTTGAAACTGTCTTCTATCTCTCCTTCTCTCCTGCAGCAGTTGTAGATGATCACAGCACAGTGCCACCAGTAAAAAGTCTTCTTTTCTGTAATTGTAGAACTCTGTCAAGCACTGCCCTTGTAAATATCATTCAAAGAATAAGTGCTGTGACAGCAGGGCACAGTATGCATGTAGGATCACAGGATATACCTATCCTCATATCCTCAGTAGTCTGTCTTTAGTAAGTAGATTGTTATGTATTAATAGCCATGTCGTAAATGAGCATATAAGTATGTTGTCTTTATGCCATATGATCTTGTTCCACCCCACAGTAGGCCCCCTTATTCTTGGCCATTGGTTGGAAACTTTGTCAAGTCCTGCAGCCATAATGTCTCTTACTTTCAGTAGACTTTTAGGTGTTGTTTTGCAATTCCATATACTTGTTCTCTTCAAGTAGTAGTGATGTATCCACTCAATCGACAAACTTTCTGTCTTTGTTGCTATGTGCTATGGCTTTGCAATTATTGCTATATTCTATTTGAAAATATCTTTCACCCCTAGACCTCCTTCCTTCTTAGGTAAGCAAATTGTGTCCTAGGCAACTAGTGCCGTTTTCCTTGCTTCAGCTGTGCCCCATAAGAATTGTCCAGAGATGCTGTTGACTCTGACCTGCCTTGGTAGTAGGAAGATCTGGCTCCAATAAGAGAACATATTCTGGAGCACTGATGTAATTAGTTGTACTCTTCCAGCGTAAGTGAGCCTCTTTTAGGCCAGCTTCTTATTCTTGTTGCTATCTTGTTGTTGGTAAAGAGAAATTGTCAGCCTCTTTTGTCAGCTTCGCCTCTGAGGTTTGATAGATACACCAAGATGTTTAAAAGGCAGTTCCCCCGGAATCCTGTACGTTGCTTTTCAGTTTCAACCTCTCTAATGACGCCAGCACATACCATCTGAGATTCATCCAAGTTAGCTTCCTGAACATTGTGAACAGTGCTGGAATGCTGTAATGAAACAACTGACACCATAGGGTTCAGCTTTGCAAAACAATAGCAAATCATCAGCAAAACTCAAGTTGCATAATTTCAGGGTCTTGAAGGCAGAATGGTGTTTAAAGCCTTCTTGTAACGTTGCAACCTTGGGTGCTGGAGATAGATATTCCATTCCTAAGACAAATAACAGTGGGGACATAGGATCCCCTTGTGTTAAACCTCTCTTACTTCCAAAGTAACCATGTGTCTGTCCATTCCATTCACTTTCACTGAGAATGATGTTGTGATGATGCATGTCATGATTCTCTCTGTGAACTTCATAGGAAATCCATAACCAATGAGAATTTGCTCTAGGAAGTTCCATTGTACAAGATCATATGCTTTCTTTAAATCAATCTTCATAATGCATCTAGAGGAGATGTTCTTTCTATGATACATCTTGACCAAATCTTCGCAGACCATTACATTGTGTGTGATGGATGTGTGTTCTATAAAGGCTACTTAGGCCTCTTCAACCAAATTATCCATGACTACAATCTTTCACATATCAACTTTGTAATAAATTTATATATAGTATTACAACCAAATTAGTGGCATTCACCTGATTGAGAATTTTCCCTTCAAATAAATTTTTGTATAGCTCTGGAGACCCCCATGAGGTGGTGAAAAACTTCCATAGTCAAGGGTCTGTTGCTTTTGTCAATTGAGAACACAACTTTCTTGATTTCAGCATCTGTGAAAGGTTGGTTCAGTGAGGCTTTATGTGTCAAACAGGGGCCTTTCTTGATCACTTCATAAGATGCTCTTCTTCATGGTTATGTTACGAGAACTGGACCGGACGGTCTCGTACCATCACCGTCCAGATGGTCCGGTTCGACCGGGAACAGGGTATGGATCCGGTGCGAACACGCTAGATGGTCCGTGTGAACATTGAATCGGATCGACTAGGTTATAACCGCTCAACCTAGGTATGGTTTGACCCTGCCGAGTCGAGGTCAGACCAGAATTATAAATTTTAATTAAAAAAGGAAAAACTCGAATCTTCATTGAAATGGGGGCTTCATCCATGGATTCTTTGCCCCTCTCAAGCTTACTCTTGCTAGGGATGACAATATTTGAAGTTCGTCCATGGTGGAGGAACAAGAGTATAAGATAAAGAGAAGGGCAGATACACCTAGAAAAATGCTTTCTAACAACGAAAAAATTGGTTGTTAAAAAATTGGTTGTCGTCCGTCGTTATTGGTCCTGTCTTTATTAGTTTTAAGGATGAAATAAATCAAGAAATAGCAAATTTGAAAATATATGTATAAACCATTTGTTTGCAGATATTCGCTATCAAGCATATAACTATAACATCTAAAGCATCTGAGACTCAACAAAATAATTCTAGAAATTAAAAATGTTATTATTGGAATAGATATTCAAATACAAATAGTATGTTCGCTACATGGGGGAATATAGCGTTCCCGCGTATTCAATCAATTAAATGATAAAAGTGCTATATTTAATCAAATCCATCTTCCTAGTAAGATCACAAATTCCCATCCATAACTCATTCTTCAAACGAGGCTCCTACAGTAGACAACAAAGGAAAATTAAACTTTGAAACGACTTCATCAGAACAGAGAAGAACCAAATGGGCTTGCTGGAGGAAGGATGGAAAACAACACGTGACATTGGTAAAACAAGTTGAAACTAACGTTTGGATCATCCACCGTTTACAATGTCCTTGTACACTTTAAAGAGAATGCACTATCGCTTGAAATTTTTAGCCATTGTTAGCTCAAACAGGCATTAAAAGTGTATCTTAGCCCATAATTATTCATATAGAGAAGCGGATCCACAAGAAACAAGTTGATATGTTAAGAAAAATTCTAGAAGACAGAATAGAAGGCAATAAAACTCATATGCATACCTCAAAATTTACACCTGTTGAGTCCATGTAATAACTAATACTCAAATAGCCTTCCCTAGTTTCCTTATCCAGTTTGTATGGTTCCTTGTTGAAGTGCTCAGATTACTTGTATTTGTAACTTGGGGTTTTCAATTCTCCTAATTAATGTGCACAACTTGGATTTATCAGTTAAATAGTTAAGATTGCTCCAAACAGCCGCACAACCTAGCATGGTCTGAGATCATGTTTCTAGTACTTTGAACTACATAGTCTCCATTAGCAGTTCTAGAGCTTTACTAATAATTACAATGGTCTCTTACACATCCAACATTTGTGGTCAATGTCTCAAACAGAAAACAAGACTTGGAATATTTGTGATCACTGACCACCAATCAAAGAAACTTATAAGACAAAAGACGCATAGTAGACTATATCTTGGCTCAGGGTAAAATAAGGGAAAACTAAAGGTGTTGGCTTGATATTTTTCAAACTTAAGCGGTTCTCATGATATCAAAGTTATGCAACACCCAAAAGACGCCTAGTAGACTATATTATAGATTACTATATTGTTAACTTATATTTGGATTAGCCAAAATGAATCCCCTGAACAGTGTAGGCTTGGCATTAACCCAGCAGCAGCCAATATTAAGGAAATTATGCAACACCCAAGGAGCTATCAAAAGCAAATTGAAATAGTTTGCTTGAAAAATTCTAGAAAATAAAGAAACCTATAATGCTTTCAGATCTAAAGATCAGATAAAATAGAACAATGACACCACTAAATTCAATGATCCCAAAAAAGACACAGCAACAATGAGCTTCAGAATATCAACAAATCCATGGAATCTTCTACAAATTAATTGCTCTCCTAATACCAATTTTTCACAATCCTCATAAAAATCGAACAATTACCTCAAAATAACAAGGGAAAATCAGATAAGAAAACATTAATGGAAAGAAAATACCTTTTTGCAGCAGATCTGAATCCAAGATAGCAGGCACTCGGGGAAGAGTGAAATCGATGGCTCAAGCCCTACGATTGTGAACTCTACCCAAACCTGCTAGAAGAGGGACAGAGGAGGAGGAAGACGTGGGCGTCTCATCTTTGACCTGGAATGTAGGGAATTTGTATTTGTAACTTTTTCGTGTTATTGATAACAAATGACGAATGAAAATAAAAAGGAACTCATGAAGATAATTAAGAATTCCATGTCTTGAGCTACCCGTAGAAATAGAACAAAAATTTGCCAAAAAAATAGAAACAGAAAACAAGAGTCCAAATAGTATAATGGTTAAAAAAGGAAACGACCATTCAAATATGTCCCGAAAGTGCTAATATAGATTAGAGAAGGTAATCCTATCCATATACTTCATAATCTCTTTAAGCCAATACATTGAAAAGTGATTTGGTTGGACTTTATACAAGCTCTCAATGGAATGAAAATTTGAAATGGTGCACCCCATAGTCCATCTTAGTTTGCCAATATTATACAGTTTCATTGATATAGATAAACCACAACAAAAACATATAAGGAACCCATACTGCAAAACTGGTAAGAGAAATACCTCATTTATGTGTGTTTGGTCCCGGAGCCTGTCAAACCTGGTAAGAAAAGCACAAGATAAATATAGGGTTCTCTTCATATTCTTCCTGGTGTCTCCTAATCAGGTTTTCAGCTTAAAAACTAGCAATAAGGAAAGAGGCAAATAGGAAGAGAAATACCTTAATTTCAGTGAGAGAATGGACAATTGGCCTATAATGGGGCAACAAGCGATATCATAATGCACTTCAAAAGATGAAGTGCTAGGAGATCAAGAATGTTGTGTTGCAGCCAGATAGGTGAAAACCATTAGCGGATAAGAATAAGTAGATTGGTTTTACACATTAGGAATTCCCTATTTTCTACTTATACGTACGTAAGCACTGCAAAGTAAGCAAAGTAAAATTTTCTCTAAATTTAGCAATACTTCCACATTATAGACTATGATAACTACTATAAAAGACAAATCTAAATCTAAACAAGAGAAACTTACACAAGGCTAAAGTACCATGACTTATTCAATCCGAAAAAAAGGATAGTTACATTGAAAAAGCATACCTTCAGGTTACTGTCTTCGTCGATGCTCTCTTCAGAAATAGCGAGAGCACCAAATGCTATCGAAAGGTGCCTAAACAAGATCAAATGAAATGCTATCAAAAGGTGCCTAAACAAGTTCAAATGATTAGAAGACCTGATGTTCGAACCCCATGTAATCTCAACTGAAAGGGTAAACATAGGAGAGAAGATAAAGGGATTTAGACATTCTGTCAAACACGTAATGTGCATATGAACAAAGTTTTCATATCCTAACCATTATGCTAGATTTGTCGACATAAAAACTAAATTGCTTTTTTATTGACAAGATCACTTTTAATGAATGACTAGAACTCCGAAAACTAGTGTCTGAAGGAAATTCGGAATGTTTTCGAAAATCATAAAGTATATTCAATGACAATAAGAATCCAGAATCAGTTAATAGCCAATTCTAATGAATATCAATGTTATAGAATGCTCACCAATTGGATTGGCTAATATGAATCGAGCAAATCAGCAATAAAGAAGAAGCATTCATATCAAAATTGAAAACTCTTTTGAGCTAAATTCAGATTGAAAATAGTCTGGGTAAATAGAAGAGAAGCCTCAATCACTTAATTCCATAAGATATTATGCAATTTGATCAGTACAAAGAGAGAAAAGAAGGAGAAGAGGGCGAGATGATGTAGATGGCAGACATGCCCGAGAGAGATGGACAAGTTTCATCACTTAGGGTTACGTTCGTTCATCTCATCCCCATTAATGTAGGCAGCCAATTAACTATAATCAAATCCAGAAAAATCAAACAATACAAAACGAAATCAAGACAGAAAAATCAAACAACACAAACCCGAAATCAAACAACAGAAAAAATGCATAAACAAAAATAAGAAGCACCTGTTCTCAGATCTGGCGGCAGGCAGCATCTGTTCTCAAATCTAGCGGCGGCCAGGCAGATGGAGAAGGCGGCGGCAAGGGAGCGCGGAGGTTGGCAGTAGAAAGGTGGTCGGCAGCAGAAAGGTGGTCGGCAGCGGCAATTGAGTATGAGAAAGGTAAGAGAGAGACCATAAAAGTGAAGGACATTGGCCATGTTTAGTGATAAGCAGCAGTCACGCAATGCGGTGGTAGCGATGGCCAGGCAGCGCGGTGGTAGGCGGCAGCCACGCAGTGCGGCCGGTGATTGAGCGTGAGAGAGGTAGAGAGAGAGAGAGAGAGATCGGGTGGATTGACTGTGAAAGGAAGAGTAGGAAGAGAGAGAGGGGGAGGGGTTTTGGCCTCTGCTAACAGTTCATTGGTTTTCTTTTTTGTTTTTTATAGCAGAGTTTTCACTTGGTAACAAAACCTAGTTTAATTTTTCTAGTTTAAGGTAATTTTTTAGTTTAATTTTAACTTCGGTGTCTATAAAAAATAAAATAAAAAATTTCGGTGGAGAAATTCTAGTTTAATTTTTCTCCCTAATGATTTTAACTTGAAAGAGAAAACACTAATAATTAATTTTTCCTCCTTATAGTATTAAGGACCAACATATTAAAAGTAATAACGAATTTTTTTGTTGTTGTCTCGATGATAGTTATTTGATGAAATCAAACGACAAAACTAATTCCGTCATTATTAGTAACTTTGAACAACTAATTTTATGATTGGTCGTTAAATTGTCGTCGTTAGAAGTTTAATTTCTTACTCTCGGTAGAAGATGAAGGAGAGGAGAGCGTGGCCGTTTAAGGAGGAACTTCAATTGAAGGAGGGGAAGGGGGCTTTGTCTTGGCGTCTCTCACCCGCTCTTTCTCACTCACTCTTTCTCACTCACTCTCTCTCCAGCCCGAGTTGGGGGCCCACACCGCTGCACATTGCACAGCGGGGTTGTATTAAAAGAAGCTAGGGTTTTATTTTTTGTTTTCTAAAGGGGTAAAAAGCCCCAAAACATAAGGGTTTGTTCAAGAGTCAATTTTTTTTTTTACTTAGACAAGGCCTATATTTTTTTGTATAAATATGGTTGAATTGGCTCTGTTTTTTATCTTTATATATATATATATATATATATATATATAGAGAGAGAGAGAGAGAGAGAGAGAGAGAGAGAGAGAGAACGTGTCCAATGAGAACTGTCAATTAAAATAAGAACTATTAAGCTGGACCATTAAATTCTAATCTAATGGTATAAAATTTGCCACATCATCATCTTTTCTAACTACCCACCCAAAACCCTAATCCCCTCATTCCATCACCCGCCGACAGTGAGCCCAACACACACACCGCCCGCCGCCGACACTAAGCCCAACACCGCCCGCTGCTAACCAAGCATCAAGTTATGGAACTTCTAGCCGGAAAAATCATGCTTTCCTTGGTGGGGTTAATGCTGCCCTTGCCGCCGGAAAATTGTATGAGTTAGCCATGCTTTGGTAGAGGGGGAAGATTGATTTGAGAGGATTGGTTCTGGTTGAATGCAACAATATTTGGGCACAAATCGAGCGAAAATTGAGGGGAGAGAGAGAGACAAAGCAAAGGTTATATGACTAATAAATTGCAGCCACCAACCTCGCCAACCTCGTCGACAACCAACGAACACGGTCGAGCACAATCGCCTCAAGCAAGGCTCATGGTGGCCGGTCGGCGTTCGAGTTTTCTTCCCGAATTGGCTGGGAAGGAGAGACCATGACCACCACCGTGGGCGCTGGTAGGCGGAGAACCTATCTCCGGAATTCGACGGCCACCGATAAGCACGGGGATTGCCGCCGATGAGCCTAGGGGTGGCCGGCACGGCGGTGCTGTGTAGTTGGGCTCGGGTTGTAGAGAGAGAAGAGAGAGAGTGGTGGTGAGAGTGTGGGAAGAAGATGTGGCATATTTGTGACCTTTGGATGAAAAATAAAGAGATCAGATTTTTAAAGTTTCTAGTTCTCACACTAACACCTAATTCTCACTAGATATCTTATATATATATATATATATATATATCTCACCGGTTTTAACCGGTCTAACTCGATTCAGGGCCAACCGGTGTAATTCGAGATAAACCGACCGAAATTGATCCGCTTAGCTGACGGTTTTCTTAACATAGCTTCTTGGCTTCTTTTCTCCTAGAAAAATCTCAAAATCTGGGAACAAAATGTCCCCAATTTCCTGAAGGTCGCCTTGCCTGTTGTATAATGATTTCACAGTCATGGAGTAATTCTTTTAAACCAGGCCGTAATGAAAGAAACTTGTGTTCTGATCTCCTTGTTGTAGCCAATTTTCCTTGGACTTCTACAGGTAGTAGTCCCCCTTTCAGCTTTCACAGTAACCTTATACTTGACCAAAGCTTCTTTTTCCTTCTCAAATAGGCATGGATGGTAAAGTTGGCAAGTATATCGAGTTGTATTTGATGCAAGTTGGCAAGTATAAATATGGTTGAATTGCTGAGCTTTGAGGGTTTTGAGTGGCTGCTGGTGCGATTTAAGCTTAGATGTCACCTGGCACATAGGAGTACCACAAACCTCCATCTCGAGTACTCCTCATGACATCATGCTGAAAATGGATCATTAGAGGTCTGATACACCCTTAGGTAGTATGGATATTCATGCTTGGGAATTTTGTTATTCCTTCCCCATTGATCAAGACTCTATTTGGTCCTTGCTTATTGCTCCAAGTGAATTGAGGCCCATTGTGTAACAAGATTCCAAGCAAGCATTAAAATCCTCAATTTCACTTACCAAAACAGGATCTCCACCTATTCTTTCTTCCATAGACAGTAGAATGTTAAAATCCCTGCCTATATTCCAAGGATCTTGCTTGTGATCATTGATTATTTGTATTGGCTCCCATAAATGATCCCTGCCATCCACTTCATTAACACCATTACAACAAGCAAAGCTTCATTCTAGCTCTCTCTCCCTCGCCATCCATCCATAGTGTTGCTCCACCTAACTTAAGTGACAGAATTTTGTTTTCCCTAATAGTCATGTTATGAACCCCCTCCCCCCAAAAAAAAAAAAAAAAGAGTTAATCGAGCCGAGTAGAATCCTGCCCCAGGCTTTGATAAGCCTGCATGATCCATTTACAACTCTACTGTGATGGATTGAAAGGACATGAATTTCTGATCAATCTTAATTTGGCTTAGATGGCAAGCTAATATTTTATTGAGCATTCGTTGAGCTCAGTTTCTGGAATGTTGATCTTTTCTGTGGAAACTTTTTTGAGCATGACATAGTGATTACTTTATTCCTTTTTTTTTTTTGGCCCAATCCCTTTTCTTTTGGAGAAAAACTGAAGTCCCTCAACCTCAAGTGAAGCTTTGAAAGTTAGGAGTCTCAATCAGCATTAAGAGGCTCTTCTGGCTACTGACCTGTTATCTCCACCATAATGTTAATTCTAATCGAAGGTATTCTTTGAGCATCTTGAGGCAGATGTTGTATATATATGGCCCTATCGTCTGTTGCATGAAGTGTTAAGACTTAACGCAGACATCTATGTTGGAAATAATGGACAAAAATTGCAGCAAAGTAAGTAAAAAGATCTTACTGGAACATTGAGATGGAATAGCGAGCAGCAAAAGAACTCTAGAACGAATCACAATTGTGGCTTGGCGGGGACCATTGTCCTAAAAGTGATTTCATCTGAGCAGCAGTGTAAACTCTCCAGTGGCGGTCAGACAGTTCTGGCCAATCTTGTGGACTTTCAATTAACCAGCTGGAGCTAAAACGACATTGCCCAAATCACAAAACAAAGAAAGGAGAATAATTTTTGTGTGTGTAAAACTGAAGAGAAGCCCTTTTGTAAGCATAAATGACAACAGCTAGAAGACTGGGTAAAAAGACAGCTCGATTGTTGTTCAATCAGTTTATGAGAAAGCAAAAATTCTGTCTCGTTAAACACTTGTGATTTTGCAAATAGCATTACTCATTAATATAGTGGTCCCTGCCCTGCCTGACGGTGGTGGCATCATGCATGTGTTGTTTGCCAAACCCATCCTGGTTTCCTTTCTTAAATGAAGTTGAGAGAACTCAAATATATAAAGTACAGTCTCCCACTACAATCCTTCCATGTGGGACACTAAACTGCCTCCAAACAAAAAAACTTTGATAGGTTCAAAATAGTTCAATCTTTGAAACTCTTCTAATAATCTATTCTTTAGTGTGCTGTCTCGTTTCTTTCCCCAATTTGGTTGTGTTAATATATTGGAGGACTCTTGATCAAACAGACGATATTTCTGATTTATCGATGTGTTTATTTGTGCTCTACTAAACAAGGAGGTACCAGATATTGTGATAGGGTAACTTGGATTCTGAAGCAATTGTGATCTTTTTATTGGTTATAACAGGTCAATCTACAACACCCCCTCTATGGTGTGGGTTGCAGACTAGTGGGTTCTGAGGTATTTAGGGTTAATTTGTGGCAAGTGTATTGTCCTGTGGAAGGCTACCAATCTCACAAGGGATGCCTTGAATACAGATCATCTCAGTCTGGGTCCACGTTTTTGTTGTTAACAAAGCACTATATATGACCGAGGAAGAAAACACTCAAATCTGCAAGAAAAATTATTATTCCTTGCTTCCCCTTTTCCCAATCTCAGTCTGGATATTTTTACCTTTATTTTGGTTGAGGTAAAGGGATCAGAGGACATTGTCAATTCTTCCGTATTTGTGCGTGTGTGTGTAATCTGTATTGGTTGATTGGTACCTTTCGCTTTAGCTTTTTCAGTTTACCCTGCATTGTTCTTCCCGGGACAGGAAATGAACAACATGAAATCAAGTTTTGACTCTGGTTATTCTGTTTGCAATAACTTGGTTGGAACTTTTGAATATTCTGATTTTACTGAACATGTTAGCATGCTTGCTAATGATTGCTTCGTTGTTGGACAGAGACATCACCACGACATTCCCGAGTTTTGTGTTTCACTCTCAAGTTGATGATACGTAAGAGAGTCGTCAAGTCTTCTGGTTATCATGGTATTATTCTGCATGCACTGTAAAGGTCAGTTCACTCGAAGATAATTGAAGTTATACGTAACCAACAGAGGGCCATTGCTGGGAGTTTATGTGATACAGTTGTATGAGACTTGCTTTGAAAATTCTGTTATTTGTTTATTTAATTTTTGGGGGATTTTTGCATTATATTTCTGTTTGTATGTAGATATTTTTCAGGAAGGAAAAGTTTGTTTCTATCACCCCTTCCCTTTTGTTTCCGCTTGTACATGTCATTGTCCATGCTTATGAGTTGCTAGGACTCAAGTTGGATAAGGAAGGCATTGGTGCTGTTATCCTATTAACAACCGCATTCTTGATCGTTCTTCCATAGTTGCTTTACTAAAAAACTATTGATTCATCAGAGTTTTAGTTTGCTATGGCATGTTAAACCGTTTCTAGACCCCTAGGTTCAACCATGCTGCTGTTAATTTTGTTGATACAAACATTCAAGTAGCTGCACATGTTTATACGGGTCGAGATTAAAAAGCGATATTTTCATTTTTTAAAAGAAATTAAGTACATGATGAATTGTTTGGGCTACAACCATCCAATCTTAAATCAAGGGTCGAGATTAAAAAGGGATTTAATTTTTTAAAAGAAATTGAATATCTGATGAATTGTTTGGGGGAGAGGTTGAGATTTATCACTCTCTTCTCTTTCATCTCACGTTGTCTTTTTCTTTATTCGGTTTTTCTCTAGTTGCTCCTCTCTATGCTCTCTTTTCTCTCGTCATGAACTCTCTTTTTCACTGGAAGCTCTTTGTATGACGTTAGTGAGCCACTCTTACCTATGTTACCTATGTTAAGAGAAGCGACTCCTCATCAATAAAAATATTTACAATAAAAAAAGAAAGAATCTAAAATACGAGCAAAATAAAAAGATTTACAATAACAAAAAGATTTAGCCATCACGTTGACGAATTTTTACTTGCTAATTGTTCAACTTAACTAATTATATCCCTTGTTGAAAAAATATAAATAAAAAAATTGTGGCGCCTGCCTTGCTTCCACCACCATACTTACCCTGGTTTACTCGCCATTGTATATTACTTTCTAACCAAAATAAATTTTGTAAGTGTACTTGTACACCGACTTTAAATGCTCAAACTTTCATGAAATTGATGCATGACTCATTGATATAAATATGCTAGAAGGAAGAAAGGAAAAAAGAGTAGAAACACGATCATCATCATCTACTTAGTTGTGGGACAGGCCATGGTGGCTGCGTGAAACCCCCACTAAGCTGCTCGGAGAGTCCGTGGTGGCCACCATAACCCCCACCAGTCGTGGGGAGGTGACCTCTATAACCAACCATTAACCCCCAATGGATGCGGGAGGTCGTGGTGGCCTCCAAAGCAATCGTGAACCCCCAACCCATAAGCTCGTGAGCCTCGTATTTTGTGTCCGAAAGCGAGTTTAAGCATTTGAAGTGTGACCTCGTGCCTCACCAAACAATTTAGTAAACATATATGTAAGGAAATGAAAGATATAACAAGTATAATGCAAAATAAGAAGTTAATTATTAGGTTTGATCACTTTAATGATACAAATTATCGGAAGGTGACATAAGATTACATTATGGCCTACGGGTAGCAACTTTCACCCCTATATCATGAGTCATTCTGGGCTGTAAACTTGTGTAAACGCGTGAGTAGTTTTGAATCCTTATATCGTGGAACATTGGGTTGGCTCACGAGCGTCAAAATACAACATATATGAATGTGACGTATTCCGGTCTAAGGGCAACGATTTTCACTTCTAGATTATGAGTCCTCTCGAATAGAAAACTTATATATACATGTGAGTGGTTCCAAATCCTAGCCCGTGAGTACGTTAGATTGGCTCACGAGCGTCGGTTGAGTACCGAGGTAGTAGCTCTTACCCAAAGAAATTCAAGATAATATAAATTACGTTAATTCCAAGTTAAGAAGTGATTTGGTCATATTGGCGAAGGAAATGTAGATCACTTGAGTTTTTATTACATTATAGTTTTTCTCATTCGATTAAGAGTGGAATATGCTTGAGATTACCTTTCTTTATATTGCTCAATTACTAATATAATTATTATTAACTTAATTATGATTATTATTATATACGTGCAAAGCTATTTTGGTTTTTGAGAGGTTAAGGACTCCCATTAAGCGGTGGTTACTCATTCCTCTACTTTTACATATTTTTCATATCAAGAGTAAGAATAAGGTTATTGGGAAACTTTACCATTTTGAAGACCATTTGGATGCTCTTTTAGTTATAAGGAACTTTGTATGCATTGGTTATTTATGTGTATCTTTGAATTTGACATGTAAACCTCATTCACTACTTGCGCATGTTTGTAACTAGAAGTGCGTTAACATTTATAGACACTCTGATTTTGCCATGGAGGCTCTCTCCAAGACTCCGTTATTATTATAATCTATTTTATATTGTAGGGTAACGTTGGGTGAACCCAAAATTTTAAGTTTTGAAGCGTAAGTTCAAGACTCGTCGTAACTTCTCTTTCAAAAAAATAAAAATAAAAATATATTGCTAGTTTGATTCACAAAAGTTTTAAGAACTATAATAAATTAACCTGGTTGTTTCTTAATATAGCCTTAAGAATCATTTAAAAGAGTCTCGACGATATTACGTCCCTACCTAAGGATTGTGGCGTTACATGTCCACTTTCACAAAACTTACTTGGCTTAAATTTCCATTTGTCATCTCACTCAGAAAGGGCCATTTAAATTTGGATATGAAATATCTCAATTTAACATAATCTCAATATTACACTAACTTTATTTAAAGGATAAAGTTTAATGAAATCAGTAAGTGAATCTGACACTTAATGCTCAAAATTGCAATCAAGTTCTCATACTTGTCTTTGGTTAGGGTGTCTATGGGACTTGAGTACCCAAAACTGCATTAATTTGATTCCCTCTTCTTCCTATACCTCCAACCCCAAGTATAAGATTAGACCTGGACAATGGGTAGAACCCTATGGACTTCTAAGGTTAGGGTCACAAAAAAGGGTCATAACCCATTTAATTTTTAAGAGAGTCAATGTTTCATGGGCCACCTAAAAAAAGGTCAAATGCGGGTTAATGGTGGGCTGAACGTGGGTCAAGACACTTAGTTACTCTCTCTCTCTCTCACCGGGTCATAACTCTCTTACTTTCTCTCACTTTCTCTCTTTCCATTTATTCACTCTATAATATAATGTTTTAAAAGACTAACTTGAACTTTTGCGCAATAGTATAGATAATTTTAAAATTTTAAAATTTAAATCTTATATCCAAAAGTTTAACGTATACTAGATATACAAGGTATATTCATCTTTAGAATTGATAAAAAAATTTACATTTATGCTTGATTTATATTAAATCTTTGTGCATGCATTGTTATACAAAAGTCGATCTCAATGTCCTTTATTTTTTGTGTATTAAACAAATCAAACTTATTAAGATAATTTATGTCTCTACGATTATAATTGTTTGATTGATTTTCAAGATATTTTGTAAAATTATATTAGATTTTTTTAAAATAATGAATGAATTTGATTAACTGAGATTATAAATTTATTAAATATTAATAATATTTAAATTTTTTAAAATTTTTGAACAAAGCTATTCTTCCAAAAATTTATAATTTGCAAGAAAAGAACAATGATCATATTTTCTCCTTGAAATTTACAAAAATAAAAAGAAAAATACCACGATAATTGCAATTTGCAAAAATTAGGATTTGACTTGTCTGTCTGTAAAGTACTATTGCTCTTCCTCCTCCCTCACCGTTGCTCCATCTCTCTTTCGCCGAACCGCCATCCCAGGACTTCTTCGGTTGCAATTTCTCAAATTCACAAACCCATCATCTCTCTCCTCCTTCTTTTTCGCTCTCTCTCTTTCTCTCTCTCTCTAAAACTATACTCTGACAATGACGGGAGGAGGATCTTCCAGCACCAATGCCTCAAAGCCCAGGAAGAGAGTGTAGGCTGATTCTATTAGTCTCAAGCATGCTAAGGACGGCATTGCCTTTGCTCGCTGGTAACTCTCTCTCTCTATTGTGCTGAGAAATTGATGCGTTTCTTGGATACCAAGGGTTTTGTTCCCGATCAAGTTCATTGTGGATTTTATGCTCATTTAATGTTCCCCTAGGGTTTTTGTGGTTGAGGTGAAATTGTGGAATTCTTGATTCAATTTGGCGAATGCGGTCTTGGTGTGGTCATTTAGTTGAAAAATTGATGCGAGCGATTGAATGTATAAGTTGATTTCAATGTATTTGTTATGTCTTATAATTATCACTGCAAATTCTAGGGCGGGTCATCGGTGGTTTAGGGTCGAACTTGTCCATGACTCGGTTCGGCCCATTAATTTTTTACTGACCCAGTGCGGCCTAGCTCGGCCCGGCACGTTGTCCAGACTTACATGATATTTAAGATTACAAAAAGAAAGATAAAAGTACCTGACATTTTTGCCCTCAATCGAGTATCCAGCAACCTCCTGATTACAGCCCCACAGAGAGATTGGAAGAGAGATGTGGGTACTCAAATTCTGAGGCCACCAAGTTCTATTCCTCCTTGCCTAATGAATATGTATTTCTAACACAAAACATTATAGGCAAAAAAGAAAAGTGATGCTAATGCAATTTCTGTATCTACTTGTGCAATTAGAAGTATAATTAGTGTACTAGGTGATACTTCATCACTTACTGAAACTATCAAAATCAAGTCATTCTTATCATAGCAATTAGAAGTATAATTAGTGTACTAGGTGATACTTCATCACTTACTGAAACTATCAAAATCAAGTCATTCTTATCATAGCCATGGGTGGCTGTCAGGCAGTGCATTGAATCTAAGAGTGATCTATGCACATTAATGCTTATTTGAAAAATTTAGGTCTGTTTCTCGTCTGAATCTATAGACCTAGGAAGCTTTTTATGTGTTTTAATGTGAGATTTGGGCTCTGCATAAGGTTTTTTTCCCTTTTATTTTGGAGCAAGTACAACCCAACAAATGGAAGAAGTTTTAAACAATCATGAAAAGCTTAATTGATAGTGCTCTGGTGTCATAAGATGCGATAGATCTGACACTTGTGAAGTGAGAAGAATTTGGATTCAACTCTTAGGAGTTCCTGTCATGGATGGTATTATGACAATTTTAAATGCAGAAATCTAAGGGAGAGTTATATGCTTGCCCACCGGATCTTCGTCTGCCTGCCACGCCTGCGTCACTAGCTGGTCGAGTCTCCTCTCTGCTCTTGCCCTTTGTTGATTTGAACCATGAATTTATGATTTATTATATTTGTTTGTTGTTCGGTGCTTGCTACTGTGAATAACAAAATCAAACTAATGTAATGCGATATGTATGTTCGATTGTGAGTGTGTGATGTTGTTGGGTTTTTATCAATTAACCATGAGTGTATGGTAAAATTAAAAAGGAATTTGACACTGGCGGAGTGTGTGTTGGATTTCTAGGCAAATACCTTGTTAGAGGGCATTGATTTTTAGTTGCTTGGTCTCGAATTAAAACTTTTATTTCGGTTTAAATCAATTCAAAATCAATAATTATTTGCTACCTTAGCATTAAATTTATTAATTTTTGGCTATATATAAACAATATATTATATATACATAATATATTGCAGAATATATTATTTATATATGGCCTAAAATGATAATTGAATATGAAATCCTCTAAAACAATACATAACAAAAAAACCAAAAATATTGGAGGATATTATGAAACGTGAGACGATTGGTTCAGCATGTTTTGTGGAAGCAATGTGTAACTTGTGGTAGAGGTATAACGATCCATAGCACACGTACATTCAAATGAAAGTGGAGATAACAAAAAAGAAAAATTGAGGTGGCAACCAACAAAATAAAATAAAAATAGTACCATAGAGAGTGCTGGAATTAGCTAAAGAATCACTCGAAGTAGGATATGTGTTTGCATTGATGCTTGTCTTCAAATTCCGATTATTTTCTTGCATGTTAATTCCTTTTTTGGGCTAATTAGCTTCCTTCGTATGGCAGAACATCAACATCACTTTCAAAATAGATAAGACAAATTTATATGCTGCTTTTTTCGAAAAGGCATAGATGAGCCGGAGTTCAACAATCAGCACAACAGCATACCATGATTGTCTGTTGGTGAGTATCGAGGTGTCGAAATTGGATCCCCAACCACACGTTCGGGTTTCATGTATCTTATAAATCGAGGGATATCGACGATCGTGAGATTATTGGTCCATCAAGTTTCGTGGAAGCGGTGTATAACTTCTAGTTCAGGTACGGCGATCATGACATAAGAAATTGGTTCTTCACGATCGTCTTACATATTATGGAGGCTGCGCGCTTTCAAGAAATTGAAATGCAAGTACGAACCCATGGTTAGATAGCCCGTTTAACCTTGAACACAAGGCTATGGTCAAGAATTGGGAGAAGATATCTGGGACTCGTGGTTGACAATTTTGGAGCGGCTCCGGAGCACGGACCTTTTGGAGCAATAGATCCTCATTTAGACGAGTTAACAATGGGGAGCACACCACATGATGTAGCAATTTTGAAATTGGGAGGCTCAAATTGATTATAAAATAACCAAATTCCCGCCTGCTAAATAGGTCATAGTTTAGAAAGAAAATCACCCCCAAAGTACGGTGCATGATCGATCAACTTTATAGTTTGGTATATAAACGTCGGTGAATAATCATCGCTCATTAATATATTAATTTCGGGGGCTGGGGCAAATTCCGATTGATAGAGAGAGAAGCGATTCTTGAGGGTCTGCTGCCGGTGTTTCGTCGTTTGCATCATCTTAATCTTCATTTTCTGCCGCCGGTGATTACTCTCTTTCTGTCTCGTCCCCCCATATTCATACTATCCGCAACTACATATACCCATTAGTTGAATGCATGCATATTATTAGATATGGTATATTCATATGTTTGAATCTGATGTTACCTGTTCAAAGTAACGTAAAAAATGAACAAAAATAACATATATTATAGAAAGAATAGAAACGACGAGAAAAATTAAAAATGAATAAAAACTAAACGAACATAAACGATTGACAGAAATGAGTAAAATTGATAAAAAAATTAACAATAACAATATCGACAATATAATAATAATAATAATAATAATAATAATAATTTTATGGCTGTACAATTTTTGTTTTGCCCATTTTAACATTGTTTTGCATTATATTACAGAGATTTATTTGTAATGTTCTTAATTTTTTATAACTGATTTGTACGCATACGTGCAACGAATTAAAAGGTTTTGAATTTTAAAATAATACTAACAATAATATATTATATATTATATATTATTAGTATTATTTTGAAATTCAAACCCTTTTAATTCGTTGCACATATACGTGCAAATCCAATCTAGTAATAACAATAACAACAATAACAATATCAATAACCTCACATATAAACGAATAGAAATAAACAGAAAACATAAATAAATGACGATGGTGCTATCTTCGAACAGGCCCAATCCTTTATACATATGCATGATTAATGTTGTCTGATTCACTTCATAAATTCAAATACCATTTTTTGTATAAACCTATAAATATATATGATATTCCTAATCATAATTGTTGCTAGTTTCTGTAAAGTCTGATTCACTACATATTGATTTTTTTTCTGTTTTTATGTTGCAACTTGTATTTAATATGAATCCTAAAGTGGATGGGCTACTTTAAATTAATATTGATTTTTTTTTCCGTATTGCAGTTGCGTTATTATGGACCCTATATTGTTCAATGTGGATCCCGATGTTGATGGGCTTGATGAACGTTTCGATACTTGCATCACGCAAGTGAGGGGGAAAATTGTGACCATTTCCATGGTTTCAGAATGACATTAAGCGAGAACGCTCAGCCATATTTTAATGTTACTCTGCAATCACGGGTAAGATTATAGGTGCAGTTCTTTTTGCAAATGATTTTTGAGTGAGTTCGTGCATGTGTTGTTTTTCATTTACCCTTTTCTTAACTATTGGTGTTCGTAATTACAGGATAACCAACAGGATATCTTCGTGACTATAAAAGTCAAAAAGGCAAACCTGTATGGTATTGCCGGCTGTAACGGCCAAGGCAAACCACAATAACAACGACGCCTAACTGTTTTGTAAAGACCACGAGGATGAAATCCACGGAGGCACAAAAGCTACTTGGGGTGTCAATTATAAGTCAACTGACATCGATGATCGACAATTAATTGGACCCGTAAGCATAAACAATGCAGTCATAAATTGGTGGTACGGGAATGATCGTCGAAAATCATTCCTGAAGATAGTAATTCACATTTTGGAGAGTGCCCACTTGTTAATAATAAGCACATATCTCCAAAATGCAATGGTTGCCAATCCTTATACTGATATTGAGTTTTTATCTTTGCATAAAATACTTGTAAGAAGATGGCTCATATATCCGACAAGGTGAAGTTTACCATGTTTACCATTGAGGCTCAAGGGGAGTACAATCAAGCAGATGATGATCAAATAGTCATAAAAGTTGATGACCCAGAGCCAGAATAGAAGAAAATGAGTCTACAACGGGCAAGGGACTGGATGGTAGTCCTTAAATTAAAAGGGACATAGATGGAGATTTAGGTTTAGGTGTTGATAGCAATAAGTTTAGATGTCGATAGCATTAGGCTTAGGTGTGTCTTTCCTTGGTTATTTAGGCATTTGGGTTTGGAAGGGAGAAGGGTGTTGTGAAATCCTTGGAGTTGGTATTGGTGATTTTAATTGCTTGAAGAGTTGAGAGATTTATTTGTTTTACCCATTTTAACATTGTTTTGCATTATATTATAGAGATTTATTTGTCATGTGCTTAATTTTTTACAACTGATTTGTACGCATACGTGCAACGAATTAAAATGTTTTGAATTTTAAAATAATACTAACAATATATAATATATTAATATATTATATATTATTAGTATTATTTTGAAATTCAAACCCTTTTAATTCGTTGCACATATACGTGCAAATCCAAGCTAGTAATAATAATAACAACAATAACAATATCAAGCTCTAAATTTTGGAGATGTTGAATGTCTGAAAAATGAGGAAATGACCTCTATTTATAACTTTTTGGAGCTAGGGTTTGGCTTGGATTTTGCGCCATTTACTGCATCATCAACGACACATGGCAACTTCTAATTGGCCGGAATTTGATTTCTTTTGATTTTAATTTTAAAGGCTTTCCAAGGCCCATTTTACACCTGACAATTTGCAATAGGTGGAAGAAAAATAATTAATTTTCCACGTGACGACATATAATTGGCTGACGAATTTTTGCGTCCTACAATCATATCTCTCTTTTCTTGCACTTCTACTAGATTTGGTTTCCCTAGATAATTTCATGATGACTGGCATATGTGTATCCTGTTCAGGACCAAAGGCGTCTTGGCGCCGTTGTTGTTCCGAACAAAGAAATTGTCCATTGTAGATCCAGAGGCCAGTGAACTTAGGAGGGAGATATTGACTAACCTACTATATCAGGAACTGGTATGTGTACATAATGCTTTGAACTAAGAAACATTTTCATACTTACATCGGAACAATGACTTAACCATCCATACCTCTTTTATCACACTATTTAATCCATGCACACAATAGCTCTTGTTGGAAAAGTTTCAAAGTAGTTTGAGAATTTTGTAAAAGGTTTTGTCCCACATAGAAGTTTTTGAGTAGTTTACACTACTTTATATACTTGGATTCTCACAAGTGACTTTGAAGAAGAAACTTGGTTACCATACACGCGCGCCCGCCGCTGTTCGTCCGGGCTGAGTCTTAATATTTTTATTGAAAATTCTTTTTAAAGTCTCGGAAAATTTTCCAACAGCTATATTTGACTAAACTGATTGTTTCTGCTATTTACGAAACTTCATCAGTTTACGAAACTAATTTTGCAGTCTTCCAAAATCGGATTGTGTATTTATCAAAATATGGTTTTCCAAGGCTAGGCTCCTACTTCTTCCTGCTGCTATAAAAACGAAGCTTTCCTGTCCTGTTTACACACTGAAAAACTCCTCTCCTCTCTTTACTATTCTCTCTCTACAAACTGTTTTTGGGCATGGTCGTTTACCTCCATTTGGGATATTAAGAGTGCACGAGATATCTCAAAACTGTGTAATCTTGGGGTGGTCGCCATCGAAGAGTCTACATCCCTGCTCAGGCGAAATCACTTTAAGGACAGTGATTCCCATCACGCCTCAGTGAATCAGTTTCTGTCTAATTTCTACATTCTACTCAAAGTAACATCTCTCCAATTTTTGCTGTGATTGTGTTATTTTTCGGCATGGTTGTTTACCTCCATATGGGATATTAAGAGTGCACGAGATATCTCAGAACCGTGTAATCCTGGGGAGTGGTCACCATCAGAGAGTCTGCATCCCTGCTCAGGCGAAATCACTTTAAGGACAGCGATTCACATCATGCCACGGTGAATCAGTTCCTGTCTAATTTCTACATTCTACTCAAAGTAAGATCTCTCCAATTTTTGCTGTGATTGTGTTATTTTTCCAACAGCTCTAACTTTCAAAAGCAGGACTGCCTAACTGCATTTTCATCAGTTTTGAGTTGTCATCAAAGTGCTCATTTCATCTTGGGCCAATTCTGATCATGGATGAGTCCTTTATTGTACGTAAATTTTTAATAACTTAACATAATTTTGGGACAACAAATGAGTGTGTTTTTTGTTTATGTTCATGTTCGTCCTCAATAAGGTCGTAGTGATTGATGCTTTCTTTGTAATTGCAGATTGATAACGGTCTAATGACACCAACGATGAAGATCCGAACAGACCAAGTGGAAGCTAGATTTAGAGACCAACTGCAGATTGATGACGCTATGTAACTATGCTTTTGAACAGGGAATATAGCTGCTTTCTATACTGCGAGTTTTCACCGACATGCACCTTGCTAATTAGGCAGTGCAGAATAAAATGTTTCAAGTGATTGAGATCTTTACATTTAGAATTCTTAGTCTCCAAAGTCCAGACTAAACCTGATGGGTTTCTCTGAATTTTGCAGGCAGGCATCAGTGGAGGTGGTAGTCTGCCTTTGCATATTGACAAGTTTTTTGAGGTCAGATATCCAACCATTTTCTGAGCTGAGCTGTGATCGTGGATTTTTATCCTCAATTGTTTAGTTTTATGTTTGTAGGCTATTGGTATTTTAGTGCAAAATGGATACGGGCTGACAGAATCTTCTCCTGTTGTTTCTTGTAGACGCCTAGCTTGTAATGTTTGTTGCTTCTTGATGCATCTTTTAGTTCTTTGCATGAAATTTCTCTACTTCCTCTTTGAATACCAAGTCTCCAAAGCTATTGCTGTAATGCATCTCTTGGTTGTATGTGCTCTCGAAATAAAGGTTTTAGGATCGGTAGGCCATCCTCTTCGGCATATAGAGATTAAAGTGGTAGATGCTCATACTGATGAAATTCAGCCGCCGGGTTCCAAAGGTATTGTAAAAGTCAGGGGCCCACAAGTGATGAAAGGCTATTATAAGGTACCTCTTTCTAGTGTCTGATATATTGTAATGGACTACAAGCTTTTGAAATTCAGTTCATGTGGTTCGTAAATTTTGTGAATCAGTAGCCAGTTACAACGCCCCACCTCAACACACAAAAGTAGGAAAAAAAAAAAGAAAAAGAAATAGGAAACAGAAAAGTAATTCTACAGTGCACGGCAGGGTTTCTATTGTGTAATTTTTGTATCATATAATGATGACATTGTAGAGAGACGGTAAAACAGTGATGGTTGATCAATCTTTTGGTCATGTTTCTTCAGAACCCAACTGCTGCAAAAGAAGTTTTAGATGATGATGGTTGGCTAAACACTGGAGATTTAGGTTGGATTGCACCATGCCATTCATCCCCTTTGTGGAGGTGTTCTGGTTCTCGAAGGACGAGCCAAAGATACTATTGTTGTCTCTACAGGTGAATTGATAACTTGTTATTTCCATTGCTTTTCTTACTATGTGGTTCTATCATTTCACTTTCAGTAACCACCACCATTTTATAGTCTTGATCCGGCTAAAGCAGGGTCTAGGGATCCTTGAGGCCCCGATAAGCGGACAGATTGTTTCAGTTAGACCCTCAGATAGTCTTCCGCTGCAACAGTGACATGCATATATTGATTAGGTGAAAAGTTGGAGCCTTCGGAGATCCAAGAAGCTGCCGTGAGAAGTAGTGTGGTTCAACATATTGTCGTCGTAGGTCAGGGAAATCATCTCTCTCTTTCCTTGCACTTCTACTAGATTTGGTTTCCATAGATAATTTCATGATGACTGGCGTATGTGTATCCTATTCAGGACCAAAGGCGTCTTGGAGCCGTTATTGTTCCGAACAAAGAGGAGGCTCTGCAGGCTGCAAAGAAATTGTCCATTGTAGATCCAGAGGCCAGTGAACTTAGCAGGGAGATATTGACCAACCTACTAACTGGTATGTGTACATAATGCTTTGAACTAAGAAACATTTTTCGTACTTACATCGGAACAATGACTTTAACCATCCATACTGAACAATGACTTAACCTTTCATACCTCTTTTATCACACCATTTAATCCATGTACACAGTAGCTCTAACTTTCAAAAGCAGGACAGCCTAACTGCATTTTCATCAGTTTTGAGCTGTCATTTGGGTTGTAAATGTTTTGGATATAATTGCAGGACTTCAAAGTGCTCATTTCATGTTGGGCCAATTCTGATCGTGGATGAGCCCTTCATTGTACGTAAATTTTTAATAATTTGACGTAATTTTGGGCAAACAAATGAGTGTGTTTTTTGTTTATGTTCATGTTCGTCCTCAATAAGGTCGTAGTGATCGATGCTTTCTTTGTGAATGCAGATTGATAACGGCCTAATGACACCAACGATGAAGATCTGAAGAGACCAAGTGGAAGCTAGATTTAGAGACCAACTGCAGATTGATCACGCTATGCCCACAGCCATGCTGGTCTTCCCCACAGAATGCTCTCCATTTTCCCAAAGATGTGGAAGCAACACAGGTTACTTCCTGACCATTTTGTGATTGCTAGCCTAGTTAAAGCCTGTGCTAGCCTAGGTGATCACGCTAGGATAGTTATCAATTCGATTCGGCTGACAAATAGGATTCGTTGGACGGCTCTCATTTCTGGTATGCCCGAACTGGACGAAAAGCAGATGCCTTGGAGCTTTTTTTCAAGATGCCCGCCAAAAATTTGTTGTCGTGGAGTGCTTTGATATCTGGGTTGTTGCAAAGTGGGCATTGGATGCATTTAATGTTTTTACGAAAATGAGGAAAGAAACAGATCATGGTATTGATCCATTCATACTTTTAGGCATTACTGCAGCATCCACTAATATGGCGATGCTACAGCTGGGGAAGCAAGTTCATTGCTTGGTTATAGCCTTTGGCTTTGACCGTAACTTAGTCATCTCTAATGCACTGTATGCCAAATGCAGCAACCTTTTGGCGGCAAAAGGTGTTTTTACTAATATGTGCAAACGGGGTGTTGTGTCTTGGACTTCAATAATAGTTGGGACTGCCCAACACGGTCAAGCAAAAGAAGCACTGTCACTTTATGATGAGAGCGTGTTGGATGGTGTGAAACCAAACGAAGTGACATTTCTTGGATTGATCTATGCTTGTAGCCATGTGGGTTTAGTTAGCAAAGGTCGGCACCTTTTTGATTCAATGACTAAGGAGTATGGAATTGGCCCTTCTCTAGAGCATTACACGACCCTATTGGACCTTCTAAGCAGATGAGGTCTCCTTGATGAAGCTGAGGAACTCCTGAAGACAATGCATTATGACCCTGATGAAGCTGCTTGGGCTGCTTTGTTAAGTGCTTGCAGGCAACATAAAAATACCAAGACTGCAGTCAGGGTAGCTGATCATTTGTTATGCTTGGGACCGAAAGATCCTTCCACCCTTATTTTGCTCTCTAACACATATGCTGCAGCTTCTATGTGGGAAAGTGTGTCTAAAGTGAAGAAGTTGATGTCAGTGATGGATTTTAGGAAAGATCCTGGTTATAGTTGTATTGAACTTGCAAAGGAGAGTCAGGTGTTCTATGCATGGGAGTCTTCTCATCCTATGAAGGATCAACTTCTTCGTTTGCTCTAGTAGCTCGATGAAGAGATGAAAAAAAGAGGTTATGTCCCAGATATACTACTTATGTTTTACATGAACTAGAGCAGCATGAGAAGGAAAGGCATTAATTATGGCATACTGAAAGGTGGGCTGTAGCCTACGGGTTGCTGAAGTCTGTTCCTGGTTCAGCCATACGCATAGTGAAGAATTTACTCTGTTCCTGTTTCAGCCATATGCATAGTGAAGAATTTACGTATTAGAGGGAATTGCCATACAGTTCTAAAATTCATTAGCAGCATTGTCAGGAGGGAGATTATTGTTCGAGGTGTCAGCAGGTTTCATCATTTCAAGGATGGTACCTATTCTTTTGGTGATTTTTGGTAGGATCTCTCTTGTTCATGGACATGATCTCCCTCCATTGTACATGCTTCTAAAATTCTTTAGGTACCTTATTTGAGGTGTCTAACTTGATTATTTAACCTCATTTCAGTTTTATGATACTTCAAATGCATCATTCAGTTCTGTGCTTCAGAACTTTTTGTGTTGTTTTGCGTACTAGTGGTTCTCATCTATGTCATATTGATATCAACTTTCTCATGCTTCTGAAGTGTAGATTGACTTCAAGTATCTGATGTGAGACTGAATATTTACTAAAGTAATCTACAGTCCTCATAATGAATGATATTCAATGTTGCCACTTCAGAAAAGCAATAGGAAGGATAGTTTGCACATATGTTCAAAGATGGCTTCATTCGAAATTGGATACTCTCACTGTTTAAGGCCAATCTATTGGCTTTGTATCTTATCATTTCTGTCTAGCTCTTCTTCATGGTTATATTATGCAGTTCAGTTCCTAGAACCACTGAACTAGCATGCCTTGAGTAAATTATAGGATTATGTTTAGATGATTATCTAAAACTCTAGCAATTCTAGTTATCCTATGTAGTAGAATGCCTATTTTCTTTATTTTCTTTGTTTGAAAATTTCAAGTCAGCTTTAGGAATGAAGAACGAAAATTAATTTCAGCTACCTCGTAAATTGTGGTCTCTAAAACAAGCAGATATACCAATTAGAACCAGATGAGATGCTCGAGTTGTAGTGACAAATTACTTTGATAGCCAAGTGGGGGAAAAGGACGATATGGTGTTTCCCTACTTGTAAACCAACATTGAGTGCAGCACATGGGCTTCACTGGGGGAAGTGAAGTCTTTTCTTCTATTATGAAGGATTCATGGTTGCATTAGTATACACGTGTATAGGATGATGTATGGACTCCAGAAAGCTGGCTATTTGTCTTCCCTTAGGCATCAGACAAGGGGTACATACACTGATAGTGTGAACTATATGTTGGGACTGAGCCTTTTTAACACCTCAAATTCTGGTGCTGGAACTTTGAAGTGAACTGCCGCACTCATAAGTGCCTTTGCTTGCAACTGGTTTATTCTTCGTGTAACCTTCTTGCAGAGTTTCAGAGCTAAAGAATATGATTTTTGAATATCCGTTCTAGTTGTCTTCCTGTAATCTTCCTGAGGAAAATCCAATATCTGTGCTTTAGTTACTATCTTTTTAGGCTAGGTTAATTTAGTTGGAAGGATTGTCTTCTTCTTCTACTTAACGAGTTAGAGTTGAGAAATGTTTGTGATTTTGGAGCTAGTTCAGGTAAGATAACTGTTCCTGTTAATATATCAATTCTAATATCTTTGTTACGAAGATCACAAAGAATGCGTAAAATTTGACATTTCAGTGACCACATAATAAACAGCAGTGTTTGTCTCCCAACTAATAAGAATTACACGGGGTAGCATTTGTATCCTAACTAGAAAGAATTACATGGAAGAGTTTCAAATTGTGAAGTATACTAAATGAAAACTATAATTAGATCCTAAGGAAAACATCAGCTTCCTAAAGCAATTAATAAGCAACTTGCCAGCCATCTTCTTGTGGCTTTTCCTGACGGCTTTTCTCTTGTCATCAAGATCTTCTTCATGCTTGAACTTTAAATTACATCCATTATTATCATGCTTCTGCTTCTGCTCTTGACCAAAGCTCAAATTCTCAAACTGACAGCTGTTTGGGTCTTTGCTGCTTAAACATGTATGCTCTTGACTTTCTTGCAGGATCATATTCAACTAATTGGCTGGAAACAACTTCTTGCAAGCCCTGGTTATCGTTAGCAGATTCTTCTGCAGGAATATTTCTCGGGTTCAAGTCATCCTCATGTTTTGTAGATTTCTAGCAAACTGTAGCTTCAGCATCTGGAACAAGTTCGAAAATCAACTCCACTGTTAACTCAGAGATCAATGCAGCATCTCTGGCTGACAACTTTAACTCGTTTAACATCTCTTCTGTGACTGCGAGTGCTGTGTCAATTTCGAGAAAGAACACAAAATCAATCTTCTGTGCTTCAACTCCTAAATCAGCAATCCATAGAGTCATTGAAATCGAATCCTTATCCTTCATAGTCCCTCTTAACTTGAATGTATTCCTCTCAGTGAAAGCAACCTTCAGCTGCCCAAAAACTGCCTTTGGTGAAAATGATGCAATTCCCCTGATTACAAAGATGCCTTTTCTTTGTTAGTCCATCAAAATCCCGAGCTGCAGCACAGAAAGAGAAATTGACATCCATGGAAAATATTTGATCATCCAAGTTCATAACTCTCTCCCAGTTTTGCAGCCCTTGTTCCCAATTTTGAAGCTTGATTTCCAGCTTGAACACATTGAAGGCGAGTTTAAGACCTTTGCGACGCGTTTCAACAAGGAAAAGTCTGTCATTAGATGAATCTACCACCAATCGTTTACGTTTAACGGGGGATGTAATGGCTATTTGGTCTAGTGAGCAAGTTCCATGATTGAAAGTGATCAAATGAGCAGTTCCATTACTGGTAGCACCAAAGATGAGATTTTTTGAGGTAAACTTGACAATGTCATCATTCTGAAGAGCTCCAGATCCAGGATCAGATTTTGTAAAATTTTATATAACTTATCAAAGCAATCTATTTTTCACTAATTTTATTTAATTTATTTTATATGTCTTCCTTTTTTTAGTACTATTTTTTATTTTATTTAATTCTATAATTTTATCAAAGAATAAGTTACACTATTAATGATTGAGTTATATATTCCAATAATCACTTTGCAGTAGCATTAATCTTTCATTAAAAACTCTTTTGTGAAGTTTTCATTTATTTTTCTTATTAATAATATAAAAAAATAATATTTTCTTGAGTTACAAAGAAGTCATTTTCACTGGAGTCGGAAATTTAGAGCATCATTTGTTGCTAGGTTATAGAAAAAGAAGCAGAACATGATTTAAAAGTGTTTGTTTTAATCTAATGACAAAATACAACTTAGAACAATTGTCCAAAGGTAATGTTCTTGGCTATCTAAAATGTAAAACCATATCCAACTCAATGACTCATCATTCAAAACTTAGGGTTTAATGGGATGGGATAGCAAGACGCAGAGAAGGAAGGATAGAAGGCGACAGAGTAACGAAAAACGGTTGGAGTCTATGCTTAGTATTTTCCATCTAGAATGGTTTAAATTTTGTTGCAATTAGGAATTTCGTGACCCACTGGGCCCATGTTACGAGAGATCTAACATATATTTTTTATTATTCTATTCATAATTATATCTATACTTACCTTTCTTTCACATATGGATACAATAATAATAATAATAATAATAATAATAATAATAATAATAATAATAATAATAATAATAATAATCCAAACTTCCATACATATATAAGTAAATCATATCACACCTCAATTGATTGCAGTAAATAATTTGGCCCAGGCTATTAAAATTACTATTTGAGGTGTCCCAAAACCACATATGTAGGCGTAGCTAATCAATATTGATGTTCAAAAACAATGATTTTTGTATGTTATTAATAGGGCTGGCCAATGGGTAGGGTACCCATTGGGCCAGCAGGGTTGGCCAAAAAAAGGGGTCAAAGTCCAAGTTTAGTAATAAAAGGGTCGGGTTGATTTAGGGTCATGTGAAGATGGAGTCATTAAAAGGTCGACATGCGGTCATTAATGGGTCAAAGTAAAAGGGTCATCTCATAATATTCACAAATTTCATTATTAATTCAAATTTTATTATTATCCTAATTTGTTAAGGTGGGAAAAAAGGGTATCTTTTCAATCCACTTTCTCTTTCCATTCTTTTTTTTTTTAAATAATAATTTTATTACTTTTGATAACTTATTTATTTGTGGATAAATTAAAAATCAATTTACATGTATTTTTAATTTGTATAGTAAATGTTATGAGAAATTAAAGCTCTGTATTCATTCATTGATTGGGTTTGCTCAAAATCTCAGCACTGCCAACCTAGGATTCTTTTTTTTTTTTTTATGATGTTCCAAAATATTTTACTTCAAAAAAAATAATGAAATTTGATTACGGATGATTTTTTTCTTTTTAAGAATAATTATTCTACATTTTTTTCTATTGCTAGCAGTGAAAAAAAGAACAGAACCTTCTATTTTTGTATTTTTGGTTAACCAAGTGGGAATTTTTTTACAGTGGAAAATAGAAAAAATAAAGGGATTTTTTTCTCTGAAAGAAATGACGCTAATTAAGGCTGGGGCAACGGGCCAGACCAGGCCGGGCTGCCCACTTACTTAACGGGTTGGGCGATACTTTTTAATAAATGGGTCGGGTTGGGTCATGGGTCAAATGACCCTGACCACCCAGGACCCACCCAATACATGCTTGCAGAGAATATGTGACGCTCGAATTAAAGGAAAGTCTAAACAAGAAAGTTCGATTTATATATGCGACTTATTTATTAAATAACTCGAATTGAAGATTGATCATAAATTTTATATAGTGTTAGTTTGTCCAAAACTTGGTATGAAAAGTATGTATCTTGCATATGTATTTTAATGGGTTTTATTGAACTAATATGTTACTTAGAATATTGAAATGAACCTTTCATAGACATCCCACAAGGACAAGATAGATAGAAGAGAAGAAAATAGAGTTTGGGAGCCACTGCCACTTACCACGGGTACTCCCACGGGCTGTGGGGTAGGCTGTGGTGGACAGCAACAATTTATTTAACCCAAAATACCCACCGCGGGTGCTCCCACAGGCCGTGGGGTAGGCCGTGGTGGTCACCAGAAGTCCTCACTTACCATGGGAAGGCCCTTGATGACCTTTAGAGCCAACCATTGACCTCCACGGGCTGTGGGAAGGTCTGTGGAGCCTCCAAAGCAATTTTGGACCCGCACAACCTGTGGGCTTTGTCCCGTGATGCTTGTAAATCTTGTATGTTATGTCGAGAACGAGTCTAAGACCTTAAAGTATGGCTTTTGGGTCCCGTGAAGAAGTTTTTTACTGAGAAACAAGAGTTTAATATCATGTAGAGTTGCAAACTACGACATATGCTTTTTCCAGGCGATTACCAATTTATATTAATTATGTCTTTAATGGAATTTGCCATGGGTTGAAAATTAGGAACTCGTTGCCTTACAAGTTGTTTCAAGTATGGATGTTCTACTATCGCTTTATGCTACCAAACCAAGCACTAATGTCAATTCATGTTTAGCTCAGGCCCATGGGCCGCTCATGGGCGGGTCAGGGTCAGCTGGCCCATGACCCTACCCAGCCCAGCCCATTTATTTTTTCCATGACCCGACCCGACCCGTTATAGTAATGGGCCGACCCTGACCCGTCCTGGCCCGTCCCATTGCCCAGCCCTAGTTATTAATCACATAATTGCGCGTGATTAGAGCATATCGATCGGTGCCCCAATATGATTATTGCAAACACTTTCACATAATTGAGCGTGAAAGCTGAGACCTGGCTACCTATAATTATTCAATATATGCCTACTCAAATAATTGTCAACCTGCAAAATTAATCATCAGACCACTCCAATTCCATCTTCGGCTACTTTGATGATTGGCCAGCTAATTCACTGGCCCCTACTCCAGTTGTTTCCTCCGCGTCTCTTTCTCTCTCTCTCTCTCTCTCTCTCTCTCCATACTCACTTTCTCACTTATTCCCCTACATGTATATATACCTGGCCTTCCACACCCATTTCCCTCATCAACTCTCTCTCTATCTCTATCTCTATCTCTATCTCTATATCTCCGTCTCTAAGAAAATGGGGAGGCTTCTTGGGCTTGAGATGGTTATGGTGGTTGCTCTCATATTCAATGTCACTACTGCTTATGGTGGCAACTTCAATGACGAGTTTGAAGCCACATTTGGTGATCATCGGGTTCAGACATACGGGCGCTCTGGTCAGGCACTCTCCCTCTCCCTAGACAAGTTCTCTGGGTCCGGATTCCGCTCCAAGAAAGACTACTTATTTGGGAGGATCGATATGCAGATGAAGCTTGTCGCTGGTGACTCCGCTGGCACTGTCACTACCCTATATGTAAGTCTTTTCTCTGTAACATCACTTTTTCATTGTTAAGGCCGTGGTTATTCAAGTAGTTCGATAAGATTGAGTTTGAGTTGCCTCAATTTGTGTCATTTTTTGTCGTTGTAGTTGTCATCTGAAGGTGCGGCACACGATGAAATCGACTTCGAATTTTTGGGTAATGTGAGCGGCCAACCTTACACCCTCCACACCAATGTGTTCAGTCAAGGAAAAGGCAACAGGGAGCAACAATTCTACCTTTGGTTCGACCCCACAAAAAGCTTCCACACCTATTCCATTGTTTGGAACCCTAGGCTCATCATGTTCTTAGTTGACAACACACCCATTAGGGTCTTCAGAAACCATGAGGACATTGGAGTCCCTTTCCCAAAGAACCAACCCATGAAGATCTACTCGAGTCTCTGGAACGCCGATGATTGGGCCACCCAAGGTGGCCTGGTCAAGACCAACTGGGCCAAGGCTCCATTCACAGCCTACTATCAGAACTTCAACATTGATGCCTGCCAGGGGCCCACTGCCTCCGCCTGTGCCAGAGCCCACACCAGCACCAGGGCAATCGCCAACTCTGCAGTTTCCACCAATGCGGCAAGGGCACGTGGCGCATGGAGGACTCATGACCTGGATGCATATGGTAGGAGGAGACTGAGATGGGTTCAGAAGTACTACATGATCTATGATTATTGCAAGGACTCGAAACGTTTCTCCCAGGGATTTCCTCCCGAGTGCAAGAGCTCAAGAGTTTGAACACGATGGCCTATACTCATTTAATTAATTTGGAATTCGTTTATTAATTTGATATGTAATTCTTTAAATTAAATTAAAAATACTATTCATTGATTGATCACTAGATATACACTCATACATGTAATTCGCATAATCGGTATATAAGATAATATGGTGAAAATTTATAAATAATTTTCTAACTTTGATTTTTTTTTTTTAAAAAAGTACTGTTATGTTAGGATGTAATCTAACACATGATTCCAATCCTAATTAATGTTTCTCTTTAACACCCCCAAGGAAAAAAGAAAAACCCAATTACAAAATAAGGAAAAATAAAAAATTTATTATACAGAGCACCGGCAGCAAGGATGACGCTTGCAATGATTCAGTTGATGAATAGAACCTCCCTAGACACAAGAAGAACTACCAACTATTTATTTAATATTATTCATAGAAAACACAAAAATAAAATTTGTAAACCACTCGCGCTTGCAGTTACCTGCTGCACAACTGCACAAGATCCCCCTCCAATTAAATTAAAAAAAAGAACAATGTATCCAAAAATAGTAATTTTGTGAATCATTAATGCCAAATATTTCTTAAAAACACACACACACACACACATATATATATATATATATATATATATATATATATATATATATATATATATATATATATATATATCTTCTTATCATACAAATAGTGCCTTTAAGAACTGAAATTTACAAACAAAAAAATCTATATCTTAACAAAACTTTTATTTTTTTATAGCATCCATAAATTATTTAATACTGTACTTAACAGATTATAAAAACTTTAATAAAAGAAGATATCGTTATACAAAAAATAATTATAAGATTGTAGTTATTAGTTGCAGTCATTAAACAAAAGGTCATATATTAGATAATTGAATGAAGAAGAGAAATGATTAATTGCAGTCATAAAAAAGAGGTCATATATTAGATAATTGAACGAAAAAGAGGAATAATAGATGATTTAGAAATATACCTGGTAATCGAGTCATTCGGTTTGGGTTCGGTTCGGGTTAAATTCGGATCGACCTTGTTCGGGTCCGGTTCGGTTTCGGGTTCGGGTTAACTTCGGTTCGGGTAAACTTCGGGTTGATCTCGTTCGGGTACGTTCGGATTCGGTTCAGGTCAAATTCGGTTCGGTTCAACTTTGGGTCAATCTCGTTCGGATTCGATTCGAGTTAATTTCGGATCGGGTCGTATCAGGTCACTTTTTAGGTCAAAATCGATTTAAAATTGTACCACTATAGGCACAAAAGTTCATCCTCAAAAAATAATGTGAGTTGGGTCACTTTTATTTGGGTTAAATCGATTCGCGTCTGATTTGGTTCGGGTCATTTTCGGTTCAGTTTCGGTTCGGGTCATTTCAGTTCGGGTCGGAATCGGGTTCATTAGATTTCGGGTCGGTTCGGTTTGGGTCGGTTCATTTCGGTTTTTGGGTTAAAATCGGTTCAACTGTTTCGGTTGTCGGTTCGGTTTGGATTTCGGGTCGTTCGCGTTAATCCGTTCGGTTCGGATCAGTTTTACCTAGTCTAGTTAGGAAAAAAAAAAGTTACAGTTTATATAATTATGAAGAATTTTTATATAAAAACTCTAAACCTATGGAGAGTGAGCACATATCTTTAAAAAAACTTCTAGAAGTGAAGGGATCCATGCAACCAACATGGACGCAAGGACAAACTTAGCCAGATGGGAACATGTGGGCACCCTGATCCACATATAGACTTGGTATTTGGTCCCAAATTATTAGCAAATTAAATTACTACTAATTAATTTTAAATCAAATCACATTTCAAATGATCTGTCTTATTAAAATTTTCTCATTTTATAAAAAAAAAAAAAAGAAGAAGAAGAAGAAAGAAATCTACTTCACGGCTTCATTTCTATGGCTGCCTATTTTATATGGACAAACTTGAGGTAAATGAAGTATCTCTACATAAGTGGTGGTATATCCATATCAATATAAGATCCCTAAGGTTTATCCTTTACAATGGGCCCTATAAAAATAAAGAGGGTACGTGTCGATTAATTTTTAAAAAATAAAATAATTTTAATTAATTAAACATCATAATTCTTCTATAATTGGCCAAAATTTCCCGTTCTTTATTATATTATATTACCTTGCAAATAAATATTGGTCAACAAATTAATCAAGCAAACTTCTATACACACACCAAAATTTAGTCCACATTTACAATCAAATTGAACTCAGGTGTTTTTTTGTTCTTTTTGGTTTTCTTTGAGGGGATATACATTTTTTGTAACTAATAAATAATGAGATGAAATTTATAAATAATGCGACATCAAGACTTATCAATTGGACAATGATGAATCCTTGAAGGGTGTAAGGGTGTCCTTAACCGAAAAAAAATTTAAAAAACTGGTTTAAATTAAGAAGATATTTTATATATAAAAAAATCATACATATATATATATAATGATGAGTGTTTGTAGATGGACAATAACGATCAGTATATTTGATCCTCAACTTGTCTATTTAAACATAAATTGAGAGAAGGAGAAGTAACAAGTTAAGTTTGATTTTGCCATTTCCACCCCCAAAAAGGAGTCACAAATTGTATAATAAACTAATTGTTGTCGGAATTTGCGAATGGAATTAGGAGATCAGATAATGAAACCCCAAATGCGTCACCACAAACGTCACTTTGTAACGCATGTTGCCAAACTCTATAAATAAATTAACCCTCTCCTCCTTCATTATCACCAATCAATTCCCAAACAAACTTCACTAACGTACTTCACTTCTCTATCTCTCTCCTCTCGCTATTACTCCTAGCAATCGCATCTCACGCGCCACCGTCAATGGAGGATCAAAAGCCGCACTTCCTCCTAGTAACCTTCCCCGCCCAAGGCCACATCAACCCGGCCCTCCAGTTCGCTAAGCGCCTCCTCCAGACTGGGGCCCGTGTCACCTTTTCTACTAGTGTTTCCGCTTACCGCCGCATGGGGAAGGGCAATTCTGTCCCTAAGGGCTTGAACTTGGCCGCCATCTCCGACGGCTATGATGACGGGTTCAACACCACGGATGTGGATGCCCGCCAGGCATACTTCTCCAAGTTCAGACAACGCGGGTCTGAGACCCTGGCTGAGCTCTTTGAAAAGAGCGCCTCCGAGGGGAATCCTGTCACCTGCTTGGTGTACACCCTGCTCCTTCCTTGGGCGGCGCAGGTGGCGCGTGGATTCAACGTGCCCTCGGCCCTCCTTTGGATCCAACCTGCCACTGTATTTGATGTCTATTACTACTACTTTAACGGATATAAAGGCGTCATTAGCGAGTGTGAAAAAGACCCCTCATGGTCGTTGAAATTACCAAACTTGCCATTTGAGTTTAAGGCCCGTGATCTACCATCTTTCCTTCTTCCTTCCGCCCCTATCCTGTACACCGCCGCCCTTCCGACATTCCAAGAGCAAATAGAGGAGCTTGACAAGGAGCAGAAGCCGACGATCCTCATCAACACGTTCCAGGCTTTGGAGGTCGACATGCTGAGCTCCATCGAGAAGTTTCAGCTCATCCCAGTCGGGCCTCTCCTGCCCTCTGCTTTCCTGGATGGGAGGGATCCCTTAGACAAATCCTTTGGCGGGGACCTGTTCCAACGATCAAAGGATGGCGACTACATGAATTGGCTCAACTCCCAAGAAAAATCTTCGGTCATTTATGTGTCGTTTGGGAGCATCTCAGTGCTCTCCAAGCCGCAGATGGAGGAGCTGGCGAGAGCACTGATCCAGACCCACAGGCCATTCCTGTGGGTCATAAGGGAGAAACAAGATCAAGAGGCTAAGGAAGAGGAGCTTAGCTGCATAGGTGAACTCAAGCAGCAAGGGCTCATAGTGCCCTGGTGCTGCCAGGTGGAGGTATTGTCCCATCCCTCAGTTGGGTGCTTTGTCACACATTGTGGGTGGAATTCGACACTGGAGAGCCTAACATCTGGTGTCCCTATGGTCTCATTCCCCCAGTGGACCGACCAGACCACGAACTCTAAGCTAGTGCAAGATGTTTGGAAAACTGGGATGAGGGTGACGCCAAGTGAAGAAGAAGGCGGGCTGGTGAAGACCGAGGAGTTAAGGAGGTGTCTGGAGGTGGTTATGGAGAGTGAGGAGATGAGGGAGAATGCTAAGAGATGGAGGGATTTGGCTATTCAAGCTAGTAAGGAGGATGGTTCTTCCTACAGGAACTTGAGGGCTTTCACTAATCAAGTTGTCTCATGGAGAATGAATCATTAGAAAGTGGTAAATTATTAGTGTCCCTTGTTAATTAATCAGTTTAATTAGTGTATTCAATTATGTTATTATTATGGGCATTAATCACATGCTCTCTTGTCAAATGTTTGATTGTCATATTTGTAACATTAACAAATGTCATCATGCGTTTTTGCATTATATATGTCGGAAGATGACATGTTCTTTCTCTTTTGGGTGCTAGAAATCTTTTTTTTTTTTATCGTTGTGTAGATCTTGAAGGCCATATGTAGAAATTTTTTTAGTTTTTTTATAAGCGAGTATGGTTTAATATTTTTCTTATCTTAAGGGTATGTCAGTGGACCTTCATAGATTAAGAAAAGGATCCAAAGCCCATATCTAAATTTTTTTCCAACATTTGCCCCCTCCGATGATGGAAATTGAGAATACAGTGTGGAAAGGTAGAAGTTGGCCCACTATATATATATTCTTCAGTATATGTAGCCAACCTCTCTTGAGTGTATATGTAGGCAATTAACTTTCTATGAAGTAATATTGTGTTTTATACATGTAATTAAAATCATTTGGAATTGTCTTCCTTGCATGAAAGTACTTTTCATTGATTTAACTTGTAAATTATTGAGATACTTACAGTTAAAAAGTTGATATAGGAAAATTGTACAGAAGAGTATCTACCATAACTTGATCACCCAATTAACAGGGGAGGATTGTTATGGGAATAACACATATCAGGATGGCATAGGGAGAAACCAATTCATGGGAGGGAAAAACAAGGTCTCATACCCTGGTTCTAAGAAGCCAACAACGTAGTCATCATCAAGGCGAAACATACCAACGTTCAATTGAGTGCTTGAGCCTTTGAAGAAAAGAGTGTCCTCCAGATCGAATTCATATCGAGAAAAACTACCTCTTGTGAAGATGATGCAATTCCCTGGGTTACAGAGATTGCTGCTCTTAGCTAGCCCATGAAAATCGCGAGCTGAGAGACATAAAGAGAAATTGACCATTATGAAGAAGATTCGATCATCCAAATTCATGACTTTCTCCCATTTTTGCTGCCCAAGTTCAAGCTTGTAAATTTTGAAGGTGAATTTAGAACTGATGGGATGATTACACACCAGGAAGAGTCTCTCGTGAGATGGATCAACCACTAGCCTTTTTCTTCTCCCATAGCAACCAACAATTGGAGATGTGAGGGGTACTTGGTCTAATGAGCCAGATTCATGATTGAAAGTGATCAGATAAGCAGCTCCATCCCCATCGACGCCATAGATGACATTCTTATTGCCCAGTTTGACAATGTCATGATATTGAAGACCTTCATCTTCATCATCATCATCATCATCATCATCGTAATCATCATCTTCATCTTCCTCCTCGTCATCAATGAGCTTCCATTCCATATTATCCAATCTTAAAATTCCCAGCTTCCCATCCCGAAACAACACAACAGCAAGACAGGGATTTGTCAGCAAAATTGCCTTGACAGACAGAATATTATCAATTGCAGATGGTTCAAAGACCTCCCCTGTTCCCACCATCTCAGAGGCATTTCGTCGAACACTTAGATGGCGCACGACGAAATGCTCGCTAACAATATTGATACATGAAAACCCAACATATCCAGCAACATGGGCGATGATTCCTTACCCCGGACTTTCCGGTATAACTCAGAATGGGGTTCCCGGAAGCAGAGTCTTCCGGGATTCAACTCCTCAATGGTAAACAAAGAGGAAAGACAATTCTCCAACGGGCCGCCATTGATGGTGGCAGGGTGGAGAAGGAAGGTGCTTGCTGCGATGAGGTGAAAGGAGCCTCTGCCTGGGCGTGGGCGGGCCAAGAAAGGGTAAGGCGGAATTTTGATGGGCAAATTCGAAGACAAAAAGGGTCGAATTTTGTGGATGCTGTTACCCATGAAGAAGGAAGAGAGAGAAGAACGCCAAGAATGGCAGACTGCCCGGAATCGGAGAACGTCAATGGAACAGCTCTGCAAGCGGTAGCCAATCTGGCATAGCAGCTCCGGTGGAAGGTCGGACCATGACGGTGGCGGAATTGCTATATTCTCGTTGTTTTCCATCTCTCTCTCCTCCCGAATCGAGGCGGGAACAAGACAAGCTCAATCTTTGTCCCTCTCCCTCTCCTCAAAACTCGAAAAAGTGTGGCAAAATAATCAAAATGATTACCCTCTCAAGTCAATGGGACCATGGAATTTTTATATTGTCAACTACAGAAGAAAAGTATGAAAATATATTTCATTTCAATTTAACTTAGTTTATCTCGTGTGATTAATTAATGTTACCTTATGATGGATAATAAAAAAATATTTTCTAATATTTCTTATTTTAAAATGGCTCATTATTAGAATCATTCAAATGTCAATTTTCTTTCTTATAATTACTTTCATCCTCATATTAAAAGAAATATATAAGGTAATTGTCTTTATCATTCGTGTATTGCATTTTGGATTGGACGCTATTAAAGTATTGTCGTGTAATCGTCTTTAATCTTGTTCAATTTGTAATATATACATGTATTTTTTGTTAGTTTTTGATAATTGATACCTCAAACGAAACAAAGTTACATTTCAAAACAATACGGTAAGATTAACATATATTATCACCCTAAACATCCTTCAACTAAAAAAAGATACAGTAAAATTAGCAAGACGATGGGGAGAATATTAAAATGTAAACGAAGTAAAATATAATTGAAAAGGCTTAATGATTAACAAGGAAATTGAATCATAACAAATCATAGGAGGAGCCAACCATTTTTTAAGGATTTTGAATTAAAATAAATCGTACTTTGGTGGTATTGAACATTTATATATCAAATTATAAACTTGATTGATCATACATCGTACTTTGGAGTGATCTTTTTTCTAAACTACGACATACTTAGATTGCGACAATTCAGTTGTTTTATAACATGTTAAGTTAAGAAAAGGGAATTAATGTGTTACACTCTACTAAATCGGTTACTCTCAACTTGACACATTATAAAACAATAGAATTCCCGCCCTCTAAATATGTCATAGTTTAGAAAAGAAAATCATCCCCAAAGTACGGTGCATGATCGATCAACTTTATAATTTGGTATATAAATGTCAAATACCCCGAATACAGCTTTATTTTAATCCAAAATCCTTTTTTTAAAATAAAAGTTAAAAAATGGAAAAACTGTGACAATGAGAATTGAACCTTGAACCAAGAGAAAAAAACAAGAACCATTCTATTCTAATGCATCAAATCAATAGGCTAATTTAACTTTAAGTAAATAATCATAGTTCATTAATATATTAATTTCACGGGGGCGGGGGCAAACTCCGTCTGCTGCAAGTTAGAGAGAGAGAACCGATTGATAGAGAGAGAAAGCAATTCTTGAGGGTCTACCGCGGGTGTTGGTCGTTTGCATTATCTTAATCATCATCTTCATTTTCTGGCGACTCTCTTTCTCTCTCGTCAAATTCTGTCCGCTGCAAGTTAGAGAGAGAGAACCGACTGATAGAGAGAGAAAGCAATTCTTGAGGGTCTGCCGCCGGTGTTGGTCGTTTGCGTCATCTTAATCATCATCTTCGTTTTCTGCCGACTTTCCTTTTCTCTCGTCAAATTCCGTCCGCTGCAAGTTACGGAGAGAGAACCGACCGATAGAGAGAGGAAGCGATTCTTGAGGGTCTGCCGCCGGTGTTTCGTCGTTTGCAACATCTTAATCTTCGTTTTCTGCCGCGGTGATTACTCTCTTTCTCTCTCGTCCCCCTCCCCAGATTCGTACTATCCGCAACTACATTGTGAGTTTGCCACTGTTTATAATGACATTATATCTCTATTTTTCTGTTTTCGTTTTGTTTGATTTCTCCAAAGAGTAATTTGTGTTTGTGATTTTAGCGACTTGCTCTTATTCAAGGTTTCGTTTTCTGCAAGTATTTTGCTTCTTCTACCTGTTCTTGGTACCATCCTATCGATATTTTTTTTGTTTTTTGGGGAGTATGCAAAAACAGAGCATTGTTTTCTTTTGGGTTTTCCTTTTCGTTCTATTTTGCCTTTCCATTGACCCATTGCTTACCTTTTGTGTTCTCTTGATTTTCGTCCTATCTTGTTTTTTAGGTGATTTTCTCTCCCAATTTTTTCTTTCATGAAAAACAATGCCCTAGAATTCCATCTTTGGTAGCAAATGATTTTGAGTATATTATCAAAAATCCTTGCTGAACTTTGAATCTTGGTGTCTTGAACGGACCCCATTCTTCCGATGCTATCTGTTTATATCTTTATCCACAGATGGAAACCATGGTTAAGTTAGTTAAATTCATTTATAGTGATTACTAATTTATCATTGTTACATATACCCATCAGTTGAACGACCCACCATTTTCTTTGGGATTGAAACAATTAAAAGTAAATTAATCAAGCTTTAGTTTTAATTTTCAAACATGTTTTTATTTTTATTGGTTCCAAAAAAGGAAAAAAATAAATAAATAGAAAAGATTTTACAGAAACAACAAGCATAGCAGCCTAATCAGTAGTATGAGTATACTTGACTCTCCTACTTGGAACTTGACTTGTTGGCCGAAGGACTCTTCAAACCCAATTAAGTCAGAATTGGTGGATCCCCGACAGAATTAGCCATCATTTTTGACTTTATAATTTAATAACTTAACTATTATTAAGGGTGTGTTCAACATTAACTTTTGAAGTAATCATTAGTATTTTGGAGGATGTAAAATAATATTTATCTAAAAATGTAAATGTTCGATAAAATAATGTTTGATATATTGATTAGAATTTTAGGTAGTGTTTTTGAAAAGTTACTCAAAATAACATTGTCAAAAACACTACCTAGTGTTTGCACATAATTTCCAAAATTTTCCTTTTTATTTTGTAAAATCTTTTATCAATTATATCCTTTTAAGTCACTTTATACAAATCTGTTAGTTAAACATCTACTATTACCGAATACACTTATCTCAAATCACTAGTTGAACATCAAATCACTTGTTTGTTTATTGCCTAATTTTTATTTACTACAATCACAATCGATTTAATTTACCAATATAATATAAATTATAAATCACAATAATATAATCACATGAAATTTATTCCATTACTTAACTAAAATAAGTAAAATTAATATGTTCACATTTTAATTTACGACATATTTGTACTAGGATAATGACTAAATCATACAAAAGTGATGATAAACCAAACTCACACTAGGGGCACTGTTCGTTTCAATTGTTAAAACTAGCGGTTACAGCGTTTATGAGTTGTTATGAGCTGATATGAGTTGTCACGAGCTGCTATGAGTTGTTATAATTAGCGGTTATAGCGGTTATAGCTGTTATTAGTTGTATAGCGGTTATAAGCTATTATAGCGTTTATGAGCGGTTATAAGTCGTTATAATGGTAATAATAATTTTAATAATTAACTTTTTAATACTAGTGATAATAATAATAATAATAATAATAATAATAATAATAATAATAATAATAATAATAATAATAATAATAATAATAATAATAGTCATTATCATTATCATCATAAATAATAATCATGACAATAATAATAATATGAGTTTATTAGTCGTTATAGTAGGTAACTCGTTATAGCGGTTATAACTAGCTGTTATGGGCTGTTATGAACTACTATAAGTTGTTATAGTATTTATGAGCAGTTATGAGAGTTTATAAGCGGTTGTTAGCGGTTATAAACGCTTTTATAAACGCTAATTCGAACATGACCTAAATTTGAGAAAAATAAACAACTTAAATATCAAAATTAAACTTTTAACAAAAATTCCAAAACTTTCAAGCAACCATATTTTCAATTTAAAATATATCTTATTTACATTTCAATTGTAAATTTATCATATTATAAATATTAAATTGTCGGATCTTCATCCATTCAAATATTTTTCAAGAATTCACTTTAAAAATAATGTTAGGAAAATTTAGATTTTAAAATTATAATGAATTACATTTCGAAGATCTATATCAGAGTAAAAAATAAATTCGATATCGACATGCCTTCTAATCATCAATCTGGAGCGATAATTACTTCAATAATTACAAATCCAACGGTTGAGATTTTTTGTTACTAATTAAAAATCCACGCCCACCACCAACCCACGTCATTATTATTACTGTATTGTTTTTGTCAGAAAAATCTGTGTCTAAAATCGTGACCGTCGATGGTCCATCAAAGCTATATATAGTCCCACCTCTCACTTGGTTACTACTCGCTTCTCACTCTTTTCCTCTCTTCTCCTCACTCTCTCACCTTCCTTCGTCCCCTGCTGCTCAGGAAGAGAAAAGCTCCGAGGAAACAGAAAAAATGGCGTCTCTGGCTGTGGAGAAGACCAGCTCAGGGAGAGAGTACAAGGTCAAGGATATGTCTCATGCAGACTTCGGAAGGCTCGAGATCGAGCTCGCCGAGGTCGAAATGCCCGGTCTCATGGCTTGCCGCGCCGAGTTCGGCCCTCTCAGCCATTGAAGGGTGCCAATATCACCGGATCTCTTCACATGGCCACCCAAACGGCCGTCCTCATCGAAACCCTCACCGCCCTCGGCGCTGAAGTTCGCTGGTGCTCTTGCAACATTTTCTCCACTCAGGTACAATTTTCGCTTTCTCATTTTGTTTCTGGATTGAGTTCCTTTTGATTTGGTGAGATTATGCTAGATCTGAGCCTATATAGACTTGTTGGGATTAAAGACGTTACCAATGGCTAGAATAGAAGAGGAGAATGTTGTGTCGTGGTGTGACCACTGACCTGAAAGTAAAAACGGTCCGACTTGCAGTCGTGACAGCCGGTTGCTCCTCAAGGTTTTCACAGCAGCTTTACTTCCGTGCACTCGAAAGCAAAGAAAATGGAGTATGCAGAAACTATGCCTAGAGAAGAGGAAACAGTAGAGAGGAGAGGAAAAGAATTGAGTGTGTGTAAAATGAGGAGAGGAAGCTCAGTATTTATAGTGAAGAACATATGACTGTTGGAGCAAAAGCAGTGGAGAAAATTAAGGAGGAAGTGGAGGATATTTCTCCACTTATCTCTCCATTACTGAGGATTTATGCCACTAAAATCTCCGACTAATACTAACGCAAGAATCGGTCAATGAAAGTCAAATAAGATTTCTCCAAAAAGAATATGTACGTTAGGCCCCCAGCCCGCGCCCCGCCCGGACTGGACCGGGCGGGCAGGCAGCACACGTGAATGGTCCAAACGCTCCTTAACTCCCCAGCCATAATAATAATTTTCAAATAGTAGCCAAGAGAGGGAAATATAAAAACCCAAGAGAAGCTTAGCAAAACTTCAATGTGGGACTTTTAGAAGAACAAGAGAAGCATGCCAATTTCTAACAAGAGTGGCCAATTTGGTTAGCTTCTTAGTTTAAGTGTATTTAGTAGATTTTGAACATCGTTTTCTCCAGGTTTATGCATATTTAATGGCGTGAGTTTGACTAGTTTCACTGATGATTTGGGATTTTTAATTATTTTTGGCGTGATTGAATTCGTACCTTGCTTGTTTTTGTGCTTAAAGATTCGAGGGTAGCAAAACCCAGTCATGGTTATCCAGTATCCACCAGTTTGTTTTACAGAATTGTTTCTTGTGTATTATCTGATACCAATTTCGTCAACTTGTAACTTTTCTAGATGTCGCCACTTGAGAGGGTCAATGAATCAAATGATAATCACTTAGAAATTAAGATCTTTTTAATGTGAATGTATTGTATCATATTGATTGTACTCTGTTTTATATCAGGATCATGCTGCAGCTGCTATTGCTAGGGACAGTGCTGCTGTATTTGCTTGGAAGGGCGAGACCCTCCAGGAGTACTGGTGGTGCACGGAGCGAGCTCTTGACTGGGGAGCCGCTGGTGGCCCTGACCTCATTGTGGATGACGGTGGTGATGCCACCCTCTTGATCCACGAGGGAGTGAAAGCCGAGTTGGCATATGAGAAAACAGGCGAGGTGCCTGACCCAAGCTCCACGGACAATGCTGAATTCCAGATTGTCTTGGGCTTGATCCGCGACAGCCTCAAGGTTGACCCAACCAAGTACCGCAAGATGGTTCAGAGATTGGTTGGTGTTTCTGAGGAGACTACCACCGGTGTTAAGAGGCTTTACCAGATGCAGGCTAATGAAACCTTGTTGTTCCCTGCCATCAATGTCAATGATTCTGTCACTAAGCGCAAGGTATTCATCTTTCCGAAAGGGGTTTGGTTTGGTGTTTGCTTCATCTGATTACTGCTTACTTAGTTGGTGCTGTGTGATTATAACCTGTCTTCTTTTACCAGTTTGACAACTTGTATGGATGCCGCCACTCCTTCCCTGATGGCTTGATGAGAGCCACTGATGTCATGATTGCTGGCAAAGTTGGGGTTGTCTGTGGGTACGGAGATGTGGGCAAGGGTTGTGCTGCTGCATTGAAGGCTGCAGGTGCCCGTGTTATTGTTACTGAGATCGACCCCATCTGTGCCCTCCAAGCCCTTATGGAAGGTTTCCAGGTTCTAACCTTGGAAGATGTGGTGTCTGATGCTGACATCTTTGTGACCACTACCGGTAACAAGGACATCATCATGGTTGAAAACATGAAGAAGATGAAGAACAATGCCATTGTTTGCAACATTGGTCACTTTGACAATGAAATTGACATGCATGGGCTCGAGACCTACCCAGGAATCAAGAGGATCACCATCAAGCCTCAGACGGATCGATTTGTCTTCCCGAGACTAACATTGGGATCATTATCTTGGCTGAGGGCCGTCTCATGAACTTGGGTTGTGCCACTGGTCACCCTAGCTTCTTCATGTCTTGCTCATTCACCAACCAAGTGATTGCCCAGCTGGAGCTCTGGAAGGAGAGGACTACCGGCAAGTATGAGAGGCAGGTGTATGTGCTGCCCAAGCACCTTGACGAGAAGGTTGCTGCCCTCCACCTTGGGAAGCTCGGAGCTAAGCTCACCAAGCTTACAAAGGAGCAAGCTGACTACATTGGTGTGCCCCCTGAGGGTCCCTTCAAGCCACCTCACTACCGGTATTAGAGCAGAGAGTTTGCGTACTGGTTTTACCAGTTCTACACAAAAGGGCTTTCCTTTTCAGCTTGTTTTTCTCTTAGGATGTCAGTAGTCCTCGGTATTGGTCTTCGTGTGGGGAAAGATGGGAAGGAGGATAAGGACATTTCTGTTCAGTTTTATGTATCTGAGTGGGTTTTGAATTAAGATGATGGAAATGTGGAAGGCCTTGTAATTGTAGACTTGCTGCTGCTATCTTGCATTTTGGTGAGTCTGTTGTACTATTTTTCTCCATAAAATGAGGAACGAGTGTGTTTAGCTTTTCCTGGAATTACAAGCTTTAAATTACTTGCCAAGTGTTTGAATATGAGAACAGGACCCCACGGATGCTTCTAAGATTTTGGTTTCTCAAGTCTCAACGTCTTCCTGCATTTCTCTTTCAGGCCTTTTCGTTTTACTGGTGATGTTGTTGCTTACCACCATAACTCTTTTGTGGTTTCTCTGTGAGGGTTTAACGGATAGTTTGGCGACTATGGGCATTAATCACATGCTCTCTTGTCAAATGTTTGATTCTCATATTTGTAACATTAACAAATGTCATCATGCGTTTTTGCATTATATATGTCGGAAGATGAAATGTTCTTTCTCTTTTGGGTGCTAGAAATCTTCATTTTTTTATCATTGTGTAGATCTTGAAGGCCATATGTAGAAATTTTTTTATTTTTTTATAAATGAGTATGGTTTAATGTTTTTCTTATCTTAAGGGTATTTCAGTGGACCTTCATAGATTAAGAAAAGGATCCAAAGCCCATATCTAAATTTTTTTCCGACATTTGCCCCCTCCTATGATGAGAGTACAGTGTGGAAAGGTAGAAGTTGGCCTACTATATATATATTCTTCAGTATATGTAGCCAACCTCTCTTCAGTGTATATGTGGGCAATTAACTTTCTATGAAGTAATATTGTGTTTTATACATGTAATCAAAATCATTTGGAATTGTCTTCCTTGCATGAAAGTACTTTTCATTGATTTAACTTGTAAATTATTGAGATACTTACAGTTAAAAAGTTGATATGGGAAAATTGTACAGAAGAGTATCTACCATAACTTGATCCCCCAATTAACATGGGAGGATTGTTATGAGAATAACACATATCAGGATGGCATAGGGAGAAACCAATTCATGGGAGGGAAAAACAAGGTCTCATACCCTGGTTCTAAGAAGCCAACAACGTAGTCATCATCAAGGCGAAACATGCCAACGTTCAATTGAGTGCTTGAGCCTTCGAAGAAAAGAGTGTCCTCCAGATCGAATTCATACAGAGAAAAACTACCTCTTATGAAGATGATGCAATCCCCTGGGTTATAGAGATTGCTGGTCTTAGCTAGCCCATGAAAATCGCGAGCCGAGAGACATAAAGAGAAATCGACCATTATAAAGAAGATTCGATCACCCAAATTCATGACTTTCTCCCATTTTTGTTGCCCAAGTTCAAGCTTGTAAATTGTTAAGGTGAATTTAGAATTGATTGGGATGATTACACACCAGGAAGAGTCTCTCGTGAGATGGATCAACCACTAGCCTTTTTTTTTTCTCCCGTAGCAACCAACAATTGGAGATGTGAGGGGTATTTGGTCTAATGAGCCAGATTCATGATTGAAAGTGATCAGATAAGCAGCTCCATCCCTATCGACGCCATAGATGACATTCTTATTGCCCAGTTTGACAATGTTATCATATTGAAGACCTTCATCATCATCATCATCATCATCATCATCATCATCATCTTAATCATCTTAACCATCATCATCATCGTAATCATCATCTTCATCTTCCTCCTCGTCATCAATGAGCTTCCATTCCATATTATCCAATCTTAAAATTCCCAGCTTCCCATCCCGAAACAACACAACAGCAAGACACGGGTTTGTCAGCAAAATTGCCTTGACAGACAGAATATTTATCAATTGCAGATGGTCCAAAGACCTCCCCTGTTCCCGCCTTCTCAGAGGCATTTCGTCGAACACTTAGATGGCGCACCACGAAATGCTCGCTGACAATTGATACATGAAAACCCAACATATCCAGCAACATGGGCGATGATTCCTTACCCCGGACTTTCCGGTATAACTCAGAAAGGGGTTCCCGGAAGCAGAGTCTTCTGGGATTCAACTCCTCAACGGTAAACAAAGAGGAAAGACAGTTCTCCAACGGGCCGCCATTGATGGTGGCAGGGTGGAGAAGGAAGGTGGTTGCTGCGATGAGGTGAAAGGAGCTTCTGTCTGGGCGTTGGCGGGGCAAGAAAGGGTAAGGCGGGATTTTGATGGGCAAACTCGAAGACAAAAAGGGTCGAATTTTGTGGGTGCTGTTACCCATGAAGAAGGAAGAGAGAGAAGAACGCCAAGAATGGCAGACTGCCCGGAATCGGAGAACGTCAATGGAACAGCTCTGCAAGCAGTAGCCAATCTGGCATAGCAGCTCCGGTGGAAGGTCGGACCATGACGGTGGCGGAATTGCTATATTCTCGTTGTTTTCCATCTCTCTCTCCTCCCGAATCGAGGCGGGAACAAGACAAGCTCAATCTTTGTCCCTCTCCCTCACCTCAAAACTCGAAAAAGTGTGGCAAAATAATCAAAATGATTACCCTCTCAAGTCAATGGGACCATGGACTTTTTACATTGTCAACTACAGAAGAAAAGTATGAAAATATATTTCATTTCAATTTAACTTAGTTTATCTCGTGTGATTAATTGATGTTACCTTATAATAGATAATAAAAAAATATTTTCTAATATTTCTTATTTTAAAATGACTCATTATTAGAATCATTCAAATGTCAATTTTCTTTCTTATAATTACTTTCATCCTCATATTAAAAGAAATATATAAGGTAATTGTCTTTATCATTCGTGTATTGCATTTTGTATTGGACGCTATTAAAGTATTGTCGTGTAATCGTCTTTAATCTTGTTCAATTTGTAATATATACATGTATTTTTTTGTTAGTTTTTGATAATTGATACCTCAAACGAAACAAAGTTACATTTCAAAACAATACGGTAAGATTAACATATATTATCACCCTAAACATCCTTCAACTAAAAAAAGATACAATAAAATTAGCAAGACGATGGGGAGAATATTAAAATGTAAACGAAGTAAAATATAATTGAAAAGGCTTAATGATTAACAAGGAAATTGAATCATAACAAATCATAGGAGGAGCCAACCATTTTTTAAGGATTTTGAATTAAAATAAAGCTGTACTTTGGGGTATTGAACATTTATATATCAAATTATAAACTTGATTGATCATGCATCGTATTTTGGAGTGATCTTTTTTCTAAACTACGACATACTTAGATTGCGACAATTCGGTTATTTTATAACATGTTAAGTTAAGAAAAGGGGAATTAATGTGTTACACTCTACTAAATCAGCTTACTCTCAACTTGACACATTATAAAACAATAGAATTCCCGCCCTCTAAATAGGTCATAGTTTAGAAAAGAAAATCATTCCCAAAGTACGGTGCATGATCGATCAACTTTATAATTTGGTATATAAATGTCAAATACCCCGAATACAGCTTTATTTTAATCCAAAATCTTTTTTTAAAATAAAAGTTAAAAAATGGAAAAAGTGTGACAATGAGAATTGAACCTTGAACCTAGAGAAAAAAACAAGAACCATTCTATTCTAATGCATCAAATCAATAGACTAATTTAACTTTAAATAAATAATCATAGCTCATTAATATATTAATTTCACGGGGCGGGGGCAAATTCCGTCTCGCTGCAAGTTAGAGAGAGAGAACCGATTGATAGAGAGAGAAAGCAATTCTTGAGGGTCTACCGCGGGTGTTGGTCGTTTGCTTTATCTTAATCATCATCTTCATTTTCTGGCGACTCTCTTTCTCTCTCGTCAAATTCCGTCCGCTGCAAGTTAGAGAGAGAGAACCGACCGATAGAGAGAGAAAGCAATTCTTGAGGGTCTGCCGCCGAGTGTTGGTCGTTTGCGTCATCTTAATCATTATCTTCGTTTTCTGCCGACTTTCCTTTTCTCTCGTCAAATTTTGTCCGCTGCAAGTTACGGAGAGAACCAACCGATAGAGAGAGGAAGCGATTCTTGAGGGTCTGCCGCCGGTGTTTCGTCGTTTGCAACATCTTAATCTTCGTTTTCTGCCGCCGGTGATTACTCTCTTTCTCTCTCGTCCCCCTCCCCAGATTCGTACTATCCGCAACTACATTGCGAGTTTGCCACTTGTTTATGATGACATTATATCTCTATTTTTCTGTTTTCGTTTTGTTTGATTTCTCCAAAGAGTAATTTGTGTTTGTGATTTTAGCGACTTGCTCTTGTTCAAGGTTTCGTTTTCTGCAAGTATTTTGCTTCTTTTACCTGTTCTTGGTACCATCCTATCGATATTTTTTTTGTTTTTTGGGGAGTATGCAAAAACAGAGCATTGTTTTCTTTTGGGTTTTCCTTTTCGTTCTATTTTGCCCTTCCATTGACCCATTGCTTGCCTTTTGTGTTCTCTTGATTTTCGTCCTATCTTGTTTTTTAGGTGATTTTCTCTCCCAGTTTTTCTTTCATGAAAAACAATGCCCTAGAATTCCATCTTTGGTAACAAATGTTTTGAGTATATTATCAAAAATCCTTGTTGAACTTTGAATCTTGGTGTCTTGAACGGATCCCATTCTTCCGATGCTATCTGTTTATATCTTTATCCACAGATGGAAACCATGGTTAAGTTAGTTAAATTCATTTATAGTGATTACTAATTTATCATTGTTACATATACCCATCGGTTGAATGACCCACCGTTTTCTTTGGGATTGAAACAATTAAAAGTAAATTAATCAAGCTTTAGTTTTAATTTTCAAACATGTTTTTATTTTTATTGGTTAGACGATCCAAAAAAGGAAAAAATAAATAAATAGAAAAGATCTTACAGAAACAACAAGCATAGCAGCCTAATCGGTAGTATGAGTATACTTGACTCTCCTACTTGGAACTTGACTTGTTGGCCGGAAGGACTCTTCAAACCCAATTAAGTCGGAATTGGTGGATCCCCGATAGAATTAGCCATCATTTTTGACTTTATAATTTAATAACTTAACTATTATTAAGGGTGTGTTCAACATTAACTTTTGAAGTAGTCATTAGTATTTTGGAGGATGTAAAATACTATTTATCTAAAAATGTAAATGTTCGATAAAATAATGTTTGATATATTGATTAGAGTTTTAGGTAGTGTTTTTGAAAAGTTACTCAAAATAACATTTTCAAAAACACTACCTAGTGTTTGCACATAATTTCCAAAATTTTTCTTTTTATTTTGTAAAATCTTTTATCAATTATATCCTTTTAAGTCACTTTATACAAATCAGTTAGTTAAACATCTACTATTACCGAATACACTTATCTCAAATCACTAGTTGAACATCAAATCACTTGTTTGTTTATTGCCTAATTTTTATTTACTACAATCACAATCGATTTAATTTACCAATATAATATAAATTATAAATCGCAATAATATAATCACATGAAATTTATTCCATTACTTAACTAAAATAAGTAAAATTAATATGTTCACATTTTAATTTACGACATATTTGTACTAGGATAATGACTAAATCATACAAAAGTGATGATAAACCAAACTCACACTAGGGGCACTGTTCGTTTCAATTTGTTAAAACTAGCGGTTACGACGTTTATGAGTTGTTATGAGTGATATGAGTTGTCACGAGCTGCTATGAGTTGTTATAATTAGCGGTTATAGCGGTTATAGCTGTTATTAGTTGTACAGCGGTTATAAGCTATTATAGCGTTTATGAGCGGTTATAAACCTGTTATAATGGTAATAATAATTTTAATAATTAACTTTTTAATACTAGTGATAATAATAATAATAATAATAATAATAATAATAATAATAATAATAATAATAATAATAATAATAATAATAATAATAATAGTCATTATCATTATCATCATAAATAATAATCATGACAATAATAATAATATGAGTTTATTAGTCGTTATAGTAGGTAACTCGTTATAGCGGTTATAACTAGTCTGTTATGGGCTGTTATGAACTACTATAAGTTGTTATAGTGTTTATGAGCAGTTATGAGAGTTTATAAGCGGTTGTTAGCGGTTATAAACGCTTTTATAAACGCTAATTCGAACATGACCTAAATTTGAGAAAAATAAACAACTTAAATATCAAAATTAAACTTTTAACAAAAATTCCAAAACTTTCAAGCAACTATATTTTCAATTTAAAATATATCTTATTTACATTTCAATTGTAAATTTATCATATTATAAATATTTCACTATCTTTTTACATTAAAAAAAAATTTTCGGATCTTCATCCATTCAAATATTTTTCAAGAATTCACTTTAAAAATAATGTTAGGAAAATTTAGATTTTAAAATTATAATGAATTACATTTCGAAGATCTATATCAGAGTAAAAAATAAATTCGATATCGACATGCCTTCTAATCATCAATCTGGAGCGATAATTACTTCAATAATTACAAATCCAACGGTTGAGATTTTTTGTTACTAATTAAAAATCCACGCCCACCACCAACCCACGTCATTATTATTACTGTATTGTTTTTGTCGGAAAAATCTGTGTCTAAAATCGTGACCGTCGATGGTCCATCAAAGCTATATATAGACCCACCTCTCACTTGGTTACTACTCGCTTCTCACTCTTTTCCTCTCTTCTCCTCACTCTCTCACCTTCCTTCGTCCCCTGCTGCTCAGGAAGAGAAAAGCTCCGAGGAAACAGAAAAAATGGCGTCTCTGGCTGTGGAGAAGACCAGCTCAGGGAGAGAGTACAAGGTCAAGGATATGTCTCAGGCAGACTTCGGAAGGCTCGAGATCGAGCTCGCCGAGGTCGAAATGCCCGGTCTCATGGCTTGCCGCGCCGAGTTCGGCCCCTCTCAGCCATTGAAGGGTGCCAATATCACCGGATCTCTTCACATGACCATCCAAACGGCCGTCCTCATCGAAACCCTCACCGCCCTCGGCGCTGAAGTTCGCTGGTGCTCTTGCAACATTTTCTCCACTCAGGTACAATTTTCGCTTTCTCATTTTGTTTCTGGATTGAGTTTCTTTTGATTTGGTGAGATTATGCTAGATCCGAGCCTATATAGAGTGGCCAATTTGGTTAGTTTCTTAGTTTAAGTGTGTTTAGTAGATTTTGAACATCGTTTTCTCCAGGTTTATGCATATGTAATGGCGTGAGTTTGACTAGTTTCACTGATGATTTGGGATTTTTAATTATTTTTGGCGTGATTGAATTCGTACCTTGCTTGTTTTTGTGCTTAAAGATTCGAGGGTAGCAAAACCCAGTCATGGTTATCCAGTATCCACCAGTTTGTTTTACAGAATTGTTTCTTGTGTATTATCTGATACCAATTTCGTCAACTTGTAACTTTTCTAGATGTCGCCACTTGAGAGGGTCAATGAATCAAATGATAATCACTTAGAAATTAAGATCTTTTTAATGTGAATGTATTGTATCATATTGATTGTACTCTGTTTTATATCAGGATCATGCTGCAGCTGCTATTGCTAGGGACAGTGCTGCTGTATTTGCTTGGAAGGGCGAGACCCTCCAGGAGTACTGGTGGTGCACGGAGCGAGCTCTTGACTGGGGAGCCGCTGGTGGCCCTGACCTCATTGTGGATGACGGTGGTGATGCCACCCTCTTGATCCACGAGGGAGTGAAAGCCGAGTTGGCATATGAGAAAACAGGCGAGGTGCCTGACCCAAGCTCCACGGACAATGCTGAATTCCAGATTGTCTTGGGCTTGATCCGCGACAGCCTCAAGGTTGACCCAACCAAGTACCGCAAGATGGCTCAGAGATTGGTTGGTGTTTCTGAGGAGACTACCACCGGTGTTAAGAGGCTTTACCAGATGCAGGCTAATGAAACCTTGTTGTTCCCTGCCATCAATGTCAATGATTCTGTCACTAAGAGCAAGGTATTCATCTTTCCGAAAGGGGTTTGGTTTGGTGTTTGCTTCATCTGATTACTGCTTACTTAGTTGGTGTTGTGTGCTTATAACCTGTCTTCTTTTACCAGTTTGACAACTTGTATGGATGCCGCCACTCCCTCCCTGATGGCTTGATGAGAGCCACTGATGTCATGATTGCTGGCAAAGTTGGGGTTGTCTGTGGGTACGGAGATGTGGGCAAGGGTTGTGCTGCTGCATTGAAGGCTGCAGGTGCCCGTGTTATTGTTACTGAGATCGACCCCATCTGTGCCCTCCAAGCCCTTATGGAAGGTTTCCAGGTTCTAACCTTGGAAGATGTGGTGTCTGATGCTGACATCTTTGTGACCACTACCGGTAACAAGGACATCATCATGGTTGACCACATGAAGAAGATGAAGAACAATGCCATTGTTTGCAACATTGGTCATTTTGACAATGAAATTGACATGCATGGGCTCGAGACCTACCCAGGAATCAAGAGGATCACCATCAAGCCTCAGACGGATCGATTTGTCTTCCCGAGACTAACATTGGGATCATTATCTTGGCTGAGGGCCGTCTCATGAACTTGGGTTGTGCCACTGGTCACCCTAGCTTCGTCATGTCTTGCTCATTCACCAACCAAGTGATTGCCCAGCTGGAGCTCTGGAAGGAGAGGACTACCGGCAAGTATGAGAAGCAGGTGTATGTGCTGCCCAAGCACCTTGACGAGAAGGTTGCTGCCCTCCACCTTGGGAAGCTCGGAGCTAAGCTCACCAAGCTTACAAAGGAGCAAGCTGACTACATTGGTGTGCCCCCTGAGGGTCCCTTCAAGCCACCTCACTACCGGTATTAGAGCAGAGAGTTTTCGTACTGGTTTTACCAGTTCTACACAAAAGGGCTTTCCTTTTCAGCTTGTTTTTCTCTTAGGATGTCAGTAGTCCTCGGTATTGGTCTTCGTGTGGGGAAAGATGGGAAGGAGGATAAGGAGGACATTTCTGTTGAGTTTTATGTATCTGAGTGGGTTTTGAATTAAGATGATGGAAATGTGGAAGGCTTTGTAATTGTAGACTTGCTGCTGCTATCTTGCATTTTGGTGAGTCTGTTGTACTATTTTTCTCCATAAAATGAGGAACGAGTGTGTTTAGCTTTTCCTGGAATTACAAGCTTTAAATTACTTGCCAAGTGTTTGAATATGAGAACAAGACCCCACGGATGCTTCGAAGATTTTGGTTTCTCAAGTCTCAGCGTCTTCCTGCATTTGTCTTTCAGGCCTTCTCGTTTCACTGGTGGTGTTGTTGCTTACCACTCATTAACTTACAGTTAACTCTTATTGTTGATTACAGTATAATATTGTTCACCGGTTTTTACCACTCTTTTACCTATGTATTTACAACTGTTCTGCAGTGTATCGGCAGAAGAGCAGAGATCCATGATGATATGGCAAATAACAAATTCAAAACACGAGCTCAAAAATATCACATATAATTGAATGGATGGTGAATATGATGTAACATGGGTCAGTCACCACCATAAAAGTAGATGAGACGATTAGTTTGTCTGATAGTATGATTGTTTTAGGTTAGGTGGTGGATATGGTGTTAATACCCACAAATCACCACGAAGCTAGGTCAAAAGTTATCTAACCCTGTATACAATAATCTCTTTAATCCTTAATTGAACCTGAATCAAGGTGTTATTGTCTACTGTCATATGATATTTATCATATTTTATCGCCAACCTTAAGTAGACATGCGCAAACGCAAATAATAATTTTTTTGGAGATCAAATGCTGAGATACATTTCCTGAAGTGCAAATACTTGCCACTAACTGCAGGTTCAAAATGACATTTGTGAAAATTCAGCCTTACCCTGAGATACATTGTGAAACAGTAACATCGTCCAGCCAGCCTTAAGAGAAGAAAGAGAAATGGATACGTATAAATTGACATAGTAACTTTTGGCCATGGTCCCATTCCCATGGACAAAGACAAACACAGACTGCTAAAGATCCAATCATTCAACGAGAGGTCATATTCGTACTCATAGATGGCTGTTTGGCGCAATCTATGTCAACCACACAAGAGAGTTAAATATCCTCTCATGGTTCCCATCTCTATTTTTCCAAAGTCATTTTCTTCATATCCATCCATAGTTCAAAGCAAAAAGTACCCCTCGTATTTTTTGTGGGGGTGAGGGTGGGTGGGGAAGTGTCAAAAAGAACAAGAACTTTGCAATGCACTTGAAATTTTCCAGCACATGAATTGAAATATGAAGTTACAGTGACACACCAATTGACATTTGTTCCAGCCCACTTCGGACAGTGGTACCTGAAACACAGAGACACAGACCAATGTTAAAACCATTTCCCCTTCATTTCCACAGTGCAGTTAACCAACACTGTCACATTTTAGCAGTAGCTTCACAAAATTTAAACCCCTTTGATTGATAAAGCAAGTCATGATGCTGATGACTCTGCCCCCTTCTCGATCTCCAAAATGTTCAGCTCCTCGCGCCAACCTTCCAGTTTCTTGACCTTCTCCAGCTGCTCAGGCTTGTCTTCTGTGCTAGCCTTTTCTAGTTGTGCTTCTGTAAGCCGAATCTGCAGAAAATACACCAGACTTTTGATTGGATATTCATAGCTTGAAGATCATACCACACTATGATTCGGATTTGCATTCTACAACAAGAGTTTACTCGCATTGAAGTAGACTCGGTCAACTTCAGCTACCAAATAGCATTAACTGATCTAAAACCGCAGCCAACTTAGACCAGAAATACAGTAATAAACTAACCTGATTTAAACACCAAAACATGAATGAGTCAGACCAAAACAAAATCGACCAAAAATTTGAAATGGCCAACTTGAACCTAACCCAATTAACCGAAACTAAAGGAGGCCAAATGACCCATTTGGCAGCTCCAATTCAGAAGCGCCCACCTCTAAGAAAGCAGAGTCCTTGAACGCTAGACACAACCAAGTGCATGATATCTGACAATGAGAAGTAAATTACATACAACTCATGATTTTTTCCACTGACCCAGACAAGTGATTGTTGTCAAATTCAAGGTATTATAAGAAGTTAAGAGTAATTACTAGTTTTTCAGTAACAGATACTTACAAGAAGTTAGAGTAACAACCTATACAAACAAACACCAAGTCAGAGAGGCTACGTTACAGATACCCTAATTTCTTTTTCAGCTGCTTGTTCATGTTCTTTGGTAGTATTCAAATCATACAAGAAGCTCTTACCCTATGTGTCTATCCAACACAACCGAACATGGCATCAAGAGTTCACAAGCTTACAGAAAAAATTCATAAAATTGATCGTCTGTTGATTGTTAGGCAGCTGAAAGAGTAATTTCAGGGCACCTTTTTTATTTTTAGCTTTAGATTACAGAAGAGTGAAGCATAATGGCTCATTAAATTGTTCCCTATTTCCTTTGCTAAGGAGTAGTAAGAAGTCAATGCTTATTGCATTGGGGTTAACCGAAACCCTCAAATTCATGGGCAAGGCTCCATATATCTAAATCTCCACAATCTGCTTAGCAGGACTATAGGATATTGGTCTGGTTCTGCAAAAAGGAGATGAAGCAGAAGCAGCGGCAGCAATCCCATGTCCGCTACGATACATTTAGAACACTCGAAATGGAAACAGAGTCTATATAATCAATAAAAATTTATTTACCACTTTTGAGAAACTTCAAAATTCTTGCTAATTGAAAAAAAAAATATGCATATAATATATTCTTTAATTGTTATTGATGTCAAGTATCTAGTTTCCTTGTAAGCTCATGTTGAAGTTATGCCATCTAAATTCAAGCTCATGTTGAAATTATACCATCTAAATTCAGGGTCAACAATCAGGGGGTTGGTTTGTTCTGGGAGCTACTTATAACCTACCTCTATAGCCACCGTCTTTGGTCACTACTGCCATTACAAACTGACAATGTTTTGGGCGTGGCCCATTGCGAAAGAACATCACCCAGATCCATGCCATAGCTTTGTCCATGCATACTCGCAAAGACATAAATGATAGGGAAGAAAAGGTTATTCTAATAGATACCTAATTTCTCAAAAGATCACATGACTTGTGTGTCTACAGGGGTGATTTCAATCACTCACACTCACAGTCACACTCAAGGACAGAAACACTAGAAAATGGAGAAAGGCTTACCTTTTTCTTTAAAGCTCGGATTTTTTGTCAATATCTACTGCAAGATTAGCTGCATTTGAGCCTTTTGTTGAATTTGATGAAGATTTACTATCCGCTGTGGTTGGAGAAAGACCAAGCTGGCTCATCTGAGAAGCAACAGAATCTAATGACTCTGACTTTGTATTTGACTCTTGTCCATGTTCCGTTTCTTCAATCTCCTCAGCTACACTGGGGTCTGAGTTTTTGGCTCTTTCAAGCGCAGCCTGCCAAGTACAATTCATCAACTTTCTGAACAGGGGAAATGGAAGAGAGGGCAGAAGCCTCTTTAGTTCAAACACTGTTTTGACAAATGAGGATAGTTTTATCCCAGGTAGGGATAAGCTTCCATTGATCTGAAGACACAGAGAATAACCTATCAACCTAAAGCAATACTACCCATAGCAAACAATAAAAACCATACATATGATAAAACGAGTAAAAATCCAAAAGAAACCCTCAAAACTTCATGGTTATGACTCCCTCCCCCAGGCTGCTGGTCGTTCCATGAAAAGTTGAAGTTTCCCCAAGTGGGATATCTAGATAGGAAGTAAAAACTAAGATAATAACTGAATAACAATCTTCAAGTTACGATTAAGAAGAATTGTCTTTCTATCAACAATCAAAATTTTCACTTTCAAATGGGAAATGTTTCAAGAAGCTAGTGAGACGGGGCAGACTGCAGAATGGAAAGAGTAAATTACTATAGCACAAGAGGACAATATTTTGCTACTTCCCATAGAGTAAACATGATATTAAGTAACAAGTCTTAACTGAATTTCTCACGATAAAGTGTATCAGCATGAAAAGCTGAACATGGAAATATCATCTCAAGGAGAGGCAAACGCTAAGCAGGCATAGAAAAAATTGAAAATCAGGGTGGAAACTTTATTTGCCTGTGGCCAGATACGCCAGTTTCTTAAGGTCTCTCACACTGCAGTGGGGTAGAAAGCCATCCAACATTCAGACACGTCTTTTCAACAAAATAAGCTGATTGTACCTGCACTAGAACGGCTATGTAGCAGATAACCACTCATTACTCCCCTAAAAGATAAAATGTTGGATCACTAGAAAAGGAATAATGATCAAGAAAGAATCTTAAGTTGATGCACAACATGTAATGGAATGACGATACATATAGAAGGCTAGTATGGAATTGGAAATAAGACATGTGATATTCACAGCATGGAACAACTCGATAAAAATAAATAGGAGACCAATAGGACTAACCAGTCTTAGAACGAGGAACAGGGATAATATGTAAATCTGATCTTCATATTCATCTATTGGAAATTAGAGAAGTATACTAAAGGATAAATAAATAAACTAGATGTTACATCCTCAATTGTCTCCTGTTCAAATTTAAGATTCTAACGGTAATATATAAGTCAAGAGCTCCAGCTCTTCTATTTCACTCTATCACAGGTATTGAACACTTTCAACCCGTCAGAGAAAAAGTAGCACAGGCATAAGCCTGCAACATGCTCTAAGTTCAGTTGGTTAAATCAGTAGCATAGTTATATTCAGAAATTAAGTGGATGCAAAAAAGCAAGACTATGTCTTTCACTAATTCTTATTGAAATAAAAGCCAGAACATAATGGACAATGACAGTTAATCACATCAACTTGAGCTACAAGATTCAGGCCCAATATGCGACAGGGTGGAGCTCATTGGTACCCTACTACTAACCATACCCAGGGACCCAAACTCTCACTAACTTGTCTTTCAAAAAGATCTAATTCACATGTATTAAAGTTAAGACAGAAGACCTAAACCTTTGATATTTCACAATGAAGGTCCAATCCCTCACTTCCAGAGGTACAAAACAAAATGGAAGGTCGTGTAGTTATGACACTGCATGTACAGGGCATATCTCATTTTGTCTCATAAATATTAGAAGCTGAGTGTCAACGGTCCATCACTAAAAGGAGGCAGAACAGCAACAGCAAGTTGAATGTGGAGGAAGACAAGTGAAATCTAGTATCTCTTAGAGTGTGTTTGTATCGACTTTTATCCTAAATGGCTGTATCATTTAAAAACTAGAAGCAGAGTGCCTTATTTGAAAAAAAAATGAGCATTTGGAAGTAATAATGTATTTTGAGCTTCAATTTGCATAAGACTATATCAAATCTCAATAAATTGGAAGTAATAACTTCAGGATCTATAGTTCCATCATTTGTAATTTTAACTTAAAGTGCTATGCTGTATGTTACAACTTTTATATTTCCCTATCTGACACAAATGAGAGAATGGATTTAGATTGGCTGGTTCAAGATTTATAGATTGATTCAGGGTTTTAAAAGGCTTCATCTGGGACTAAAGGGTAATCAGGGACAACAACCAAATTTTTGCCCAAAAAAATGTAAAAACAGAAAATGAAAGACTATAACATAGGAAGTCCACCTAGATTGTGAGACAGACACCCATCATAAAAACCATATAATCCTTACAATAAAAAAGCAACCATTTTCTTTCAATTTGCAAAACCGTATGACACTGATGTTAACACTTAACGGTGCTATATAAGCTTACATGCCTCAGAAAATAATTTACCACGTTACAGTTGAATGAGTAGATTGCAGCTTATATTTCAAGCAACAAAACGCCTACAAACAAAACACAAAAAAATTACCTTTTACTAATCTTAGAGTAGCAACATAAACCAAAGAAGATCACAAGCTATTCCATATTCCTTATTATATAAAATAATATCGTGTCGAGAAAACACCTACACATAGATGGCAGAGTAGGTACCTTCTATTGGTTGGGTGTCTAAACCACGTTCACACAGTAGCACGGTTCTTACCTCTTGTTGTGGGCCACATTATCCTAAACAATCTCCAAAAACCCTAGCAAATAATCCAACATGCACGGCTAAGGAAATGTTCATTGTTTTTCTTTTAGCTCATAACTGTTTGCATGACTATCCCTTAAAGTTCTCGCCTTTCAATCTCTCTCACAAAACATGTTCTCCATATCATTTAAGTCGCATTCATAAGTCATGATCCAAAATTCAGCGGTTGAATAGAGAGTTCTTTCTAGCATTCCGAAGGCTAAGAACCACGGAGATCTCTCAAATTCCCTTGTATGATTTAACCCTGGGAACAACGACAACATTTACCTATTGGACCCAACCATTCAAACTACTAGATCTTTAGGCCCTTAATGATGCAGGGAATCTCTTCCTAACCAAATAATCTGATGTAATATCAAAGTCACAAGGCCACGACTGATAACATAGCAAAAACTATAGGGCTTATTAGATAAATGGCACCCCCCAAAAAAAAAGAAAAAGAAAACGGGAGGCAGAATTATAGATATGATCAGACTAATGTAGGAAACATGTAACCATGAAGGCAATACCAAACTCATCATTTCCTAAAAGAAAAATTATGCACTTAATGCTTACAATCGGTTGCTTTAATAATTAATTATGCAAAAGAGAAGAAAAAACTACGCTAATCTTCTCAGAAAAGGATGGAACCAGTCAAGTTACAGAGCCTATGCAGCCAGCCTTGGTTTCAAATTCAATTGATATCAGTAATTCATTCAAACACTACAGAAATGTATTTGATTTATAACCCATAGGAATCCATTCATGGTAGCCTTCGTAGGCACAATATGTCACACCAGCAGCGGTTCTGAATAGTACAGTAACAACTAAACACACAACAGGGGTTACCGACAGATGTTTTATTAAGTATGAAAATCAAATGAATCATTAACATAAAGAATGGGGTACCTGCTGTCTCTTTTCTTTCTTTCTCTCATTCCTTTTAACAGACTTGCTCTTGGGTTTTGATTTTGAATCTATCTCGGGATCAAAGCCTGGTGGTCCCTCTTGTGACTCCACCTCCTTCCTCCACTGCAAATGGGGGGTGTATTTCATTATCTCTCAAGCCAACACATTTTCTTGTGGCATGTTGATCACCAAGAATCATCACTGACAACAATAACAACTATCCCCCAACTCAACTGAAAAGGGAAAATGAGCATTTAACATACTAGGAATTTCAGAGGAATGGAATGCATAAGTATCCAGGGCGATCCAAAATACACACACAAATTTTAGCTTAATATTTTTCTTCAGCCCAATAGAGCCTCTAGTTATAATAGCATCATATCTCAATAACACATAGCTAACTTCAAAAAGTAAAATATTTGAGAAGCAGATTAAGTTTATCAATTGAAGTTAACAATGAACCAAAGTTAATATTAAACAACTATACATGGTTAAATTTCACTCATTTTTCAGAGTTCTTCCCTCAGCTCGAAAATACTCCCATTATACAATCAGTAATATGTCAACAATCTCATCGAGAACAGAAAGGTTAAAGCAAATAAACAACTGGGCAATGAAGAAATTCACAGATTAATGGTTAGAAACATTACCAAAGCTCCTTTGGATTGATAAATGGCAACTTCCTCCTGAGGGACATAACCAGCCCTAATTCGGATGGCCTTGCGGAGAGTACCATCGGGCCTGCGCGTAGGACCCACAATTCTCTCTCCTTCTTTAAGGGGTTTTCCCAGCTGGGCAGCTAACTGCTTTGCTTCATCTTCTCCAGTGCTATTCCCACTGCTCGCCATATTGTTTGCCAAAGTTTACAACTTTATGGCTGGTTTCTGCTTTCCCTTTGAAAATGGACGCCACCCACCTCGGGAGAAAGAGATGGCGGTCAGGGGAGAGAGAGAGAAAGAAAGTTTGAATTTGTGTGAGGTGTTTCCTACTCAATTTGGGTTGGAGGAACATGGAGAGAGAATTTTCTGTGTCATGGTCATGGTTTTATGAGATTGCCGCAACCCATAGGCTAATTCATAACTGCGTTGTATGAATTGGGTAAACCCGACCCAAGAAAATAAACTTTAGTTCCCTACAAGCTCCTTTTTTAAAATTTTTTATAAGCATTATGTCTTAAAATTATTTTTTTAAAATTAGGCGCAAAATTCGTACATACAATGCAAATTATGCGATATACTCAAAGACTTCAGCTTTAATGACTTATTTAAGATCTTTTTAATTTTTGTTAGTTTAATTAAAAGGTATAAAGTTAACTTATTTAATTTATATTTTAAAATCTGTTTATTTTATAATTAATTTTATAATTTTTATTTATGTAATAAGGCAGCTTATATTTTTCTTTGCCTTTATTTAAAATTATTTTAAGTAAGATTAACACGAATTTGGTTAGATAGTTTGGCGACTATGATTTAAATTTTTTAAAAGATTTATCAAAAAGAAAAGCGACATAAAAATATTATAATTCATAGAACTATTTGGTTAGATAGTTTGGCGACTATGATAGGAGGAAGGGTTGATTTAAAGTGGAATCTGAAACCCTAACGGAGAGTTTGTGGTTTCTCTGTGAGGGTTTAACGTACCACCGGTCAGCGCCCCTCCTCTCCCCCCACTCACCGCGAGTCTCTCAGCAGCTGCTGTGCTTGTTTCGTCAAGATGCCGAAATCAAAGCGTAATCGCCCTGGTAATTTCTCTCGTTTCTTCCTATGAGGCTCAAGTTGAAAGCTTTCGTCCAAATTTTTCTTCCATTTAAAAATTATTGGAGAATTCATCTGCCCATTTGCATATTATTGCACATTACGCAGTAGGCATTGTGGTTAAGCGAGAATTTGCTGGGTACCTGCTAGCTAATTTCGTCTCTTTTTGGTGCTTTTTAGTTGTCTTTGAAATAATGGATTGCTTAATCGATAGCTTAGCTGGAAAAGGCGATGGCTTTTATACGATTTTCTCTCTCCCATTGATGCCCTTGCTCCTTTACATCCAACATAGGATATGTGTTGGAGATTTTCCAGTTTCTTTTGCATGATTTTGAGTTAAACTTAAGTGTATAGTTGTCACTGCAGGTGCCTTATTGTTGGGCACATGGCATGGGCACCTTAAGCAAGTCATGTTGATACAATCAATTATCTCTCTTCTGTTGTTCGGTCATACTTGTTGTGGGTTATTTATTTTAAATTATGTAGTTTTGGGTTAATGAGGAATCTGAAAAAGAGCGATCACCAAGGAAGGATTTTTTGTTTGTTACTTATGGTTGGGTAGATGATTTTTGTGAATAAAAATGCAGTGACCCTATCAAAGACCAAGAAGAAGGGAAGGGAGCATAAGGAGGCAATTGTTAATTCAATAAGAGAAGCAGTAGAAAAGTACGCGTCCATATATGTCTTTGCATTCGAGAACATGAGGAACCTCAAGTTCAAGGAGTTTAGAGAGCAGCTCAAATCCTCCAGCAGGTGAATTACTGTTAGAAGTAGCCTTTACATTTGTCACCAGCTTAAAAACGTGCCTTTTGAATTCTTAGTTTGTGTATAGCAAGACAAAGCCCAAAATGAAGGGAATTAGAAATGGGTTTTGCTCTTTGGGAAAAATTTTCAAGAATTTGTTAAATGATGACTACATGCTTGTTTGACCCTTAAAATGGTTGTGAGCATTTTAAGACCGTTTTGACAGTTTAGAGAGTATCTTCACCACTGTAACACCTTTTTTTAGCATTTCGAATCTTGCTTTAAAATTACCAGAGTGCGCCAATGGAAGATATTGTGAGTGTGTCGTGTATTTCTAGAACATGTTAAAGGGTTTATGAGATACCCTCAAATGGCTATTGTACAAACTGTGGGGTTTATTGAAGAACATATTGGTAGATGCCAATTTGTAACTCTATTGTTTGAGAAACCCATCAAAATGTTTTAGGCTTATTAGGAACCAATCTAAAATGTTTGGACTGCATTATATATGACTGCAATATGCTTATTTGTCATTTCGGACTACATTTGAAATTGACCTCATTGCACTCATTAGAACTGATTGGAATATGAAGTAGTAGATGTCAAAAGGAACCAACCACCATATAGCCATTTAGGTGATGAAGCTCATTAAATTGATTAAAGAGCTATTTTGAACATCATAATGGGGTTCAAAGGTAGAATTGAGAACCTTACATCTTATTAGGCTCATGCCCCCTCTTTTAAATCTAAGCCCCTCAATTTTACCCCGCTTTCCTTGATCCCCCAATTCCCAATATTCCTAGTCCCCTAGCTGGCTGTAAAATAAGGGGTTGTATTTGGTGAGGGGGAATAGGGGGTGTGAACTTGGCAGAACGCTGGCACCTTCATTTAGAGGACAAGGAAGTAGGCTTCATGTTGTGGAGGGGATGGGGAAGGTCAGAGAAAGAGCAAGGGAGCAGGGAGAACTGCTTTTTTTGTTTTTATCATACCCTCTCATTGGATATGGTCCCCCTCCCTTTGTGTCTCATGCATGCAAATGCCTATCGTTCTTTGTATGTAACTTTCTTGGAATATTTTTTTAAACAAGGATAATTACGTAACTTTCTTGGCCCTGTTGTGTTGGTTTTCCAAAGATCATTCTACATGTGAACTTGAGCCATCCTTTGAGATGGGGGTGCTCCAGTTCTTGCTATGGGAGAGTGCAGCTGTTGGGCCCCACTCCCCACGCCCGTTTTTCCAAGGATAATTGGTTTCTATTCTCTGTTTCAGATTTTTCTTGGATCGAACAAAGTCATGCAGGTTGCTTTGGGTCGTTCTGCTGCTGATGAGATAGGACCTCGTCTTCACAAAATTTCCAAAGTAATTCTCCTTTGCATTATCACCTGTCCTGTTATTTTACGTCATCTTGTCATATTTCCCCTTTTTTTTTATTATGCAGCTTCTACGCGGGGACTCCGGCCTTTTCCTTACAAATATGTCAGAGGAGGAGGTCAAAAGTATGCGTGAGAAGTTCCTAGACTTCTTCTAATCCTTTTGTATTTCTTGTGCTTCTGGAGCATCAGTAGGATAGATGATTGAGGAAATTCCAGACTGTCATGTTGAAAACTAAATTTCCTGAAACTGCTGTGGAACTTGTATTCATTCATAATAAAATTTGTTAGGTCTTGTTTTTGAATAGTTGCATGCTAGAGCTACTGACAGATTGGAGACTTTTGATAGTAAATTCAAATTATCAGTCTGAAAAGCAGTGGTCACAATTTAATGGATCTCTTTGATCAGTTTGTTTATGTTCATTTGGTGAATGAACTTTTTCAAATTAGTGAGCTTGCTGGTAAATTCGTTTTCAAAAATCCACCGAGATTCATAGGCTTCAGGGGATTGTTTTTGCTGGTAGTCTGACTGTTATGCAACTTTTTGTGTGATTATCCACCTCTGACTTCTTCTGTTTTGTCACATGGCACTTCTGCAGGCTGTTCGGCGAGTTCGAAATTTATGATTTTGCAAGGACAGGAAGCTTGGCAACTGAGAAGGTCTGTCTGTACTTCGTATGATTATTACCCGATATAGTTTTGTTCGTTCTATGCAGTGGATGACCGCACATATCGGTTTATGCAATAATGGTTAATTACTTTCATGTGTTTGGCTAGATTACAGATAGTAGCAGAGGCTAGAAATTTTATGTATGAACTCATCCTTGGTTTTGAAGGAAACTTTTTTTTTGTTGTCTGTACATATTGGCCCCGTCTTCCTCTGGTTTATCCAGGCTGGGTTGTTTGTTATCGTTGACTTATGGCTCAAATCTTAACTATACACCACATTGAGTATTGCTCTGGTGATGTATGTTGCAGGTGGAACTTAAAGAAGGTCCTTTGGCTGAGTTCACCCATGAAATGGAGCCCTTTTGCGGAAGCAAGGGATGCCTGTGCGCTTGAACAAAGGTCTGCTGATCCCTGTTATTTTGAACCATGTAGTTAGACAATGAAGTTCATGTCACTTATGGAATGCCCCCCAAAAAAATGAAAAAGAAAAGCCTTCTAAAGAAGCAGAAAAATAACAGAAAAGAGAAAAACATAAAACAGAATTATGATTATATGTTGATTGAACTTCTACTTGGACAGGTGTTGTGGAGCTTATTTCAGACTTCGTGGTCTGTGAAGAAGGAAAGCCATTGTCGCCAGAATCAGCTCGTATCCTGGTTAGTACTCTATCTTGCTGCTCTACTGGCCTGCAACTTAGTGTTCTGGATTGTGCCATGGTTTGATTGTTGTGTCTTATTGATATACTCAATTAGGAGGAGAGATTTGGCGTATGCCCTAAATTCTCAGTCTCTGGTTGGACAAGGAAATAGCCTCCTTGTTAGGTGTAAGGGTGTATATGTCTGGATCTCCCCATAGGCCCATACCCTATCTCTGCGGGATTCACATTGGCTGGCTGGTGGTTGTTGAAACAGAGCATCTTAGTGCTCGATCAGTTGGTAATTCTATGGTACATTATGGAGTTTTTTGCTATGAGAAGTGTAGATGCCATCAACTGGTTCAAATCTTTGTTGCTGGTTGGTTGAGTTTGTTAGGGTATATTTGTCAACACTTATTAAACTGTTGAAAAAGTTACTTGTCGGCACTTTTTTAGCTTTAAACTATATTTGGTTAAAAACTAAATGCCCTAGTAAATGTCATGTATTTCTACTGTGGAGTAATGGCCAATCAATGCTTAAATTTGGGTCTATGGAAATGGCCTTGTTTGCTAGCTGAGGTTTAAGGTTGTGTGTTGCAAAACTGCTGTGACAGTGCAGGATATGTTTGGGTTGTGATGGTTATTCTCTCGTCATCCTAATATTTTCAGCCTTTCATTTGCATTGCAGCGTCTGCTTGGGATGAAACTTGCTGTCTTCAAGCTTCACTTGATTTGCAGATTGAGTAGTAACGGTGATGATTTCGAGCTGTACAGAGAAGGGTTGGAGAAATCAGATATAGAGTCTTCTTAACAGTGGTTCACAATCTTCATGCCAAAGTTTTTGGTTTTTGATTTTGATTTTGATTTTGATTGATACTTGAAAAGTAGGTAGGATAATGCAGAATCTGATTGATTTGGCTACAGCTCTATATGTAATATAATGACAGAGTGGTTAGAAAACTTCCAAAAATCGTTGATTTTTCTTTTTGTGTCAGTCCAAATTTTTTCTATAGCTTTACATGTCTTTTATGGGTCACTTAACCTCATTTGTTGATTATTAAGATAAATTATTACAAGTTGGAGATGTTGGGAATAGTTTGAATAAGGTTGCATAATATGAGCAGACCTGAGAAAGTCTGATATGATAATAACATGCTTTGAACTCGATTTGAAATCAGTGAGAAACACAAACTTGACATGAACTAAACTAACTTTGACGAAAACGCCAATTGACAGTCTAGTGTAGAAATATTATATTTTCTATTTTTAAGTCACATTGAGCTATTTTTATTATCATATGAAGCTAACCTTTTTTGTTAGGAGTTGGACAATCTAAACGGACTCTGTTACGAGCTCTAAGACTGAGTGGCATACAGTAACACCCATCTATATGTAAGATTTTGGATCAAATGAAAAAAATTGTCAGGAAATGTGCATGTAGTTGCGTTGGATTCATGAAGGCATTAGACAATTAAGTTTTTGTGGTTATTAATGAAGTTGCCATTGACAGTGATGCCTTCGCTAATACAAACAACAGCAACAGGTAATCATCTGGGTTTGGATACTTTGAAAAAAATAAATAAATAAAATCCAACTATTATTCATGTTTCTAATTCAAATTTCAAACCACATCCCCGTGAAATTTTGTAGGAAATATTGTGCATTATCTTTATTTGGTTATGGATAAATTTATCATATTTTGTTTTTGACTAAAGGTAAGCAGTGTAATTAATGGGTAGTTTTTTCGTAAGGGTTTTTATCTATGTTCTTATAAATGAGAATAGAGAGGAGGAAACATTAAAAAAATATACCAAAAGAAGGAGAAATTGAAAGTTCATACTTAGGATAAAGCTGCCATGTATGCATTGCACAATTTCTAATATCCCTATTTAAAGTAGTTGCCCATACATTTTACAGAAATGATTCTATTTGGAATAATTTTTCTTTGAGGAAATTATCATCACATGATATCTTTCTATATATACAAGCATTTGATTTTATAATTTGATTAGATTCTTTTCATTCAATAACGTATATAAGATGGATAATAAGTATTTTACATGTGATATAAAAATAAAAAGATGAGCTTGTCTTGACTTGTTTGGAACCAAAATAATTCTCTTATGAAATCGTACGATATAAAATTGTTATAACACCTAAATTTACTAATACAATTTATGAGAATTGTTATTAAAAAATTAAAATTTTATTTTATGCATGTTTATATTGGTATATTCAAATATATATACGATTGAAAAGAAGAGGTAAAACTTTTATGTAAATATATCTTGAAGAATTGTTTACCAAAATAAATATTGAACAATTAGATGAATTGTTTTTGGAGATATCAGTGACATTCAATATCATTACAGCAGCACGAAAGACAGAGTTCACCAATACTGACCGTGTATTCTCTTGGTTTCCCTTGACCTGACCTTTGTGTCTGTTCGTTGCTCTCCTTTTCACTCCAATATCCGGTATTTATACATTCTTTCTGGCGTTGATCGCACACACTCAACGGATCTCCACCCTCTCTCTCTCTCTCTCTCTCTCTCTCTCATTTCATCAGAATCAGAACCCAGAAGCCGCATTTCATTAGCTGCAAATCCCACAATGCAAACCCTGTTAAACCCAGAAAGCATTTGCTCCTTGGCCTCTCCCATCAAAACAAGTAGTGCCCCCAAATCCCTTACTACTCAGAAGTTCCCTGATAAGCCATTTTCGGTGAAATTCCCCAGTGAGAACAAAAGTCATGGCCTTTCGATTCGTGGGGGTTCTTCGAAAGCAATCGCAGCGGCCTCCAAGAACGTGGATTCTCGCCCCATCATTGTTATTGACAACTATGATAGTTTCACTTATAATCTCTGTCAGGTATATTCTTTTTCCTCTTTTAGGCTGTTATTGCATGTGGTTATATCTGTAGATTATGTTGGGATTGGTGGGAAGGAATTGTTCAAATTGGGTTCTGCAAATGTTGATTGCCTTTGTTGGTTTTGGAAAATCGATGAAGATTTTCCATCTATGTATGAACTTTATTGGCTGAATTATTGTGATGATGTCTCATTTGTGGCATTGGAAGTTTGAAATAATAAAAGGATATGATCAAATCTTGGGGTTTTCTGATGTTACTATTTGCATATGGACTCAGGTCTTCATTGGAAAGAAGAAGAGGAAGAAAATCTAAGAAGAATGAAACCTGAGTGTAATATGTAGATACCCATTAGGAAGTTCTCACTCTTAAGCTATTTTTTTTTTTTTTGTGTACGAACCACTCTGATGTTATACAAGTAGCCTCCTACATGAATATCCACTACGAAACACCCTCTAGAGAGCTGAGGTCTTTTGCTTAGTGCAATGACTTTGTGGAGGATCATTTCTTTGCCACCTGTGTATGTTTGATAGTATCTAGAAACTATATATGTTTTGCAAGATATGTAATGGTTGGTTTGAAGATGAGTATGCAAGGATGGTTTTGCCATTGAAAAACCTTGCTGTTCACCTTTCTAGTTGAAATATTGAACTAAGACAACCCTGCCCCTCCTGAGATAAAAAGTTTCGTAAATTTCCCAAGTGTTAAGAAACATGTTTATGGAAATAAGAGATTGTTTTCCAGTGATTTCGTCTTTTACATCTCCACCTAGCTTAGGTGTATGTATATTGAATGAATCGAGGCCTTTTCTTTTGACTATTGTTATCTTGGATAAATAATTACGATTTGGTTGTTTAACCATTATTCCTTTGACTGGTCCTTACTTAATACTTACGTTGAATTCAAAAATTGCCATCCTAATTTTTTTAAATATTGAAGTATATGGGAGAGCTGGGTATAAACTTTGAGGTGTACAGAAATGATGAGATCTCAGTGGATGATTTGAAAAGGTAAAGAGAATTCTAGTCATATGTACTTGTTTCTGCTTTGTTCATTTGGTGCCTGTTTGTGCACCGATTAATCTATAAAGTTTTCCATGCTATACTGAACTCTCTGATTTTCTGCTTTAAATAAAGGAGCTAATGAGGGATTCTTCCATTACAGGAAAAATCCAAGGGGGATCCTTATATCTCCTGGTCCAGGTTAGAGCTCTTTCTTATTTGCTTCAGAAATTGATGTCCTAGACCTTAGGGTGGCGCAGTGCATGTTTATGAAATAATATGTTCCTACGCATGCAAACAAAGGAACACTATAGGATGGTCAAAATGTCCTATAAACAATTCCAAATACCCCAATGGCCCAATTGGCACTGTCTTATTGATTTGAAGTGTGATTCAAGAATGCTATCAACCCTATTGGCACTGTCCTATAAACATTATGGTAGCACAGTCTACCTTCTGAATGTTAGTTAGACATTCTGACCCTCTGGGAACTTACACTGAATTATCCTGGATGCACCTAAAACACCATAGAACATTTTGAGGGTTTGGTAAGAGCACATACTCACCACTAATCCTCACAACTATGTATAGCCTTTATTTCGAGGTCCTGAAACTCTGGTTACTCTACCTCATAAAAACTCTTGAAATATCCTAAATGACTACTCTAAATAGTCAATAGAAGCGTATCAATCTATTTGAATGTTCTTCAAAAATCTCATAAACCATGTATATTCGTTTTGGGGATGCCAAGCGGTTTTCACCACCATCTCTTCGAAACCTTTTATGACATTCCAAATATCGCATGAACAAGTTCAATTCATGTAAAAACTTTGCTGGCGTAATATTTACAATATTGAGGTGTATCTTCCCAACCATTTTACTCGTTTCTAAGCCTGCCGAGACTTAAGTTTGTGTATTTTATATGCTATAAAATACATGTCACCATATTATTTACAACCTCATTTTACTTCGTTGTAGTCTAACTAGCTCCAATGTTCTCTACTTTTTTGTTTCTTTTTCTTTTTTAATAATTATTAGGTACTCCACAAGATTCAGGGATCTCATTAGCGACTGTGGTAGAGCTGGGTCCCACTGTACCAATATTTGGTGTTTGTATGGGCCTGCAGTGCATCGGAGAGGCTTTTGGAGGTGAACTTTTGCTTTTGCTTCTGAATCACCTAGGCAACTCTCTGAGATGAGAAACTGTTGTGCATGGAAAAAGCTGACTGTTTGTAGCTTTCTGATAAATCCTGAGAAGGGAGTTATGGCTGTTTGTATGGTTTTGCAGGGAATGTTGTTCGTTCTCCATATGGAGTTGTGCACGGAAAAAGCTCACCTGTGTACTATGATGAGAAGGGGAGTAATGGCTTGTTTTCGGGGCTACCTAAGTAAGTAGTAATTTGTATATATGTTTATCTGTTTTATGTGTAAAACAATGTGGAAATAGTGATGTTTTAAAATTTAGGGGTTAGAAAGAATGAGAAACAACACTGTAAATGGTGTTTTGTCTTGGTGGGAGCTGCGCTTGATTCTTTTAACAATTTAACATGTCAATGATTTTAATAGTGAGAATTGTATTGATGATAATTAAATTAGTATTAACCATTCATTGCACTTTGAGTTATGTCTGACTGGAGGAATAAGTTATATTCTGTTTGGACGTGCCCTTGGGACCTATACACTGTATCTGACTGAGATATGCTTGCTGCCGAGTGCCGAACAGTGTGACATCACTACCTACTAGGCTTGACAAGTTGTCAATAGAATTCCCTTACTTAGATGGTCTCTTTAGGAGGTTGGCTGCCTCTCGTTTTCATGTTGCATACTTAAACAACACCCCCTTGTGGTCTTGTTTTGACAGGGTATAGTAGTGTGGTCTTGTTTTAACAAGGTATAGTTCAAAATATAAATTGATTAAATTTGACAAGATCTAAATCCAGGTGAAGGATCCTCTGTTATGGATGAGTCTGTTGTCTTTCAACATTGTTCCAGTGAGGTACAGAACACAGCACACATCTTAGTTCACTCCCGTATACTGTTTTCCGCAACATTTTGTGGATGCCACAAATCTATCTTTTCTAGTGGACAAATATAAGAGTTGTTGCAATAAGAAAATTATATTTTTGTTCCATATTGGGCAAATGATTCTGGGATTCTAGCTAGGATTTTACAGGGTACTAAAGTCATTTGGAAGGACACTCACAACACCTTTGCAATTTCCTGTGTTTGCAAATGTGTCTTTTATTTGAAAATCCTTGACAAATATGGTTAAATTTCTGCATTTCCGTTGTTTCAGTCCCTTTACTGCTGCGAGATATCATAGCCTTGTGGTTGAAAGGGATAGCTTTCCTGACGAGCTTGAGATTACTGCATGGACCGAGGATGGTCTGGTCATGGCTGCTAACCACAAAAAATACAGACATTTACAGGTGAAATATTTGTTTTTAGCCTGTTCCTCCCCCTTCCAGTGCCAAAGCATGATAGATCTTGGCATTCTCCATTCTTGCTGCATACGGTGATTGTGAACAAACCCCTTTTTACCTCATTTTTAATGACGTGTGTGTGGGCACACGTGCTTTGATTGTGGCTTAACCGAAGTAGATTTCGAGCACTGTTGGTTAACCCAAACTCCAAGATCTTGTGTGTGCGCACCAGGGAGTTTTCCCCTCTGTCACTCTTTCCTCCCGAGCCCATTCCCCTGCCCCCAACCAAACACCCCCCAACCAAACACCCCCCAAAATAAAAAGGAAAAGGATTCTCCCATATTAAAGTCTGCATAGCAGATTAGAGATTGATTTTATGTCAATCGCTTGTTGAGTGATCAAGTCATCATTTTATTCGATTACGTGCAGGGAGTCCAGTTTCATCCTGAAAGTGTTCTCACTCCAGAAGGTAAAGGTATTATCCAAAATTTCATTAAGATGATAGAGAGCAACTGAGGCATGACGAGGAGGTCTAGAGCTGGCTCAAGACATTGTTTGAAGCACACATGGGTCTTTTTTTTTTTTTTGGGGGGGTGTTGATAAGGTTACCTGCCAGGGGCATCCTCATGTAGACGGCGTAATGGGGGAATGCATGGGACTGGTGGAGGTAAGGTTGAGGGGAGCTCTTCCATGCATCTAGGACCACGCCTTCTTGTTGGATTGTTAATCTTAGTTGCTGTGTAATGTTACTGTCTCTCAAAAAGATTTACCAATGGCATTGGTTTTAGTATTATGGCCATTTAGAAGAATGTAGTACCAAATGTCACGGAATGCTCAAGTGCCTACAGTCTTGTTGTAATTACCAAGCATTATCACTGGTTCAATGCCATATTGCCAATTGACTTTCATTTGTGGTTTTTGAGCTCGTTATTTGTTTTGAAGTTGCCTTGGCTCAAGTTACCAAAGCAAGGCTTGTACTTGTGTTTGAGGTTGAGTAATAAATTTTCCCTGTAGAAAATGCGTGTCACTATCATAACCGTTTATTGTTTAACCAGACGTGAAAATATGATTGACACATCTTGGAGCTAAGTCAATTTTGGGGTTCTTGTTGCAAACAAAATGGCATCAGAATTCACAAATCCATGTAGAAAAACTTTGGCCGAACTCAGGAATTGACAGGTATTACAAAACCCTTAGATAGGAAATGCACTGCAAAAAGATGGATAATAGACTAAACACTTAAATTCGGAAATTTTCAGGCATTGATCTTGGATTAGTTACACAATAAAGACATGTAAACGCCGATATCAACAAACTAATATAAATTCCACTTGAGGATATAGTTTATGGAGGCTTACATGTAAATCAAGAGACAAAAAGACTTACTTAAGAGCCTTATTACACGACATTCCTGTGATTTTCTTGGGGATTCTACTGCAAACATGATAACTTACAGATAGGAAAGTCGGTAAATGTTCCACCCTTCTAAATCCTATGATGGCGGAGAGGAAAGTCTATATGCCGTGCGCTGCCCCCAAACCACTTCAGCGAACTTAGTGGTGGTGGTCGTGATGGTGGCTGTCCTTGTTGGCCCATTTCCAGATATGATCATTGGCGACAAGGGCAATTTTCTGCAGCCTTTGCTTTTCATTGTCTTCTTCCAGAAAAAAAAAATTTTCTAGCCAAAGGCGCTTTCTAAAAACTCTCTGATTCCAAAGCAGCATCACGACAGACAAAAAAGACAGCATTTTTAGCAAAAATTGACTATGTATATAATCAACTAGCATTTTCCTTCACTTCAGCTTTGGTATATTCATTCACCAAAACCAAAAACCAAAAACCAAAAATCAATTCTAACAGCAGTCTTTTTGCACAAAATGACAATGTACATGAGCCCAAAAGGTAAGAAACTTTATGCCTTACAAATCAATTACATCAATTAGAATAAAGATAGACCAGCAGAAGGGGACAAACTGACACAAATAATATGAGATGTTTACCCTCAGTTTTCTTTTCTGAAGGAACCCAATTTCTCTCTCTAAAATCTTGCACACTTTGTGATGACACTGCACCCTCTGCTATACCGGTTAGCTTCTGGTGAAGCACCACAGTTGTAATAGGAAGAACCTGGGAAAGAGCAAGGCACAAGATCCCTCTTCAATGTCTCATAACTTATATATCTCCTTCGCACACCCAAAATCACTCTCCTGCTCACCTCAGAATCGACCTCTTCAAGTTCTGCCACGGCAGGACAACTTCCCACATTCCCATCACAAACCCTAGTTCTCATTGCCTCAATTTCACCACTTCTAAGTGGATTTAGGCCCAAATCTGAATACCCATATGAGATTTTGAAATGGGTAAGCAAAATCAGCATGATTAGGAGTGGTAAGAGGTTGATTGTAGTGGTGGGCATTGCTGATTTGAGGGTTTTCTAGAGAGAGAAAATGGAGGGAGAAAGTGAAGGGTCGGTGATTGTAATTTGGGAGTTTATTATGTTTGCCTTGCCTAACTGAGTGACACAACTATGGTAGGGGTCACGGCCTCAACCACTGAGATACTGCTGGCTAGTTGTGACTGGTACGCATTTAATGATTTTAGGGACAAAGCCACAAGCTTTACACCTTTCTTTATCACCAACACAAGTCTCGGTTGCATCATCCACTCAGACACTATACTCACTGACAAATTTAGAAATTTTTATAGAAATATCAATTAAATTTATGAGTATTTGCTTGAAATATTTTTAAAAACTTAAATAATTTTGTATTATTTGTTACCAACTGTAGTCTAAACACTGTGCTGGGCAATATACATCCAATCCGTAGCATGCTCAAAGTATTATTTTTTTGTTCAAAGGAGTGACAAATGTATATATGAAGGCATATCCCTCCTAGAAATTATTATGTTGATATGCCAGACTAACAAAAGGAAATAACACTGAGCAAATAGAGCTAGAAAAAGGATACAAGGTGGGAATTCAACTTTTTATGATCCGATCATTAATGGCATTGTGTTATGGAGGCTGCTCATAACAGAGAGCAGAGGACAATAAATGGTGCAAAAACACTTGACACCTTCCCCCTTTTCGGCTCACACCACATGATGCAACATAGATAATCTAAGTGAGAGTAATTTTTTGGCCAAAGAGAGACATGGATCTAGTGGTCCAAATTCATTACTGGTTTTAGGGATTTCCAATTTTGCATGTAAAAGTCAGCTGACGAGAACTATGAGATGAGGAGAGAAAGTGCGAGGAGTAGGTCATCATCTTTGACTCCCACTCCTCTATACTCGAGGCCAATTTGGATTTTTCTTATTTTGTTTTGATTGAGTTTAGACCTTGATCTAATATTGGCAAAATTGTCAAAGATTTTGGTCTTTTAATTTTGTAGGGTGATCAGATCAAATTAGTCTTTTGGAATTCTCCTGAGCAAGATTTAGTGAATTAGATGTAATGAACTTTACGTTTTGAGTTTGTAAAAACCTTGTTTATATCAAAGCCATAATTTAAAACAATTTTACATCAAATACATGAAAAGGAGATAATATTTAAGAGAAAATGGAGAGAATGGCAAGCAGAAATTCTATTACTCAGTGGTGGATTGAAAAAGAGTTAATTTTGACATGACTCATATACAATTAAATCAAAATAGAAATCCCTCTAGTCGCTGTTTGTGCTGGTTATTCTGTTATAAATTGCTAGATAACTAAACTTAGCTGCCACAAGGTGCAACCAACTACTTTAAACTCTTCAGGCTGATGATTATTCTTGACAGAAGTAACAGTAGTCACAAAAGACTCCAGTTTTGATCTGATATATACTAAATCAAAGCCCCTATTTCAATTTTAATCATGGATGTGAGTTTTCATATTGCATCACAATTATACAAATCCCAAATGTAGTATGCTTAGCTCAAATAGTGACCATTCATCCAAGTTCTTTGCTGTTCTCGAACAGAACTAGACTACTCAGATCAGGCTAGCCTCGATCTCCAGCTGAGCTGTCTTCTGAACATTCTATGGCTGGACTCTCTATCTTCTTGCCCATCATGAGGATGAAACCTATAACATGAAGAGGTTCTTCTATGTCTTGTGACGAAGATCAAGCGACCAAATTGTAATATTGAGTTGAAAAAGACACATCCCTACTTTCTAGTTTCTGAGTCCTATCCGTTTAAATGCTTGGAAAAATTGCAGGTATTTAGGGGATGGTTAGTCTTTAACCAAGTCGAGCTTAGTTGAGATCAGTTGAAAAGTTATGTTGAGGTTATGTTTCTTCAATTTCATCAATTTTGGATCTCATTTGAAATTAGAGATTTGTTTAAACTTGATCTTTGGTTGTGACAAGAACAGTGCAATATAGGTAGCAGGCCCGATAATAGATAGAAGAAGGTTAAAATTTCATGCCAATTGTTTCAACAAAATATATTCCTAATACCAAAAGAAAACTAATGCAGATATATAAGGCAAAATCCACCTTTTATACCTCTTCTATAATCCAAACACACCCTTCTAATGCAGGCATAACATTAGTTGGTCAGGTTTTAACTTGTGTATTATTACAAACTCGAACTGAGTTTCAAACCCAGTGCTAAATCATGGTCTATATGACCTTATTCACTATAGTTACACGACATTACTAGTATTTTGAACACATTAAGTTAACAGTATGAGCCTCGCATGACATTTGACGAGCATATAGGTTTCCTAGTCACAGTGATCATAATGATGATGGTGGTGGCCACCATGATGACCATGGTGGTGACCATGATGGCCATGGTGGTGATGGTAATGATCATGGTCATGACAATCATCATGATGATGGTGGTGACCATCATGATGATGATGATGATGATGATCCCATCCATGCTGATTCTGATGATGAGGATAGTACCCATATGGGTCATTGCCGTAACCCCATGACCCATAGCCACCATAGTATGGTGTTGGGTACTGATTGCCCCACCCCCAAGTCATATCTCTCCTCTTGCAATGGCTAATAGAATGCTAGCTTCTTTATGATTGAAGGTGAATCTTTGTGAAGAATTTGTGGTTCTGTGGGGAAACCGGCAGAGACTCATGTAGTATTTATAGTGAGCCAAATATGGTTAGGATGAGCTTTTTTAGGATTAAACAAATGAAAATGTTATTCTGACAACTTATTGCTCACTGATCGTAACTTAATAATTTTTTTTGGAAGGCCTTATTCTTGTTGTCATCTGGCTGTAAAAATTCTTTTCTAAAAATATATCAAAGAATTGGATTCTCTTAATGTTTTTAATAAATATGGATCCTTATTTACGCAAAGAATAAATTCTTTTCATATGCCAATATGCACAGATCATATGTGAGAATAAGAATTTGCAAGAAGTGCTTACAAAAATACAGAATTCCAGAAATTTAGGTTCCTCATTAGGTTTCCACTGTTAAAATTTTTGAAGTTGTATACACTGCGTAAAAATGATCTCAAACTTTAAGGTTCTGGGTTTATGAGCTAGTTTTAAGTCAGCTGACAGCCTGACAAGTGATCCGGGAGAACTATGAGATGATACTGATGATAAAGTATTCTACTGTCACCTATGACAGATATATGCAATAATCAGTTGAAGAAAAAAAAACATATCTTTTTTTTTTTTTTTTTTGTGTAGCTCACTGGTTAAATCACTTTAAGAACTTGGTTAAATTGAGAAGGGATAGTTTTTAATCAAGTCGGCCTAATTAAGCTGAATTTGGTTGCAAGTTATTCAGGTTATATTCCTTAAAGTTGTTCAATGCAATGTAGTTCAGGTAATGACTGTTATTTTAGTTTTCTCAACAGTTCATTTACATTGATCCCACTAATGAAACGGTAATTTTCTGACCTCATGATTTGCTTATGACAGGAAAATAACAATATAGGTAAGATGGTAAAGTATTCATGCTAAAGCTTCTGCAAAATATGCTCGTAATGACAGAAAAGTAACAAATGGTAAGGAAAATCTATATTTTATACCGCTTCCATAATTTGACACTCCTTACTATGATAGGAAGAACCTCATCTGACCCATTACTTCACTAGATTAACTTGTGTACGTATATTACAAGCACGAGTTTCATACGCAGCAGTAAAGCATTACAAGCACGAGTTTCAAACACATTACTAACTGATGGCCTGTATGGCCTTATTACTTTAGTGGCACAACATTACTAGTATTACAAACACTCTAGACAATGAGTATTTATATATATGAGCTTGCATAAGATTTCATGACCATTTTTCCTAGTAGCAGTGACCATGGTGACGGTGGTAGTCATCATGATGGTGGTAATGATGATCACCATGGTGGTGATGGTGATGATCATAATCATGAAAATCATCATGATGATGATAATGATCATGATGATGATGATGATGATCCCATCCATTGTTCCATCCATGATGATCTTGTTGAGGATAGTATCCATGCTGGTTATTGTCATAACCCCAAGACACATAACCACCTTGCCATACCGGCGTTGAGCACTGATTGCCCCACGCCCATGTCATATCTCTTACCTTGCAATAGCTAATGGAACCCTAGCTAGCTTGTTTATGAAAGAAGGTAATGTGGTTGTATGAAGAAACTGGCAAAGAGTCATGTCGTATTTATAGTGAAGCGAAGATGGTTGGGCAAGAACTTCGTGATTAGACAAAGAAAAATGTGATTCTGATTTCTGACAACTTTTTGCAGATTGATCTTAACTTGAAGTTTTGGAAGGTTAATTTCCTTTTGTCTTGCCGTAACAATTCTTCTAAGAAAAAAATCTGAAGCATTGGATTCTCTAGATAAGTTTGTTTATTGTATGAATAAATTCTTTTACAGGTTCATGTCAGCTATCACTCACGAGAATAAGAATTTGCTGGAAGAGCTTGTAAAGAAGATTTAAAGAAATGAAAGTTGAGGATACGAAGTCATTTACATTATTCCTCATTATATTTTCACTTTTTAATTAAACTTGCACCACCTTACAAGAGAGACACACCGTTTTCAACATTAGTAGACAAGCAAAACTTCAGGTCTTTAATTTTGTTATCTTGCAGCTATTAAAAAATATCTTCTGTAATTCTATATCAACTAGTCACCTTGTTGAAATACAGTTTTGTCGTGTCAGGAAGCAGCTCTTATGCATTTTCAGGGCTTCAATGCTATTAAGATGTCCCACCATTTCCATCTTCCAAGTGAATCTCTGCCCTCAGAAAATAGAGTTTCAGATGTATTAGGTAGGTGCGGAATGGGATCAAGGGGTTCTTGTCCATCTTGTAGAAAGATGGTGAATTTTGTAGCTTCACTAGAGTGGCTCCCATCATTGTGATGACTGTAATATAACAGAGTTAACATGGCTTAAGATTGTCTCTGTTATGAAATTCAACGTTTCTTCTCCAAATCATCACGAACGTAAACCTACAATGCTTGGGATTTCGTGTGAAAAATTGGGGAACTCGCCAAATCTGGGATTGACCATAGAGAAGTGATCAGCACAGCTCTTGATGCTTAACTTTTTCACTGAAATTGAAATATGCTGGAAGAAGATGTGCTCATGAAAATGAATATTATCATCAAAATATATGCATCGTATGCTAACGCAGATCTTTACTTATTGGAATCCGATCTCAAACCTTGTAACTAGTGTTTTCTCGATTACATGGATATAGACACTTGACAATTTGTTTCAGACAAAAACATGCAAAATTTTCATTAAATGGGTGAAACGAATGCCTAAACACAAACTTATATCAGACACTTTTCATCCTAGTACGCACTAGAGGCTAGCTGAACAATATTGACTAGTCTGTCAAGACTTTGCCATGAATACATGAAATAGCATACAGTGTTAACCAGGCAGGCTAGGAGTCTGATCTGCAGCGATAGTATTTGGAGCAGGGTCGGTGATAAGGGTTGGCCTCAGGAGGGAGACACTCACCGTTCCTGGAGTATGCCTGACCCCGAGGACCACCGCTGCAGGCCGGCTGATCTCTGCTGAGAGCCCCGATTGAGATGTATTTTCTCTCTTCTAGAAGCCTCCGGACTATGTCTGATGACATCAGCATCTCATTCTCAGCTTGGCATTCTGCTATTGTTCCATTACACTGACGATCTGTATCAGTCACTTTTGCGATGGAACCATGCCATTGGACTAAGAGGCATATAAATGCAAGGCAGATGAGTATGTGATCCATATCTCTTTTCCCTTCTGAGTTGTGTGCCTTGCCTTGCCTTCATTTTCTCTTTGAGGGTCATACTATATAAGTGTTTTTTCCCCACCTTTTTTTCTATGTTAAAGATGTGATAGTGGAAGTGCGGAAAGCCGCTTTAGTTGGGTATTTTGATGGATCGCACTTCACCTACTGCATCTTATCACAAAGCACATCGATTTCCCACTTTGAGCTGCTTTTTGTTAAGTCATAAGATTAATACACCTAGAAAACTGAATTTCACTTGACTAATCAATCCAACCTGATCAAGAACCCAAAAAGGTGGCCTGATCTTAACCCAAACCTCAGTCGATGTGACCCGAAATAAGGTCACTTATCTAGTAACCAAACCCAGTTGACCTGATCTGAGATGAACTTACATAAAATTAACGTGACCAATATTCAATATTGCTTGTTTTTTTTTTTTGTGGTGAATCAGGACAAGGTTACCGGGTAAACTAACAATGAACTTGGATACAACAAAACTTAAAAAACCAACCAAACTTAAATTTGAACCAACCTAAATCTTCCACCGACCTGTTTTGAAATTTGACCAATCCAAAGATATCCGGACTCAAGCCAGCGCATCCGTAATTGTACACGTGTAACAAGCTTAATGCTTTCCTTTGACTTTGTACAACACCATATGGGCCCATCCGTTTCTGCGGTGGTTTGGGGGACTGAAAGAAGTTTCTGGATTCAACTCTCTTTGTCCTGCGTCACTAACAGTCTAACACTGACAGGGTTAGGTGAAAAAGGTGATTATATAGGCTAGAACATCACATAACAAGAATAAACACGATATATAGATTCTGTTAAATTAGGATCAAGGAAGGTCAACATGTACATAATCTTCTCCCCCCAAAAAACAACCAGAGACACAAAACTAGAACATAATATGTATACACTCTTGCTGACAAATTGAACATATACACTGCAGAATACCTTAGAGCCCCATGACAGCATGGCTACATTTTATTTATTTACTTAAACTCTCTAAACTAGGAGAAGGAGCCATGAAAGGCATCTGAAGCTCTTACAATCTTGTTTTCTTTGGGGGTTATCAGCAGGTGTTGCACTTGATTTTTCCATTTCCATGATGATAGGTGTTTGCTGAGGGATGATTGGCGTTTTTTGGCTGATCGTGCTTCATGGCTATGTAGCTGATGTACTTACCTTTTAGTATAGCCTTTGAAAAACCGTGAATGTGGAAAGTATGCATATCCTCGTACTCTGCATGAGTGATCTAACCAAACCTACAGTTTATTAATCTAGTTGGAGTATAATCTAATGTCAGAGAGGTTACAAAATCGTCATGAACATAAACTTACTGTCCTTGGATTTTGTGTGACAAATTGAGAAACTCTCCAAATGCTGGGATTGACCATGGAAAAGTGATCAGCTTAGCTCTTGACGCTTATGACTTCCAATGAAATATGCTGGAACAAGATGTGCTCATATAAATGAATATTCATTGAAATGTATGCCTTGTTTGCTAATGCAAATATTGACTTGTTGGAATCTGATTGCAGACCTTGTTACTACTGCTTTTCTCAATTACATGGATTTAGACACTTGAGAATTCGTTTCAGACTAAAAACACTAAAAAAATTTCATGAAATGGGTGAATCGAATGCCTAAAAAAACTTATATCGGACACTTTTCATCCAAGCTAGTACGTACAACTAACTCGGGGTTATGTTGTAGAAGTAAGGATGTAATAGCAGATGGAAAGCAAATGCTCATAATTTTTCTGTTGGGAACAATAATGACTACTCTGTTGAGACTTTGCCATGAATACATGAAACAGCGTACAGTGCTAACCAGGCAGGCTAGGAGTCTTATCTGCAGCGATAGTATTTGGAGCAGGGTCGGTAATAAGGGTTGGACTTGGCAGGGAGACAATTGTTAATTGTTGGAGTATGGCTGACCCCGAGGACCAACATTGTCTACAAATCAGCATCTCGTTCTCTGCTTGGAAATCTTCCATTGTTCCATTATACTGACTGTCTCTATCAGTCACTTTCATGATGGAACCATGCCATTGGATTATGAGGCATATCACTGCAAGGCAGAAGAGCAAGTGATCCATATCTGTTATGATGTGTTTTCCCTTCTGAGATGTGAGCAATACTTTGCCTTTTATTTTGTCTTTGAGGGTCATACTTACATAAGTGTTTTCCCCCAATTTTTTTTTCTTAAAAGTGTGATAGTGGGACTATGAAAAACCACTTTAGTTGGGTATTTTGATGGATCGCACTTCATCTACTGCATCCTATCACGAAGCACATCGATTTCCCACTTTGAGCTGCTTTCTCTTAGTCATGTGATTAATACACCTACAAATTGAATTACACTCAACTAATCAATCTGACCTGCTCGATAACCCAGATAAGGTGGCCTAATCTTAATCCAAACCTCAATTGATTCGACTCAAAATAAGGTTGCCTATTACTAAACAATCCCAGTTGACCCGATCCAATATGAACTTGCATAAAATTAACATGAACATTAATTGTTTTTTTTTTTTTGGGGGGTGTTGGGGGGTAGGACAAGGTTACTGGGGTATACCAAAACTTAAAAACCAACCAAACTTAAATTTGAACCATCCCAAATCTTCCATCAACTTGTTTTTGACTTTTGACCCAATTTAATTAAAGATATCCTGACCCAACCCAACTAACACGATCCATAACTGTGGTGTAATGATTGACAATTCTGTCAAGACAAGGCTAATGCTTTTCTTTGACAACAACAACTAGAGACACCCAACTACAACAAACTCAGACAGATACACTCTTCTGACAATATGAACATACACACTGCAGAATATTTCAGAGCCCCCGCTATATCAATGGCTCTTTTTTATTTATTTTATCATGCACGCACTCGTCAAACTAGAAGAAGCCATGAATGAGATGACATCTGAAGCTCTTATAATATTCTTTTCTTCGGGTGGTTATCAGCAGTTGTTGCACCTGAGGTTTGTGTGTCGGTGATAGGAGTTTGCTTGGGAAGCGCGGGAGTTCCGTGGCTGATCGTGCTTCAAGGCCCCGTAGCTAATGTACTTATTACCTTTTCCAGTGGCCTTTCGAGCACTGCTAGCGTGAAACGTGTGCATTTGCTTGTACTCGTGCTCGTGCTCGTCCTCTGCATGAGTATCCTCCTGATCAACATCGCAGAAGTGCATATGAGTTGGGTAATGATGGTGGCCAGGTTCTACACTCGTTTCTGGGATGTAGTGGTGTTGGTATTGATGATGGTATTGGTGCTCCATTGATTTTCGCTCTTTTTTTGTTTTTTGGGCAAAGTCTGGATGTGCTTGTTTGGATTGAAAAGTGAGAGTTGTACTCTTAAATAGGCTCAGCATTCAGATTTCATTTCAAAAGCATCTTGGCAAATTCCAGGAGAGAATCTTCAAGTGCAACCAATAGCAGAGAAGCAGAACATATTCCTCAAACACTGGTTTTTTTGGGATAAGATTCGAGGTCAGTTTAGGCAGCCGTGCACTTTTTAACTTTCACTGAGAACAAACACTTTAATTTGCTGAGTAATTTGCAGGGTAAACTTTGCATTCCAAACCTCGATGGGCAGGTTCATTGATTGGTCTAATCCAGCTCAGGCTCAGCGAGATATTCCATACTCAAATATTCAATCAGTTGGGTGAGTGTATGGGTTGTGGCTTGGTGCTTGGTGCTTCTCAGCTTGCTGGATTAGTTCAGTTCTGTAACCAGGTTAGTTCAACATGCCCATGTGTCTAGATTAGATTGTACGAGTTTGAACATATAAATTTTCCCTTCTTAATTGTAACTACCAAATCAGGCGTGCCCAGTGGAAAGTGGCTTAATCCTTAACCTGAACCTTAATTCAGTTATCTTGGACTTAAAATTACCTAACATGATCAGTATTCATCGTATTCCTTTTTTTCTTTTTTTTTTTTTTGGGGGGGAGGTTGTGATTATTCAAAGAACCATATGACTTGAACTCAGAAAACAAACCAACTTGATTTTTAACCTGCCCGAGCTGTCATCAACCTATACTACTGACACAATGTAAAAATGCCCTGACTCGAACCCAATCGACCTGTTTACATGGTATAATGATTAAAATTTTCGCTAAGATAAGCTTAATGCTTTTCTTTGACTTGGTACAACACCATACGGCCCAGTTTGATTTTCTGTCCAATGTGTGCCGAAGCATGACAAAGTCAAAGAAAGCTTCCTTTTCTATTCCACCCATTTTTGTGGCGGTGGGGGGTTAAAAAAGCTTCTGGATTCAAATCTCTTTATTTTGTGTCACCAACATTGACAAGGGCAGGTGCCAGGTCCAAAGAGAGAAGATCATCCATAGGCTAAAACATCACACAACAACAAGAAACAGAATATGGATTATGTTAAAATAGGGCCGGGATAAGGTCAAGATGTATGCAACCTTACCCCCTAACCAAACAACCAGAGACACAAAAATCGAACAAAATCAAACTGATACACTGTTTCTGACAATCTGAACATATACACTGCAGAATACCTCAGAGTCCTACTACAGCATTGCTCAGTTTTATTTATATACACACACTTCAAACTAGGAGATTGAAGAAGCCATGAAAGGCATCTGAAGCTGTTATAATTGATCTTGTTTTTTTTTTTTTTGGGTGTTCTTAGCAGTTACTGCATTTGTTCTTATTGGGTCTGTGATAGGAGTTTGCTGGGGCAGGGCACAAGTTGCGTGGCTGATCATTCTTCACGGCTGCATAGCTGATGTACTTACCTTTTCTAGTTATTGGAACAACTTGAGCATGGAAAGTATGTGTGTGCTCGTCCTCTGCATGAGTATCCTCCTCAGGGAAGTGCACATGGTCAGAATAGTAATGGTGGTCCAGTTCATGGCTTGTGTCTCGGTTGCAGTGGTGGTGTTGGTGGTATTGATGATCGTAATTTTGTCCCATCAGTTTTTGTTTGGTTGGGAGTCTGGATTTTCTAGTTTAGATTGAAAAGTGAGAGGTGCTGATACACTCTTAAATAGGCATCAGCACAAAGATTTCAGCAACATCTTGGCTGATGCTTGGGAAAGGTAAGTGTGACCAATTGCAGAGATGCTGAATATATTCCCCAAACACTTCGGTGTTTTGTTGATAAGATTCAAGGTTAGGTTAGGCATCTCTGCACTTTTTAACTTATACCGTTATTTAAAAAACAAGCCTTTAATGTGCTCAGTAATTTGAGGGTCAACTCTGAATCTCAGACGAGGGTGGGCACAGGTCAATTAACTGGTATAGTTGAGCTCAGCATGACCCACCAGACTCAGGGAGGTGAGTTTCGGTTGGTAAGTTTATGGGTTGTGGTTTGGTACTTCTCAGCTTATCGGATTGGTTAAGGTCACTAACCAGGTTTTTCAGATGGGGTGATCCAAGACTGCAGCTGTAGATACATGGGATACACAGCCGAACTAGTCCTAGGCCCACAGTTAAAAGTTTAAGAATGAGATTGGATACATTAGAATTCATGTTTGATTCCTCTCTCCCTTCTCTGTGACTGTATTGTATTGCCGTATGTGGTTCATTTGCCCACAAAATGCAAGAAAATAAATGAAAATATTCATCAAAGACTAGCGATTACAGATAAGATTAAGTAGGATTGGCATCTTAACTTTACAAATAACTTGAAGAATCAAATCAACATCTCGAATGATGGAGGGCCACCTGTTGACTGTTTTCGTATAGTTACCTGTTGATTGTCAAACCAGTCCGATGTATAGGTAGATATAATGGAGGAGTTCATAACAAGCATTTTCAAAGGCTTTCAACACATTATCATGAACTCATTTTATTTTAGAATTTAAAACACATGACACATACATTAGCAGACGTCACAATCAGGTTTTCGGCCAACACTAAAGGCTAACCGTAGCTGTTTTATTTCCAACTAAAATTGGCAATAATACTCAAATCCATATATCTGAAGTGCAGTCACCACCTGGGTATCTCATCTCATGAGCAAGGGAGGGACCATCAGGTTCCAACCCGAAGTCCACAAAGAAGTTAGGATTAATCACAAGACCACCCTTCTCTGTGTCCACATCAATCTGCAGCATGTGAGATCCTTTCTCTGCGAGTTCAGGGTAGAACTGGTTGTCCCATGCACTGAAGAGCGAGTTGGTAACATACAGCCGCTTCCCATCTAGACTTAACTGAATCATCTGAGGTCCGCCTCTCAGTTTTTCCCCTGTAAGCAAGTATGAGTATCATCTAGAACTCCAGGCGTTGAAATAGCAAAGGCAAAACAGAACTCAAATTGATCAATTCAAACTAAAGTAGCTTTAAATTGCCTGAAAAATATTAATTACATTTTCTTAATGAACTCTCCTTAGACAAACCCACAACAACCTAGAATACTCAAACTCAAAACATAACTTGAACTTGATATGAAATTAAGTTGGGCCTAAATGTACTTGTTTACCGCATCTAAGTTGAAGCTGACATACCTGGACATCTGGGATATCAACCTGATATGTTGAGCCATCTTCAGCCAAAGCTGAAACAGGGCTTCCCTTTCGGATCAACCCTCCAACCCAAACTTGCCCAGTCAAAACAGGGTTCTTGGGGTCCTCAATGTTATATTGTCGGATATCTCCATGGAGCCAGTTTGAGAAGTACATGAACCGATCATCTAGGGATATTAAGAAGTCTGTGATCAGTCCAGGCATATCAGGTAGAACCCAGTTCTGCACCTTCAGTGGTTTCACTGATGCTGCAACCTGCTAACAAATTCATCAATGAAGCTGCCCCAGGATTGCTCAGATAAATATGTAACTCGGAATTAAGTCCAGAAATACCTCATGGCCCCACGATCCATCTGGGTTCTTGAAAAAACGAACCATGTTGCTTGACAGTGCACACCCAACAAACCCGGTATCTTTTGAAGGATCATGAAGAAACCTTATCTCCAAGGGTATGAGTCCTTCATTACCAAGGTCTAATGTTTGTTTGAGTTCCCCATCAGGCCAGCTGTATACATATAGATGCCTCCCATATAAACCCTCTGCAACATGCTGGGGGTTGAAACCCTTGGAGAAAGCAAGAGGGGCACCCCATGATGAGCTGATCATGGTCTTGTGACGAGGTTGGTACCAGAAATCATACCCAAATGATGGACTATGTCCCGGCTTTTCCCACCTGATACAAGAAATCAATCCAATTAAGAGAGGAGTTTTGCTGAAAACCACTACACGAAGCAGGGTGAAGATGGAAGTTGCAAAAAGAGCTTATCAGAGACTTGCGGAATGGCAAAATTACCTTCCTTTAACATTAAATTTGGAGTCAAGTAAAAGAAATCCATTTCCCTCAGCTTTTCCATCTGTGCCTCCAAGGCATGAGATTAGAATGTCGCCCGAGGCAAGACAATGGGAGGTATGAGGATATGCTAATCCAGTTTTTGCTGCAATTTCCTCGGGTTCAACAACTTTGTGCAGAGAGGGAGCCTTTGGGTTCGTTTTTGTATCTACTATGTAAACTCGACCAGAGCTGCAATAAGAAAACAGAATCAACACTACAAAATGTTACTACTGTATGTACCCTTCCGTTGATCCTTTACACGAAACGAGATAACACAAAACCACAGTCCTATGGGAAGAATTAGATGACGCAGAGTTGATACTGTATGATTCACTTATGCTCTATTCGGATTAGCAGGAGAGAGGGAGACTAGGAAAGAAAGGTCGGTCGTCCCTTTTAACCATGCAGTCAAAACACTTACTAGCACAGGAATGGAACCAAGATTTCCACCCCTATTCACCTCATTTCTTTTCTTTTTTTTTCCGTATGTGTGGGTGTCAGTGTGTCGGATGATTTGCTCCTAAGAGCAATAAAGATAAACGAAATTTCTTTTTCTTTTAGTGAAATTTATCTTCTAGTCCAATTTCCTCCTTTCCCTGTAGCCCTTACCATGATATCCAAATAGCAAGAAGACAAATCACCAAATGTTTCCCATCATCTCCACCACTTTTCCCCACGTTGACCTCCCTTCCTCATGTGATATTCAAACAGACATTTGATAAAGACTAGCTTATCCAGTCTCAAAAGAACCATGTAAGAAACACCCCCACCTCCAACCCCCCACCCCCAAAAAAATAATAAATCCTTCCAGCTCTCCAGCCTCAGGTCCCCAATGTGGAGATGAATGGGAATAAACGAAAGCTCCTCTCTTTTTCAGTGAAAATTTTTATTGTCTACTCCATTTGTCTCTTTTCCCTTCGGCCTTTACAATGATATTCACACCGAGTCACGACAAATCACCTTCATTTCCTCCTCACACCCTCCATTAACTTTTTCTATGTGAACCTTCATTCCCCAGCCCAGCCCTCCCCTCTCCTGCATGATATCCAAACAGACACTTTGGTGAAAAAATTAGCCCATCCTCTCTCAAAAGAGCCACGTACAAAACATCATTTTCCAGCTGATGACATACAAATAGAGAAGTAGTGTTGCTGAGTTACCAGTACATAGTAATCCGAAAAACGCAGCACGTAAAGAACACATTTTGAGTTAAACTTGAGAACAATGTAAGAGGGTTCTGGAAGTCAAAAAGTTCCAAGTTGCATAGATAATGATAGTGAAACAAACGTGAACAGCGAAGACAAAACTTACATCAAAGAAGGAAGCACAAGAAACCGCCTGTCAGCAGACGGTTCTCCGTGGCAAGAGCTGCACGAGTTCCAGCCTGAGTGATGCAACTCGTCCCCCAGATGTGTAACGGACACACGATGGATAACTTTTGAATATGTGGGAGAGTTGGGATCCACATCTACTGTACCTAGATAATCAGGCTTCTCCCTCCCGGTTCCTTCATAGAATATGGAAACACAAAGATTCACAAATTGAACACACCAATTAAGTATGAATAACTTTGTGTCAGCTGAGAAAGCAACTTTGTGCAATTTTTCAAATTAGATTAGAGTGCGTGGAGTGGGCACTGATACCAAATGCCTGTTTTCTACTTGTTTAACAAGTAGCATTTTTAATCAAAATGGTTTTTAATTCAGGGTCTAACCAGAACCGCGTGTTTGCAATTTAGGGGTAAGGTTGCTACATCTAGTCTCCCGGGTATTGTACGGAAATTGAATATCAACCACATAGTTATGAAGCCAAGTTATTTATCTACTGAAAATTCCTCAAAGATAATTACACTTGATGCTTAGTCAACAATTCAACATCCAATCAACCCAACAAAACACCATCAAAAATCCATGCCGCAATGATCATTCAATTCAACCAATCGGCCCACAAATGAAACTGCACAGAATATTCAAACATCAATAAGAAATCCTGCATTAATTTGGTTCATCTATGACTTTTCAACCCTAATAAATCATACAATGATAACAAGCAAAACGCAATATAGACATCCCCAAAAATCAATAATAAAAAATGAACAATCTTTCTCAAAAGCCTCACTGAAAGTCTAAATCATGCAGTTCCTCCAAGAACAACTAAGTTTCTCAAGTTAATCACATGAATAGTCTAGGGAAAACTGTCACTAATAAGATAAAAGAGTAAAATTTTCAACCCAGAAAAGAGCAAGTAAATGATGAAGATCACTTCTTTTCTGAACAAGAAGGAAAAACAGGGGTAAGACTCAGGATTACCTGTGTAAACACAGGTGACATAGAGGATGGACTCTCTGGGGCCAGACATGGCTTCCAAGGGAGTGGCATACCCTGGTCCTTGGCCTTTGCAGCAGAGACTCCCACTCCCACCATTGCTTTCTACTGAACCATGCTTAATCACCTCCACATCTACACTCGCCATGTCTCTCTCTCTCTCTCTCTCTGTCTGAACAAATGGATGAATGAGGAGAGAGAATCCAAAAGGTAAGAGGAAATGAAGAGCCCAAATCAAATTCCAACCCTTATTTTCTATTTCTTCCTGTTTATAGGGAGAATGCCTTCTGTATAAACAGCCAAAGACAGTCCAAATGCAGTGATTGGACCAAACAAAATGGTGTAAGGTAAGAAAGTAATTCTATGCTTATCTTAGGTCTCTGTCACGGTCATCATCCGTTTCTCAACTTTAGGACCGTTGAAATAAAACGCTAAGGGGAAAAACTATTAGTAACGCCCAACAAAAAGGATTAATAACGTCTCAAAAAAAAAATTGACTAATGAGCTTCATTTTCTTTCAAAAAAATAAGAAATAAAATTTTACGATGAAATAATTTGATTATTAATGAAGTTATTAATGAAGATAATTAAATAAGGTGAGAGTTTAAATTCCCTCCCTCCCCTAGCATGTATTAAATAAGGTGAGACGTTAAATTAGTTTACAAGATAATAGTTTGAATAATAGTTTACAAGATTATTTTTTTGATCCAAGATAATAGTTTTTGTTTATATTAGTTTACGAAATAATTAAATAAGGTGAGAGTTTAAATTCCCTCCCTCCCCAAGCATGTATTAAATAAGGCGAGACTTTTAAAACGTATTAAGTTCTTTTTTCCATAAAAAGTTTTAAAAAAACTTTCATTTGAATAATAGTTTACAAGATTTTTTTTATCTAAGATAATAGTTTTTGTTCATATTAGTTTACAAGATAATAGTTTACAAGATTATTAAAGGAAGTAAAATGATAATTCATTTAAAAAAACCATTTCAAAATAAAAAATTATTAAATTATTTTAGAGAATAAAACCATCAAGTGCCTTCAATCAATTAAATAATATGAATAGAAATACACCTAATAATAAACAAAACAAAAAAATTCAAAGTAACAATTCAACTATACACATCTTTCATACACTTCCTTCATATCTATTATCATTTTAATTCCTTTAATAATCTTGTTAACAAATTTACGTATGGAGTAAGAAACATTGTTAACAAATTTACGTGTTTCGTCTCATTTATATTTTTACATATTTTTATATTTAATAAATTTATAATTTGATAATTATTTTATATTTACTCTTTTCTATAGGGCAACTCCAACTAACCATTTATAAACACTATCAAAGCTAAATGAGAAATTCCAGATATTTTATATGACTTTTATAATAGTACTATGTTTACATGTAAATACTTGTATTGAATATGTTAATACTATAATTATACAGACTTTTTCTTTTAATGTTACAGTTTCATTGAATATATAAAGTTCCATAACCATCATCTTCTCCAAAGAAGTTTACTACAGTAGAAGAAATATTTCAAAATCCTATATAATTAACAGGAAAATCTACCAAAATTAACAACAAAATCTGGATTTAGAATTCTTCTGTTTTCAACAGAACATGCAAGCATGACAGTTTCTTCATTCTTAATGAGCGATCCAGGAATTCCGCAGTGAATTGGGCATGCTATTATATAATGGTGTCCGATAATCATCGAGATCTCAGTTGCAATAATAATGAGCAAACTTATATAAAAACATTAAAAAATAATAATAAAAGATAAAGGAAGAACAATGGAAGAAATCTTACAGGGAGGATCTACATCAGCTGATAACTATCTCCAACAAAAAATAAAATGCAAATCATCATTCATGCCTGACAGATCTGGATTAACTTCATTATTATATATTATCTCTATTTTGTTTTAAAACGAGGAAGATCATCATCAAATTGTCAACCATATGCATCCCCTATCACTTTCAATCAATTATTAGCCAACGGTGGTATATTATGAGTGTTTAAGTTAAAAAAATTTTAATAAATACATTTTGTGATATTCAAATTTATAAATAATTTATTATTTACTTTTTAAAGGGGAGGGAGGAGGGAGTTTAGAGTAGGACACATGAGTTTAAAAACGTATGAACATACATATAAATGAACAGTTTGGTACACATCGCATCCTTGAAATTTGATTGCTTATTCTTTTTACCGTTAAATTCTATCGTTTTTTAATTGTTTTTTTTTCTATATATATCTTTTAGTAAATGTAAGATTATATTTTTAAAAAATAATATCTCTTGAACAGTTGATATTGAGTGGAGATGTGCAATTTGTACATGAGAATGAAAAAAAAAAATCTTATCTACATACACAAACATACATACATGTATAGTGTCGTGGGTAGCATTGAAAATTCAACAGAGAAAAAAAGTAATTGATTTAAGCAAAGGCTCAAAGAAGTTCACATGACTAACGAGGACACCTTCTTGTGACTTCATCCCATTCTTTGGGCAAAAAGCCAAAAGGGAAAGAGAGAAAACCAAAAGTAGAAAAGGCATGGGAGAACAAATACCATTTTTTATGATTTTGTGAATTCGGAGGGCTAAGGAATCAGGATCACTCATCACTCATCATCAGCCCATTGTTTTCATCTCAAGAATTTTTGGACAATTAGATTATAATTATGGTCAAGTTTTGTACTCTTTCTCTGTGTATGAATGACAACAACACTATTGTCTCTATACTCTATGGAGTATTGCTATCCTAGCCTAGGGATCACTCATCTCCCTATGATCAACAATACCCATGTCACTTGAGGTCATGCCATGGCTATTAGAATATATAAAATCGCCAAATTCATCTTATATGAAGTACGATATGATATGCTCTTATGTATCACGTTTATCTATAGTTGTATATTTTTTATATTATTTGTTTACATGATCTGTGGGAGCATGTGTTTCTTCTAGGAACAAGAGATAGAAATTAAAAGTTATATGTAAAAAATAAGCAAAATTGCTCTTCATTCTTATCTTATACTCTAAATAGTATGTTCTCTCACAAGTTACATAACTTATCTACATGACAAATATATATAGGTAAAATATAAAATCTGACTTCTGCTAATATTTATGCTAGGAGTACAGTATAGATTACCTCCTTTCCTTGTAAATAAATTACATGTTTGACCATGGTTGCCTCCTGTTTGTACATTTTTAACAAAGTTATATTTTTCCCCTATAGCAACTTACATATTTGACCTTCCTATTTGGAATTTTAAAAAAGCAATTGAAAGTAATATAAAAATTGACAAATAAATAAATAAATAAAATTTCACAAACTATTTAAAATTCGGGAGATAGATAGTTACATTAATTTTGTTAGGTGCAAGATATTTACAATAATTACGGGTATTTTGAGGTTGAACCCTGGAAAGTAGGTGGATTATTCAAGCCAACAGCAAAAAGAAATCCTAAGTGTGGCATGAAACCGAAACCAAAACCAAAATGTAAAGATTAAAGATCATCACATTATATTCGCCTTTAACTGCCAATTCCCACGTATACCCTGCTTTTTATTTTATTATCTACGTACCACATTGCTCCTCTTAACTTACTTAAACCCTTCTTAAACCTCCCTTCCCTTGAAGTCTCATCATCCCCTTCAAAAAATCAAAAACCCTAGTTTTCTCATTAATTCTGCATCCTTCTGATCATCTCTCTTTGATGGATTCAAGATATGAAGCATATTCATCCAAGATTGGCTTGATGACATCCACATTCAGTTTGAAACAGCCATTCAATTCCTTTTCTGTTGCTTTGGAAGCCTTCTCTGTCTGATTAAATAACCTTTCTCGTGATCATACCCTTAATTCTTTCATCGATCTTTCTCAAACTTGTTCATAACAACAGAAAAAAATCCACTCTTTGATCGTCTCTTTTCTGTTCTTTATGGGCATGGATTTGAACTCAGTTTCCATGTCTTCAACTGATGATGGTGATGATTTTGACATAGTTGAGAGAGACCCAACTGGCCGGTATGTAAGGCATGCGGAGATCTTGGGAGAGGGAGCCTCGAAGACGGTTTACAAGGCCTTTGATGAGGTCAATGGGACAGAAGTTGCTTGGAATCGAATTGAGTTATCTGAAGAGATAATCGAGTCAGGGACACAGCTTGAAAAGCTCTGTGCAGAAGCCAATCTGATGAAGTCCTTGAAACATGACAATGTGATCAGGTGCTTCCATTCTTGGATAGATACTCAGAACAAGACAATCAACATGATCACTGAGCTTTTCACGTCTGGGAATCTCAGATTGTACCGCAACAAACATGGGCTTCTTGATAACAAGGCAATCAAGAACTGGGCAAGACAGATCCTTAAAGGGCTAGATTACCTTCACAGTCATGAGCCCCCAATTGTGCACCGTGATCTCAAGTGTGAGAACATCTTTGTGAATGGGAACTCGGGCAAGGTCAAAATCGGGGATCTTGGGCTTGCAACAGTTCTGCAGCATGCTACTGCTCATAGTGTCATTGGAACACCTGAATTCATGGCTCCTGAGCTTTATGAAGAAGACTATGATCAGCGGGTTGACATATACTCTTTTGGCATGTGCATGCTTCAGATGGTGACCCGTGAATTGCCATACAGCGAATGCAAGAACCCAGCCCAGGTTTACAAGAAGGTTACCTTGGGTATAAAGCCAGCTGCCCTTGGCAAAGTCACTGATTCACAAGTGAAGGACTTCATTGAGAAGTGTTTGGCTCCTGTTTCAGAGAGAGTGTTGGCCATTGACCTCTTGAACGACCCGTTTCTTGGTTTTGGTGACTTGGGCATACCCACATGCAGTCCATCTCTGATAGAATCCATGTGTTCTTCAATTTGTTCACATAACCCGCATCATATGAGTAGCTCTCCTGCTCCTGTTGAACTGCTGAAGGTTGCTGTCACTGAGATCAATACAATCAAGTTAACAGGGAAAATAAAGGACAAGGATTCAATGTCGATGACCCTTTGGATAGCTAATTTAGAAAGCGAAGCACAGAGGATTGATTTTATGTTCTTTCTTCAAAGTGATACAGTGCTATCAGTCACAGAAGAGATGGCAAAGGAGCTGGAATTGTCAGCCGAATATCCTGTGTTGATAGCTGATTTGATGGCTGAGTTGATTTCAGAACTTGTGCCAGATTCTAAAGCAGAAGTTTGTCAGAAATTTATGAAATCTGAGGACAATTTGAACCTGAGAAACATGCCTGCAGAAGAATCTTCCCATGAAGAACCCGGCTCCCAAGAAGTTGTTCCTCCACAATTACTTCAATGTGATCCTGCAAGAGAGTCAGAATACACATGTTTACACATCAAAGACTCAAATAGCAGTCAGTTTGAGAATATGAGCTCTGATCAAGACCAGAAGCAGAATCATGATCACAAAGGATGCGATTCCGCTCTCAAAGATGAAGAAGATCTCCATGACAAGAGAGAAGGTGTCAGAAAAAGCCGTAAGGAGCTGGCTGGCAAGTTGCTCATTAAGTGCTTTAGGAAGCTGCTGTTTGGCTGTAGAAGCTAATTCTAGGTGTCATTTGTACTATTAGAAATATGAAATTTTTCGAGGGAATTGTTTTTAGTTAGGAGACAAAGGCTGCTTTTATTATGTAGTCAGTTTCCATGTAACTCTTTCAGTTAGGAGACCACCACTGCTTGTTATTATGTGGTCACTCAAATGTCAAACTTTACATATGTTTCAAATCTTCATTACAAATATGTCAGAATAGATATATTAACAGCGACAGTTCACTGGTTATTTTCTCTTCTCCAATACCAGATACCAAACCTATGACTAAAACATGAAGCAAGAACTTGATACAAACGATTAAGTAGCTAGTCAAAAGAAACTCTCCTTTAACAGAGGAGTATTCCAATTTTCAATGGAGTAATACTTCGCTATATTTGCAAATTATCTTTGCTACCTCACTTTTTCTGAAATACTATTTTCAATGGAGTAATACTTCACTATATTTGCAAATTATCCTTGCTACCTCACTTTTTCTGAAATACCAATCCTAGATAAGATCCATTAAGGACAGCAGTAAATGTTCAGTCTCATGCTAGATATTTTGGCTCAATCTATCTTCAAAGACATGAGAAAGTTGACAAAAACACAACTGAGAACAAAACTAAATAAGGCAAAACAACTCAAAAGTTCAGAAGCACAGAAATGAGTGATGCATTTGAAGTATCATAAAACTGAAATAAGTTAAATAACAAGTTATATATATAAACCTAAATTAAGCACCTAAAAGAGAGTTTAGAAGCATCCAAAGTAGACTCAGCCACACCATGAGCCAGAAAGATCGTACAACAAGTACCATCATCAAAGTAAAGCTGCTGAACAATTATCTTCCTCTTGACGATGCTGCTAATTAATTTTTTCACTATACATATGGCAGTAGCAGGAACAGACTTCAGCTACCGTAAGCTACAACCCTCCTTTCACCATGTCAAAACGAACATCTTTCCTTCTCGTGCTGCTCTAGTTCATGTAAAAATAACCAGTAATTGGGACATCAGCATGGTTGTGTAAAGTTGATAAAAATTTTAAGAGTTATTACCTAAAACAAGCGCAGATACAATTGATGGTCACAAGTGTATCTTGGGTATCCATGGGCAAAAAAATTTCAAAAAAATTCCAAATCAAAGTTGTATACATTTTTAAATTTTTATTAGACACTCACAAAAACTCATTAATGCTAGTTAGCCAAATTTAGTCTTATTTGTCAAATTAACAAAAGGGGTGATGATAATGTGTTGTAGCAAAATACTTCTTAAATATCTTATCTGTCTTAGCCTTAATTATACAACAATTGAAAGTTAATATATTATGTAATCAAAGTCACCAAATTTGTTAAAATTAATTATTAATTGTGTAGGTTTAGTACTTGTCTACTATGCCAACAGATATAAATACACCCTAATTGAATCAACTCTATTAGTGAATACGTATTATATGTAATTTTATAGTCATGAAAATTTATAAACAAAAAAAATCAATTATTAACATCTTTGTAATATTCAATTATATATAATATTTTTCAATTGAATAGATAATAATATAATTTTTATTCCAAAATAAGATACTACTTAAGAAGTCTATTGTACTAAGACAATTTTTTTCAATTTAATAGATAATAATATAATGTAACCCTAAACACTTTTTTCCAATTTAATAGATAATAATATAATGTAACCCTAAACACTTTTTTTGTAAAGGAGAAAAGCCCTTGAGAAAAAAGCACAGCAACAGGGGGATAATAAAAGTTCTGGTTAAGCGCAGGGTGGGAAAAATAAATAAAAAGACGCGTAAAAGCTAATAAGCAAAGCCAGGTAGAAATAGAACCCGGAAAAGTCGGTGGGAGTGGCTTGAGCTTGGAGCCCACGCTTGAAAACCAAAACCATTATAAAAGGCCACCCCTCTTCCATCTTAAACCCTTGTTAAACCTCCCTTGCCTCCCAAGTCCTGTCATCCCCCTTCAACAATCAAAACCCTGCTTCTCTCCTGATTCTACACCCGTCCGATGATCTTTCTCTCTCCCTCTCTCTCTGAATTTCAACCCCTCCACGGATTTAGGATTTGCAAAAGAAAAAGCAGATTCATTGAAGACTGCCTTGATGGTATCCACATTCACTTTCAAACAGGGATTCACTTCCTTTTCTGCTGCCTTGGAAGCCTTCTCTGAATAGATCTTTTTCTTCCATTCTCTGGTATTCGTCTCTCTTCTGTGTTCTTTTGTTGTGAGCATGGATTTCAACACAGTTTCCATGTCTTCCACCTCAAGCCATCACGAAAGTGCTGCTGCTGATGATGATTTTGATATAGTTGAGAGAGACCCAACGGGCTGGTACGTGAGATATGCGCGGATCTTGGGAGATGGAGCCTCGAATACAGTTTACAAGGCCTTTGATGAGGTTGATGGGATAGAAGTTGCTTGGAATCAAATAGAGTTATCTGAAGAGATCCTCAGGTCGGGAAACAGCTCGAAAAGCTCTGTGCAGAAGCCAATATGTTGAAGTCCTTGAAATATAACAATGTGATAAGGTGCTTTCATTCTTGGATTGATACCCAGAACAAGACAATCAACATGATCACTGAGCTTTTCACATCTGGGAATCTCAGATTGTACCGTGACAAACATGGGCTTCTTGATAATAAGGCAATCAAGAATTGGGCAAGACAGATCCTTAAAGGGCTAGATTACCTTCACAGTCATGAGCCCCCGATTGTGCACCGTGATCTCAAGTGTGAGAACATTTTGTGAATGGGAACTCGGGCAAGGTCAAAATCGAGGGTCTTGGGTTTGCAACAGCTCTGCAGCATGCTACTGCTCACAGTGTCATCGGAACGCCAGAATTCATGGCTCCTGAGCTTTATGAAGAAGAATATGATCAGCGGGTTGACATATACTCTTTTGGCATGTGCATGCTTCAGATGGTGACCCGTGAGTTGCCTTACAGCGAATGCAAGAATCCAGCCCAGGTTTACAAGAAGGTTACCTCAGGCATAAAGCCAGCTGCTCTTTGCAAAGTTGCTGATGACGGACTTCATTGAGAAGTGTCTGGCTCCTGTTTCAGAGAGAGCGTCGGCCATTGACCTCTTGAAGGACCCCTTTCTTGCTTTGGGTGACTTGGGCAGGACCACATGTAGTCCTTCTCCGATCTCTGTGTTCTTCAATGTGCTCATCTAGCGCACATCATATGGACCGCTCACGTGCTCCTGTTGAACAGCTGAAGGTTGCTGTCACTGAGAGGAATACATTCAAGTGAAGAGGGAAGATGAAGGATAAGGATTCGATTTCAATGACCCTATGGATTGCTGATTTAGGAAGTGAAGCACACAAGATTGACTTTGTGTTCCTTCTCGAAATTGACACAGCACTTGCAGTCACAGAAGAGATGGTAAACGAGTTAAAGTTGTCAGCTAGAGATGCTGCATTGATCTCTGAGTTAACGGTGGAGTTGATTTTCGAACTTGTTCCAGACGCTGAAGCTACAGTTTGCTAGAAATCTACAAAACAAGAGGATGACTTGAACCCGAGAAATATTCCTGCAGAAGAATCTGCTAACGATGACCAGGGCCTGCAAGAAGTTGTTTCTCCCCAGTTAGTTGAATATGATCCTGCAAGAAAGTCAGAGTATACATGTTTAAGCAGCAAAGACCCAAACAGCAGTCAGTTTGAGAATTTGAGCTTTGATCAACAGCAGAAGCAGAAGCATGACAATAATGGATGTAATTCCAAGTTCAAGCATGAAGAAGATCTTGATGACAAGAGAAAAGCCGTCAAGAAAAGCCACAAGAAGATGGCTGGCAAGTTGCTTATTAATTGCTTTAGGAAGCTGATGTTTCGCTGCAGGATCTAATTGTAGTTTTCATTTAGTATACTTCACAATATGAAAGTTTTCCATGTAATTCTTTCTAGTTAGGAGACAAATGCTACCCCATGTAATTCTTATTAGTTAGGAGACGAACACCGCTGTTTATTATGTGGTCACTGAAATGTCAAGATTTACGCATGTTTTGTGATCTTCGTAACAAAGATATTAGAATCGATATATTAACAGGAACAGTTATCGCCAACCATAATTCACCGCCCACTTTGACCATCTCTTATCTTACCTGAACTAGTTCCAAGAGCACAAACATTTCTCAGCTCTAAATCATTAAGTAGAAGAAGAAGAGAGTCCTTCCAACTAAATTAACCTAGCCTAAAAAAATAATAATTGAAGCACAGATATTGGATTGTCCTCAGGAAATTTACAGGGAGACGACCAGAACTAGTATTCAAAAATCATAGTCTTTAGCTCTGAAACTCCACAAGAAGGTTATAAGAAGATAAACCAGTTGCAAGCAAAGGTACTTACGAGTGCGGCAGTTCACTTCAAAGTCTAGATCCAGCACCAGATTTCGAAGTGTTAAAAAGGCTCATTCCCAACATATAGTTCACAAAATCAGCGTATGTACCCCTTGTTCGATGCTCAAGGGAAGACAAATAGCCAGCTTTCTGGAGTCCATACATCATCCTATACACGTGTATACTAATGCAACCATGAATCCTTCATAATAGAAGAAAAGACTTCACTTCCCCCAGTGAAGCTCATGTGCTGCACTCAATGTCGGTTTACAAGTAGGGAAACACCATATCATCCTTTTCCCCCACTTGGCTATCAAAGTAACTTGTCACTACAACTTGAGCATCTCATCTGGTTCTAATTGGTATATCTGCTCGTTTTAGAGATCACAATGTACAAGGTAGCTGAAATTAATTTTCGTTCTTCATTCCTAAAGCTGACTTGAAATTTTCAAACAAAGAAAATAAAAGAAAGTAGGCATTCTACTACATAGGATAACAAGAATTGCTAGAGTTTTAGATAATCATCTAAACATGATCCTATAATTTACTCAAAGCATGCTAGTTCAGTGATTCTAGGAACTGAACAACTGCATAATATAAACATGAAGAAGAGCTAGACAGAAATGATAAGATACAAAGCCAATAGATTGGCCTTAAACAATGGGAGTATCCAATTTTCAATGAAGCCATCTTTCAAAATATGTGCAAACTATCCTTCCTAATGCTTTTCTGAAGTGGCAACATCGAATATCATTCATTATGAGTAGGGGTGAGTGGTTCGGATACCCTGACCCTGAATTTTAGGAACCTGACCCTGAACCTCGGGTTCCAGTTCCGGTTCCAGGGTACCCTGTTCACACCATTATTCTTATAAAACAAAAAAACTTTAAGGCTTTAAAAACTTACAAACATCAACTCACATTAATCATTTAATTAGCTAAAATTCAACAAGCAAACAATTAAATACCACAATTTTTAGTAATTTTTACAAAATCAAAGTCGGTAATAGAAACAACGTTTTTAAAGGGGGATGTGATCAAAATCTTGCAAAGTCTCTTAAAAAACTAATACAACCAAATGTCTCAAGTTCATTAACTAAATTTAAATAAAAATAATGCAACTTTTAAACTTCCATTGCATCTTCAACGTCAATAACTTATCCATCACTTGTCGATAAGATTTATGAAATATAAAATAAAATACCCTTTAAACGGTTCCAGGTTCCGGTTCCATGATTTCATTTTAGGAACCTTACCCTTACCCGTTTGAACGGTTCCTAAATTTTAAAAACCTTACCCCTGCCCGTTTGACCGGTTCCGATTCCGGAACCTTAGCTGTTTGACCAGTTCCGGTCTGGTTCTAGGGTACCCATAAGTCATGCTCACCCCTAATTATGAGGACAGTAGAGTACTTTAGTAAATATTCAGTTTCATGTCAGATACTTGAAGTCAATCTACGCTTCATAAGCATGAGAAGTTGATATCAATATGACATAGATGAGAACCAATAGTAGGCAAAACAACACAAAAAGTTCTGAAGCACAGAAATGAATGATGCATTTGAGGTATCATAAAACTGAAATAAGATTAAATAATCAAGTTAGACTAACTCAAAAAAGGTACCTAAAGGATTTTAGAAGCATGTAGAATGGAGGCAGATCATGTCCATGAACAAGAGAGATCCTACCAAAAATCACCACAAGAACAGGTACCGTCCTTGAAATGATGAAACCTGCTGACATCTCGAACAATAATCTCCCTACTGACAATGCTGCTAATGAATTTTAGAACTGTGTGGCAATCCCCGCAAATACGTAAATTCTTCACTATGTGTATGGCTGAACCAGGAACAGACTTCAGCAACCCGTAAGCTACAGCCCACCGTTCACTATGCCATAATAAATGCCTTTCCTTCTCATGCTGCTCTAGTTCGTGTAAAACATAAGTAGTATCTGGGACATAACCTCTTTTTCTCATCTCTTCATCGAGCTCCTCGAGCAAACCAAGAAGTTGATCCTTCATAAGATGAGAAGACTCCCCTGCATAGAACACCTGACTCTCCTTCGCAAGTTCAATACAACTATAGCCAGGCTCTTTCCTAAAATCCATTACTGACATCAACTTCCTCAATTTAGACACACTTTCCCACATAGAAGCTGCAGCATATGTGTTAGAAAGCAAAATGAGGGTGGAAGGATCTTTCGGACCCAAGCATAACAAATGATCAGCTACCCTGACTGCAATTTTGGTATTTTTATGATGCCTGCAAGCACTTAATAAAGCAGCCCAAGCAGCTTCATCAGGTTCATAAGGCATTGTCTTCAGGAGTTCCTCAGCTTCATCAAGGAGGCCTGATCTGCTTAGAAGGTCCAATAGGGTCGTGTAATGCTCTAGAGAAGGGCTAATTCCATACTCCTTAGTCATTGAATCAAAAAGGTGCCGACCTTTGCTAACTAAACCCGCATGGCTACAGGCATAGATCAATCCAAGAAATGTCACTTTGTTTGGTTTCACACCATCCAACACCATCTCATCATAAAGTGACAGTGCTTCTTTTGCTTGACCATGTTGGGCAGTCCCAACTATTATTGAAGTCCAAGACACAACATCCCGTTTGCACATATTCGTAAAAACACCTTTTGCCGCCAAAAGGTCACTGCATTTGGCATACATATCAACCAGTGCATTAGAGATGACTAAGTTACGTTCAAAGCCAAAGGCTACAACCAAGCAATGAACTTGCTTCCCCAGCTCTAGCATCGCCATATTAGCACATGCTGCAGTAATGCCTGAAAGTATGAATGGATCAATACCATGATCTGTTTCTTTCCTCATTTTCATAAAAACATTAAATGCATCTGTCCAATGACCACTTTGCACCAACCCAGATATCAAAGCACTCCACGACAACAAATTTTTGGCAGGCATCTTGGAAAAAAGCTCCAAGGCATTTGCTTTTCGCCCAGTTCGGGCATAGCCAGAAATCAGAGCCGTCCAAGAAATCGTATTTGTCAGCCTAATCGAATTGAAAACTATCCTAGCGTGATCAGGGAACCCACATTTGGAATACATATCAACAAGCGAGGACTTGACGACATCGTCATCATAAAAGGGTGACCGAACAAAGTGAGCATGCACTTGTTTGCCTAGCCGAGTATCACCTAGGCTAGCACAGGCTTTAACTAGGCTAGCAATCACAAAATGGTCAGGAAGTAACCTGTCTTGATTCCACATCTTTGGGAAAATGGAGAGCGTTCTGTGGGGAGACCAGCATAGTTGTGGGCAGTAAAAGTTGAAGTCCAGGAGACAAGGTCCCTCTGCGGCATTTCATCGAACATTTGAAGGGCGTCACGGATAGCCCCACACTTGCCATACATCTCGAGCAGGGATTTGGGCAGTGGCCCATATTGATGGAGGCCGAGTTTAACGATCTGGGCATGGAGTTTTTGGCCGAGAGAGAGAGAAGTGCGCTTCGCACAGGCTCCAAGTTGGTGGACAAAGTGAGAGCAAAGCATTCAACTTTGAGTTTTTTCGTGGGGAAGCGATGGTGATCGATCAGGGTTTCTAACTGGGACGAAGGGAATCGCAATGAGCAAAATCTCAGCAGAATAATGCCCCTTTTTTCTGCAATTTAAACGGTTGAAGCTTCGATGGTTCGATATACGTCTCGCTATCTTCCCTGCTTGGAACTTGGCGGGTAATTTTGAGTAATGAAAGGAGCTGTTTCGGGTAAAAATACTAATCGTAATATTGATTATGATTCATCAACTCTTACCAATAGACCCAATAAAATTCAGGTTTATGGTGAATTCTGGATATAATACCAAATTCATTGTGGCTCACAGGGTGTTACCAGCTAATTGGAAAAATGGCATGATTTATGAAGCTGCGTCATAGCCCAGGAGAACATCTATCATCTTCCCTGTGATAAAAGCACTTGGTAAAATCCATGGCCCATGATTGTGGATTTGTGGGCTTCTTATATTTGTTGTGTGTTTGAAATAAGAAATAAATAAAATAGTATAATAATTACGGGTTTGCGCCTCTGTAAAATAAATAAATAAATATGAATTTATTCACATTTGCAAACCCCTAGCCCCTTTTGTAGCTTTGTGGAATAATATTTCCACATGTAATAACTTTTATCAATAAATGTTTATTATGCACTTTTGTGGGGTCAAATTGGTCATTATTTAACTGTTTTGGGCATGTTCATATTCCTTTCCATCTTTATAACTCCTTTTTCAGTAAATAATAAATAAATAATCTGAAATAATGATAATTATAAATACATAAAACTAGACAGAGGCAACATCAAAGGTCAAAACCCAATCAAAAGAAATTTTCTTGCATTTCAATGGGCTTGAAGAAACTGTCATTTACAAGATATTATTGGCTACAAATTACTACAAGCCAAGACTAATTCACCACCATAAGGGCAGGAAAATAATTGGAGAGAGAAAGGGGGTAAAAAAATGATGGTTTGTTTGTATGGATGACTATTAGGGGGCCACTATGCAGCTCCTATGTTGGCTATTTGGCTATATGGTTGTATATTCACCTGTATAAATTGGCTATTTGGTCTCTAAATTTAGCTTCCACTTGGTCTCTTCGGATCTTCATCGTTGGTGTCATTAGACCGTTATCAATCTGCAATTACAAAGAAAGCATCGATCACTACGACCTTATTGAGGACGAACATGAACATAAACAAAAAACACACTCGTTTGTTTTCCTAAAATTATGTCAAGTTATTAAAAATTTACGTACAGTGAAGGGCTCATCCACGATCAGAATTGGCCCAACATGAAATGAGCACTTTGAAGACCTGCAATTATATCAACAACGTTTACAATCCAAATGACAGCTCAAAACTGATGAAAATGCAGTTAGGTAGTCCTGCTTTCGAAAGTTAGAGCCATTGCATACATGGATTAAATGGTCCGATAAAAGACGTATGGATAGTTAAGTCATTGCTCCGATGTAAGTATGAAAATGTTTCTTAGTTTAGAGCATTATGTACACATACCAGGTCCTCAGTTCCTGATATAGTAGGTTGGTCAATATCTCCCTGCTAAGTTCATTGGCGTCTAGATCTACAATGGACAATTTCTTTGCAGCCTGAAGAGCCTTTTCTTTGTTCGGAACAATAACGGCTCCAAGACGCCTTTGGTCCTGAATAGGATACACGTACGCCAGTCATCATGAAATTATCTATGGAAACCAAATTCAGCAAAAGTACAACGAAAGAGAGAGATGATTTACCTGGCCTACGACGACAATCTGTTGAACCAGACTACTTCTCATGGCAGCTTCTTCGATCTCCGAAGGCTCCACATTTTCACCTAGTCGATATATGCATATGTCACTATTGCAGTCAAAGACTATCTGAGGGTCTAACTGAAACAATCTGTGGCAGGGCCTCAAGGGTCCCTAGACCCTGATTTAGCAGGATCAAGACTAGAAAATGGTGGTTGTTACACAAAGTGACATGATAGAACCACATAGTAAGAAAAGCAATGGAAATAACAACTTATCAATTCACCTGTAGAGAGAACAATAGTATCCTTGGCTCGTCCTTCGAGAACCAGAACACCTCCACAAAGGCGACTTCGTCCCGATGAATGGCATGGTGCAATCCAACCTAAATCTCCAGTATTTAGCCAACCATCATCATCTAAAACTTCCTTTGCAGCAGTGGGGTTCTGAAGAAACATGACAAAAAGATTGATCAACCATCACTATTTTACCATCTCTCTACAATGTCATCATTATATGATACAAAAATTACAGAATAGAAACCCTGGTGTGCCCTGTCGAATTACTTTTCTGTTTCCCATTTCTTTTTCTACAATTGTGTGTTGGGGTGGGGTGCTGTAACTGGCTACTGATTCACAAAATTTACGCACCACATGAACTGAATTTCAAAAGCTTGGAGTCGATTAAAATATATCAGACATAAGAAAGAGGTACCTTATAATAGCCTTTCATCACTTGTGGGCCCCTGACTTTTACAATACCTTTGGAACCCGGCGGCTGAATTTCATCAGTATCAGCATCTACCACTTTAATCTCTGTATGCCGAAGAGGATGGCCTACCGATCCTAAAACCTTTATTTCGAGAGCACATACAACCAATAGATGCATTACAACAATAGCTTTGGAGACTTGGTATTCAAAGAGGAAGTAGATAAATTTCATGCAAAGAACTAAAAGGTGGATCAATGAAGCTACTAACATTACAAGCTGGGCGTCTACAAGAAACAACAGGAGAAGATTCAGTCAGCCCATATCCATTTTGCACTAAAATACCAATAGCCTGCAAACATAAAACTAAACAATTGAGGATGAAAATCCATGATCAAAGCTCAGCTCAGAAAATGGTGGGATATCTGACCTCAAAAAACTTGTCAATATGCAAAGGCAGACTACCACCTCCACTGATGCCTGCCTGCAAAATTCAGAGAAACCCATAAGGTTTAGTCTGGACTCTGAAGACTAAGAGTTCTAAATATAAAGATCTCAATTACTTGAAACATTTCGTTCTGCATTGCCTAATTAGCGAAGGTGCATGTCAGTGAAAATTTGCAGTATAGAAAGGAGCTATATTCCCTGTTCATAAGCATAGTTACCTATAAATGGTACAGATTTAGAAGAAGCCCAATAAAATTAAATTCAACCAATCAATCCAAGTCCCATCCTTTTTTCTTGGGTGGGGGAGGGGAGGTTATAAGTAGCTTCACCCCTAAAATATAATTGTGGGGACTGGGGAGGTTGTTACTGGTAGACCCTGGCTGAGAATTTTTATTCAATAAAGGATGTTGATCTTTGGGAATGAAAGAACCACAAAAATTCTTCAAGGACCAAAAGGCAAACTTAGAGATCTGGCACAAGGCGTAGCCCTCACAAATTGTTATCACTTTGAAGTCCAAGTACAAGATTACACAGCAAAGGAACAGTACGAACCAGGAAGTCGAAACCAAATACCAACAAACAGAACCAAATCGAAATCCACACCTTGGAGTACCACCTAGGGGCCTATGAGGGTCATATGCAAACAAATAATTTTAAAAAAAAAAAAAATCACATTTCGATTAGAATTCTGGCAGACCTTTGTTATTCCAATCGCAGATTGTATTTTGCTATATAACAGCTTCTTAGCCAATGTGTGAATTGGCCACAAAACTGCTGCAGCTATTCTTGCCCAAAGACAATCCACAATATCAACGAAGTAACCCTGTCGCTTTTGCTCCTTAGTCAGATATTTTCCCTACATAAAAGAGAGATGGAAACAGAAAACTAACAAACATTAAGGATCAGTGGATCACATGATGCAACCACATTTTAAAACGCAAAATTATCCACAATTGAATAGAAGACTTAGCATGAAGAATCTTTAACTGAATAAAAAAACTGAACTCATTTACACAGAAAGATCTGGAACAAGGTTAAGACAGAAGCAAATTGCTCAAATGACATACCTCGTAAATTCTCTTGAACTCCATGTATGCCAAACTAATCTTTAAGAATGCAAGTGCAATAATTTTACGAACAGCAGAGCTACTATCTATCTGTTTCTGAATAGAACTGCAAGAAACAATGTTACAAGAACTTCAAGAGCAGATAGAGCGAAATTGCAATGCTACAACTAATGAAACAAAAACAGACATTTAAGTCTTAATTTCATTGGACCTCAAGGTGACTCTATGGCAATAATAAGAAACTTATGGGGAAATTCTTTCAGGAGATGCCAAATGGAAATCCACCAACCTGTGAAGTGTTTCAAACACCAATGGAACAGAAACCAGGTAATCAGGTTGATATCTCTTCAAATCTTCCTGTTGGCATCAGAAAAAGAACACCTAAGAAAAATAGTAAACTATGCAAGCCAGTAAAAAAATCTAAATGCATTTCCAGACCTTCAAGTAAAAGTCAAAGGTGGAGACACACAAAATTTCAGGATGATACCTTTAGGTTCTTCACATTTGTGTACACCTGCTCTATCCCATATGTGAACATGAAATACTCGCATGCTCGTTCATAGGCATGCCAAGGAGGTAGCATACTGAGAAATCTATCTTCAGGTTGAATAGGAGCAATGTCCCATAAAGTCTTAATCTACAAAGATTGAAGCAGGAAGATAAACAATTAGACAATATTGTTGTTGCCCCGCAGAAGATGACTGACAAGGATTAGAAGTAGAAAGAATATAAAGAGTTTAATGAGAGTACAAGTAAAAGAACAACCACCCCCCCAAACAAAAAAATCCCAAAAAAAGAAAGAAAAGAAAAAAAAGGACAAAATGAAGGATGAAGTGCTTTCTTCCTTTTGCTATAGTAGTATTCAATACCTTCCAAAACTAGGGTTCAACAGAAACATCCTCTCTACAGTTCAGGCTCTGTATATCACTCCGTCTAAGTCTAAACCCCAAGGTATAATTTTTATTTATTTGTAACAATTATTGTATATGTATCGCATCAAGCTTTTGCCAACAAACCAACATCAGAAAGCACAACACACTGAAATTTCCAACATGGTTAATCATGCAAGCACTAGATTTCCCTCTTTAATTATTTATTTATTTATTTGAGAATTTTGGATGTTCCTGGCCTAAATTGGATAGCCAAGTGTCCATATCCATGTTAAAGTGTCAATTGTCTAATTTGATATTTGATGAAAGTAATGCAGCTTGAATGACATAAATAGTATACAGTAATCTGAAACAAGCTAGCAGCGCAAATTTTATGTTTAACCATAATCTTTTTCTGTCCTGCTTCTACAACACCCCCGGGGGTTTTCTTTCAGAAAGATGAGAGAAAAGAACCATAGTAATATAATCACCATAAATAAATGGAAGTTAGGAAATTGCTCGTACCTGGTGCAGAAGATTACTATGGGTAATCATTACACCCTTCGGGTTGCCAGTGGTCCCACTAGTATATATTAATGTGGCAATGTCATCAGAGCTTATTGGCTCATAAGCATACTGTTCCCCTGAAATCACACCATAAAACTGGTCATTCATACAAAGATATTTTTATGTTGATAAAACATGAAAGAGGACATTGTGCTCTAATAACAGAATTATATCTTTGGAGAATTAGGGGGAGAACAAAGAAATGCAGAGAAAAGTTAAGAAACTCTGACAGGGAAGCAGCATTTCCAAATTCCAACTAAAGCCTAGAGCCTCCTATAGCAGCAAGTCTCAAAGAAGATGAACGAAGGGGGAAAAGCAGTAATTTTCAGTTTCTCAATTGCTATTCATTTTAGTTTTAGGTCTGCTGATTTTAGTATTTGCAAATTCTGAGTGCTAGTTTACTATTCTCTTCTATAGAATGTTTTAGTTTCATAATTATGTCTCATGAATTTCAAGACTCGAAGAATGCAGGATTCTTACTAGCATTACAAGACAGACAAAAAAACGCAAATATTATATTCAAAAATAATTGGCACATAATATTTCAAGCATGTTCTTAGGAATGAGTTCTTTCCAATTAAAGCTTAGATCAAGAATAACCGACTGTTTCCTGCCTTACTAGCATCATGAGAATCAATCAGAAGTTTCCGGCTCTCTTTTCCCATTTCTACTATCTCAGTATAGTTGAAAACTGGGAATTTATCTGGTACTTCTCTGTTCAAGTCCGATTTCTCTCCCCAGAGCAAAATCACAAACTTTACTGTTGCTTGATCAATAAACAAGTCCGCCATTCGATCAAACAATTGAGGACTCTCCACAATGAGTGCAACACTGCAGTGAATTTTTATGAAACATCAATCATACTATTTACCTCTCTAGAAGCAGAAAACTGAAAAGAGAGATACAACTAAACTTTGTGGAGAAATGTTGGATATAACTGAGAAAAACAAAAATGATGGAGGAACAGAAACACAATGGCAATCTAGGGGCATTCAACCACTATTCAAGATTTTCCTCGACTAAGCCCTCCTTACATTGTACTTTTCTGTGATTCCAATGAATTAGTGAGTGGTACAAAAAGTTCAAATCCTTCATTATGCTTAAAAAGATTATCAGAAAAGCCTCATCAGTGGAAAAAAGGCTTTATTAGAAACATATATTAAATGAAACGGAACAGCTCAAAAATAACAAACGACCGGATGCATTTCAGAAGAACTTAATGCCATTCTTGTCTAACTTACCTTTCAGAATGAGTGTATATTTGCAACAGTTCTTCTGTGGATGACCTTGAACCTCTTACAACATTGATAGCACCCATTGCCATAGAGCCTATACCCATTATCAGTTTCCTTAGGGTAAGAAATGACAAGTTGTACTGGGACTTTGGATTCTGACAATTTTATCAGTCATAGCCATCCACTTAGAACACAATGTTATAGGAGAATGACCACACACCTTGATCAGCAATTAACCATCGACATGAATTATCTGCAAAAAGTGCAAGCTTTTCTTCTGGCTTTGCTCCAACAACTCTAAGGCCTTCAGAGAATTCCAAAATTTCTTGCTCAACCTGCAAGGTGAACACCACATATGACAACAGTCAGTAATCATTATTGACAAACAACAATGACAGCAAGGTACAAGCATGTACAGGGCATCACGTTGCATATTGAAAGTCCATGGTAATACAGGAGTGAAAACACCACAAAATGTAGCACATCAAAACCTTGGAACACATTTCAAACAGATACTATCCAAGCAATCTATCACAACACGTGTACAACTACATTCTTGCATGAATGCAAATACAGTCCATTATGAGAAGGAGAAAAGGAAAAAGTAAAAAAGAAAATCATCAAAGAAAAGAGAAATGCAAACAAAAGAATCAAAATAAGGAGATCCAAGGGACTGACCTGCTTATAAGTCAGCTTAAAAGGAGGTTCATGATATGGATCTACTAAAGCTGTCTTATCACCATACTTTTCAGCAGCAGTTCTCCAAATATCAGGAACAGCTTTCCAGTCAGCAGAGTCCAATGGAGCTCTGCTGGATAACATTTCACATTCTAGTAAAGGCGAATACCTCCTTTTTGCAATTCCTCTGTCTGTCGAAGAATATCTTTTAGAACAACTGGTGGAAAGAACTTCACTTTGCAAATGATAACAAGATGTTCATTACAAATTGTAGATCTTAATTCCAATTTTGGAAAAGCCAAGGACGAATATCTCTTAAAAGGTACTAAGCTGAGTGATGAGTTCCCTAGTAAGTACAAGAGGAAATCTTATTGTTACTTGGATGCAGTTGCCAACATGCCCAAAGCAGCCCAGAAGTATTGAATGACAAAAGAACTTAGCAACGCCATAAGGATACAAAAGCTAGAAACTATACTTTCTAGACCACAATAGACATTGTGAGGACCACAAACAGGGAGGCCAAAGTCCAAAAGACAAGACAAATCCAATAGCTTGGCAGTCTAATAATAATTAATTACATTGGAAAGTTTTTTACTAAGAAAAACAAAACTCTTGGTCCAGAGAGAGAATGAGGGTGACGGCATCAAAGTGTTTATCCACCACTATGAACAACAAAGACAGGAAACCTCCATCTGCCACCAAAACCTATGAATAGGTCTAGCAGCATCAGTGATAGCAACCCATTCTCTTTTGATGGTCGTTAAAATGAAAATCATGTTCCAGATAGCATGAGATCGATCAAATGAAATATACCACAAGGAAAGACAGCTCAAAAAGCATCACCATCATAGCAGTGCAATTATGTTTCCTCAAATATAACTGCCCTAATCCAGCTTTCTAAAGACCATGAACATTCAATCTCTACACATCAACAGATATGATATCTAAAATCTAGACTCGTCTATGGGTAGGCATTGCTCAACCTGATGCTTAGTTCATCCTCTGGCCCTTGTAGCTGCAGCTTTGTCTATAAACCAATTCCACAGCTAAAAAAGGGCTTCCATAGCTCCAATGTAAATCCCAACTCTTAAAACAATTAAAATCGCCAATACCAACTCCAGGGATTTCACAACACCCTTCCCCTCCCAAACCCAAATGCCACATAACTAAGGAAAGAGACATCAAGTCTTACTTCAAGGACTTGGTTCTCTGTTTGTACATGTCTTTTCCAGAGGGCTCGTTAACATATCACAGGGTAGCTTAAGCAATTTCAATTCACCTCATATGTTGCCTCGCTAGTATAGACGGAACGGAACAGAGCAGAATATATAACGGAAAGGCCAAAAAGGAAAGGTGACAATCAAGTTACCTTATTAGTAGTCGTCTCACAATAAAAACAGATAGGCCTACATCGATAAACCCCATGTTGTTTCCGATACAGACGAGCAGAATTGTTGAATACCCATTTGGTTTTAGATGGTAAAAACTGGAGGACGTGTGTTTGATTATCAAAATAGTTGAAACCCAACCTAGAAGCTAACGAGATGCTCGTTATAGCCATTAGCACCACAGGGGTGCTGCTCTAGTAACTGGGTTTTGGAGAGAGAGAGACTTGGTGATGAGCTGAAGAGGATGAAGAATCAAGAACGACGATGGGGTTTGATTACCCCAAGGATAATGGAAAAATAATATGGCACAGACAAAGAGTAGGAGTCTTTGTCACTTGTCAGCGACATGGAATACTTCTTGAAATTTCCAAGAAGATGATGCAAGTGAGAATCCCATTTGCATTTTCCGCGTGATTCATTTGTATCTCCATCATATTATCCCGCTGATTCTGCAATATTTTGAGATAAAATGTCATGTTCTTGGGTGCGTTCACGGTTCACCAACTACCGATATTTAGGCACAAAAGGTCAAGATAGGAAATTCATATCAATAATAGTTAATTTTGAAAACCCCTTAGTAATTCTATATCTGAAGATAACGCAAAGGAGAATATAATATTATTAGAGATAAGTAAGTAATTATTAAGCAAATCAAGCATAATTTGAATAGTAAAAATATTGGATATTATCTTGCCATTAAGGTGACAATAGAGGATATTATCTTGCTATTAAAATGACAATAGATAATATATAGTTCTCGACTGTATTTAAATTATTTTATAATAATGTGTATCTTGCTATTAAGGTGACAATCAATAATATATAGTCCTCTTCAATGGACCATATTTAAATTGTTTATAATAATTTGTCTCTCTCACCCCTTTACTTTGTTTTTATGTACATTCTTAACTTGTCTTTACCACACAAATTTTTTTAAAAATCTTTTAAAAACTAATAGAAGAATTTCAAATATATATATATATATATATATATATATATATATATATATATATATATATATATATATATATATATATATATATGACCTTACTCAAAAGAAGAAGCAACAAATTTTGTGGTAAAAAAGGGGGAAATAATTTGTTTACAAGTGTACAATATACAAAATATAACTTAGTTATCTGAAAAAGAGTTCTTTTGTCATAGAGCATCTTTTCTCTCCCAGTTCACATCCTACATATACATCTCAATCCTCTAACCAAAATCATGTGTAGAACCAAAGACACAACCAACCACCTATGCTTTATTTGCTCATAAGATTTTACAGAACAACTAAGAACTAGAAGCGGAAAAGAGAGAAACAAATATGTCAACAAGTAAACTATTTCATCGAACCTTGCTTTATATAGAGCCACCAAATTCAACGAGGCATGTTCCTTCCAGAATTCGGCCAAATCTCTCACTCGAATAGAACTCTTCAAGCTTTTTACCACTGTTATTGAAATTCCATTGAGTTGAATGAGTACGAAACCCCTAAAAGTTTCGCAAGAATGCTTGCTTGGGTCTTTAAGAAAAGATTATTGATCATTGTAAATACAAAGTTTGAGGATAGGAATATTCATGTGGAGGTCAAATTCCATAACTTTCTTCTTCCTCTTGGCACGGAGGCTTCCACTTTTCAACAAGCGGGCTAAGCACATTTACAGCATGTCCCATGTCAGGTCTTTGATGAGGTTCTTGAGTTGTACAGTAGCCTGACAACTCAACTACCCTAAGGATGCTCTTATATGTTTCCTTATCAGGGTCAAGAACACTATCGATTGCCTTGGAATTGAGTCCTTGTTGATTAAGATTCTACGGAACCATGTCACCAAATGAGATCTTTCATCTTGCATTGTGTCATTGAGGGCTTTTCTACCAGTGATTAGTTCCATCAGAATTACTCCAAATGCATAGACATCAATTTTGACAGTCACTCTTCCAGTAACTGTCGAAAAAAGTACAAAAAGGCATACAAAAAGTACGGTAGTGTTTAGGCTTACAAGGGCGATTGATTGTCGATCATCGATATCAATTTTCTTATGATTGAATCAAAATTAGTTGTTCTGGCTCTGTGGATTACACCTTCATGCTTTCTACCAGACATTCAAGCCTCATTGTTACTCAGGTCGTTCCATTGTGGCTCATTTAGACCGTTACGGCTAGCAATACCATACAAGTTAGTCTTATCGACTTTTACAGTCATGAAGATATCTTGTGTTATTGAACTGTAATTACATGCATATAAGAATACCAATAGTTAAGGAAATGGTAAATAAAATGCAAACTCGATATTATGTAATATATATAAAATATGTATTACATAATATATTATTTATATATGGCATAAAGTCCTTTGCGTGTTGTAGAGTCATGTTCACCAACTATGGCTCTAGGTACTTAATTTTTAGAGCTATTTGATCATCGGCTTGATTATTCTCCCATTGAGCCTCAATGGTAGACGTTACTCTTTCGGATATATGACACCATTGTTTAAAAAGTATTTTATATAAATCTAAAAACTGAATATCAATATGCAAATTGGCTGCAATTGCATTTTGGATATATCTGCTTATTATTGAGAAACGAGCACCCTCCAAAATGTGAACTACTATAGTCATAAATGATCTTCGACGATCATTCCTATACGACCAGTTTATAACGGTAGTGTTTAGGCTTATGGGGCCGATCGATTGTCGATTATTGATATCAATTTTCTTATAATTGACATCAAAACTAGGTTATGATCTTGACATGTATATTTGTAACTAAATAGATGTAAAATTTCTAAATTTTATTCTGAAATTGATAAATATAAGTAAACTCAGGTCCAACTTAAAATTTGTTAAACTGATTAAATAGATGTGAAATTTTTAAATTTTATTCTTAAACTAGTTTATTATCTTGACATGTATATTTGTGATCATTATATTCATAAAAGCTATCTTCAAGATTTCTACAAGCTATGAGCCGATGGAGGTTTGTTTTTATGATTGAGAACTAATGCTTTATCTCCATTTTGTTTTGTTTTTGCTAATTATTGTTAGACACTTGGTCAATATTATGCTCCATACTTGGGCGAAAATATATACAATTTACAACTTCAAAGAGAAGATTTCATTTGTGGAAATTATTTTACATTTTGTGACTTAGAAGGGATTAAAATAGTTAGGATTTGAGATTTTTGAATACTCTTTTCACATATAGATATAATAATATGTGAATAATTATCCAAACTTGATACATAAGAAAATTATATCACACTCCAATTGATCGCAATAAATAATTTGACCAAATTAAAACGGCTATTAAAATTATTATTTGAACTGTTCCACTAAGCATGATTCCTTTTCATCAAAAGAAAAAAACATGATTCCTTTCTATCAGCAGAAAAAATAACAAAAAGCATGATTCCTAGAGCCCTTGTCCAAACCAATACCAAGAATTTGCAGGAATTATTTTGCTAGGTATAATGCTTTTTTGTGCCAAATTAAATCATAATGTATGCTACTATTATACATGTTGCTTTTAGAAAGGGAAATAGTTTATTTCGAAAGTCCAATATTGTGATTTAATTTGATTGCCCCATTCAAGAAAAAGGGATCATAATTCATAAGCATATGCATTACTTCATATAGCAAAAGTTGCTTAAAATAAGCAAAATTGTTTTTTCGGTACAAATTAAGCAAACACATGGTGTTGTTGAAGATGAAAGTGATATTCCACACTTTTGTACTTGAATCACATGGAAACCAATAGCAAGCCTTTAATCTTGATAGGATTGATATGATAATGCTATAATTAAGTGTAAAAAATAGTTTACAATTATCACAATAGGGAAGAAAAAATCGAGTTGAACATCGAGTACGGTTAGTTCTTAATTATAATTTCAAATTTGTTAGACGAGGCATCGTTTTCAAGTACAATTTAAGCAATATACGACTTCAAATTGTAAAAACTGTGCATGAAAGAAAGAAAATATAATAACATCATCACTTAACTTGTATGCATGTGAACTTTATACACAAAAGCTCAAATTCCTCTAATGGCATACCACTTTTATGTAGAAAAAAAAATCCGATTTTTCAGTTAAAGGCAATATATATTTCTCTTACATTTGTATGAGGTAGATAATGTTCAACTTGAACTCGGAGAGAAAACGATTTCAAAAAATTGAAATGTATCTTAAGACTATGTTAATTTGAAGCATTAAAGAAGGTATTTTGAGGTGGACCAAGAAGAAAAATGTGGATAGAATATATTGAAGATAACCGAGTGAGATTATTAGACGAAATAATTGATTCCACCAGCTAGAAAGGTCAACAATAATTACTCGCCCTTTAATGACTTGTTAAGCCCACCACTCTATTTATTAATCACAATTAAACATCCCCATTTCACTTCACTTCACTTCCCAATTCCTACTTTTCTCTCTCTCTCTCTCTCGATTCTAATGAGCACCCACGACCAAAACCTCCATTTTCTTCTCATTGCCGGTCCAGCTCAAGGCCACATCAACCCCACTCTCCAGCTCGCCAAGTGCCTCGCTCGCGCTGGCCTCCATGTCACCTTCGCCACCACCGCTAAGGGCATCCGTCTGATCAACCTCCCGACCACTCTCGACCGTTTGTCCTTCGCCACTTTCTCCACTGGGTTTGATGATGGGGTTAAGCCCTCTGATGACCCCCGCCACGTCGCCGAAGAGTGTAAGCGCGTCGTCACCAAGTCCATTCATGATCTGATTGTGTCTTTCTCCAACCAGGGCCGTCGCGTCGCCCTCTTGATCTATACTTTGATGCTCCCTTGCGCTGCTGACGTGGCGCGTGAGTTACACGTTCCATCTGCGTTCCTCTGCATCCAGTCGGCGGCTGCGTTCGCTATCTATAACCGCTACTTCAACGTTCATAGCCATGGGGATGATAGTTGCGTAAAAGTACCGGGGCTGCCACTGTTTGAGGCTCGTGATCTCCCTACTTTTCTCCTGCCCTCGAGTCCACACTACTTCGCTGTCCCCACTATTGAGGATCACATCAGGGTCCTCGAGAGGGACCCCAATCCGACGGTCCTGGTTAACACGTTTGATGCACTAGAAGAGCACGCCATCAAAGCGGTTGATCTTCATGGTCTGAAGATGGTCACAATCGGGCCGTTGATTCCCTCTGCCTTCTCAGACATGACTGACCCAGCAGATACATCCTACGGCTGTGATTTGTTCGAGAGCTCTAGGGACTACCTTTCTTGGCTGGGGTCCAAAGCGGACAAGTCAGTGATATACGTGTCTTTTGGAAGCATGGCGGCCTTGAGAAGGAAGCTCTTCGAGGAAGTATTGCATGGGCTGGTCCAGACGGGCAGGCCTTACTTGTGGGTTATTAGGCCCGTGACCCATAACAAAATAGAGGGGAGGAAGATGAGGTGGTCATAGATGATGTTTTGAAAAACGGGTTAGGTCCAATTGGAGGGCCAGAAGACCAGGGTTTGATCGTCCCGTGGTGCTCCCAAGTGGAGGTGCTGAATCACCCAGCAATAGGATGCTTTGTGACACATTGTGGGTGGAACTCGATATTAGAAGGTTTGATCATGGGGGTGCCCATGGTGGGGGTCCCGCTGATATCGGATCAACCCACGAACGCAAAAATGGTGGAGGAAGTTTGGAAGGTTGGGGTGAAGGCGAAGGTGAATGAGGGGTTGTCGATAGAGAGGAGATAGGGATGTGCGTGGAAGAGGTGATGGGAGACAAAGAGGGTGGGGAGGAGATAAGGAGGAATACTAAGAAGTGGATGGAGTTGGCCTTAGAAGCCGTGATGGAGGAGGGATCTTCGCACACTAATCTAGCTCGTTATCTACAACACTTTCAAATTAGTCAAATGAAAGGCGATGTCTTAATTACGAGGGAAAATATTGTGTCTTGTGAAAACCAAGTGGTAGAAATTAAAGAGGAATTGTTGTGAAGATGATTACATCCCTCTGGCAATGACGTAAAATAAAGAAATTTTAGATTGAATACTATACTATGATACGTTATGATACCTTATGCTAATTAAGGTTGTTTATAATTATTTATTAAAATTATATAACTAGAATCATTAAGTGGATGTATATAACAGTAGGGCTCGATAATAGACAGGATGTCATCGGGCCAGTAGGGTCAGGCAAAAAAAAAAAAAAAAAAAAGAGTCAAAACCCATTTTATTAAGGGAAGGTTGGACTATGAAAAAGTTGCTTAAAAGTGGCCCGTTAGAGGATGATTAATGGATCATATAATCAACCCTTATTCATTGTCCAACTTTACTACCAACCAACCCCTCTCTCTCTCTGTCTCTATCTCTCCTCTTGCTCTTCCTCATCATCATGAATTGGAGCCCTGTCGCTCTGGAGAGGATGAGATGGAGGCAATTGTAGGTGAAGGCGTCATGGCGAAAATTAGGGGAAGTGGGAGGGGCAGAAGTGGAAGAAGCGGAGAGAGAGGTGAGGGGAGTTGAGGGATTTGAGGATCGACAAGGCTTCGGAGGGGTGAGGGTTAGAGTTAGGGATTGGAGATAGTATGAGAGGTTGGAGAAGAGGTCGGAGGAGTTGGGGGATTTTAGGATTTGTGTGATCTTGTTGATGAGGTTGTGGCGAGAAATAGGGAAGCCACGGGTCTCAGAGAGATGGGAGGGGGATCAGACCTCCATCGAGGGAGAGCAACCATCGGTGGTTACGGAGGTCACTCGAGCCGTATACTGGTGGCGTATCTCCGGAGCTAGCGGTGGTTGTAGTGTCGGTGGAGAGAGAGTTTCAATTTAATTTAGATTAGTTCAATTAATTAATTTAATTTAATTGGGTCTGATAGACTCACAAGTTGATCGTCCAAAAACTCTCACATTTAATTTAATTTGAATTTAAGAAAAGTGGGAATGTTTGAAGATATAAAATTCTGAAGTCATGACTTGGCCAGGAAGGAGCCTCGGACCCTTTTTCCTCTTTGACGTGTCTTTGCCGCTCCTTGACTTCCAACTTCCAGTTCGCTGATGAGCAGTGAGCACCCACGATAACCTTATGTTACTTCTGTCATTCTGTCTATTCACTTATTGGCCTCCTGAATCAGAAAGTTGCCCCTTTTATTCTCCCTCTTCTTTTCACTTTTCACGCTCTTCTCGGATTTGGGTTGATGAGAGAGAGACATGGAGATTAACTACAATGGCAACGCATTCACTCCATCTTCATCGTCTTCGTCATGGTCGGACCTTCCTCCGGAGTTGCTCTCCCAAATCAGCGGGTATTTGCAAAACTCCTACGTCGACATCCTTCGATTTCGCGCAGTCTGCCCATCTTGGCGCTCTTCCGTCTTTCTTCCCTCCTCCATCGGAGGTCACAAAATTCGCCCCTTTTATCCCCCAATTTGCCCATCAAGATCCCTTTTTTCCTCACATGGGCAACCACTCCTTTTATCTCACTGCAACTACCACTTTCCTTCTTCAACCCGTGAATGCCCCCCTTTGGGAATTCTTCATCGTTGCTCACTGTTGATGAGTTCAATCGCGGCAAGCTCTCTTTCCAGGAACCCCTTTCTGAGTTATGCAAGAGCACCTGGGGTAGGAAATCATCTTCCATGTCGCTGGATCTTTTGGGTTTCCGCTTGTTGGTTGTGAGTGAGGATTTTGCGGTTCGCCGTCTAACTGTTCGACGAAATGCCTCTAAGAACGTGGAAGTAGAGGAGGAGGTCCTTCAACCAACACCCTCTGGGAATGAGCCTTCTGCTAAAGCGGTTGTATTGTCAAACCCATCTCCTCATGCCATGGTATTGTATCAGGAAGGGATGGTGGGAGTTCTGGGACTCGAGCCCCATATCGAGTGGAAGCTAATGCCTGATCCTGGACCTGGAGCTCTTCAGTATGATGACATTGTCAAGTTGACCTCAAAAATCTCATCTTTGGTGTTTCCAGTAATGGAACTGCTCATTTGATCACTTTCAATCATGGAACTTGCTCACTAGACCAAATAGCCATTACATCCCCCATTGCTGATGCCTCTTTGAAACGTAAACGATTGGTGGTAGATTCATCTAATGACATACTCTTCCTAGTTGAAGCGCATCATCAAGGTCTTAAACTCGTCTTCAATGTGTACAAGCTGGAAATCAAGCTGCAAAATTGGGAACAAGGGCTGCAAACCTGGGAGAGAGTTATGAACTTGGATGATCAAATATTTTTCATGGATGTCGATTTCTCATTCTGTGCTGCAGCTTGGGATTTTGATGGACTAACAAAGGCAGTTTTTGGAGACATGAATTTGATTTGGAATAGAAATCTTTCTTCGCAGGTCCAGGCACCCATATAAATTACTGGGATGTTTTTCCTTGACGATGATCATGCAACTGGTCTAATAGAACCGGGGTATGATACCTTGTTTTTGCCCCCAATCAACTGGTTTCTGCAGAAGCACCTAAACTGAAATCTAACAGTTAGTTTACAATTAGATTTAGTAGCAGTATTTTGTGAATAATTATAAGGATTGGATGACCATTTGCCCTATATTTCGAGGCAGGATCTTTGTTAGATAGGTAATCCCTTCTTATTGGATAGCTGACTCAGTATTCACAAGTTATGGATTATATTTTGTAACAGAGCTCTTTTCTGTGTACATGAAATGAAAGCTAGTTTTGTTCTCTGTGATTTGCACTGTTTATTGTTCCTTTAGGTCGTGTCCTTTCATGGTACCAATAGGAGAACTCTACATCAAGGAATTAATGATGAAGAACAGATCGAATCGAATCTTAGACTGAGGGAGTAAAAAGACACATGAATTATCACCCTTCTGATTCCAGTTGCATGGACCCTATGGAGCTGAAGGAATGATGTTGTATTCATTGGATCAATGTATGGTCAAACAGTATGAGTTGGAGGATGTTTATGGTGATAGTATATGCTAATTTTACTGTATTGTTTTTGAATTGGAGGATGTTTAGGGTGATAGTATATGCTAATCTTACCGTATTGTTTTTGAAATGTAATTCCATCTCGTTTGAGGTATCAATTGTCAAAAACTAATAAAAAATACATGTATATATCACAATTTGAACAAAATTAAAGATAATTACATGAAAATGCTTTAATAGTCCAATACAAAATGCAATACATGAATGATAACGACGATTACCTTTTATATTTTTTTATATGGGGGTGAAAGTAATTATATGAAAGAAAATTGACATTCTGGCCTAGAAATAATTCTGACATTGAGTCATTTTAAAACAAGAAATGTTAGAGAATATTTTTTATTATCTATCATAAGTTAACATTAATTAATTAGACCAGATAAACTAAGTTAAATTGAAATGAAATATATTTTCATACTTTTTCTTATGTAGATGACAATAAAAATTAAGTCATCAATTAAAACTAGAGAAAAATTTGGGGCATTTTTAGGAAAATAATTCTCAAATTTCATTCGATGGTCCCATTGACTTGAGACGGTAATCCTTTTGATTCTTTTGCCACTTTTTCGTGTTTTGAGGAGAGGGAGAGGGACAAAGATTGAGCTTGTCTTGTTCCCGCCTCGATTCGGGAGGAGAGAGAAATGGAAAGCAACGACAATATCGCAGTTCCGCCACCGTCATGGTCGGACCTTCCACCGGAGCTGCTATGCCAGATTGGCCACCGCCTACAGAGCTCTTCCATCGATGTTCTTCGATTCCGGGCAGTCTGCCATTCTTGGTGTTCTTCTCTCTCTTCCTCCTTCATGGGTAACAACACCACAAAACTCGACCCTTTTTGTCTTCGAATTTGCCCATCAAAATCCCGCCTTACCGTTTCTTGCCTCGCCCACGCCCAGACAGAGGCTCCTTTCACCTCATCGCTGCAACCACATTCCTTGTCCACCCTGCCATCAAGTTAATTGCCTACATATACACTGAAGTTGGCTACATATATCGAAGAATATATATATAGTAGGCCAACCTTTACCTTTCCACACTCTCCTCTCAGTTTCCATCATGGGATGGGGCAAATGTCGGAAAAAATATTTAGATATGGGCTTTGGATCCCTTTCTAACCTGTGAAGGTATAGTGGAATACCCTTAAGATAGAAAAACATTAAACCATACTCATTTATAAAAAAATAAAAAAATTTCTACATATGCCGTTCAAGATCTACACAATCGATAAAAAATATTTTGTGTTTCACACTTAAAATCAAACCAATCCTAATCCAAAAGTGGGATGACCTACTTCTTATTTAGATTCTTGAGGGTTGATCAAAATTCCAATGAAAAGAGGCAAAAGCGAGAAATCCGATGATATATTGGACAAGGTATCAATCGGAAAACACTACAAAGATCACATTTTGTTTTATAACAATGTAAAGATCATAAATTTATAATCACATTGAATGAATGAATGAACGAATTTCGAATGCCAATCTGATTGGGCATCCGTCAACCATATGAATGAATTAAAATGCAGGAAATTGATGATATTCAGAGATAAACAATGAAAGCTGCTGGGAAGTAACTCCTGGAGTTGGAGGTGGAAGTGGATGCATCCAAAGAAACATCAGGTGGCGACGAAGACGAAGCCAAACTCGCCCGTCTTCGATTCAGCAACTCACGCCTCATCCTGGAAATCACCGCCTTGGATTGCTTCAGCAGCTCCGCCATGACACCCACCTGTATCATTCTCTCTTCTCTTTTTCCCTGTCTGAATTTGACACCAGGGATTGCCTTAGTGTTGTGGGTTGATTTCTGTTCTGAAATTAGTGAATGATCACAAAGTCTTCGATGGCTGAATGTATAAATAGACGTGGAGTCTTAATTAATTGGCATGATCAAGTCAAGTCAGGGGGGATTTGGGATTAAATTCATCAGTGAGTTTACCAGACTTTCTTTTCCGCGTTCAGACTTTTGTTGTTTATTGCTCCATCTATCGTTTAAATCACGTTTTCCCAACAAATGTCAAATGCTGATAACGAGAGTTGACGAGGAAAGCGCCATCAACCGTTAGAGTAGGTGTTCAGACTTGGTTGTCTCTGCATTCGTTGTACCAAAAATACGTGTGTGAGATCATTAACTTGTCAAAACATACTGATAAATCTAGTGTCTTGCTGCTATCATGAGCGAGACCAACGCGTACCAGATAAGTTGTTACTATATCGTGTTATGTAGCATCAGATAGATCTAGTTGTCTTAGTAAGTTTCCATTTATCTCGTAGTGAAACGACCTTCCAGGTGAAAACCATGGAGAATCAGATACAATATAACAGCCTGGAAGATTATGTTTCCTGAAAGTGTAGTTTAGGAGGGAGGGGAATGGCAGCGTGGAGCTAGTGGGAAGTAGGATACAATGTTGTTAGGATTTAGAGCGACTTAAATGCGGAAGCGATTCGGATGTAATACGATAATTAAAAGTATGCACCAAATGAAAGCGATAAATCAATTGACACAAGGAATTTACGTGGAAACCCAATGAGGGAAAAAACCACGGAGGCGAGGAGCACACTCAATCCACTATAATTTGAAGGAGTACAAAACGATCACAATCGAAACGACGATTTGATCGATGATGAGAATAATAATTCTCTCACAAAATCACTCAAACTCACTTTAAATTAAAGGGAAGAAATTTATCACCATATGATGCCTAACTTTCACGTGCTTGCCTATCTTGATGGCTCTTGATTATAATATATGTATTATGCACCTTGACACTCATGTATTTGACAATGGGAATAAGTCTCCTATATATATTAAAACTCTTCTTCCACTACTTCCCAACTGCCGCATGACTTGCTTGATAAGCGCAAACACAAGGTCCACTGTAACGCCCTAATCACCATTACTTAATAATCCCCTCATTAGGGACTATTACGTAAGGTCGCAGCGGAAGGTAACGATCAAGGCGCTACCGCCGTCCTAAAAATAGGACAAGGCTAAGTAATTTGACATAAAATGAAGTACGATTTGTGCATCCACTGTTATATTTTCAATGATACTCGTTAGGAGTAACTACTTATACCCAAGTAGCTAGGTCATCCCAAAACATAGGTTACTTGGTTTAGTAACACAATATTTATACAACCTAGACTTTTGTCTATTCCACAAATTAATATACGACGTACAATAATTCCCAAGGCCATACCTAACCCCTGGTTGAAGGTAAAATCACCGTGAGCGTCTATGTACCTTCGGATTTGCGAATGCCACGTGGCTGGCTAGGGTTTGCCTTTGTCGGACTTGGTAAATGGTTGATTGTTCACCAATGCTTCTTCCTAAAACAAAAACAGTAAAATATTTGGAAGAGTGAGTCGAAACTCGGTACGAACATTCCTGCACCGTAAAATAACTTGAAGAATATTTTGATTGAGCGCGCGCATTTCAATTCATTTTAGTTTGAAATCAAGGGGAGAGAATATAAGTAAAACTTGCTTGCCGGTTATTATCCGAAAGTGGAACCCTTTGATAATTGATACGATCTTAGTAAGGTGCACACCTCCCGGGCCGACCGAGAACCCGAGTTGAAGCCGCGCGGGTTGGGCATAAGCCCCGATTATTGATAATTGATGGGCATAAGCCACGATAATTGATAATTGGGTGGGGACCACTTGATTAGGTGGCAAAACTTGATTTGCAAATGATTTATTATTAGTTATATATATGAGAAATATTGAGATTTGATGAAACATGTGAGTTTTCGAAAGATACAGGCAATGAACGTACTCGAGTCGATGATATTTGTTTCTCCCTTTTTGCAAAAATTTGAGTCACTGGCTATTCGGCAACGGAAGTGGCCTCGGTTCCGTTTAAAATGGATTTCTAGGGTTAATAATGTTTTTCTTGAGTTTTAATGCTTGAGTTTGTATAAACATTAATAATTTGCTTCATTTTCTTATACTTACATGAAAATCGATGGAACTAATGTTTGTATTACCCAACTTTGTTGCGTAGATTCCGTTTCAATTATTGAATACAATTTATATTAATTAGAGAAGTTGATTAGGCTAATTAGATACTCGATGATTTTGGTGTAATTCAATTTGTTAGCGGTTTTGGATTGAAAATGGTATATATATATAAATATAAACAATCACTTATTCCTAATTTATTCCTTACTTATCAAATTTAAACCCATAGCTAAGCGATTATTCAATCTACCGATGCCTTTCCATAGGTAAGCCTTATAATTACCCAAATTGCTCAAAATTTCATTCATATACCAACTTAAGGTCATGAGCCTTATTCTCACAATAACATTCACATTCACAATCGCGATTAGGCAAACCAAATGCTCAATTATTTTCCATGCCTGTACACTTGTACATTATCGAATTTCAACTTCTACGCACACATTCTCCTTCGTTTGTTCAATATAATCATTTCCAAAATGTAATAGTTCCACCAAATTGTTCCATTCGCTAATAAAACCTCCTCAATCTCATTCGTTAATTCATAATTTCCCAAAAGGAATCACATTTATTCACATTCGTACAATCAATTCACCACAACACCAAACCTAAATCCTCCACGCCAATTCGAATTTTCCCCAAATTAGTCTTTAAGTTCACTACACAAACATGTCTATAAATCCGATAATTCAATTTCACAACTACAACAACCGAGTAAATGACAAACCGTAATAATTTAGGGTTTGAGGTTTTACCTTCGAATTCACGGAGGAGTCAAGGAGAGGATGTTGGTGGTGCACGGTAGCTCCGGCGATTGCGGGGCAGCACCGGCGTCGAGCTCCGACGACCGAGCTGCGGTTGACGGTTGGGCAGCAGAACGGGTCGCGGCGGAGGTGAGGCAGGGCACCTGCCTCCGTGCGCGAGAGAGAGGAGTGATGGCGAGAGACACCAGGCGTCCCGGACGACGCCGGCGTCGGCTTCGGCCGGCGTTGGTGGCGCTTGGTGGCCGCAAACGAGGCCGCGAGATGGAGGCAAGGGCGGCACGCGAGGGAGAGGGAGAGAGCGACTGCGTGAGCTAGGGAAGGAGGGAGGCCGGTGGCCTTTGGCTGGTGCTAGCGCCGGCTTTCGTCTGGCGTTGGCGGTACCCGGTTGCCGGAACCGGCGTGACCGGGGCTTGGAGAGGCAGAGCAACGACGGGGAGAGGCAGAGGAACGCGAGGGAGCGAGAGAGAGAGCCACCGCGCGAGAGGGCGAGCCGGCGCTTGCCGGACAGCACCTAGCGCCGGCTTCGGCCGGCGTGGGTGGCGTCCGGTGGCCGGAGTGGAAGGCAGCAGCGAGAGAGATGGTGAGGCAGGGGAGGACGAGGGGGAGGAAGCGGGGAGAGAGAGTGAGCCCGAGTGAATTTTTAAGCTGCCTACATATTTCGAGAGAATTCTTTCTCTGGATTTTTCTTAGAAAAATTTAATTTGGTTATTTTATTATTTTGATTTATTTCTTTATTTACTTATTTTGTTTTCTTTTATTGTTACTTTTAATTTTGTTTTTAATAACGATGTTCACAAATTAAAATCTTATTATGAGATTTTTATTAAGGCCACTCCATCACCTTAGCTGCATAACGCATGTATAGGGATAATGTAAATATAAAATATCGAATTGAAATGCACGCGCTCAATTATATAAATAGTGTAATTAATAAAATAAATAATGTGATTTAAAATAAATAATGTGATTTAGGGTCGGGTTGTTACACCCACGAAGAGAGGAATGTGTAACCGACAAGAATTTCTCGGCACGATCCACTTGAAGCAAATCAACCGGGAGATTTGAGACACACCTCAACAAACTCCACCTTGGATCAAATCTCCAACCAACATAAGTACTCAGCCAAAATACCCCGAAGGGTAGAGCCCCTAAGGGCAGAGCCCCGAAGGGCTATCAACAGATTGTGAACGCCAACTAAGTCCAAGCAATGCTCGAACTTAGAAATAGAGAGACTTTGTAAGCATATCTGCGGGATTCTCCGAGTATGAACTTTCTTCATCACAATCTTCCCTTCAAGCAATCGTATCTCCGATATAGTGGAACTTGACACTCGATATGTTTGGTCTTGGAGTGGTAGGCATAGTTCTTGGCAAGATGAATAGCACTCGACTATCCGAAAACACAACGAGTAACACCTTGTTGAACACCAAGCTCAATGAGAAGACCCTCAACCAAGTAGCTTCCTTCATCCCTTCATTGCAAGCAACATACTCAGCTTACGTAGTAGAGAGAGCTCCAATAGCCTGTAATGATGCTTTCCAAGAGATAGCACCGGCACACAATGTGAAGATATAACTAGAAATCAACCTTCTTTTATCGAGGTCTCCACCATAATCGGAATCAACAAAACCCGCAACATCGAATGTAGCAGACCTTACTCCTATCAAAAACCAACCATCTATCAACAGTCCCTTTGACATACCTAAGGATCCATTTCACAGCTTCCCAATGATCCTTACCAGGATTATGCATATAACGACTCACAACACTAACCGCATATGACATATCGGGCCTAGTGCACACCATAGCATATATCAAACTACCAACAAGCACTAGAATAAGGTACGTGAGACATTTTCTCAATTTTCTCATCGGTTTGAGGACAACACTTAGAAGACAACTTAAAGTGAGCAGACTAAAGGAGTGGAAACCGATTTGCAATCACTCATTTTAAATCTATCAAGGACTTTCTCACGATATTTCCTTTGAGATAAATAGAGCTTACCGGCCTTTCGATCTCTATGAATTTCCATCCCCAATATCTTTTAGCTGCACCAAGGTCCTTCATCTCAAACTCCATACGAAGTTGAGATTTTAACTTGTTGATCAAAGACTTGTCTTTGGAAGTAATTAGCATATCATCAACATACAACAAGTAAACGAATGAACCGGAAATTTGCTCGAAAATACACACAGCTTGTCATGCTCGACTCCGTGTGTAGCCTTGCCCAATCATGAAAGTATCGAACCTTCTATACCACTGCCTAGGAGCTTGCTTGAGTCCATACAAGGACTTCTTCAATCGGCACACACAATGTTCCTTCCCGAGAATAACAAAGCCCTCATGTTACCTCATATAAATCTCTTCCTCTAACTCTCCATGCAAGAAAGCAGTTTTGACATCCAGTTGCTCTAACTCCAAATCAAATAGAGCAACAAGAGCAAGAAGTACTCTAATGGAGGTATGACGAACAACAGGAGAGAAAACTTCATTAAAGTCAATACCTTCCTTTTGGTTGCATCCACGAACAACCAAGCGTGCTTTCCACCTTGCGGCTTCTACCCCGTGTATTCCTTCCTTTCTTTTGTAGATCCATTTGGCAGTCAAGGCTCATCGATCTTTAGGTAACTCACAAAGATCCCAGGTCCCATTCTTGTGGAGACTCTCCATTTCTTCTTGTATAGCTAGGACCCAATTGGATGAACTTGGACAGGAGATAGCTTCGGAATAAGTTGAAGGTTTTGCACCTTCAGGAGTCTCCTGTGCCACTGTAAGGGCATAGGCAACAAGTCCGTCTTCATCATCTCGTGAAATGAATTGGTCTTCTAATAGCTCTCTTTGGCCTATCATGGGCTATAGAACGAATAACCTCCACCCGAGGCTGAGTTGGACTTGCATCGATTCAGATTCAATAGCATGAACCTCCTTGCTGGGATTAGTAATGACTCCACTGTAACGCCCTAAACCCGTAATCACCGGTTTTAGTCTAAATAAACCGCTAGCCGATGATTAGCGCAGCGGAAAGGAGGTTAGGGACATTAACGCCGCCCTTACCGGAGGAAAGGGCAAGGCTTTGTATGCATTTTACCCAAGGTTATACCTTGCTAGGAACTACAAATTATGCAACAAGTACATGTTAAACCCGATACGAAATCAACTTCACTTGACCACTAATACCCCAACTTGTCCTGAATAGACCTTTGCTTCATACCTTCAACATCTTACCTAAAACAAAACAGAAAACATTTTCGAAATGTGAGCCGAAGCTCAATACGTCCATTATCATGTCTGTAAAATAAAGGTTATGAAATAGTTCGGTTGAGCGCATGCATTTCAATTCATTTGTAAATGAGGGGAGTGAATAATGTAAAACTGTTGCTAATTAATTATCCGTGTGGTGACCCTTGCGATCATCGGGTTTCCCTAAACGTGTACACACCTGGACCGATCGGGAAGTCCAGGTTGGTGCGGCGCGATTACGGTGTGCCGACTTTGAACAATGGTGAAGTAATGATGGGCGGGCCCACTTTTATATGACAAATACTGTTTGCAAATGATTCTTTGTTTTTGTCTGTGGAGGTGGCCGAAGTGGTGGTGCTTTGGGCAGGTGAGGGAGGAGAGAGAAAAATGCTCAAATCGGGATTTTGGGTTAAATTTTCCGAGCTTTAAGGCCTATTTATACTAATTGTGGTACTTATCTTCATGGATTAGCTGGCTAAGTACATTACCTTTGCTTGACACTTGCTTATGACTCATGCTTAATTTGTGATTTGGTAAAATTCTAATTAGGCTTAGTGTAGGCTAATTTGTCAAGCCCTAATTTGACCCCCAAATTCATTGTTATCCAAAATTAATTATTATTTTTATTATCATAATTATCTTCAGCATTGTCATTGTAATTATCTACTTATTTTTATTTTTATTTTTATCTTATTTTATTTTATGTTATAATTATAATTATAATTATTATTGTTATTTGCTATTGTAGTTTTATTATTGCTTGTTAATATTATAGCTTTATTGTTATAAGTTAGATGCTCATGTACATAAGTGTGTTGAATTAATTTTTGGGTGATATATGTTATGCTTACATATAGGTGTAGGAATGCCTCTATATGTATATATAAATGTTTATATATAAAAAAAAATTTGATTTAGATTAAATGTTTATAATAGAAAGGATCGGGCATGAATTATAAGTATAACTAATATTTGGGGAGTTGATACTTTATGAATTTTATTGTAAATATTGGCTATCCATCGTCAGTCGACTACGTTTGGGTCCTGCAAGAAAATTTTGATACACACATATATATATGATATGAAAATATTTTGGAATTGAAATGCACGCACTTGTTTTAATTGAACGTATTAGATATAATACGTTTTAAAGTTTGGGTTGTTACATCCACCTTGAACTGGTAACTCAATCTCCACCTTCTCACTGGTATCTTGTCGATCACCTGTACCGAGTAGAAGAAATAGAAGTGTCTTCTCCGGAAGATAATATAACAGTTTCGTTAAAGGTTACATTCCTACTTTGAATTATTTTGTGTGTTTCAGGGCACCATAACCGGTATCCCTTAGATTCGGATGCATAAACAAGAAACTTACATTTTACAGCCCTAGGGGCCAACTTCCCATTGTTCACATGAACATATGCAGGACACCCAAAAATTCTAAGAATAGAATAATCAACGAGGTTACGTGACCACACTTTTTCAGGAATCTTGAAGTCAATGAAGGAATGTGGAAATAAGTTGATAAGATATCGAGCCGTTGCAATAGTTTCAGCCCGGAAAGCCTTGTTATCCCAAAGTCCAAGCATTAGAGAGCATGCAGCGTGCTCTCTCCAAAAGAGTTCGGTTGATACGTTCGCAACTCCATTTTGTTGGGGCTTTCCAACAAGTGTCTTGTGACGTGCAATCCCTTCAATTGCGCAGAACTCATTGAACTCATCCTCACGGAACTCAAGACCATTGTCGAGTCCTAAGTTTCTTGATTTTTCTCCCGGTTTGATTTTCAACTAGGGCCTTGAATTTCTTGAACATAGTCAATGCTTCATTTTTCTGTCTCAAGAAATAAACCCACACTTTACGAGAAAAATCATCAACAAAAGTAAGCATGTAGCGTTTGCCTCCAAACGAAGCAACTCTAGAAGGACCCCACAGATCTGAATATATATAATCTAGGATCCCTTGAGTACGGTGCTTTGCAGTTGAGAAACTCACCCTCTTCGTTTCCCAAAGACACAATGATCACAAAAATCAAGCTTCCCCGTACCTTCGCTACCCAAAAGACCTCTTTTACTCAGAATAGTCATCCCTTTCTCACTCATATGGCCCAGACGCATATGCCATAAACGAGTAGAATCGTACTCGATGTTGCTTTACAGATCTGCCGCAGCACTCATGAATCGTAGTGCCCTGGAGAATATAGAGACTTCCATGTCTCGGTCCTTTCATCAAGACCAGCGCACCCTTTGTTACTTTGAGAACACCATTCTCACCCGAGTACCTGCAACCATTAGCCTCAAGAGTACCCAAAGATATGAGTTTACGAGTCATATCAAGAATATGCCTAACCTTTGACAAGGTTCTAACTACACCATCATGGGTTTTAATTCAAACGGTACCAATCCCAACAACTTTACACTCAGTATCATTTCCCATAAGCACAACACCTGAATCAACAGGCTCATAAGTGGTAAACCAGTCCCTATGAGGGCACATATGGTACGTACAACCAGAATCTAAAATCCATTCATCACAATCCTCCTTTCCAGAGGCAGTAGCAACCAAGACATCACCATCGGACTCGACTCAATCACACAATCAGCAACGACGGGTTTCGAGATTGTTTCTCCCTCTCTTCTCTGTCTTTCTTATTTTTCAGTTTGAAACAATCCGCAACAATATGACCCTTTTTCTTGCGAAGTTGCAGATTTTATTGGCATGACGACCTCTAGACTTTGAACGGGAATTTTTCTTACTCCCATTCCCTTTTTCGGAAGGTCTACCCCTAACAACTAAGCCCTCGGCTTTTTCACCACGCACATCAAGGTCAAACTTTTCTTTCGACAATAAATTTGCCTTAACATCCTCAAAAGATATAGTATCGGTATTACTACATAATAGGATTTCCTTAAAGTGCTCGTAAGATGGGGGTAACGAAACAACCAACAAAATCGCTTTATCCTCATCCTCAATTTTAACATCTAGACTCTCTAAATCAATAAGAATTGAATTAAAATCATTAAGATGTTTCGAACAGGAGTACCTTCGGCCATGGAGAACGTATATAGACGTTCCTTCAAGCAAATCTTATTGGCGAGACTCTTCGTCATGTAGAGTTCTTCCAATCGAAGCCAAAGCTCCACCGCAGCTTGTCCTGTCAAGTACCTCTCGCAGCACATGGGGCGCCAAGCACAACCGTATGGCCGAAAGTGCCTTTTCTTCCAATTCCTCCCAATCATAATCGAGTCATAGTGTAACACCCCTAGACCCACCCTAGGAGTATTACATGCCAGGGTTCCCCGAGAGGAACCCCTAAGGCTGCTTAGGGTCTCAACTTGGGGTTAATAACCCTTTATTGGATTGGCGGAAACGTAATTCTAGGCTTTCAAAGGTTTTTCTGGAAATTTCGGCAGAGTTTCCTCCGTAAGCTGGCTAAACCCATAGGCTTAAAGCCTTAACCCCGCACGAAACACAATCTAAAACTCAACGAGCCACACGCTCGGAGAAACACAACACAACTCAACGAGTCACACGCTCGGAGTGTTCACATAGGGCTTTTACATTCATAATAAAACTTAAGTTCAAGTACAACTGGTCTTTACAAACATCTTTACGGACAAAAGACGAAAAACAAACGAGTAAGTCCGGCATCTCCTATTCGTCTGTTATTTCCAAAAGCCAAAGGCAACTCCTGCCGGTCTTAACTTCGTACCTGAAATGTTGGTGATGTCATGAGCTCACTAGCCCGGTGAATAATCCAAACCCAACCCCGGTTACACTTTGCACATTAGTTCATTAACAAACACACGTAAGTTCATAACTCATTCATAACATGCGATTCGGATCATACATGCTTAAAACATGCGAGATTCTAAACTTACCAACTTGCCGAGAATCATATGACATCACTTATTCATGAATTCAATTAAACATGCATCATTCGTCTTTCTACGCAAGTAAGTCATAGAATCACTTATCATGCAAATCATTCATCACGTAAATCATATCTTAGTTCTTATGGCACACATTTCTTATGAAAACAGGGTCCGATCTTCTTCTTATTCTTCTTCTTGAGTTCAATCATGCATTTCATAAATCATTGGTTCTTTCTTTCTTATTCGGTATGCACGATCATTCATTTCTTCATAACATACTTCTTTTAAGTTTTCTTAGTTCGAATGGAAAGAAGATTTATGTTCCGCTCTACAGACCCAGTTCTTGGAGCCAAAATAATTCGTGGGCTCGGTTCACGGAGGCTAATTCGTGGCCTCGAGGCAAAATAATTCGTGGCCTCGAGGCGGCCTCCCTTCCCCGAAGGACGCATACTCGTCAATAATTCGTAGAAGCAAAATAATTCGTGGCTTCGGGTTGACGAGACACTTCTATGGCCATAGCTTCGGAGGGTTCTTTAATTCGTGGGGTCCCAGATCAATAACACAATCCTTTCTCCCTTCTTTAGTTCTTTAAGTTTCTTGTCTTCTTATTACTTATACATAAGATATACTTAATTCATATAATTCATGCTCAATGCGTTCATGCGTAACTTCTTCAAAACAAGCAATTCGCATAAGCAAGTTCCGACTCCAACACAATCCATTCATATCACATACGCATGCTTATGTCATTTATCATTGATGTAATTCAAGATAAGCACATAATCACATAAACATGCCAACTAGGATCTCCATCCATGAATTCATCGTTTTCGTGATCGCGTATTATCGCGTATAAGTGGTTTATAGTTCTACAACTTTACTTAATCGATAAATATCTTTTAATCTAGCCACATAACTTCTTAAATCTCAATTCTTAATTCAGTTACTCACTTATATGCGATTTAGCCCAAAACAGAACATTTTCACTTAATATTGCATATCTCCTAATCTACTCATCCAACACATACGAAATTTAACAGGAAATTCCCATAAATTGCCACGAAGCTGCAGTAAAAGTTTCAGGAAATTTGAGCTACACATGACTTCGCAACAATTCAGACAGACATGCTTAATTCATGAAAATCTGCACTTAAGTCATGATGTTCAATTTCCGATTTTTCTCAATAGTTCCGTTCAAGCTAACTTCACTAAATTCTCAATCACACAGCTCAATAATCGTGCTCAACAAGGCTCAAATATCATTAAATTCATAAACTAGGCATAAATCGCAACATGCTTTTCAATTCATAAGTTTCTAGTTTCGTGAATTTAGGCCTCTAACTTCTTCAATTAACTTAGGGTTTCCAATTTCATGAATCAATTTCGAGTTCAAGCCACCTAATTCATTTTATTTCAGAGGATGAATTCAGACTACTCACCTTAGATTCTTAGAGGTTCTAAGAATTCAGTTCTATAGGGTTTCGATTGGGTTTCGATTTGGGTTTTGCTTTCTCTTCGCCTATCTCTCGCTTCGGTTCTTCGTCCTTCTCGCTTCCCTCTCTGCTCTGCCCGGCTTCTGTCTCTCGCTCTGCTTCTTCTTTCCTTCGCTCCCCTTTTTCCTTTCTCCTTCGTCCAGCGCTTGTCCTCGGGCTCGCCGTGCCCGCCGGCAGCTGGTTTCCGGCGTTTTCTCGTTCCGCGCCCGCTCGCTCTTCCTCTCCCTCCGTGCGTTCGCTCCCTCTCGCTTTCCCTGTTTCCGCTTTGCTCTGCTCGGCCTCCCGAGCCCGAGCTCTCCCTTGCCCACCAACGGCGGCGACCTCGCCGTTCGGGTGGCCACCGGCCGTTGGCCCTCACGCTCTCCCCTCTCTCGCTCCGTTCGCCTCCCTCGCTTCCCTTGCTCCTTCTCTCGCTTTCCCCTCCTCTGCTTCTTTTCCTGCTTCCGCTTCGCTTCTTCGTTCTTTTCTTTGCTCTCGGGCCCACTCTCTCTCCTCTCCTCCTAATCACACCTAATGGGCTTTGCTTGCCTAATCCAATTGGACCCCTTACCCTTTGCTCTCATAAGTTGCCAGCTCATCCCACAATTGCCAGCCATCCCTTTCCCATTTTCCTTTCTTTTTCTTTTAATTGGGCCCAACTTCAACTTCTCAAGGCCCAATTTAGCTAGCCCATGCTCGGTTTCGGTTCTCGGGTTTATAATTCCGACTCGGAAAAATTCTAATAATTCACTACCGAGCAAGCACCTGAAATTTCGGGTCTCACACATAGTCCCTCTCTTCTTTGTCTTATAATCAGCCCATTGTTCATCTCGTCATTGAATCGGGCTTCGTCTTAGGGACACTAAGAACTTTCCACAACCCATGTTGAATGAGAACCGCCTTCATTTGAACCTTCCAGAGATTGAAACTAATCTCCCCATCAAACTTCCGAATATCAACCTTCAAAATTGAAGCCACCCTAAACCGTAACTCGATACCACTTGTTAGGATTTAGAGCGACTTAAATGCGGAAGCGATTCGGATGTAATACGATAATCAAAAGTATGTACCAAATGAAAGCGATAAATCAATTGACACAAGGAATTTACGTGGAAACCCAATGAGGGAAAAACCACGGAGGCAAGGAGCACACTCAATTCACTATAATTTGAAGGAGTACAAAACGATCACAATCGAAACGACAATTTGATCAATGATGAGAATAATAATTCTCTCACAAAATCACTCAAACTCACTTTAAATTAAAGGGAAGAAATTTATCACCATATGATGCCTAACTTTCACGTGCTTGCCTATCTTGATGGCTCTTGATTATAATATATGTATTATCACCTTGACACTCACGTATTTGACAATGGGAATAAGTCTCCTATATATATTAAAACTCTACTTCCACTACTTCCCAACTGCCGCATGACTTGCTTGACAAGCGCAAACACAAGGCCCACGAAGAGAGGAATGTGTAACCGACAAGAATTTCTCGACACGATCCACATGAAGCAAATCAACCGGGAGATTTGAAACACACCTCAACAAATGTAAATGTAGCCTGGAAGGAAGGATTTATGATAGTGCTGTTACAGTTTGCTGTTCTTGCGCTGATGTATTCAAATCCAGTGAAACTATGATTAGAGGACTCAGTGATCAAAATGGATAATTCATCGAGAGAGTATTGCACAAACGAGGGTGAGTTATTCTATTAGAATTAAAATGGGATTAACTATAACTTATGTATGTATTATTTAAACCCTTATATTTTCACTTTCGTCTAATAATTTATTGAGACGCAATTTGAGAGTATAATATATGGTATTTCAGATACTACAATATGAACTGGGCAAGATTGATGTGCAGTTAGTGATTAGAAATTCCTGCTAATTTGGGGGTGGGGGAAGCAGACAAAGGAGACAGAAACTCGACAAGGGTGATGAGGGCAGCCACGAATCCACGTTGAGAATGGGCTGCCATCAATTAGCTTTTCTGGGGATCCTGACAGGCCGCCTATTTTGCTGAGTCATCTTTCCCAGAGCTTTGGGCCCCATGTCCCCATCCCCATGTGAGATGTGATTTCTGATTTGGGCTGCCCCAAACAAGCACCTCGTCATTTTCTTCTCCTTTTATTATTAGTGCTGGTGGCTGTCCTCTATTTTTATGAGATTATTTATTGCCATCTTCTTTCTACTGTATACACCACGCTAAATTTAACCCTTCATTTTAAGAAATATAGGTATGAAAGTTTTTGGTGCAGCAAGAAAAGCCTGAACAGTATAATGAACATATACGTGGAACAAACACTGTATAAGGTTGCCTTTATTTAACTTTTTTAAAAGAAGATTAGCCTATAATGAGATGCGAGGTTATAAATGTGTAAATAATATAATATTGGTGATTTTTACTGTAACTTGAAAAAATATTTTTTCGCTCGACAGACAATAAAACGATTCATTCTAATTTTATTTTATTAACTTCACAAATCTGACAAATATCTATACACATACAATTCATTTTGTGATCATCATATATATATATTCTCTCTGCTGGTAAAGTGTTGAGCTTATAATAACCCTAACAAAAACATCAATTATTATAAGCTCTTTAAAGTATTGCCTTCTCTTTCCGACCCCTTAAGTAGGGTAATTAACTAAAAAGGCTATGAAATACTACATGCATTGGGATTTTCATCGCTGAAGAGCTGGGGAGGTGGGATTCTCTCAACCAAATACAGGGGCTGCTGGTAGTTATAGTAATAATACATCATCCTCTTCATTGTTTCCTCCTCCAAATTCACTGCGGTGCCGCCATCTCCGCCGCCTTCTTCCTTGTTCTCGGCCGCCCCTTCTCCGCCTTCCTTGGGAGCTTCATCCGGTGGCTTTTCGTCACCACCTTCGGCCTTGGGCTGATCAGGGTTCTCTTCTGGCTTAGGCTCTTCAGCCGGGGTCTCGGGTTCAGGTTCTGGTTGCGGGACGATCCGGGCTTGCTTCTTGGTTCGTCTGTAGACGTACTCGACGAGCTGGTTTGGATCCATGGTGCCTGTAACTGTGACCTTCCCACTGCTGAACTCAGTATCTGCTGTTTGTACTCCTGAATTATTACACAAATTAATACTAGCATTAAAATACTATATCGAACAAACCCTCGTCGATGTCCCATCATTTTATTCCTTTTTATTAATTAATTCTTGTTTGGAGGGTTTTCTTCTTTTCTGAGGAAATCTTCAACAAACTTTAGGCAGTGGGCCAGTGATGATGGCATGCTTCCTGGGATTGACAATTTGACATATGTGTAGCAGAAATTAATGAATTTAAATTCACCAAACTTAGAGTTGCTTCACTAACACTTTAAGGAATTTGTAAGAATATACAAGACTCCACCAAAAATAAATAAATAAATAAAAATATTGTGCCTTAACGATTAACATTTATCAATATGGTGAAACAAAGAGAATGGGTCATTATTTTAAAACTACCTCTCATTTTGAGGATTTTCTTCTTGAGTTGGGCAGCACAGGCCTCACAGTGCATATTTACATTAAGCTCCACAGTGGTCAGTCCACTAACCTGTACAGACAGAAGAGGAGAAAAAAAGTGGTAATTAGTGGTAGGCTGGGAGGGAGAGGGAGATGTGGCAGATGAAAATGAGATTTACCTGTGAAGTGATAACTTGAGGCATGGGTTCACCCTCATTTGGAGGCAAAGGAGACAAAACCTTTGCACTTCTCTTAGTTTTCTTCATGATCATGTTGCATATTGCTTGGGGTTCCACCACCCCTTTATGGTCACTTGGTTTTGAGCCATGTCTGTTGCCACTCCTTCCACGCCTAAATCATCAGTTATTCCACATATGATTTGGGTAAAATGAGATCGATTGAGGTCTCATATAAGACCTTAAAAACTGAGAGAAAGAAAGAAACCTCTAATCTTCATGATGGACCTCTCAATTTTCTTGGCACATCCAACACAATGCAAGTCAACATAGAGGACAAACGGAGGAGGAGGTTGTGGAGGCTCTTCTTCCGTCTTCTCCTCCTGGGCTGGTGGTGGCTGCTCTTCGTTCTTCTCCTTCTCCTCCGCGCCTGCTGGTGGCTGCTCATCTTCTCTCTTCTCCTCCGGTTTACTTGCCTCCACTGGAGCTTCTTCCTATATCAATCATCCATTCAACTAACATTAACCCACTTGATTAAATTCACCAAATAACAAAACCCACTTCCTAATATTTTTGAAAACAAATCACTTTTGAGGGATTAACTTAATTAATGACCATGAAGCTCATCCTGCCTTCAATTAATTAGTTAGACTTACTTGCTTAGCTTCTTCACCCATTGTTATTTATATGTGAGGATGTAGAATGAGATCTGCAAGCAGGGGTGACTTGAAAGCACTTGCAATGGAACTATGCATGCACTTTTTCCCTAAAACTAAAGAAAGTTTCCAATCTTGAAGCGCTAAAAAGACTGGAAGAAGAAGAGGAAGAGGGGGAAAACCAATGGGGAGGGAGGAGCTCATTTATAGATAAAGATTGGAAGGGTTAGGGAGGATTTGGTGAAGCAAGGTTTTGGATGACTCATGAATGAAGTGATGATGAGGTTTTGCTGACTATAACCAGTACCAGCATGACAGGATGCCACGTGTACTTTTCCTCTTATTATAATCTTCATAAATCCATTATTTTGTTTTCCTCTGGTTATTTCTTGAAATTAGTGAAGATTTTGAATGTGACACAATAATCACACCACCCATGGAAATTAAAATTTTCTAATTTTTATAAAATATTGTGTACAGATTTAAAATATGAATTTAATGCTGGTATGTGTCTTATAATGTCCTTTATTTTACAGTTTTATTTTTTTATATTATGAATGATTCAAGTGCCCCTAGGCTTGAGTGCACTGGATTACCTGCTAATTTTCATGGTGATGCAGTGTTTGGGGTTCATGGAATGGAGAGATCTGGAGGTTGAATTGTGCAAACCAACTAATCTAATAAATAAATATATGCATGATAATTGGACAGGCTGTGCACAAAGAATGTGTGATTCAGAGGCTAAATTAATTAATCCTATAGATGCACTTTAGTTAATGGTTTGAGCAATAGATAATCGCCACGTGGAGCGAAAAATTCCATAAAACCTACCTGTCTAGCCATATTATATATCATGCACTTTAAATGATCCTTAGGCTCTTGTTTGGTTTTATTATGGGCATAACCCTTAATTATCGATCCCTAATGGCTGTTATTAATATATATACATGCAGGGTTTTTTTCAGGAAGAATCTTGGAGGATTATATTTTGATGTTTTGAATCATTTAACAAAATCATATTAGCAACTTATATTCATTCATTATTAGGATTAAGAAAAGGGCATCTGATGTGATGATTTCCTCTAGATAGTGAATATCCATTCATACTTCATACTTCATACTTTGATGCAGCTGAGTACTTGATCTTGGGGATATGTAGAAAAATTGGGGAGTCGAAAGCCTTGAATGAATTTAGTACTTGAAAATAGGGTACATTGCAATGTCACATGGTGTGTCGGGTCGGATGTAATAATGCATGTATAATTCGTCTAATTTTTTTCCTATTTCTAATATTTAAACTTACTGAAAACCTAATATATAGTAAACTTTGATATCTTAGTTTTCACCTAATTAAGTTTGGAAACTTTATTAATATTGTTGAATGGAATTATTCAAAAAAAAAAGAAAGAAAGGAAAGAGAGCGTGAAGTGAAAAGGGACTTCATTCACCAAAGTGTGGGGAGAATTAGGTTGTTGATGGCGAGTCCCTTTTGGAGAAAAAAGAAGGATGTTTGTCACCTAAACTGAAAGTTTTGCCCACTTATTACTTCTATTACGTGGATATGACTCAGCATCCCTCGCTTAACTCTAAACTAATTTTAACAAAATATTTTACGTGTACATGCACATGAGAGTATCCGTTCATTGCCGTATGTCAATATACAGTTGGAGGGAACGAGAAAATAAAAGAGTTTTATGAACCTCAATTAGTAATATGTCATCTGAAATTATATTTACTCTCAGGAGTATTTAAGAATTTGCACCATTTTTGTTACTCCTTCAAATATTAACCAACAACAACTACTCCTCTTGTTTTTTAAAAAATAAAAATTAAGGCTGTAATTTGACTATTTCGCCCACCATGTCAACAAAATGTATTTACCTCTAATATATTCTGTATGTTATTAAGATATGATTAGTCTTAATCCCTCATTAACTTTTTATGGAAAAAAAAAGAAAAAGAAATTGAATGGTGCAAATGTGTTGTTGGACTAGAAATTGGCGAATCACGAGGGCAATGTCGAGACATGAATATGAATGAAGGCAAAAATCCAGCCAAAAAGGTTGAATCAATCTTTAATCCCAATTTGACCCTTTCCTTCATTTTCTTCATTTCTTCTGAAAAAACAAGGAGGCCAACTCATTTTACGACTTTATTTGGATGATACCATTCTCATCATTTAATTTAAGACAAGACTAATTAATCAAACAAAGTTGTTTAGGTCTCAATCATACTTAATTACACACCGTCTTTAATTAAGATTGATTAATTAGTACGTAACCCGTAATTTTAATAACTAGCTTCTCCTGGAAAAATATATATGTACAAGAATTGAACATAGTAAGATGTTTAACGTTAGATCTTAAACATCGGGTAAATTTTAGTTGGTACTTTTGATACGACTACAAACATGACTAAAAGGGGACAAAAAGAATGCTTCATCAAAATTTTAACTGGTACATACAATTTTGATGTAAACATAATATGTCATAAGTTTTAATTATGATTTTAAGGGAATCAGGAATCTTGCCAGAGAGAGAAATCTCTCAGACATTCATATATATGTAGGACACTTACTGTTATTCTTTCTGAGTATATAATTGAGATTCTTCTGATGATTTCTAAGAAAAAGTATTGATTTGCATGGAATATTTCTAACCTGGAATAACAAAAAAGCAATACTAATCATGTCTCCCCTCCCCAAAAAAAAAAAAAAAAAACGAAAGATTTCTTAAAACTTATTTTTCTGCATGCATGCATGCCATTCTAGAGTAGAGGAGAACGCATTAAGAGGGGGGATGGGAGGAAAAAAAGGGGGAAAAAGGGATCCAAATCACTAATTAATTAAGTCCTTAATTTAGACCTGTGGATTTTTTCATGAAAATTGAAAACAAGAGGAATGTGAATTTTTTAAGTAATAAATGTTAAATTTTGCACAAAAATAGTTATTAAATGATGATACTGAGTGAAATAGTGAGTGTTTTGATTAACTACACTACAAAAAAAAATCTAAAAATGGTTATAAATATTTTTATGTAATTGTGAAGTTTTCATTTTTTTATATTTTTAGGAAAGATACAGTACTAAAATGAGAAAATTAATCGTGACCCTTTTTAATCAATCAATAATTAGACGTTGAGATTTTCTTACCAGTTAGACAATTTTTACTCGCATAAGACGCAAAAATCTTACACTATACACTTTTGATGTGTCCACAGGAAGAACAATCTTACAATATATATTACACAATTGATTAATGGTATATCTAAAACTATGATTAAAGGAACCCAATTTATTAATCGTATATTTAAAACTATGGACAAGAACCAACAAGGGGTGGTGGCGCAGTTGGCTAGCGCGTAGGTCTCATAGCTTCATTGAGTTATCCTGAGGTCGAGAGTTCGAGCCTCTCTCACCCCAACTTTTTCAGTAGAAATACTTTTTATTAGAGTATCTATTTTCCTCTCTTTATGGGCAATCCAATTAAGTTACCATAACAATCCATTTTTGTTAAAACAATGTATTCCTTCCATCCGTTTCAAAATATATGTCACTTTACCAACTTTTTTATTTCACAATACTTGTCACTTTACAATTCAAGTGATGTATTAATGACTACTTTACTAATTTTATCCTTATTAATTGCTTTATTTCTCTCTTTTTCTCATTTCCAATAAAATCCTATGATAACTTGGTCTTTTAACAAAAATTGTCATAAATTTAGTGTTTTCTCGATATTCTCTCGTAACCTTAAAACGATAGATATTTTGAAAAGAAGGAAGTATTTCTCATTATGCAGCCGAATAAAGTTCATCACATTGATCCGCTGTAAGCTGTGCATGAACAGAAGTTTTCAAATCTCGAAGAAATATATCAGCAAGAAAGAGGAAAAACCATCTGGCTCAAAGTTCCTTCCTAATATTAATCATTGCTAATGTGAGGAACAACTCGAATACATGTAAATGTAGCAAAAATTCTACAACTTTGACAGCACAAAATCGAAAACCGACCCATTTGAGGGAACCAGTTAAAAGCTAAGGGGAAGCTACAGACTATGCCCCATCTGAATAATTTACATAGTTTTGAAACAAGATTAAGAAGGAGCGCCAAGGTAAGAAGCCAAGCGCAGTATGTCACTGAATACTCCTCCAGCAGTGACTTCGGCTCCAGCACCAGGACCTCGAACTATCAGAGGCTGCTCCTTGTATCGTTCTGTGGTAAATAAGATGATATTATCCGACCCTGAGAGCTGAGCAAATGGGTGATCCTTCTTGTAGCTCCGCAATTTAACAAGCCCCTTGTGATTGACAACATCCACCACTCCAACATACCTTAGGACCTTCAGGAATATATCCACATTTTAGCAGGAAATAGAAATTCCCAAAATGATGGCAAGAGGTTTAGAACATGAAGGACACAACTAATGTAGACCTTGGGAATCACCTATGCCCAGTTATCGACCCAATTCAAAACAAATGCAAAATGATTATGAATTGGACCCACATGAACCAACCCAAGTTGGGTGACCGATGTATATCGCACATCATAGATAAGTTATTGGAGAATTGAACAGCTAAACAGAACATGATCTGAACCAATAATCTACATTTAACCATATCCAACCGAAATTTTCAATCGACCCTGTTGGACCAAATGCAAAATTAATGTGGTCAAGAAAGCTAAAAATATTGAATATATATATTCACCTCCCCAGCAGCCTCAGCAGCCTGTAGTTTCTTTGCCCAGTCTTGATCAAACTTAGGAAGCTGCTGCATGAATTCTTCAGCAGATTCCGTAGCCTAAAAGAAAATAAGAACATCAGTCAAAACTCCAAACCCCCCAAAAAAAAAAAAAACAAAAAAGAAAATCACAATACTACTTACTCTCAATGACTCTGGAACAAGGCTTTCAGGAGGAATGTCTGAGAGCTCAAGATTCAAACCACATTCCCGTGCTAGAATTATAACCTGGCACATGAAAGCTTGATAAGAGGCACCGTTTAATTCTATGGAACGGGCAAGGCACAGATAGAACAAAAACTGGCAGATTTGTGAGAAGTGGGGACAGTAACAATTATACAATATATTACAATATGCTGTAATTTGAAACTAATTTTGTCACATTTTAGACATAAAAGCTGAGCACAAGGATAATAGATACAGAAGCATTCAGTATCGGAAAAGCATATGGTGAGATAAAAGGAAATAACAATAGTAACAACTAATACTACAACTACTACAAAATAATAATAGTTACGAAAAAGGATAAGGAATAACAAAGTTCAAATCCCAGCAAAAATAAATAGTTTTATCTCTAATTGCTGCTTGTACTGCTATTTCATTGGCTTATATACAGCATAATAGTCATATTATGCATCCTCCATTTCCTGTCTTCAGTCAGTAAATAAGTTGTGCTTGGCTAGAGAGAGAAAAGAGGAAGACTTCAACGTATGAAAGCATATGAACTGGGAACATGTAAGATCATGCACATGCAATTCCTTCAGTCATTGAACGCAAGTGGGAATGTTACCTTTCTCGCAACATCTGTTCCAGAGAGATCATCCCTTGGATCGGGCTCTGTATAACCTGCTTGTTTTGCCTCTGTGACCACCTCACTAAAACTTCTTTTACCCACAAACTTGTTGAATATGTAGCTCAAGGTCCCACTGCATTAGAAAAAAATCATGACTGTTTCAGGTGTCTTCTGTAGCCACACTCCAAGTGCCTGGGAGTGAGAGCTGTGCTGTTCAGCAGAAAGTGTAAGCATATACCTGAAAATACCTTCAATGCTCAAAATTTTGTCACCCGTTTCGAGAAGACCTCGTAAAGTGCTGATTATAGGAAGACCTGCTCCGACAGTAGCTTCATAAAAATAATGGGTGTAGGATTGCCGCTGTAGTGCTCTCAACCTCAAATACTACACAGATTTGGTTAAAAAACAAATGACGTCAAAGAGCTTAATGAAACCAGCAGAAAATCAACATAGCATCAAGAGCAATATCTTCAGAATTAAAAAACAAGTAGAAGTATTTTGTTATCAAATTTTAAAGCTATGATCAGCTTCAAATGAAACAGGAGTTAATGCTGATAATTCACACTGGACAAAAAAACAAAGCAAATGGAGCATGGGAAAATCGATAAATTGAAAAGAGAATTTTGGAATGAGCTATCTTCCAAAAACAGTAATAACACAGCGTATACTCTTTGCCAAGATAAGGTCCCCATAGATCTAGATGTAGGCAAACTTACCCCTACTGGCAGTCCTCTCCCGTTTCAGGAAAAGAACTCCTTCCCTTTTTGGTAAGCAGACATTGTTCCAGAATATCTAAATCCAGTTATCGCACCATGCCAATCTACTGAGAACAGGGAAATGATGAGACTTGGTGGCCCCAAGCCATCAATTTTATTTTTCCTTTTTTTTCTTTTGATGAGTGGACCCCAAACCCTCAATTTAAATAAAAAAAATGTGTACAAAGAAGAATTACCTGATCAAGAGGTCCAGAATTTGCCTTCTTGTTTGGGGTAATTATATGAATTCCTTTACGCAGCCAATCATAATAATGGCTTGCTATGTATGAGTCAGCTGTACAATCTACTAAAACAGTGTTCGGAATAAATTGATTCCCATGAACGTGTTGGGCAAATTTCTGCAAGTCAGCAGCTTGTCCTTGCTCACTCTGAAGTTCTCTCCACCTAGACAAGTCAATACCCCTAGAAAGGAAGGAGGAAATATTAAGCAGGACACTTGAACAAAAAGTTACTCAGTGAAGGAAAAACGCAACAGAAATTCCATGACACAGTGCATGAGCTTCACATCTCATGGAAGGGCATTAAGTCATCAACATAGATATAAAGCACAGAGACTCATATGCACTACATTAGAGCTGCAATGGCCTAGATTACCCATGTGAATTGCAATTCACTATCAAAAGTGGGGTTTCGGAGGCATTTAACAGACCTCGACGATACAAGTGCTTCATCACATATTGGCCTTGGTTTCTGTTACATGCTGTTATCCAAATATTTGGGGGCTCCAGGACGGGCCTGAAAATTTTTCATCTGATAAATACTAGGATATCTTATCACCTCACCAAGTGCTGAGGTGTATGCTAGGAGCATTCCAAGTGGATGTGAGCAATGGCCGATCTAGAAGTTTGGTTTATGGGTGTCCCATTTTTGAGTTGCATGAAATTTAAAGAGTACCAATTAATTTCTATAGGTCTCCTTTCAAAAAGATTTAAGAATTTCTACACAAGTTTCAAAAAAAAAAAAAAATGACTATCTAGTGCCCCTTGCACCCGTCCTGTGCAATAGGTCTGCTACTGGTTTCGACAATACTGTAGCTCTTGCCACAAGAACCCCAGTGATGAAGCTTATATTCATAGTTCTCAGGACTTGTCCTTTGTGACCGTGGGGTCACAATGCCCCTATAATTTTCAGGGACACGTTAGGAGCACTCAAGAAGCCTTGGGATTGCTGTGGGCCGTGTCACCACAAGACCCCGAATCGAACACACATGCTTTTAGAAGGTTCTCCAAAACATTGCCTTTCACAACTATGAGATCAAAATCTTGCCTTTCACCACTATGAGATCATCAGATAGGAAAATTTTCAGATAATTTTTAGGCCCTAAAATGAAGGACAGTATCCACAGTTCTCCCTGGACTTTTGATGATGCCTCAATTTCTCTAGATGATGACCATCGTCCCTAGACAGTCCCAGCAAATACTCAGGAGTGTGTAAGGGATGTCCCTTGTCCCTAAGAATCCAAGGATTGAGGCCCATCTAGGGTGCTGTCAGGATGATGTCACAAAGATATCACATAATAATTGTGGGACGCAATGAGTAAGCTCCTCTGTATGACATTTAGAGAGAGTTGTAGTTTGCAGACCTACGGCCCTAAAAATGAAGACAATTGTATACACAATGTCCAGGATTTCCAGACGGATGGTCTCATGGAGATACATTTCACACCCAAAATGTTCATGGCTATGCTTCCAACATCCCAGGTGAGTTCAGGCTCATAAAAGACCAGATTTCGACAAGCCTAATTGGACGGCAATATCCAAAGTTCACACGTATTTCAAGATAATGCATGAAAATATCTGTGATAATTTATGAATGGGATGGCCTCATGAAGAGTTGAAGGATCTATTAGGAACATTCTGCAACCTTTTCATGGTATAATAATTTCTGGCCTCCAGCACCTGGATTATGAAGACTACTAGTTTTCATGCTTTTGATGCCATTTACATAGAGTTTTTAAATAACAATAATAATCTCATCAGGAAGGCCCTGTAAATTTTCAGGTCAATGTTGGTAATGGGTAGCTCCAGGACTACTAGAACAAGGCTCCCTGAGGCCCAAAAAGGTGGATCATGCACGAAAAGCTATCATGCCATGACTATAAAGTCTTGGATGCCCCCTCAATGTCCAGGAGTATGTTCGCAACTTTTCGGGAAGTTTCAGGGATTTAAAAGTTCCAGCCTCGAGGACCCCAAAATGAAGGCTACTATCCACAATTTTAGAAGGTCTCTTGTTGAAGGTCACTCTACCCAATTTTGAGGGCATTATGAATTTAGATTTAGGCAATCTTAGCTTTGCAAACATCTCTAACTACAAAGAGACCAATTCCAAAAGACCCACATTAAAAATATTTTGAAAATCTTTTAGTTGCATTAGAAAATTTTTTGAAACATACAAGTAATGGAGTAACATCATATAAAAGAAAAAAATAATTACAAATGCATAAATGAATAATCAGATAATTCATGAAACCCGATCAAATCCCAAAAAGATAGGCCATTATCCACAAAATTGAAGTCAGATCCAGATTTGATTAATACTGATTTTGACTAAACCTAAACCTCATCTACTCATCATGACTGGGTTTTTACATTTACAATAGGGGTTTTTTTTTTTTGGTTTTCAATCAAATTGGGTTTGAATTTCAAAGTCAGATTATATTGTTATCCCTAGGCAATGGAGGGAAGATGAAGAAAGGAGAATGGAAGTTAATAGTGCCTAGAAAGCAGAGCGAAAAAGGGTGAGTAAATGTTAAAGGGGGCATTATAAGGACTATAGGAAATATAGGAATCTGCAAAATGATAAAGCGGGGTTATGCTGTGTAAGTGAAAGACAAGCATAGGTTAGGTATTGAGTAAAATGTGATTAATGAGAGGATTTTTTCTTTTATTAACAGACATTTTCTTGCATTTATAAGAATTTTCATTCAGTTAGTCTATATATAGAGCAAATTTTGGGCTTGTGCCACAAAACTTTATGCTTTTGCTACGGAGTTTTAATCAGCCAACTGGACATCACTTATAATTTACAGAACCCTTGGATGGTGCCCAAAAGCTACTCAGTAATCAGTATGAGAGGATCATTTTGAACAATTTGATGGGATGGCAATTTCAGACCTGGAACCCAAAAATTGACGCTATCATCAACAAACTTTTGGGGGCTCAAATTAATGCCCAAAAGCCCATCAGATGGTGATTACAGCATTATGATGTCCCCTAAAGCATTCAGGGTTACTATCTCGTACAACATCCAGGGTAAAAAGGCATAGGATCAGGGACCAACATATGAAGGATCTTTACAAAACTTAACAATTCAGGTATAATGACCCAAAAAGGTGTCATCTTGTGAACACAGGATCATTATAGTCCTTTAGATGTCCGGAAAGGGCAAGCTTCCCTAAGTTCTGCAAAAGTAATGTTCGACCCCCATGAACTTCTGTCAAGTGTCATGTCCTCTTTGAGTTGCAAATGGGCCAATCTAGTTTGAGAACCTCATTTTTCTTCAGTTATCCTCTACCATTCTTACACTCTAGAATGCCAATCCTCTCACATCTCCTCGTAGGTGCATTTATACTCTTCCATCTAAGGTTCAAGTCCAACTATTTGACTCTCTCATACCTTATCCTATTCCTATATAGGTCACACACCCACCTTCCCTCTGATCACCTTACTATTCCTTATCCCATCCAATCTTGTATGCCCACAAATCCTGATCACACTCATTTTTGCAACCATCATCTTTTAAACTTAACCCTTTTCTTAACGTCCAACATTCTCAGTTGTGCAACAAGTTTATTTGGACATTAACTTTTTGTCCGGGAATACATGAAAACTATTAGAGAATTCACATATTATACATGAAAAACTATTAGGAAATACATTGCCTTTTTGCGCTTCCTCTAAATAGACAATCATTCAGCTTTATTTTAGGCTCTAATTCAGATAGAAAGCGAGAGCCACATCGCCGATGCAAACAGTACAAGACAGAAATAAGATACCCATGCCCTAGTGCCCAGGATTCTGCCTACAGTGGAAATAGGAAGTCCTATGCATGCAACACAAAAATAAGACTCAAAAAACATTAGACATTGATACTTTGGCAGGCATGACAAAGAAATAGAGAACTTACATGTCAGAAAGAAGCATGTTCTTTGAGCTTGTAATTCCCATTACACGCAAGTCGATGTTAAACTTCTCCTTTAATACAGCTGCCTGCAATGTTCAAAAAATAATGAATAAGAAATCCATATTCAAGGACATAATTTGAATCTTAATTCAATTTTGGGCTTTAATGTTACACCCAAAATTACAGAAAAGGATATTAAAATCACAGAAATTCCTGTTAGTGTACCTGATCGCGGAGTTGGTCCAACAGTGTACCCCCAATCAAACCTGGACCAATTATTCCCATTGCAATTGTTGTCCTCGAGAGATAAAACCTAGAGTGAACAGCTCGCAACGCTTTAATACAATCATCCCTCTTAACAACCACAGTGATATTGTGCTCAGAACACCCTTGAGCAATAGCACGAACATTAATATTAGCCTGCATATAATGTAAATCTCAGTCACTTAGCAAGGAAGCATACATAGCATATATTACAAAAGACATTCAAGAATTGGAAGAGTAGAGCTTGATAATTAATTTCATTGGTAAGGGCAGAAGACCAATAGTCAAACTTGAAAGAGAAAACAAACATCAAAAAGAATAGGTCACATTGCTTTTTCTAACCTTTGCTAATGCATTAAAAAGAGTGGCACTAACTCCAGGGGTACTGGCCATTTTCTGCCCAACAGTTGCCAAAATGCTGCAATTTGGTACAATGGCAACCTGAGAACAGCTCAGTAGTTTAGGAAGCAGCAATGTATCTATGAGAAATAATCTGACAGAGAATTAAGAAATTCAGAGGATCATTGTACTGATAAAGGTCGGTTATAATTTTGCTTAGTGTTCGGAAAATTAAAAACCTGGGACAGACGCCCAGCACTTAAAGCTTGACGGAATCTAGCCCGAAGAGCTTCAGCCACATCATCCACTTCCTTCTCCGGCACAGCAAAGCACACTGAATGCTCGCTACTTGCCTGTAGTTAGATGCAATAACAAGTTCAAACTAAAATATGTGTATGAAAAGAGATATATACATGGATCTCAACATCCTGGATCCAAAAAAGAAAAAGAAAAACATTATTCCCTTCATAGTGGCTTTTAAATGCTAACTACTTGCCTGAGAGATCATAATAACATTAGCACCTACATCCTTTACTGCACCAAAAATAGCACTAGCTGTACCAGGAACACCAGCCATACCGGTTCTGCAAAGTGCAATTTAAATGCCCATGTTAGAAATTAACCCTTTGACATAGGCAGCAATAATAAAAGGATCTTACCCCTCAACATTTATAAGCGCCAAATTGTCTATTGTTGCAAACCCTTTGACAGGAGACTGCAGATGCTCGCCATTTCCATTGTCATCAGGAGAAGGGCGACATATCTTTGTACCAGGAGCCGTAAGGTTGAATACGTTTCTTATTACAATTGGTATGTCATATCGCATCACAGGAATAATGGTTCGAGGATGTAACACATTAGCCCCAAAGTATGACTGCACACATTTTTAACAATGACTCTTAAATCCCAGAAAAATGACCAAAAGCTTGATAATCAAAACCCGACAAGTACAAACCAGAGAGAGGACAACTAAAATTAAAGCACCTTTACATCAGCATTTATACAGAAAATAGGGGTTGTGAGCTATGTAACTTGCCAACAGCAGACAACATAGCCAGAATTTCTTGTTCACATTGTTGAGGTACAAAACATAAATCACATATGTGTTTGCTTTTGGGGCGTTCATCAACTACGTAATACTAGAGTAATAATCATGAAATAGGAACTATAGATCTTAGCTTTTGGCTTACAAGATGTTTAAGAAAGTTTATATATATATATATAGCTAAAACAATTGTCAATAAGTAATAATTTGTAAGGCCTATATCTGTAAACCTTACAGGGTTAAGTAGGCTTCACAATGCAGTCACAACTTAATATAGTTATGTCCTATTAGTTTGGTAAAATTCTTAAATAGACAATATTCTCATAGAGACATGGACCACAAAAGGAAACAACATAATAAAAGAATAAAATTATGAGGATTTCAGATTCAACTGATAAATAAGCATGGATAAGGAGTTATAAAGAGGACAACTTTACCATTTCCCAAGCCTCTTGATAAGACAAACTTCTAAGTATAACAGCCTCACTCACTGCAAAAATATATATGCAATCAAGAGATTAACAATCTATCGCAACCCAACAAGGACCAAGTAGAAGGAAAATTATATTGAATACGTGCAGACCTTTTCTTGGGTCAGCACTGTAGACACCATCAACATCTGTCCAGATCGTAACTTGACGAGCTCTGAAGAGAGCACCCATTATAGCCGCAGAAAAATCACTGCCATCTCTCTTCAATGTAGTTGGAATATTTTGAGGAGTACTAGCTATGAAGCCAGTGGCTATAACGATTCCTGATGTGTTATTGGAAAGCCATTTGTCAAGTCTTCTTTCAGATTCTGAAAAATCTGGGTCAACTTGATTTGAACTGGTTGGATTTACAATAAGGACATCCCTTGTGTCCATCCATGAACAATCAAAACCTTTCTGCATACAGACAGATGCGGAAGAAACTAGTTAGACAAAACAGTTACATAGTCTATCAATACCATTCCAAATCATGACTAAGTCGCCGAGACCTTTTTGACAACAAATGATAGCATCTGTGCAGACCATAACTCCCCATGCCCGACAACAAAATCAGTGAAAGATTCCGTGGCATGACCAGCTGAAAAAGAAAAATGAAGTCATAATTCACATGCAAAGGTAATTCCAAAAGCAATAGTATATTAGTGGGTAAGTCTCACTACTAAAGAGCACGCATAAATCCAACCACCCTTTTTCTCTCTAGAGACATTAATCATAAAAGCATAACATACAAGTATGCAAAACTCGTGTTTTTCCTAGTAGAGTAGTGCAACCATTTCATTTAAAAAATTTTTAAAAAAACACCCCCTCTCTCTCTCTCTCTCTTCAAGGAAAATTCATGCCTTTTATCATGTTGTAACACATTCCAAATGCAATGTAACTAACCAGTTACTAATAAGTAAGAGAACAACTATCCAAATCAAAATTCCACATTTGTCCATGGGACAGCCTAAAGGGTTTTTACCCAAAAAAAAAAAGGGCTTGTTTAGATCCTATGGGCCAACTCTAAGTTTTCAAGACTTAGACATGAATCATAACACAGACATCAAAGTTAATCTTCGTTAACTATGATAATCTCACGTCTCAGGTACGTCTAATTAAACTATAGGCTGACGTCATTCGTCAACAAGAGGAAGGGACCAATCAAGCATAACCAAGATGGCATATCAAGGACAGGCATAGTCCAATCAAACTTAGAACCGACATCATACGTCAAAAACTAAGCACTCAGGCACTTACGGAACAAAAAATTACAGACATGGTTGGCTGAAACAACAAATGAAGCAAAACAAAGAGGAAAAGCCCCACAATCTTTTTCACGAGTCCTTAAGAACTGCCGCAGTGGCAACTGGTGACAGTAGGGGTTTGCTACATATGTATATGCACAAACTTGGACCCCAGTTATGGCAAGGCCCACGATAGGTATTGATCATTGTACAGGGTGAAGAGATCAACCCACATCATCAAATGAGTCCATAGAACATTCATTATTAAACACAATTCCAGCCAACTACTATTGTAGGGAAAAAAACAATCTAAGTAGTACAAGAATACTTCACAACAGTGCTCCCACAAATTGAAATACACAGAGAGAATGAGATGGGGCAGAAGCACAGAAATAAAACACATACCTATGTATATTGCACGTAGCATGGCCTTAAGATTATTTATATCATCATGCAATTTTGACAAGAAGCTTAAAAGTTCATCCCCTCCAACAGATCTTTTGCTGTTGCTGTGTGTTTCTCTAAAACAGCATCCAAGGCAGACAAAAAGGAATCATTCCGTGATTCTGCCCTGTGGATTAAGTCATACATCATATCTGTGACCTTTGACATAGCAGACACAACCACAAACTTCCTCTCTGAGTTATCGTTTATAATTATTTCTGCAACATTCTTGATTCGATCAGAGCTTCCAACACAAGTTCCACCAAATTTATGAACCGACCACATGTCACCTTTTGGCAACTCTATGGTTTCCGCTGAGCTCTCCAAAGAAGTAGCTGCAAAATAACACAAGCAACAGTAAAGAGATTGTAGCCGACTTACCAAAGGAAACAGTAGTCAACTAACTTTAATGTTATGTCCGATAGGGCACAATGCAACGCAATATACAGCAATTAACCCCCTCAAAAAAAAAGGTGATTAAAACTCTTCTGTTCTCTACATTGAATTGCATTATCCTATCAGACAAGGAGTGAGGGAATCTATCCACCTTTGACAGAGGCATTGATAGGACCAGAACAAGTCCACCGCTTCCCCCATTGAGAAACTTTATTATTTCTGAAACAAAAGACGAAATGAACGAATGAACATAGAATTTGGAATATGTCAAGATAGGATTGCCAACAACAAAAAGCTAAAATTATACCCAATAACATTAACCAAGGATGAACAAGTATATACAAATGTCAATCAGCATCTAAGCTATGAATTCACAAACAACCTTCTTCAGAGTGATCCTAGCCAGAAATCATCTTTGATCGACAAAATATTCTGTTCAGCAATCAAGGCCGAACGCGAATATCAAACTAGCTCTACATATATTAATCCAATCTGCATTAAGTTGGTAAACCTCCACAAACCAAAAGAGAACTGAATTATGTTCAGTGTTAATTGCAGTAATATTGGTAGCAGGAAATATTCGAAGATAATCAGCGGAAATAACTGATCATGCAACCAAATTAGAAGGGCAGAATATTCTCATCCCCAATCAAATTCAAATTCATTTAATGAACATGCAATTATTCAGTAGCAACAAGTTCAATTTGCAATTTCCGCATTCTTTACAGTTTCAGAAACATGCGATAATCAGTGAAGAAAAAGCAGGACAAAGAAAGGCGATTATAGCGAGGGCGGAAGATAAACCTGGCAAGCTGGGAGGGGTGACGAGAGGAGAGAGAAAGTCGGGTTGAAGAAGGGAAGAGTAAGGAAGTCAAGGCCTTGGTATGAGGACGAGACAATGTGTTGGAGAGGACGCCATGAGAGGATGGAGAGATCGACGAAGAAGAGACAACCATGGCGGCCGCGGCTACTAGTGCTGCTGCTGCTACTGAAATGAAAGCGTTGGTTGCGTTTCTCTCTCCTGAGTTTCCCTTCTCCTCTGACGGCTGCTACTTTCGGATAGCAGACAATCTCATAGCTAATCACCAAATGGGGCGGAGTCGGAGTAAAGCGAAGGGAATCAAATCGTATTCGTTGAATCAAATCGTATTGAGAGTAGGGTTAAAAAATCGTTCATGGACGAAATTTTTTATTCGATATTTTATCTTTTTGGTCGGATAATTTGAGACAAGTATGTTAAAATCGAGTTCAAATAATAAAAATAGAAAAAATTTATGTTTGAATTTAAAATTGGACAAAAAGTCATACTCGAACTCAACTTTTTCGGATCGGACAAATTCGAAGTAATCGAATCGGACTAAATTTTATTACCACTAAGTGTAAGTAAACTTAACTTGTCACTTGTGCTTTTTAAAAGAAAAAAACTCAAAATCAAACCAACTATCAAGATAGTAACTCATAATTTATCCCAAAATAAAAAATTTTGATACTTACAAGTTCATTTAGATTATAAAAAAATTAATCTATCAAACTTTAATCAGCACTCAACTTTGAATCTCCACCCACATATTATAAGGTTCACTACAATTATATCAAGAGTTTATCTCTTTCTTTTTTTAAAAATGGTTAGCATAAGTTTAAGTTAACGATGAGTACACAATGAGAGTCTCTTCTTACCAGAGTAATGATTATATTTTTCATTTTTTCGATAATAAATAATGCAATAATATAACCAGATAATCAATGTATTACCCTAAATTTTTAAAATATTTTATTACTAATATAAAGAAAAAATTATTTTATCTATATTGAGAGTCACTATGTCATTCTGTCTACCTTTAAATCCCTCTTGTATTGAAATATAATTGAAGGCTACATTTTAGATTTTTTTTTTTTTTTGTATTCTCTTTGTTGATATATTTCAAGAGACTTTAATTGATCTTGGACAGATGAGGTACTGAGAAGTGACACAATTTTTACCCTATTAGCAGAGCCCATTATAGGGAGGGAGCAAGCACCACATATCATATGAAGTAGAACAGTATCAACTAATGTCATTAGCTAATGTACAAAAAGAAATCAGACTTCAGCACCGTAAACATGAAGAGTTAGCCTACACATGAACCCATCTAGAAGCTATATTTGAGTAGGGATGAAGATGCATCTACCTCTACATCTACCCTAGTCATCAGTTACTACATTTCTGGTAAGGGGTTTCTGGAATACAAGGTTCGTTTTCAGATTAAAATCAAATGGCGAGCTTTCCACAGGCTGATGAAAGTGATGAAGAAGAAGATAGCCAGAGCCACCTGATCATATGGACAGGCGAAACAGGGCAGCATCCAACGATATACGATAGCACAGAAGTTGACCTCTTGTGTGAAATAAGCTTCTCATCAGGTTTACTATCATCACATTTGTCAGCACAAATCTTCTGACCCACTTCCTCAGACACCTCCCTAGCCTCTGCGACCTTTGCTTTAGTTTCGTCTTTTCTGGGATAGTGACTGTGGAACTCTGATCTCTTCAGCAACCGGATTCTCCTCCTAGCATTTCCCTGCCCTAACAAGCTCAAAGTGCTGGACTGAGGAGTATTGGTCAAAGAGTCTATACCAGCAAAACCCAGTTCAAAAACTTCAGGAGAGAAACTGCTTCTTTTAGCGACTCTTGCTTCTGACTTCTTTTCTTCAGCCTTGTTGCTCGAGTTCTCCTGGGCCTCTAGTTTTATGTGAAGCCGGATTCTCCTTTCTGCAGTTCCCTGCTTCACAAAGTTTGAACGCAGCTGTTGTCTTTTGTCCATGGTGTCAATTTTAGCTCCAACCCTGTGGTTGTCGTACTCAGGCATCCCAAGGTTGCTATGAACTCCAGGTTCTGGTTTAGCAAAGTGAATGTGCTCTTCAACTCTGGGTAAGTCACAGAATCTATCCAGAGCAGCATCAGAGAAGATCTCATCGTCATCGTCATCAACAAAGGAGTGAATCTGCCCAGGTTTCTCATTGTTCACATTATGCTGTACAATTAAACACAAACGTCAGTAATCCATCTGCTGCTGCTATGAATTTGTAAATTTCCTAAGCCACAACATGCAACTAATCAATGTTACCAAATTTAAAATTATTTTAGTATGTGTTTACTCAACAGGATTAGTCCCAGTATGAATTATGATAGACAGGGAGGTCGGTCATACTTGCACTGGAGCTACAACAGATGGCCTGCTACATAAGTCTCCGTCCTTGATAGATAGATTCTTCGACATGTCATGTCCAAGAAAAGAAGCCCTTTTTCCAGTTTCCTCACGCAAAGGATTATCTGTATTAATAATAGCAGAATCAAGGAAGTCAGAAATAGGATCTCTGTCATTGACCTCCTGTAACTGCAATCCACTATAACCATCACCAATTTCTGGAATGAAAATGGGTTCCAGGTCAAATTTTCCCTTGTTGAACTCTGCTGGTTGCCCTTGAAAGTTAGGATCCAGAGAATCATAAATATTTTTCATAGCTTCTTCAAGATGTGAATCCACCTGAACAGAGCACACATGATGACAGTTATGGAATCCTCAAACTGTATTGAATTATGACACACTAATGAAACGGAAGGAATTAAATGGATTACCCACTTCATGAATTTCTTCATTTGCCTTGGATCGCAGAAGGTGGAGATCATAGCTATTGCTATGAGAATGGTCGGGAAATACGGTCTCAGTCTCAGATGTCATGCTGTTAGATGTTTTCACCACACATTTCTCAGCATTTTGAACATGTGAACCCGGAGATGCCGGAGCCACAACTGGCTCCAACTGCACGTCTTCTTGACTAGTAGTTAAGTTAGGGGAGGAAACATTATCGATTTCATCAACATCTTTGTCATCTTGTTTCAGATCATCGGCTTTCTTGAACAAGCGACATAAGACAAAAGCCCCCTATAAGAAAGAAATCATCAGGAAATCCTAATGCACCCAACAGAAAGTGCCCTACAGACCTAATCTCACTGTCTATCACGGTTATTTAACAATTACTGCAAGGAAAAAACAAGCTTTAAGAGATTTATCTGTATGTGTCCCACTTTGTCATCATCTCTACATATCGTTTGGAAAGGCCTTGACCAATCAGTAATACAACTAGCAACCCAATTTGCCATCTATTCACTCACATTAATCTGACAGCAAGTCAAAACAAATCAAACATTACTAAAATCTGAATACAACATTCTAAAAAGAAAAAAAGAAGAAGAAACTGAATAGAACATTCTGATCATGATAAGCTTACTGAAAAAGGTAGTTAATTACAGCTAAATCCAACAGTTGTAAATTTGGTGCTTAGAGAAACAGCCTAACTTATCAGACTTCAAGGTGTAACCTAAGCGACAAGACTATTAAACCTCTATCAACATGACCCAACGATTCAACAATTCATGAGTTAGATGATACCTCCAAGTCGCAGAATATTTGCACATAAACAGGCAACAAAGACAGAAGTAAACATGAAGGTAAAATTAGACAAAAAGATAAACTGAGTCAGCAGGAACCGTAGATAAGGAGAGTAGAGAAATACCTGACCGGGGTGTGTGCCATCAAGCTCCACAAGGGTGGTACGATACTCATGGATGACCCAATTGGTCCGCTGCCCTTTAGGAGCTCTCCCTATGTAAAATACAAGTGTCTTTTTCATCCCTATCGTACCCATCTTCCTTGATTTGATTGTCCTGTCCTTACCAGTGGCTTTCCAGTAACCAGCTTCAGTAGCCCTGTTTGATCTGTGCCCATTAGGATACTTCCGGTCCCGAGGACAAAAGAAAAACCATTCATTATCACTCATTGTGATGACAGATAAACCTGCACCATGTGGATGGACATACCCAATGATAAGCACCAAATACTAAAAGCAAAAGGCAAAATGATTTTGGAAGAACAGTCATGACAGCAATAGGATGAACTACCCTCCAAGTACCAACTTATGAGCATGAACCTTACACTCATGAAAAGGGGGAAGCTAAAATTTTACAAATATCTTCCTCAAACTAAAGCTTATGAGTAAAGGGGGTACTGTTGAAGAGTTTGCAGACAAAGTATCCCCAATGCATTAAATATAACACCATCAACTAAAACCCATTATCAAAAGCACAATTATGGAACACTTGAAGCTCTAATATTACTCTCTTTTTTTTCTTTGTTCAAGTTTTTTGGGGGTTGGGGGGGTGTTAAATAAAGATGTTTGCTACCAAAGTAGTAAATGGTTCATATTGAAGGGAATATCCTTCCTCCTTCCAGGCTAGCTTGTATAATCCTCTCCTTTGTGCTTAAAAGGCTAGCTAGCTCTAAAATTCCCAAATAACTGTCAACAACAAAACTTGAAAACAACAATCACTTGTCACTCATCCATTCATGTCCCAAAAACCCACAAGATTCCACAATATTTCTAGATTCCTCCCACCAAATCAAACCTGACAAAAGCATTTAAAAAATGGACAACGGAAAAATGCATAAAAATTTACTTAAAAAAAAAGCAAGAAAACAAACTATACCAGGCAGATCCCAAGGTTCGACCTTGCAGATATCAACTTCCCTGATACAAGCAACTTCCTCATCCTTGCCATTTATCTTCAACCGGAGATAGTGATCAATCAGCTCCACATCTGTGGGCTTGAACCTGAATCCCAGTGGCAGATTCTTAAATGGCATTGCCATAGCCCCCATCCTTTTGGCGCGGGGGGGTTCTTCTTCACACCCACAAAGAGTCAAACTTTGCCACGGTAACCAATGAAAGAGTATGCTAAATCATTGAAACCATAAAGAAAGATACGAAATTTCTGAGCTTTAGCAATTTTACTCGCACAAAAGAGAGACTTTGGAGTGGGGATTTTGCTTACTGAGGTTAATAAAAATGATTGAACGAGAAAAGCCAAGGTCTATAAAGTAGAAGTAGTGGGGGGGATTATTTTCTCTGTCCTCTGTATGGTTATCTCCCGCGCTAATGTGAGCTAGCCAAGCCGTATACACAAACATCTCTTTTCACATTGTCAATGTCATCCATAGTATACTACTGGAAGGATTTTCTCTTTTTTGGGCACTAATAATGTCAAAAGTTGCAGGGTGAAATAGGCAGACGAAGAAGCGTGAGGGTAAAGCTAAGGATTTGGAGACAGCAAGACCATATCTATGGAATTGTGACACAAGAGTGGGCCCCACCACCGAGTGAGTGATAACGAAATTCAAGAGAGCTTTATAGAGGCCATGTTTTAGTTTTCCAAAATGCAATATCTTTGTCGTTTTGGTGGAACCCATCACCGAGGAGAAGGGGTGGATTGTTATTATACGGTAGTCTAGTTCCTATAGTATAATAATGCTGTGAACGATGAAAATAAAGCAAGTTTTGGAGATTTAGAAAAGAAAAATAAATTATTTATGCCTTTTAGCCTACCTTGCTATAGAAATTATGGAGTAAGGTATAATTTTGTGATGAAATGGATGGATTTGGAGCTAATTAACAATGCTCTAATGAAGATTCTATTCGAGTTTGACTTATATTACTTAATTTTTTATTAGTATTTTAAAATCAGTACACTTTAAAAGCTTTATAATTAAAAATACATTTTATTTTACATATATAATTATATTTATTAGACGTTGAGGGCTCCCTTTATTTCAAATGATGTGAACTTACTAAATTTGTTTAATTTGATTACTCGCTAATTATTTAGAACTAAAAAATAGATGCGTAAAAGCTTTTGAAGTTTGGTTGATGGAGTTTGTTTGATAAATATATATATATATGATTGGGTGTGAACACATAAGGTGGAAGAAAGTGTAAAAGTGGCAAAGGTCACTAACCCACTACCCACTTCCACTAGCTAGCCAGTAGCCACCATGCATTTCTTCTATACATATTCCAGTCAAGCAGTCAACTTCATTAAAAGAGCAAAAAGCATTACAGGAGCCCAGCAGCACCTTAACCTTAATGGGGATGGGGGAGAGAGAGAGATTGTTAGAAACATGCTTTTGTTAAGCAGATGCAAATTTGGGGACTTTAAAAATGAGGAGAGACAGCTAAAGAAAGGTTGCTGGTCAGTCACTGCCCAAAGGCTAAAATATATGTGTGATGCATGCATTTGGCATCATATCATCTTATATACTCTTTTACTTTGTGGATGATTCTTATCTCAATATGATATCTTAACCCTACAACACACAAACATGAGCTGATCGCTTTTCCCCTTTTTCTCATTCATCTGTTGTTATCTGCTTTCTGCTTTTCATCTTCTTTATTTGTATTAATAATTGTACTGCGTTCATCATCATATGGAACCAAAACACTACTCATCCTTGCTTATTTCCTTTGTCAATATTTCCCATCTTTTGGGTTAGATTTTGAATAAGTACTCGGGGGTTATGCTTCTTTCTTTTCTGATTCCTTTGACAATGCCTTTTTTCCCAATCAGAAACAAATTTTTTGGGGTGGGGGATCAATGTGAGAGAACTGAGAATCTCATATGTCCAATGACAGTTTTCAAACAAGAATTTCAAAATTATCTCTATCAGAAAAAAATTTTCAAAATTATAGTATGCCAAATTTACTAATTTGGGTGTAATTTATGTAAAGTATAAGTACAAAAAAACTTGTATTGAAAAATTTGACACCCTATTTACAAAAGTTTTACACAATTTACTGTACCCAACCTCAGGCATGCAGTATCCCCTTTGCTCTTTTAATTCTGTTTCATTCCAATCAGTATTTACAGCAGAAAGCTGCAATGAACCAACCGAAAACGATCAAACTATATAGTTGTAGGGCTCCTGGATCAAATATCGTTCCATGTAGAAGTCATGGTTCATCTCCTCTTTATTTCTTCATAAATAGACCGCGTATTTTCAACATGAGAGACTTCCTATCAAATTATCAATGAAGACAGAAGTACCCCTTTCTGATGTACATGGATTGTCCTGTTTTTCTGCTTAAGGAATCTTGTGTGAAGCCTCTTTTCTTGGTTCAACCTTTTTTTTAGAAAGTGAGCTGAGAGCAGGGCATCCGAACTGGTGAGAATACAACAGTGAGGCGAGCATGATCAGACAATGAGTAATAATCGGGCCACTTCCCCTTCTCCACTTCGGTTGGGAAGAGGACTGCATTCTTCACACTAAACCCAATTGTTTGCACTGTGTTTCGGATCTCATTGCCATTGTCACCTCCGTGCTCCAACTCTTCTGACCTCGTCAGGTTCCAGATTCGTTGCTACAATGGTATTCACACAAACATAAGAAGATCATAGACGAGTAGTTAACTGATTTATTCAACTGGCATTGGTTTATAGTCTTCACAGCGGTTGATATTATAGTGATTCTTTACCTGTTGACTCTTAAGTCTCTTAACTATCAGGAGATAATGCGGAACTTCCAAGACCAAAAGCTAAGTAATTTCAAGATCTATGTTGAATTTGACATGGCTGAATTAAGAACAGTTAAGATGCCTTTCTATTTTCATACGTTATGGTGATATAAAAGCAAAAGTAAACAAAGTTTTACTTTACACTTGTACCTGGAATTCATTGTAATCGACAACCCCATTTCCATCAATATCAGCTTGAACCCATAAGTCCTTCATCTCTTCCTCGCGAAGTCCATAAGGATGGCCAGCTAAATGTAGCTGTAGAGTAAGAGGGGGAAATTGTCTCTTAGCTTGGACAGCTACATTGATGATCTAGACAGAGCAGAAAGCTTGGGACTTTCAGTAGAGGCTATCATTTACCTGTGTAAGTGCTCCACAAAAACCTGAGTAATTTATATAATTGCCGTCACTATCAGCCTTCAGGAAAGCAAATGCATCACCTTCTGTCAACGAAGCTCTTCGAAGCATTGACTGAAAAGGGGAAAAACTTGGTCAGATAAAACTAAATTTCTACAATCCCTCTCCTTGTTGCTTCAAATGCCTTAAATTAATATTGTTGTAATTTGCAAGTCTACTTTTCCTTTTGTTTAGCAAGGTCCTCATGGACCCGAAAAAGCGAAGTAGCCATCTACAAAGAATAATAGTTTTTCTCACCTTGAACATGCCAAATACTGCTTCATTCCAGCTTGTTTTAAGAAGTTTTCTGTATCTGTTCGGATTGAGAAGCCATATGAAATCGACCCCACAAATGTCCCCAAGGTGATTGCGGTGGCTAATCCACTGTATTAAAGCAGAAGAATATAAAAGACAAAATAAAGGCAGCCAGATTTGTATCTATATCTATATGGAACATTGGAGTAGATAGATAATTACCTTATTAGCATCAGCATCTGTGTACTGATGAGCGGTGTCATATGATGAGACAAATCCTTGGGACCTCAAGAACTTATAAACATGTCCCCCTTTACTTCCGTTCCAATCACTGCACCCAGAAAATGATCACTAAAAAACCGATAAAAGCTTAACTGAAACATCCGAAAGAAGCTTACCCACAAAGGATGATAGGCAGGGGATTCAACATGTACTCTTTCTGATAGGCTTCGACATTCTGTAGGATCTCATAGACCTGCCCAGCACGTGTTCAAGATAAATAGGTGCTTCTACATACTTGCCGGTAAGAAATATGGGGAAAAGAATATGATCACTGAAGTACAAAATATGGAGAGCATCATCATACTTCGTGTAGTCTCACTAGGCTGAGACTTGAATCATGAGGAAATAGCAAGTGGGTGTTCACAATGAGAATCTCCTGTCGAACATTATTGTTTCTGGTTTGAAAGAAGGGGCTTAACAATTCAACATGTAGCAGCTGAGCAACACGGTCCCCTATATATTTGAGTTGCAAATCTCTATGATTTATAACCTTGAAGTGATCCTTGTGTACTGCGGTGAGCAAACCTGTACACTCGACGGAAAGCATCCCAAGTCAGAGAAGGAGGCCAAAAGCATTTGTATGTACTATAAAAAAAATATATGGAAGCTTATTTCAATAACTGATGGTGATTTAGAAGATATAGCATAATTTTGCTTTTTAAACACCCTGCAACCTACTACGATGACAAGGAATTGAAACTATAAGTAATCAGCTAGATGATGGGAACTAATTTATTTCAATATATATATTAGAGTCGATGACACATAAATGTGACTTTGCAATTCGACCAAATAACTGAAACAAGTTGCACAAGTCATCCCTTTTCTATTTCTTTTTTCTTCTGCCAAATACTGACTCCTTCCTACTTCTATGTTTCTTTCCTGATAACACTCAGCCAGAAGAACGAGAAACCAAAGAAATCGTCACATAAAATGAAGTCAAAATAACAGGCTCCCCTCACATTATTATTGCTAATATACCTAATAATACGGTCAATACAAGTAGATCAAAATCAAATTCTTGTCATATCTAATAAATAGACCAAGCTAGACATTAATTTGATGGATGAATGGATTAGGTGAAGACCTACCATCTCCACGATTGTTGGTTCTTGCAAGCTTGAAAGTGATGTATCCTGCATTGCCAAGCCTTTTCTCATACATATTGACAAGTTCTTCATTTCCAATCCAAAATTCCTGAAGAGGACGTAAAAAATCACAGGTAGGAAGCCAATTTCATAGCACCATAGAAAAAAAAACGCGGAACAAATAAAATATAGCATATAAATACATGCAGAAGGAAGGGCACAATGCAAACCTGAAGACAAATAATCGAAGATGTTTCATTTAACAACCAATCCAATATCCTTTGATTTCTTGCGAACCAATACCTCCTGTATTCACTTTCACGAGGAATGCCATCCTGTTGCTTTCCAGGTGAATGATAAAACCATGATCAGCTATGTCAGCAAAACATTCAGCCTTATGGATGATATGAAAATAACACAAATGAATTATTGAATCGGCTGGCTAGGACGGAAATGCTAGTGAACCTTATTGGTAAGCCGTTTGTAGATTGGAGCAAGTATATTGAAGGTGGTGCATGCAACGCATTGATCTGTAATTGATGAAGCAATTGCATATGTTCCAATTCTGGAAACCCCAATCCTTGAAACCCTTCCCTTCAACTTGCTTGTTCGTCTAGCCATTCTTCTTCTTCTTCCTCCTCCACCTCTGACCAAGCTAAGAAGCCAAATTCAATGCCTGTTACCAAAGACTCCAAATGAAGCCAAAGATGATATACATTAGTGTCGTTGGTTCTACTCCCCAATTATAGTAAAGCTGCATCCATAAGCAATTATCATAAGCAAAAAAATAAAAACAATTAAGACCAAACAGAAAGATCAAATCAAATACACTGAATAATCAATTTCCCTTTTTAAGCACGAAAGCATTCAATGTATCTCATGGAAGGAAAATATACCAACAAACATACATACCATTTGAAATTACAAAAACTTCAAACACAAGCAACAAGATAACATTAGAAAATCCGTCCAATGCCCAATGTTCCTGCCATTACACATTATCAATTGAAAGAATTTTAAAGAGACCCATTAGCAAACACCTTATGGGCATAATGGACGATTGAAAATCAAGGCGCCAAAATCACAAATCATTCAATCCCATTTTCAATGCTCGAACAAACTTTCTATCCTTGTTTCTAGTACGCGGAATGATGGGTTATCTAGATTTTCCAGAAAATACAGAGATTTGAGAGAGAGAAAGAGAGAGAAAGTGAGGTGCCAACCCGGTAATGCTTAAATTTGGGGCAAGGAGGATGAAATCAACAGAAATACGGGCAGCGACACACCCCCTTGATAAATTCCTCTGGATTCACAGTACGTTCATATTTGTACCCTTTTTCTTCCCCCAACCTCCTCCTTCTCAGGGGGAAAAATTGTTTCTTGGTTTTTCCCAAAATGGACGGCCCATATTACTTGAAAGTTGATCGATGATCCTCATTTCATCATATTGTAGGCTAGAGCAGTTGACAGAAACCACCTCTTAATTTCTCCTCTTTAATTGTTCATTATTAATTGGTTTTCAATTTTCAAAATTTGGGGTGCCATCGTATTTTTCTACAAGTAATACTAACACACTAATATAGTTGTAGGTTTATAGACTAAATGTTGTGATGCTATTCCGACTCCTTTTTTTTTTTTAATCGTTAAATTACTCAAGTGCTTCCTATACTATTTTATACTAACAATGTGATTCAGGTACAATGATACCCACCCTGATGAATTTAAACTCCTAAACTTTTATATGGAAAAGAAATTTCTTATTATTTTTCGACACTCTAGTTAAAGTCTCATTCAATTCTAAAAATTAATTTTTTTCAATCTCATATTTAAGGTTAATAAAAAATGATATAGCTTAACCGGACCCTCAATTAGAAACTTTTCCCCACACTGGCTCCTTTTCCTCCTACAAAGCTGTGGGATCTTCTTCTCGCGCACTTTCGAGTTGCCTCGACACCAATTAGCAAAATGTGTATTCACATGTTAAAAGCACATATAAATATACATCATCACACAAGATGTGTTTGCCATTAGCAAAATTGTCGTCAGAATAAGTGGACCACGCCCATTTATCTACTCCCCCCAACGGTCATTCAAGCCCCTCTGTTCAGGTGGCCCAATACGAGGAGACTACTTACAATGTAAAGAAAACAACAATAAGTAATGTATGAAATAAATGTTATGGTCGTAAATGCAATTAATATGTCTTTCTTTTTAAAAGCTTACATGTTAGATAGTTTGTCATCACATTTGACATAACCGATAAAATTTTCAAGTTAAGAATCGATAATGAATTTAATTGCTTGTCAGATAACTGATAAACACATTGAGGCTCAACAAAAAAATGATTTCCATTTAAGGCAGTTAGCATTACTCAGTCTCCCCCAACAAATTGCCTACAAATGCAAACCAAGGAATCTAAAATGTTCCATTCAAAAAGATATTTTGATGTACCCAAAGCTATCTCTTCTATTGAATACTAATCAAGATGCATACATATGATATATTTATCATATTTCCCCTCTTTTTTTTTTTTTTGGTTCAAAAGCATATTAATTAGTTAAGCTCCTTCATCATCAGTAAGACTAACAGGTGATGCAGTCGGGACTACTGTAGCTGTCAACTGAGGGCCTCCAAGCTTAACACCAACTTCCGTTTGGCCTTCTGATCCTTCGATGCCTCTGGATCTGCTGCTTCCCGATTTCGGTAACGCTGATTCTTTCTTTCTCGCTCCTCCACTCCCCCACAGGAAGGAATACAACCCTACTATGATGACCACCATGCCCAGCAAGCTAACCACCATTCAAGAAACAAAACAATATCATTAGAGATAGGGTTTTTTTATTATTATTAGAGGATTTAAATTAGCTGGGCAAAGGGGTGACAACTAAATAGTTACCTTCCAAGGGAGAGATCTTCCCCAAGAAGAAGGGCTTCAATGAGGGCTATAAAAATAAGGGAAAGTGGATTAAACATGGGTGGATAAGTCGGACCCCTGCTGGCCACTGCCCATGATATCAGATAGAATGACGCTGCTGATGCCAGTACGCCCTGCAAGAATACAGTTAACAACTACTCAGTATGAATCCATTGAATTTGAACAGAAGATAATATAAGTTTATGCGTATTTGTTAGACATTTAAATGTGTGCGTACCGAGTAGACGATGGTAACGAGCTGAAGATTCCAGCCAATCATCCATGAAGATTTTCTTCTGTCAATGCAAACTCCAATGACTGCTGTTTGAACTGATGCTCCTATACATGTTAGCATTGTTGCCCAGTACTTTGATGGAAATGCCTTGAGTAATTTCACCTGCGAGTTAAAATTACAGGTATACATCGATCAATTAGGCCCATTGGATGAATAGGCAGGCCTGGGCTTAACTTTGATGGGCTGAATATCTGAATTACCTGGACTATGAACCATGCAGCATAAGCCATGCAGCTGCCAACGAGTAGGATTGTGCCACGCGTCCAATTAGGGTTAGTTTCCTTGATAATCATGGAAAGTTTCTGGTGGTGATGATGATGATGATGGGGAAGTCCAAGATTGACGTGGAAAGATCTACCCTTGTAGAGACTAATAATAAGTGCACCTGCGACGCAGAGAATAGTACCTATCACTCTGATTTTTCCTCTCTTTGTATTCAATTTTAAGCTCTCCATCCTGCAATGCAAATCCCAAACAAAATTTCCGGAAAAATTATTGGCCCCTTATAGTCAAAGGGAAACCCACTGTCATTGACCAATTATTAGAAATGGGCGTAATTCTCTGCAATTGCATCAAAAGTCCCCCTACGTACCCACCAAAAAACACAAAACAAAAAATTGTACATTTTTTTTCTTCTTGGGCTGCATATTTCAGAGTAGGAGAGGAAGATATTATCATATTTGTAATAAAGATATTTCAGAGTAGAAATGGGTTTTTGTGACGTTACAAAAAAACCTTTAAGATTGATTTGATTTAAGGTATATAATATTCACCTCAATTAATATAATAAAAATACGATACATTAGCGAATTACAATTTCTTTGAGTGTGGAAATAGCGAAGTTAATATTAAATACTTTTTGTTCAAAACAGAATGGGTCAAATTTAGGTGTGTTAGGGCTTAACCTCAACTCAAGTGTCATAAATCAACCTCTAACCTTGACCTATAAATTAGCCTAAATTTAACTAGAGCACCTTTTTTCTTTAATTAGGGTACTTTTTCCTTTTCCCCACATCCTCTGCCTACCTGTTTTTAAAAATGATGACAAACAATAATAACAATAAATAAATAAATAAAAGGGTACATAATATACCTACCTACCTGACTATAATGGAGAAAATAAAGGTGACAATTGGAATTAAGTTAAGGAAATTGGTGGCATATGTTGCTGTGGTATCACGAAGGCCATAATAAAACAGCCCCATTCCCATGGTGATCCTGCATGTACCATATAAAATAATTAATTCAACACTATAAACGCATGTATATGAGCTAATTGTCAAAGATTAAGATGATAATTGCTCGTAATTAGTTATGAAAATGACATTTGATTTTCTCTTACGTCAAATAATCAAGTTAGGTCACCTCGAGATGAGCTTGTCATGGACATAATAAGTCGTGCTTGATTACTTCAATGTAATGACACGTGAGGTATATCATATATTTCAAACATATTTGATATTGGTCAAAGTTTATTATCACTAATCAACACTCATAAACATTTATCAACATTAATTAACACTAATTATATCTTCTAATTATTAATTTTATATTAATAAGTACATAATAATCAGTATCTGTCAGCTATCATAATTAGTACATTGAAAAGGTTTTAATTAAATATGTGATGATACACATCTTAATGTAATGTTTCTTCACATCAAGCTAAGAAAAACAAAAGAAAAAGGTTCGATATAGTCTAAGGAAGACAGTGACCCGTCCCTTAAAAAAAATAGTGCATAAAATTATTGGGACATTGTGAATAAGGAAGGAAGATGAAAAGGAGGGGTGGCCTAAGTGACCTCCCATTTCCTCAGCATAGAAAAAAGACAAGAGACGTTGAAATGACGCTTCAAATAATAAGTCATAGTAGTACTTGTACACCTTTTTAATTTGGCCATGCATGAATTTCATTTTCATTTTCACGTACAAGAGAATCAACGGAATTAGTTGGAAAGCAAGAAACAATATTAACGTGGCAATTTCGGCTGTACGACGTCGCGGTTGCTTTTCTTTTTCTTTTTCTGAGGTGGTCTAATTGGCCTTTGCTTGCCAAGTGTCCCCCCTATTTCATTACCGTAATCTACTTTAGTTTTTATTCCCCTAATTACTACTTCTTTGAGTTTGGTTGCCTACAATGGGGTCCTGCTAAACACCCAAAAACAAAATACGACCTCTATAGAATTTGCCAATTAATGTTTTTTATACTAATACATGTTAATGTGTATGATAATTTTTGCAAGACGAAAAATTCTTACATTTTATATGCTTAAAATCGAACTACACATTTTAACTAACTAAAATAAAAGTGAAAATATATAGGGTAGATTATCCCATTAGGGTAAGTAAAAAAAAAAAGGCACTCTCTGAAATTTTTTTTCAAAGAGAAAAAAATATATGAGTTACCTTTAAAGAATTTATAACACTAGCTAGCTACATAGAGAGGCAATTTTTCCATATTACATACGACTTGTTGATTATGGTTATTTATGTTTTCATGAAATGTTGATAAATTATTTATAAGCAATTTGGAAAGAATAAGATGAGTGCAACAAAGTTACTAAAACTGAAAAATAAAAAATATATTCCACACATTTGCACCCAAAAATAAGGCATATGTCGAAAAGAATTACCCGGTTAGGGAGCTGAGGAAGACCCAAAATCCTACCATTAAGGTAAGCTTCTTTCCATTCCCCCTGTAATCACGCCACCATTCAACTCAAATCTCAGCTCATTACCATAAATATAACACAAAGAAATTCTTAATCAGTATCTGAAACTCAAAAGTAAGAGCAGAATATGATCGATGAATGAATGAATGTATGAATGAATACCTTTCAAGAACGAAAGCAAAAGGAGCAATGCAGAAAGCAGCCAGAAGATGACGATAAGCCATAAGGGCAAAGATGAAAGTGCCTTGGCTGAGTATCACTTTTGACAGTATCTGCAACCCTGTCGATATTAACTGTACCATCACCATTCCCACCAACGGCCCTGATCCCTTCATCCTTTTCCTCCACCCCATTTTCGATTCTCTAGATCTCTTTCTCTGCTATAACCACTTACTTCTTAGTAACTCAGAGGCAATAATCTAAGGGGTGAGCAGGAAAACCCGACACAGATAGCCTTGAGCATGAATATAGCAGAAAGATCGAATCGGGGTGACTGTGATTACAAGCAGACGATCGAAGGGGAAAATGAATAAATTTGTGAAAGCATAGGAAAGAAAATGGGGGAGCGGGGGAGATAAAACCTAGCTGGGTTAGGCGACACCGTCCGTGATGGTCTTGAAGATAGAGTTTGGCACTTCCAGTTCCACCTTGATGTATCTACCAGCTTTATTTATATGTACAGACACAAAGGAAAAAGTGTGTATTTTTTTTTAATTTAAGAAAAACAGTTCCCGTCACTTGCTGTCTACTTCTGCTTTTAGTCAAACATTATATATAACACATAAGCTTGTTTATTAAATTTGCCAGAAAAAATGACAATATATTTACCACTTTATTTATTTATATATATGCAGTGGCATAAATAATATTAGGTTAAACAAATTTTGTGGGCCTTAATCGGATCCATTTATGGGCTAAAATTATTAAAATTATCGCATAACCTCCCGATTTGCCTGGCCCCATCAAGAGTGTGTTGTTTAACAATATTATATTTTTCTTTAATATGGGGAGCCACATTATGTGATAATTGTGATATCATATCAGTGTCTTTATACCAACCTGTGCTGACGTTAAAGATATTTTTTAACAAAATATCCTAAATAATTAAACATATTATTTTTTGTTTTTATAGTACACTTTTGAAAATGCATAATTTTAAAATTGTCAAAAGTATAGTGTAGCTAATAGCTTGTGAAATTACTCTTAAAAATATGTATGCACGTACCGATGAGGTCAGCTCGATATAAAAAGAAAGTCTGACGTAGGAATATCGGTGAGATGATGTTAATTCTTAGTTAAGTCATAAGCATATTAGTATATTGTTATCGAGAAGCTTAAAAATTCGTAAGGGAACTTCCAAAGACCTAACAACACACATATGGTGATCATAATGTTTAGTTTGGAATCCAAATCTTGATGAAGGGGAAGCATATATTGGATGGAAAGTTATGTACGACTAGCCAACCTGAAAAGCCCCACACAATGAAACCAGAATTCATCGAAGGTATCTAAATCATGGCTTATTGATGCAGACAAAAATAAATAATAAATAGTGATGAGGATGGAGGAGATAAGAAGAGATTTAATGAAGAATCTCTTGTTTTTAACTCTTTCAAGTTATTCTGTCTTTCCCTTTTTATCTCTCGTTTCTTGGCTTCACAACACTTGGCAAAGTAAAAGGGATAACAAGACATTTAATCATCGACCTTTGCATGCTCTACTACTTGTATGTCTTCCACTCATTAGCTACCTTTCTTGTTTCTTTGCCAGGTGTCGAGCATTCAACTTACCCAAAATATAAAAAAAGGAGTTTCTTATCTACGTGTATAATGGATAGACTTCAACATATATAAATTTTTTATCCGTAAGGAGTTATATGGTTGTAAAATATATGAATTTATGATAAGTTATAAGCTCATCGTAAAGAATCGTAAGACGATTACTGAAACACGAGGACAAGTAGGTTCCGTGCATGAAAATTTACATGGCGCAAAATGATCCTGCCTAAACTCTCCATCTGTTTGTGGTTAGTACAGAAGAGAAGGCTACTAACTAGGACTGAATTGGGGCAAACATCGAACAAATGACTTATTGCAGGCTATATTACCACACAGTCAAAACTGGCTATCCTTGCCCCACTTATTGCTACAGCAGTCTATTACATATGGTAAGAAAGAAATATGAGGAGCTTCCGAAACAAGAGCAGAAACGGTAGAACAAATTGTGGAGCAAATCAGGTGGGAACTAAGAACTCATCTAATTAACAGGTAAGGTGTACATCGTGTGTGGGTAGAACGGATATAATTCTGATGTATCGTTTGGACATGTCCAAAATAACAGTGTAAAATTGCTCAGTTAATGATAAAATCACTTACCTTTTGCCCAAAAAAGTTAATTATAAGGTATTATAAAAAGACATAAGACTATAAGTTAAAGTTGAATACACCAATGCGTTATTTTAATTATCAAGCTAATGTTTTTAATCAATAATATATTTTACGTACTATTAAGGAATTATTGTTGATTAAAAAAGTAGAAGCATCTGCTAATATTGGAATATTTATATATGTATTTGAAAATGATGTTGATTTATATTTGTGTGGCCTCTTATATTATTAAATATATTTGGGTTAAAATCAAAGGGACGGTGCATTATTATTATGGGCTGAGAAAACTTACAAGTAGGAGGAGGTTGGAGTTGGAATGGTGAAGACAAGAGACATTGGTTACGTGTCTGTCCATGTCGAGGGAGGGAGGTGTTTGTGTCAACGTACAGCAATAAGAAGGTTGAAACGAGGAGTGGATTAACCACAGGGGGCTACCAAAATTTTGTCTTAATTCTCTCTCTCTCGCACCCCCTACCCTATACCCAATACAAACATCAAATGTAGTTCAGATTCCGATTCACTATTGGCATTGTCCCACCAAAGCCGACTTCTAATTAGATGACCCTCTGTCGGCTTATACTATGCCAATCCTTGTCATTTTTTTATGATTCGTTACTTACAAATTAGATTTTATTTTGACTATAGTTGGCAATTTCGACGGCCCTATCGGAGGTTGAGCTTAATCTTTTAAAGTCACATTGACCTAGTATAAGGTTCTTTTTTCTTTTTAAAATTGAACTTCACTTACCTAGTTATTTTTCCTAATTTGAATAACATTCAAATTAAATTAGGACAAGACAACTGATATTTTTAGATATCACCTATCCATATGATCCTTTTACCTCAAACTGACCCCCAAGAACAAAAGCAAGTACTTTAATGAAATCATATTTCTAGGAAAACACCTCTAGAGAGTTTTCCCTTTACTCACCAATTTTATGGTCTGCTCGAACTTACATATAAAACTCACGAAATATAAATGAATAAGTAATGAATATAAACGAACGAAGCAACTTTTTTATTAATAATCTTTCTAATAGTCTTTCGTATTGAATGGGCTTAGGATTTGATAATGTCTATTCATATTATATGATCCTATATTTTTATGTATGTTGCCGTATGCCCATTGCTTAAGCCCACCCAGCAATTGAAAAAAAAAAAAACAAAAGGACCAATAATACTATGTAAATTAGTATCAAATGGGCCGAAAAATATAGGCCCAACAAGACGAGCCCATTATCTATTTGACAAATGAAGATCAGACGGTCCCAAACTAGGGTTTTAGCTTTGTCGTCCCCCGCCACCCTTCACTTATATACTTCCCTCAGTCCATTTAGGGTTCTTCCGTTGCCTCCCCAACTTCGAGAGAGAAAGAGAGAGAGAGAGGAGAGCCAAAACATAAGAAAATGAAGACGGTGTTGTCATCGGATACCATGGACATCCCGGAAGGGGTGAGCATCAAGGTTAACGCCAAGGTCATAGAGGTTGAGGGTCCACGCGGTAAGCTCACCCGCAACTTCAAGCACTTGAACCTCGACTTTCAGCTCATCACCGAACCTGACGGAAAGCGCAAGCTCAAGATCGACTCTTGGTTCGGATCCAGGAAGACCACCGCCGCTATTCGCACCGCCATTAGCCACGTGGAGAACCTCATCACCGGAGTCACCAAGGGTTACCGCTACAAGATGAGAATGGTCTACGCTCACTTTCCCATCAATGCTAGCATCACCAACGGCAACAAGGGTATTGAGATCCGTAACTTCCTTGGCGAGAAGAGGGTATTGCTTTTCTATCTTTCTCCTTTTTTCTTTTTTTGGGTCTCTGCACTCTTCAAAGATTCGATCTTGCGGTTTTTCCTTGGGCGTCTGAAGTTGGTTTTTGGCTTTTCATTTCGTTATTTGTTGACCTTGCAGCCCTAGAATTTGTTTGCAATTAAGCCACAGTGTGTTGAATCAACCGGCATTTTGCCTACTTCTATTCTGATCGTGTCGTGTGTTGGTGTTTCTGTACTAATATTTGGGGCTGTAAATTATGGTTATCTATTCGTGCATTTCAATTAATTGGAGGGCAATTGTTAATGGGTACAAAGAAATGCTTTTACTATCTGATGTTCTTTTGCTGTTTGAGTAGAAAGGTAGTTGAAGATCACGCGAATGCCATATGTTTTTTTGCTGTTATATTCCTATTTCGATGTTGAATGCTGTTTGCTTGAGCTTTCATACCACGACTCTGTTGTGGTTTTGTTTAATGTTAAAACTTAGCTATAGAAATTGATGATCACTGTTTTGTTTGCTTTGAAGTCATTCATTTTATGCTTCAGCCACGCTTAATGAGAAACATTCTTTGCTCATACAAAACAATGTTATTGGATGTAACCAATCATCTGTGTGGGTAATTAGGACAGTCGCTTCAGGCTAAAATCAGGAAGCTGTATTGTTATTGAGGTTGTTACATGTTTTCCATTCTTATAAATTGTATATTTGGGTTTTGATACCATTTGTTTAGAATGTGATGTTTCGGCTATTCTTATATATTGTATATTTGGGTTTTGATACCATTTGTTTAGAATGTGATGCTTCGGCTTTACCTGCAAGTAATCCAGTTCCTGGTTTTGTGATGATGATATCACTGTGTATACTGATTATTGCCTGTACCCATTGTTTCCAGGTGAGGAAGGTTGACATGTTGGAGGGGGTGTCCATTCTCAGGTCTGAAAAGGTTAAAGATGAACTTGTCTTGGATGGCAATGACATTGAACTGGTTTCTCGTTCTGCTGCTTTGATAAACCAGGTATTTACAGTTTTCATACTTTGCTTTACTTGTACTGCTGCTGTTATTGTAAGGCATTATTTGACCATTTTGCACCCTTTTTGCCTGTTTAAACAGAAATGCCATGTGAAGAACAAGGATATTAGAAAGTTTCTCGACGGTATTTATGTGAGTGAGAAGGGAAGGATCCAAGAAGAGGAGTAAAAATGTTTGAGCAGCCAGTAGAATTATGGATTTGTGGATTTTGTCAGTGGTTTTCGCTTATGCTTGCTATCTAGAGTTGAAGGTTTTGAGCTCAACTTGTGTCAGACAGTTTTTAATAGATTGTTTGAAGTTTTCATATTCAATTTTGTGTTGGGGCATGCTTAATGGAAAGGATATGTTACTCTCAATTTCGTAATTGCAGATTATTCTGGTGCCGGAGTACACATGTTTCTTCCTGTTTGTGTTTTTGGGTTTTGTTAATGGTTCATAATCATTCTGATATCTGAGTTTCAAACATCCTGTGGGGTATATTATTATGCTGATACTAAGAACAGTATTGCGGAAAGGACTCATTTGTTTTTGCAATTAACTATGCTGACAAATTTGATGTCCGATTGTTATAGATACTGTCAGCTATCATGTGTAGAGTTGGAAAAATATGCTCCAAATTCCTGCTGTTGAGATGGGAAATTAATTGTGTTTTTCTCTGTTGTGGGATACGATGCCAGGGATGTAACATGTTCAAAAGTCCCTTGATTGCGATTGATGAGAAAGGGAATTAGGAAAAGTGTAAAGAAACTGCCATGTATAAATCAAGACTTCAAGTTCAGCGTATTAAAGAGCAAGTGAAATTAAAGGAAAATCATCTATCAGAGTCGATTGCAAAATGACACGAAATTGAAAAGAAAAATTAAAATACAAACGAAGCTGGTAAAACACAAATTTTATGGCCATTTAGTTTAGTCGGAATTCAGCAGTGCTTGGTGCAGAAGCATTGGCGACGGAAGCCTCGGCATTTGCCACTGTGAAATCCTTCAAGTTGGCAAATAGAAGCGCAGTTATCCTTGCTAAAGCATAGCCCTTTGAACTTCAGGCTCTTTGTCTCGCATGTTCTTCCTTCTGCTGCCTTTGGTCCCATCTCTGTATGTGCACGCATAAGCAGACAATTACACGTCGTTAATGTCAAAATGGCAAAACTAGAAGGCAGAGAGAGAATATGAGAGAGAGAGAGAGAGAGACCTGTGGCAGTGAACAGCAGGAGGAGGACGATAATAGCTGAGAATACACGCAGAAACCGCTCCATTATCTCCAAATTAAGCTTGGGAGTTTGCTTAATTAGCAGACTGAATGTAATTAGGAGACCTTGAGACTGGCAATCTATAAGCTTTTGGAGTTAGTCAGTAGTGTGTTCTCTTCATATCATATGCTTCCTTATATACAGCAATGTCAATGGCAAGGTGTGAGGATAATAGCAAGGCAGAATAATATTACCTGGAAAATCTAAGTATGTTGTGCTAAAGTTATGAAACCCACCACTCCTCCAACTCACTCCACCATCATCTTTCTTATACCTCTTTTTCTTTCCCCTTCTTTTATACCATAAAATAATATTTCAAATTCTCTTCATACTAATATTTCCCTGTTTTCCTACAGTTTTTTCTTTTATTTTCAACCAGTTCCATACTTAATAATAAAGATTAGGGTTAAGTTTTGAAAGGCAATTGTTGTGGTCTGTTTTTTCAATTTTCTCCATCAAAGAAATTAAGGCGGATTAAATTACCCTTTGTATTGGGCAACAAGTAACCAAAGGATAGGAAAATATTTACTGAGGGGATATTTTGCATGTAACTAGGAAACTATGAGGCATCTTGCGCTGCAAGTCAGAATTTATGTACATATATATGACACCAGAGTAAAATTTAGATCACCCCAAAGTTAATTAGAAATTTTGAACTTGGTAGTCTCTATTAATCCCTCATTCATGGCGATGACAATGGCTGCTCGATTGGGAAGATTGAGAAGATCCCTGAATGAGTTAAGCGCCTTGCAGAAAGGCCTCTCTGGATCTATTCATGCATTTACCAGAGAAATTTCCAGTTCTCGCTCCTCCTCTGGTTTCACTCTCAATCAGGACCCTGATTTTTCTTTCTCCAAACCCATTAGTATTTCCCCCACCAATTCTCCACCACCCGATTCTATCACCAACGCCCTGATCCTTATGAAAGGTATTTTTTTTTGCTTTTTATTACTTGCATTATAATGTGATTAGTATAATAGTTTCCTGAATGTTGTATGACTTTCAATTAATTAATAACTTAGTTGAATAAAACGACAGATATAGTAAGAGGAGGACTGCGATAAACTTGGGAATTCAAGTGGTTCCTCAACAAGAAGCGTACGTGATCGAACGGTTCGGAAAGTTCCAGAGAGTTCTGGAAGCTGGTATTCATTTCGCAATACCAATAGTGGACAAAGTAGCATACATACACCCCTTGAAGGAGCAAACCATTGATATTCCAGAGCAACCTGCTGTTACTACTGACAATGTCAGCATCCGAGTTAACGGTGTTCTCTTTGTCAAGGTATGAATTACTACTTAATTGCTCGTTGGATTAGCTTTTGATCGTTATTATGATGATTAATTGTTCAAACTACTAATTAAGATTATCGATTACTGTATTAATGTAGGTGGTAGATGCAGAAAAGGCTTCATATGGCAATGATAATGTAATGATAGCAGTAATTCAGCTGGCACAAACTGTGATGCGTAGCTGCATAGGAAAAATGCCCCTGGACAAGACCTTCATGGAGAGAGACACTTTGAATGCCAACATTGTTGTAAGCCTCCTCAAAATCAATTTCTTTGATTAATCATCTCATCTTTCTTAATCCATGCACTTTCTGATCAAATCTTTGAACGTCTTAATCCAACAGCAATCTATCAATGTTCTTGCTTCACAGTGGGGTCTCTCGTGTCGTCGTTATGAAATAAGTGAGTTACATTCATCTCTACAACTTAGTTTGGTTGAGGATAATCACATACATGCATTTCATTCTTCTAAACTTTTTGATTCGATTAGGGGACATAATTCCTCCTCCTGGGATAAGAGATAGCATGGAAAAGCAAGCTGGAGCAGAAAGGAAGAAAAGGGCAGCGATCATCGAGGCAGAAGGGCAAAGACAAGCAGTAATCTTAACTGCAGAAGCCACAAAGACAGACATTATATTGAAATCAGAAGCTGCAAAGGCAGACATTATACTGAAATCAGAAGCTGCCAAGATGGATGAGATCAATAGAGCCACAGGTAGTTGAATGTTTTTCTTTTCTTTACTACCCATACTTTCCATGCCTTATGGGGGAATATGAATTGATTTTTAGCAGAAAAATCCATTAATTAATAGGGATCATTGAATATGTTATCAGAACATAATCACAAAAAACAGGAACTAGTTGGGTAAGGATTAAGGAACACATGAAATTCTGAGGACTTATTGAGGAGGGACGTGTGAACCTCTGTAAGCAGACTGTCCGTTTGTTAGTCATCTAGAATGCTTAAACGAACTCCTTTTCGATGGGGGAATATAGGTGAAGCCGAAGCCACACTAATCAGAAGCAGGGCAACAGCAGAGGCACTTAATAATATTTCTGAAGCCCTTCAAAAGGAAGGAGGCCAAGCGGTATCATATTCTTAATTTCTTCTCTCTGTTTTCAAACATCCTCCACATGTATGACTAGCTATTATGATTAATATTGGATGCTTTAACTATTCTTCATTGACTATTTTCGCAATCAAAATTTGTGATTGCAGGCAGCATCTCTTAGGGTGGCTGAGGATTATGTCCAAGCATTTGGTAAATTGGCTAAAGAGGTATATATGAAACCTTATCATATCTCCGTTCGACCAATTTCATTTCAACCAGTCTTTATACCTTGAATCATACTAACCATCTTTGTATGAATTGTTGGACATTTTTCCAGTCGACAACAGTGTTACTTCCTTCGAATGTCGATGATGCTTCAACCATGGTTGCCAAGGCCCTCACTTTATATCAAAGGATGATTCCTCCAAAAACCACATAACCAGAAAAAGCAGACAGCGCCCATTTTGGGGGTATTGAGCCAATTACATTATCCTTTCTATGTTCAATAACAGTTTTTTTTCTTTTTAGTTTTTCAATCATCTTTTAAGAACAGAAATGTCTATGAAACTATTACATATATGCTTTCATCAGTTGTTTATGGGTTCCTTTCGCAAATTGATAGTACATTGCATTGAAACTAATCAACTCCATGGGAAGGTAATTTATGAGCCTCTAATGTAAACTTGACATCGAAAGTTCCACAAAGTTAAAAGAATCATGAAACAATTGCATAAAAGTTAAAACCCAAATGAACCCAATAGAATTATCAAATGGTAAATTAGTTACAAAAAGAATCGATATACAAACAAACAAGAATCTCATCACAAAAGAATACCCTAATTCAACTCTCCATTTCCCTCATACATACACAATCAATCACAAACCCTAATTCCGAAATCAAAAGGAAAAACGAAAAATTGGAAACGAAATCAAATCAAACAGACTCACAAGTTTCGGGATGAAATTCAAAGAAAACCGCACATAACAGAAAACCCTAGCACAATGAGCCAAACCATATGGACCAAAAGCAGGGCCTGACCCGACAAGGGGCCCGACCCGCCACTTCCGACCTCGCAGTAGCCTTGCCTGGCGACGCGGGTGCCGGCACAATGGGCGTCGGCGCAGCCGCACCAGTAGGTGACGCCGTCTTCTCCGCAGACAGGGTCGGGCCGGTAGCACTTGACCGGGCAGGACGATGCAGTCTCCGCGAGATCCGGGCACAGATCTGATCCTCGGCCGTCGCTGGGTAATCGGAGGACCGACGAGGAGGAAGAGTCGGCCTCCGATCGGACCGTCGCGGAGAAGGAGAGGACGATGAGAGAGAAAATTAGAGCAGAGAGCAATGGATGAGGAGCCATATCTGTTTTAGGGTTGAGAAAGATTGAAACTTCTCAACCCTAAAATGAAATTGGGGAAGATTGTTGATTGGGGTTGGAAAGGGAGAAGAAATTTCAGAAAAATCGAGGGAGAATTGGAGGAATAAATGTTGGATCGTATTACAGGGTAGTTCCAATTCTCCTCTGAAAGAGCACCAAATCCCTAATTACTTTATGTATCCGTTAAGAAAAGGGGGAGAAAGAAAGAATCAACGATTAAATAACTGTGATACTGTTTATTTGACACGGTTGTGGAAATAATTGGAATAATTCCGCCATTTTTTTTAGAGGTTTTTAGGTTTCGGCTCTCTTTTTAATGTATTTAAAATTTGATTATATTTTACACTTAAAGTTCTTATTTTTACAACATTTTTTTGGTAGGTGTATACCCGGTTAGTCGTTTTTTTATTCAAGAAAATTGCTAATTGAAAAGTTCAATGGTACCAAAATCTAAAATGTACGTAAGTCAAATAAATTGGTTAAATTTTTAATTGATTCATAATTCACTCTTTTTTAAAAAGTTTTTTTAATTAACTAGAATTTCAATTGAATTTTTCTTAGACACGCATATTCTCAAGTAATTTATAGGTTGATATCTTTTATCACTTATCAAATCAACCGTCTTCCTTCCACAAATGAAATCATTAAAATATTTTTTTAAAAAAGGAATATCACCAGTCTTTAACTATTTATATAGAATATAATAGATTTATGAACATACAAATTCGAAAAAACTCCTAAAACTCCTAAAATATAATAGAAAAGGTCAATAATAATTTAGAAATGCCTAAGAATTAGGAAGATAATTAGTTAGCCTTTTTAGATATTGTGGTAGATTTAAAAGTGGAATTTTGATATTTAGAAATCAGGCTCTCTAGGCGAAAGGAATAACAAGAATAATAAGGGGCTCTTCCCCTCTGCCTCTGTCTCACCTCCAAAAACTTTGCCCCAATCGTTTGCGAGTCACAATCTCAATCTCCTCAGCGATCATGGGCGCCTGTGCTAGCAAACCTAAGACTTTGGACAATGAAGATCCCCTCCCCATTCAGGCTCCTCAACACGCTGCTGAATCCGGGAATGTGGCACAGGTTTCACAACTGTGACATTTCTAATGAACTGTCATCTACATACTGATAAAATCAACATCTTTTTTTTAACATTTTTGGTTGTTGTAGGAAAATAAAGGAGGTGAAGAGACACAGACAAAAGAGCCCCTGGTAGAGCTATCTCAACCAAAAGAGGAGGTAAAAGAGTCATCATCATCAGAGCCTCAAGAAAAAATTATAGAAGCAGTTGTGACCAACATAGAGGACCAGGTAGCTGAAAGCAAGACTGAGGAAAAGGTAGCTGAAGCCAAGGCTGAGGAGCCAGAAATAGAATGCAAACCTGAGGAAGAGATCGTCCATGACAGGACAATACCTGAAACTAAGGCTGAGGATAAGGTCAGTGAAAGCAAGATTGATGGAAAGGTAGCTGAAGCCAAGGTTGAGGAGCGAGATATTGAAAGCAAACCTGAGGAGAAGGTAGTCAAAACTAGGGTCGATGAGAAGATAATACTAGAAACTAAGGCCGAGGATAAGGTAGTTGAAAGCAAGCCTGAGGAAAAGTCTGAAGCTGAAGCCAAGGTAGAGGAGCTAGAAATCCAAAGCAGACCTCAGGAAAAGGTAGTTGAACACAAGCCTCAGGAGATGGTGATGGAAGCCACAGTTGAGGAGCAAATATTTGAACACAAGCCTGAGAGACAAGAAGCCGAAGCTCAAGTTGAAGGCAAGGCGAATGAGCACATAATTGAGGAAACGGTGGTTGAAACCAACGTCAAGGAAGAACAACACAAAAGCGAGGTTGAGGAAGAAGTAGTTGAAACCAAGGAAGAAGAACAGACAACTGAGACCAAGACCGTTGTAGTTGAAACCCAGGCTGAAGAAAAACAACCTGAAACCAAGGACAAGGAAGTGACAGTTGAAACTGAGCTTGAGGAGAAGGCAGTTGAAATTAAGCAGGAGGAAAAAATTGAGGCTGACATTAAGGTTGACACCATGGCTGCTGCAACTGAGGAATCTGTTGCTTCTAAATCAGAGAGACTTGATGAGCAAACAGAACAAGAAGCCACGCCAATTGAGGCTCAGAACTCAGAGGATAAAAGTGATGAACCTCTTGTTATAATGTAATAAATCCCATTTAGCATAAAAATTGTACAAACATGAGATCAGACCCAAAAAAAAAAAAAAAACAAACAGATGTACAGAATGAACAATTTTTAAGTGCATATTCTCTCCTTTTTGGTATAGATTGTATTCAGTCTTTGCATCATCAAAATAAAAATAAAAATAAAAAATTTCCTTTTTACAGTTCTGTTTGCACATTTACTATGACATGCTGTTAATGCACGGAGAGAGTGAATGCAAATCTTGAGGTTTTGGTCTTTCGAACCAGAAAAAACAAAGACATACAGTCACGTGCTACTCAGCTGCTATGCATTTGCTTATCCATAATACCCACTCTCTCTGTCTCTGTGTCACCCACATGATAAACTTCCCGGCAACCGTTGCTGCCTCAATTGCGCCGGAAAAACCCAGAGGATGCTCTCGTCACCTGTTTTCCGCAACGCACTCGCCGACGTTCCTTTTGTTACGACGACAACAACAACGAGAATATCAGCGAAGAGAACAACATGGAAATCGGACTCAGCGAAATTCTCCTCCATTCGACTTGGGTTTCGCGCCACTCTAAAGCCGCTCCCTCAGCGCCAATCTTCGAGTTCCGTGGACGCTTTCGATGAGAATGGAAGACCTAGAGTTAGGGTTCGTGCCAACAGTCTCAGGGTTTTGGAGTGGGACAAGCTCTGCGACTCCGTCTCTTCTTTCGCCGGTACTTCCCTCGGCCGTGAAGCCTGCAAGGTTCCTCTCTCTCTCTCTCTCTCTCTCTCTCCCCATTGTCGTCAATGGAGGGGTTTGATGGAATTTGAATTTGGGTTGTTGTTCTTCTTTAGAAACAACTGCAGTCGCTTGATCAGACGTACGAGGAGAGCTTAAGACTCCTGAGCGAGACTAATGCGGCTATTGAAATTCATAAGTACAATAACGCCATCATGGACTTCACCGGCATTGATACACGGCTGGTTTGTCCGACCTCTCTCTCTCTCTCTCTCTCTCTCTCCTACTTCTGTGAACGAGTGAGCTAAGCCTAAATTACTTGGCTAGCAGTATTTCCTGCAGATTCCAATGTAATTATCCAATAGGGAGGAAGTTTGATCTCTGTCATAATTTAGCCTCAATTAAAGGTGGGGCCTTGCTGTTCAGCAAGGTTCCTCATCTCACCTAGAAGAGCTATGAGATTTATACAAACAGAAGATATGTATTTAGTAGTTGCTTAATGTTAAAAGGTGTCATTTTGCAGTCCGGCTATTGTTACAGCACTCCTGACATATATGCTTTATGATATGCTGTTGCTAAAGAGTAGTAACTTCACTGACTTGATAAGTGGAAAGTTTGTTGTACTCTTTCATTGGGGAAAAATACATTGACCCTAGTAGTAGTAGTACCTTCAGATTCACAAATGCACCCAATATGGCAGACGGCTTATATGCAGTTTATACTTGTGTTATTTTGTGAAACTTGTAGGTGAGATTGGCTATTGACAGTGCGCGGAGAGCCTCAAATGTGGATGGACGGGAAGCAATGGCTGTCACAGTGCTGCTACAATTCTCTGAGGCTTTGCAAACTAACATTAGAACAGCTATCAAGGAAAATGCGGACATGCACAAGCGTTTCATGCCTCTTGTTGAGTTGGTATGAACCTTTCACGTAAGCAGTTTCTTTCCATAATTGTTCTCATGGACAGTCTTTGATGCTGCTGTGTATCTTCATTTTTTGCTTCTGATGCAGATATTGAACTGGTTCACTAGCAAATCACTAGTTAGGTCAATCCTGCAAGTTGTCTATGAAGATGGCTCCATCAAAGACTCAGCGGTTTGTTTCTGATGAATGCTTCTCTAATGTCGTGAATCGTCATTCCATATTGGCTAGGTCTCATATCAATTTCTCAGTGAAAGGGACTAGCTTTTTCCAATTTCATATGATAGGCCTCCTGTTCCACTAAAAAAAAAATTGCATGCAGAACTTATGGTTGTGGAATAGACTTGACTGGACAATGGTGTGTTCATATTTCAAAAAACTTAGGAGTTGACAATGAAAGTAAAGTAATCTAAAAAGAAAGCGCCATTTGAGGGGGAGTAGGGAATGATATTGTAACTATCAGCAGTTTATCTCTTCCTGAATTATAGAATATTTATTGATGCTGATATCCTCCTCCTGCACGCTGCTGTGTCTCCTTTAAACATCCATGTATTATTTTCTCTGTTTGCTTTACCCTGTCTACTCTGTTTTTGCCTCAATCTATTCTCTGAACCAGAGTCCACGACTTAAACAAGCACGCTGGCGGGTTATGGATCTTGAAAACAAGGTTAGAGTTTCCTTTCCGTTATGTTGAAGTATATTTGGATAATTTCACATGCCATAGTAGACAATGGTTCTTTCTATGATTTTAACTTTTTTATTTTTAATAAGATCCTATGATTTTAACTTGGTGGCCTTTTCATGTTATCATTTTAATTTTTAAGCGTTTCTATGTGCAGGTTGTGCTACTTATCAATTCTGAACCTTGTACTTGTTTTGCTGCATCATATGCACTGATTGATGAATGTATCTCACTTTCATGGATGATATACAATAATGCATTTGTGCTTTTTGAGTATTGCATAATAGACATAGTCAGGCACAGCGTATCTCTCAATGCCCCCCTCATAATAAACAATTCATTGTGACTCTAGCCAATTGACTCATAGAAGTTGTTATGTCTATAATGCATTTGCATTGTTTTAAATCCACTGCTTTTACAAGAACACAGTCACCTACTGACTTTCTCAAGTCTCAGTCGAATTGGTCATAAACTAAAATGTCAGCCTTAGGATGGTTTGATTGATAATAATGGCTGCGAAGGTTCTAGCTTTATTCCTTTATCTTTTTCTGACCGGGTCTAAATTCTTTTTGCAGCTGTCTCAGTTGATGAATGTTATAATTGCAAATGAAAACAATGGAACAATGTCTTTGGTAAGAAACATGTGTTTAAATATATGACTTATTGGAGTTTAATTTGACCTGATATGTGATGAACCTCAGGAAGCTGGTAATATTGATGGGAGATGGTGCATCAAATCAGGAACAGGTCCACTGACAAATTTTAATGGCTTACTGCTTTCAAGGTGAATTAGTCATGCAGCTATGATTGCATTGTTTATCCTTGTTGTTCTCACCACCACCCCGCCTAATATAGCAAATAATATTAATAACTGATTTCATGTAAAGGAAGAAGAACTTCATTTAGGTTCATTTTGCATATTTTCATAAATAAGGCTTTTCTGGCTTTTGACTATATCTTCTCCCGTTGTATGTTTATGTGTGTTAGTGTTTTGCTGTTTTCATCCATGTCTAATTCATCTGAATTGTTCATTTTTGCTGTTATAGTGGGTCTGGCTCAGGAAGCGTTATAGAGCCAGTTTCTGCTGTGCCACTGAATGATGAATTATTGGAAGCAAAGGCATCTGTAGCAGATGCTGAAGTTGAAGTTCTTCAAGATATAACGGAGAAGGTAGTTCAAACCTTGCTATGGCTTTTCTGACTTTATGAATGTTGATGACTTGAGTAAATTTTGACTTATCTCTAGCTGTAATTTGAGCAGATGAAAATGGATCTTGATGGCATAGAGGATTTGTTAAGAAGTGTAATTGAGCTTGATGTTGTAAGTATAGTTTGTTGGCTCCTTTGTGCTTATTTTCTGCATGTGACATCGCTGATTCAATCCAGTCCACTCATTTCATTTGGAATTTGAATTTCTATTGTGAGACACAAAGACTTAAAACTACTTACTAGCTAGGTGGCACGAAGCATGGTTACTGGTTAGACATTAAGGAGGGATTAATATAGTAACCCTTACTTCATCAAAGGAAAAAGATTCACGTGGTTATTTATTTATATAAAAATCAAAACAAGGTATTTATAATATCGAGTTTACGAGGGCTCAGAAGCAGAGGTTCAGGAGCATGGTAGCTCGATTTTTTAAGGTATAATGTAATGTGCTTTGTTTTCAATAAGAATCGTCTGGCTTCTTATAACCAAGCAACCATGTCTGTGAAGTTGCATGTCATTGAACTGGGAATTGATGTCTATCCTAATTTATGCTTATCTAAATGATGTATTCTTCATCAAGCACACTATTTGCCTTGTCCAGGTGATCAAATTGGGTTGGGGGGGAGAGGGGTTGATTGTTTGGTGGAACCAGCTACCATGTGTTTCAAAAGTTGCTTTTAGAGGCTCTGCCAGCCTTATATTGCCTGGGGTAAGCCAGTGTACATTTTCACCTGTATGATCCCATCCATGGCAGGATCTAAATTGTTGTTGTTTGACATTCTACGATGCATGTAATTGTTTTCCAACTACGTGAAGCCGATCTAAATTTAGTTATTAGAAAGATACATTTTTGTTATTTATTTATTTCAATTGCTCTCTATAAATTTGTGTTTTGTGTTGATGCAAGGGATTGTTGAACTCGTGATTTTGTTGTTAAGGTTTTCAAACCATAGTTTTCCCATCATGCTTGCTTACTTACCACTCACTGATTGCAGGTGAATGCTAGAGCAAATTATGGTCTTACCTTAGGAGGATCCTGTCCTGATTTATTTCTCCTTGATGATCAGAATGCTTCCTTGTCTCTTGAAAGCATTCCTTCTAAAGATAATTCATTCAAGCTCTCCTATTCTTCCAAAAGGCAATGGAAGTTGAACCTACCCAAAACATATCACCCTCTGTTACTTCAGCAGCATCGGCGTAAATTACAGGAGGCCAAGAAGGATGTTGCGAATGCCACAGCTGTATGATCATTGCCTCTATTTGCAACTATATGTTTTGCACCCTCAGTTCCTAAAGCTAACCTGATGTAGAATGAATTTTTATAACGAAACATCATTCAGTTTACTATCTTTAGTGGACCTTTTATGTCTACTTTCTGGACAGTTGAAAAAACAAGGCAATTTTTCAGCTTTAACTGTAGAAATTAAAGCAAAATGCCTTGATAAGCTATCCTCTGCTTGTTCTCAGGCAATCAATGGTTTTAACCTAGGGTCTGACAGGACCTACCTCTCTTCACTTTAGGGTAAAACTGATACATTTGATCCCCCATACCCCATCCGGGCAGCTTTAACTGTAGAAATTAAAGCAAAATGCCTTGATAAGCTATCCTCTGCTTGTTCTCAGGCAATCAATGGTTTTAACCTAGGGTCTGACAGGACCTACCTCTCTTCACTTTAGGGTAAAACTGATACATTTGATCCCCCATACCCCATCCGGGCAGGACTTTATGGTACAGATTTGGATTTGGAATTTTGATCTTCAGCACCTGGTTTTTAACGCTAACAATAGTAATAAACAAAATTACTTGTAGGTCTTAAAAGGATATGAGCATCTTCTAAGGACAACCTTTTCATGAAAAATACTCCGTCCTGATAACTTATGATGTGTCGTCTCCTTTATTGGTCCTAGCACTTGAGCTTGGTTGAACCGATGTCTAGTGAGGTTAAGTTACATATGTTTCACAGGTTACATAATTGTTTTTGGAATCATATAGGTCAACTGGGACTTAAATTTTATCTTTCTTAGGATTTCAGAAGGAGGAAGATGTATGGAGAGAATATCAGCCAACGAGAAATCACACAAAATATTCAAATGTTACAAGAAAAGGTAACTATCTAATGTATGGTGTTCCCTAAAAGTTTCATGCGATCAGTCTTATCATCTGATACTTTAGTTTAATGAATTCTATGTTAGGTTACTCAACTGGAGAAGGCTAAACCGGTTCCAGTTGATTTTCTTATCGATAAGAATACTAGAGTTCTTCTTATAACTGGTCCTAACACAGGAGGCAAAACCATTTGCTTGAAAACAGTTGGATTGGCAGCCATCATGGCAAAAGCAGGTCAAAACTTTGTTTCTTGTTCCCCTTTGATCTGAATATACTTGTATTTATTCCCTGTAAAATTGGATAATACTACATTTTTCTTGACCATCCTCCATTTCTGTATACAAGAAATTTTTCAAGAACATTTTATCATTGTCAAACAAAGAAGAGATGAAGGGGTCTGTGAGGTTATTTTATTCCAGAGTTCCAAGCATTTTTTTTTCCGGATCAGAATCTTTCTTAAGGCAGGGGAGGGGGTGATGGAAAACAAAGTCAAACTTCTGATGCTTCATATTTCATTATGACTTCTTTTCTCTTAGTTGTTGAAAAGACATGCATTACAAGAAACATGATGCTGTCAAATGCAATTTTAAATTTTATTTTTGCTAATAATGTTCATGGATATGTTAGAATTATATGGTTACTCACTCTTTTCCAATTGTCTCCTTCAAATGTTTCTCATTCAAAACTTTGTTTTTGGAAATTTCATTGTTATTCTCTTAGAAACAGCCTCTCTACTTGTATGAGGTAAGGTTTTGCACATCTTTATCCCTCCAGAGCCTCGTCACCAGGATCCATGCATGGTTTTGTTGTTGTTGCTTTGCTAAACTAACTTTGGAATGTAATAGGGGTTAGAGATGGTGTATTATTATTCAGCCGCTGAATGGTCCTGTGTACATATGGTTAAATCATTTTTGTACTTTTAAAACATTTTCGATTTATATAATGATTGTCGCTTTCTTTGGATAAATAATGTATTAACAATGGTTATCACTCTCAGGCCTGTACGTTTTATGCTCTGAACCAGCACGGATGCCATGGTTTGATTGTGTTTTTGCTGATATTGGTGATGATCAGTCATTGTCCCAGTCTTTATCAACCTTCACAGGGCACCTCAGACAAATTAGTGTGAGTATGAAGGTCATGCATTCAGGCAATATGATTAACATGTTCTTTGTTTTTCATTTTCAGATGTAAACCATACAAAGACTCTTTTTATTTAGATGACCAGTCAAGTATTTGAAAAATTGGCATTCGTGCCTTCTCTGAATCTTTTTCAATGAAAGACTCTGATTGTTAATGTATATATTTGTACATAGATGAAAAGTCAAATGTATTTGATGGAGGCAATTTTTGTACAAAGCAAGCAAGGATACCGAATTTGAATTACTTTATAGTCTAGTTAATGGCATATGTTTTTCAAGTTGGATATGCCCCTTTATGCTTGTAACAGTTAAGTTTCTCCTGCTCATTCTAGATACTTGGGGATCATCATGGCACAGCCTCTTATAAGTTAGTGATATTTACTCTGTAAGTTTAATATAATTGGGAGAAAAACTGATCTAGAACTAAGGTTATTTGCTTTTATTTCTTTTTCATGGATTTCTGGCTTTTAGTTTATTTCAGTGATTTTTACCTTGATATTTATGTATAAAGATTAGACGAAACCAAAAACGTTTTAGTTGCTGCATACTAGTGATTGAGGTTCTTCACATGTTTAACGCAATCTGCTTGGTATGGCTGACAGGATATACAAGCCAACTCTACCAATCAGTCACTGGTGCTCCTGGATGAAGTATGTATAGAAAACACTATTTCTTGATCATTAAATCTATTATGACGTCCATTCATAGAGCTCTTCTACATGAGTTTGTTGAACTTATGAATTGCTACAAGAATGATTGGCAAGATTTTAGCTTTGGGATATTTGGAGCCAGCTGCAAGTGTCTAACATGAATTATGCATAGGCATAAGACTTCGCCATAATTTTGCATGTTTTTGGTGCTCTAATGCAAGATTCAAGTATCCGTAGTCCATAGCATCTTGACAAGTCAATTGTCTGATGGGGTTAGATGAAATGAAGAATCCAAGTAACATAGGCTTTATTTATCTGTAGGGAGTAGTTGGGTGTACCATTTACCATTAATGATGTCTGTTCTAGTTTATAAGATGGCTGCATCAATTGGTAACTACAGTAAATCTCCGTTGAGTAATAACTGTCTGCTCTTTTGCCTGAACGTCAGATTGGTGCAGGCACTAACCCGCTGGAAGGAGCAGCTCTTGGCATGTCTATACTTGAATCTTTTGCTGATGCTGGTGCTTTATTGACCATAGGCACAACACATCATGGTGAATTGAAGACCCTAAAATATAGGTATATGACCTGAGTATTTGGAAGTTTTTGTATTTCTTTCGAACAGCTTCTTGTCGGAGGCACAAGTCTTTTCTTTCTTTCCTACTATTTATCACCTATGTGTGGTCAACTATGTATTTTATTACCTTGTTCCTAATGCAATAATTTCCATTTGGGGCTCACAAGTAATAAGCTTGACATGCTTCTATAAATGTCTACTGGGTAGCAATGAAGGTTTTGAGAATGCATGCATGGAGTTTGATGAAATCAATTTGAAGCCGACTTATAAGATTCTTTGGGGAGTTCCAGGTTCCTATCTCGAAAACTTTATTCATCTCTAGAATTCTTTGATGATTTGGGTAGGTTTCTCTGTGCTGAGTTTACAGACTAGTTCATAACAGGGTTTTTAGTTAACTAGTTCACTCTTATCTACTTTGCTGCTTCTATCCACCTTTCATGTTCCTATGTAATGCTAACATTGTGATGAGGTCATTGCAGGACGTTCAAATGCAATAAATATAGCTGAGAGGTTGGGACTACCAAAAGTTATTTTACAGGATGCACGGAAACTATATGGAGCAGCCAGTGCAGAGATTGATGAGGTGCTTCTGCTACTTATTTGGCCCTATCCAGTTCAAATATTCTAACAAAGTGTAACCTGTTACTTAGAATCATGAACTCTTCCAGAATCAATCAATTTAATAGTACTGCATTTGCTCTTTTATACAAGAAAATGCATGAATATCATGCCCTTTTTTGTTTTTGGGGGGGTGATGAACATGTTAAAATTTGAACCATTCCTTTAGGTGGGATTTCTCTCTTAAGTTTAGGTCTTTATTCTGTCCACATCTAAAATCTCTTGAAATTTAGTTTCTCCTTCCAATCTTTTCCCTCTTTTATATATTAAGTGCAATTTTCAACCACCAAAGGGGTTTTCTAGTGGGAGAAAACCCACCTTCCAACAAGGAGGTGTGAGTTCAAATCCCGCTAGAGACATTGGGGGCAATTCCCTTTCCCATGTTCCCCATGTCTTTCCTCACCGAAGGTATTACCTATGAGATATGGAGTCTTAGGTGTAGGGCTGGCAAAAATCTCGTACCTGTTTAAAACCCGAATGGGTGGTAAAATTTTGAAAAAATGGGTATGGGACGGGTATGGGTATGGGTTTAGGCTTCACCCGTCCCATATAACATCCATAACCCGTACCCGGAACACCCGCCCCGTATCCGCCCGATACACGTCCCACTTAACACCCACAACCCACTTTGTTAAATGTTAAAAAAATAATAATAAATTGAGGGCTGAATTTTAAGCCCAATGTTTAAGCCCAAATTCATTTCAAGAGAAAAACCCTAATCTATGGGTGTCTCTGTCCTCCCATCTCCTCTCTTGGTGTCTTGATGCCTATTTTTTTATTGAACGGTGAGAAATATTAAATATGGGTTTAATATGGGTATCTCATTATTTTTAGTCTATTTATACCCGAATAAAATCCGCATAACCGTAAAATCCGGCGGGTATGGGTATGGGTATGGGTATGGGTATGGATTTTTAACACCCGATGGGTATGGGTATGGGTATGGGTATGGGTATGCATTTTGACAATGGGTATGGATGTGGGTATAGGAAAACCCGCCCCGTACCCGCCCCATTGCCAGCACTACTTAGGTGGGCTTGCTTACCTTTGAAAAAAATAAAGTAAAATAACTGCAATTTCTCGCCCCTCCTGTGCAAACTCTTGTTTTCCAGGTAACCACCCCCCCAAAAAAAAAAAATCTGCCCTCTGGTTTTGGCACTTTTCATTATTACGTTTGTGGCTGATCCCCAACCTTGGATGACAAGTCCCTGACCTTGCTGATTGTTGTTGGATGTAGCATACTGAACCCTTACTGGGTTCTGTGGGCCTCTCTCATATTCTCCTCAAAGGCACAAGCTCTCCAATTAAGCCATCAGGGGACCCCTGGCCCTGGGCTTGGTGGGACTGGTATGGACAGGAGATGGAAGGTCTCTTATGCCCATAGTTGAGGCATGCTAGGATGCCGGCTTGATCTTCCCAAAGTGGTTTAGTATGGAACTATCAAAAATATTTTGGTCACAGATTACAGCAGAAGATTCCACAACCACCTTCCACTAACTCCAACAAATTGTTAATAGCCCATAAGAGTTATACATTCATGTTATTGAGGAACTGACTTCATTGTAAATGTTTCAAATTCTGGTTAAAATCATTTCATTTTTTATAAATTACAGAAAAATATCCAACGGTTTTTGCAAACATGCAGGTTATATTTGAATTGGAGAAATTCAAGCAAGATGTTGAGGAATATGTACATGAAGCACAGCATTTTTTGATGTGAGTTTAGCAGTCTTTTCCTGAGTTCTTTGTTTCCCATAAAAAAGAATATATGTCAAAAGCTAGCTAGTGTCAAGGTCAATGGGGTGAGGTGCTCATAACAGTCAAAAGAGTTATTGGAAATTTTCAGCTTAAGACTTGAATAAACCAAATTAAAATGCCTCATCAAACTTCGTGCTTCATATGAAGTAATGGACAGCCAACACATTTAAAGTTGAGGTCTACCATCTCTAAATGCACCTGGGATGGGAGCCCCATGAGAGGCAATTGGGTGAAGGTATAACTTGGTATTGCTATGGGTCTGTGACAATGATGTGATCCATATGGTTGGCCTGGAGTGACATCAATTAGCGTCCTCCTGATTGAATTATTTGCTTGCAGATGAGATTATCTAGTGGTTGTTTACTAATTGTTGTTGCTATCATTGTGTACCCTTTTCTCCATATGTACTGGTTTTCTTTCTCACCATAGGAACTGATTTAAGTGCGTAGACAACTCTTGCATCCCCTAGACATCTGGAATGCTTTCACCTACTGCGGTGACTGAAAAATTATGAGAACAAATGTCAAACTTACATTTCAATTTTCAAGCAAAACCTTGTCATCCGTGTCTTGTGGGGACGGAAATATAATCAGTATAAGCATCTTTTCATGTTTATTTTGAAGGCTTTCAAAGGATCTTCATGAGAAGCTGCTACATGTTCAAAGGAGACTGAGCGAACATGGTTCTGATCTAAGATATAAAAAGATGCAACAAATATCAGAGCTTGCATCCAAGGCACGCTCAACTCTCCATAGGAAGATGCAACAGTACCGTGCATTGGCGCGCCAAACATCCCAGCCAGCAGAACCAGATACTAGCCTGCTGCAAACACAAGATAACAGCCATCAGTCTGCTTCAGGCGGAAATGTTCTGACTGTAGAAACTAAGAGCACTACAATTGAAGCTGCCAAGCAATCGTCAACAGGTATAATCATTTATAGTAGTTTAAACTTCTTACCCTAGAATTTAACCAGTTTCTCTCACTGAAGGTGCTAAAAGTAATAGTAGATTGCCTATGGTTGGTGACACTGTTCAAGTTTCTTCCTTGGGGACCAAGGCAAAGGTTCTTATGGTGGATCCATCTAAAGAAGAGGTGGTAGTTCAAGCTGGTATGCTGAAGTTGAAGCTGAAACTCTCTGATATTAACATCTGATTGCTTAAATGGGGCAGAGTTTTGAAGTTTGATATGGGAAATGTCATACCCTCTTCGTAAACAAGATTGATTCAACATTGTAGCCGCACTGTCCAAGCCTTCTCCTATTACAAGCAGTTGAACTCTACAATCCGTTTGATGGTAGTAAATAGTAATCATGCAAACTTCATCCTCCCTCACAAGACAATGGGAAATGCAACTGGATCACGTTGGGTTGTGGAAAGTAACAAGCCAATGGTGGTGGCTGTATAAAATGACTTGCAATGAATTGGGGCTTCATTAGTTTCCAAAAACTTGGCAGAAAAGCTGAGGTAATAACTATTTGCAATTTCTCGGGAAGATTGTGAAATTTAGGTTGCTCGGGAACAGTTCATCAAGAAAGAGGGAATGAGGTTTAACTCTTGAGTACAGACAGCAGTACTCATTCTGACTAAATGGTTGCACGCTGAAGTCTGAATCACTTGCTGAGAGTTTTACTGTGATTGTTGGGAACTGCCCCTGCTTTAATACGTTGGTGAACCATTGGAATGAATATCAATCCGATACCAAAGATAGTTTTATCTTGTATAACATGTCAAGACTGTATACACATTGCACAGTGGATGCTGTATATGCATTCCACGGTGAATACGAGGAACGAGACAAGTATACCATATAGTATAATTTACTAGATTGTAGATTACCTTCCATAGTGATGGAAGGGATCATATGCTTCCTATGACAGAGAAATGAAACTTAATATAAAGGTGGTTGCTCCTTTTCCCTTTCAGATCAAACACACACAGCCAGAGGAACCTTTTCTCCTCACATGCTCTAAACTCAATGTGGGTTTGGAAATTCTGTTAAGCATATTCCTTGGGAGGGAATGCTTATGTTACTCATCCATTCATCGTTGAAGAAAAGGTTGCCCAAACCAATCACAGATACAGATCATAAAGAGTATCTTATTTTCCTTGTATCATCCACTTTGTGAACAAACATACAAGAAGTTCATCAACTTTGCCGAGTAAAAATCATCAAAGATATGTGGGGTGGGGACTTTTTTCACTTAGCATCTCTTGATTCCTCATCTTTCAAATTCAATTGTGGTAAAATTCTTTCATACTTTTTATTACGATGGATTAGAGTAGAATGTTTATCCATTACCTTTGTCATGTATCGTTTGTGACACCATCTTTTGATTATAGTTATCCATAATATTATTGAACATAAAAATATACTTACATCCGATTCTAACACCTCACATACGCTCGATTGGTATCAATTTATTCCTATTCTCTATGTCTGATAATTCATGCAAATATTATTCCTAATATGTTTGCTTCCCTTGTTTACGGAAAAAGCAACTAAATTATTCCTGTACTTGCTCTCAAAAGAATGGTTCTCTAATTAAACATCCTTCCCCCCCACCCAAAAACAAAGTCCCCATTTTGTTTTGTTTTCTTATGCTGTTTTACTTTCTAGTCTATTGGGTACGAGAAAACCATGGTCCATAAATTAGATTCCTTGGCATCTCATCAGCATTTTAGGCGATATGACACTGAAAGTGCGTTATCGGTACCATATCATCGGCATCATATAAAATCAATTACATCCTTAACAGCATTTTAGGCAATATGACCTCTGAAAGTGTGTCATCGGTATCATACCATGGGCAAAAATTAATGAACATAAGTGTAGAAGACACAGTAAGAGACAATCTGAAATCTCAAGTACATATACTAGAGGATAGAGAAATGACAAGATGTAAGACAGTATAGATCCAACGTATGTAGCAATTATAACGTCAGAGAAGCAAAAGGAGACATTACAAACATAATGGAAACATTGCAATTAACCCAGTTCAACATGGATTGAATCTGAATTGCTTTCTTTTCTTTCCCCATTGTATATTGTTCTGTTTCTCTGTATGAGCAATTTGTAAAGGACCCTACCATGAAGATCAACAATTTAAATTCAAGTAAAACTAAATAACGAAGTTAAAGGCTAAGTAGCTTGTTCTTCATCACAATTTGTGAAAACACACTCGTGACTGCTGGTGGCCCCGAAATCAAGGGTGAAATCCAAGAAGTAGAACAGGAAAACCAGAGCTAAGCAGCTGCAGAACATGGGTATAGGGCCAAAGATCCATAGAAAGAGCGGGAGAGAGAAGTAGAAGGCGCGCAATCCAAGGGACCAGAAGTATCCTCCCCTGTTAACAGTTGTACTCACATAGTCTGCAGTCAAGTAGGGGAAGCCATCTTCTTCAAGGGCACATTGATGAGAATGCTAGCATGGCTATAGTACCTAATTGACTGCACATTGAGTAAAAATGCCAAGAGGAAGCAAACAAGAATGCTGAAGAACTTTAAGGAGGATCCAATTGAGCTTTGGTTCCCGAATACAAGTCCCAATGCTCGGCTTCCTCCCCGGCTTGTCATCAGGACTGCGATCACAGAGCTGAGTGTAATGGCTGTGGATGCCAAGAGGGTTGATGCCATTATGTTGTTCCTTAGGGTTTGTACTGCTAGCACTCCATTCTTGGGTGTGTCCTGCCCATGTCCACTTAGCTTAGACTATCATTTCATATACCAAAGTCATGGCAACAAATCTATAAGTAACAAAGGCCAAAAACTTGGCCTAAAGTATTTCTTTGCTCGAGTTCCTTTGTATATATATGTCAACAAACATCTATCTTGTGCTTGGTAAAATGGAGAATGCATTCCAATACTATTGAAATCATAGCCTACCAAACAAAGGGCCCTATCTTACTTTGTCCTTTTGAGTGCATATCATTGTCCGTGGTTCAATATTACTTCATGCATGCTAATTCCTAACCTAAGATATTCAAGTAAGATTGTAAATCTTTTTGCCTCAAAAAAAAAAAAAAAGATTGTGAATCTTTTAGCATAAAGAATGCAAAATTGGATCTTTTTATACTGGCAAAATTGGATCATGAACAATGATTCAACCGCAGAAATCCTCACCATTCTTCAGAACCCATTAGCTAAATTCCAACATGCAATTGAATAACCTAATTTTTTACCCCATTTTTTGTGACAAGAACATTTACTTGCCCCCAGAAACAGGAGTTTTTGAGCTTCAACGAATAATATTTATACAATGTAAAAAGTGAGAAAGAGAATATATTTGAAAGAGTACTGAGATTTTACCTCCATCATGGCATGAACCCAGAGACGACGATTGATAGCATGAATGCCAACGATAGTCCTGGTGGGTTGTTTGATGATCTTGTGAAGAAGCCAAAGATGGTAAGAAGCCATAATCACTAAACCTAATGGCACCAAAATAAAATCCAGCATCTCGACTTCCATTTTAATATTGATTTTTGTTTAATCAAGTGTAATATCCTCCCAAGAAAAATGGAAGATACACCTTATCAATTTCCCTGCCTTTCTCTCTGGGCACAGGAAAGCCAAGTGTAAGAGGGGAATGCAAAAGGCTGTGAGAAAAACCCGGTGGACTTGATCAAGAGAGACAAGGGTTGTTTATATAGCCCTTGATGCTGCCTTTGGAAGGGGGGTCTTTTCATATATAGATTGTTTTCAACTAATGTGTAAAATTGCTCGACTACTGTGTAAAAGAGCTACAATAAGCCTTTTGGACTCTATTTCCCTGCCTATTTTATGTTCTAGTCATTGATTATTGCACATTACTAGATTTTGGTTTTATTTGTATGGTATTTTTTTCTCTCAGTTTATATTACTCTGATTAAATTATACTTTTTCTGAAACTTAAATGAAAAAGACACACATTTACTATCGACAATATATTACATTGTATGATAATATCTCATATAAAAATTTATAATTAAAATTAGTACGTAGTACCGTAAATTAAATTGGAGGTAATTTTATCACGATATCGTCATATTTAAATTTTTTATAAATTTAAAATTATTTTTAAAATTAAAAAATATTGTAATATCTTTGAAACCATCGGTAAAGAACTCTCACTATATGTTATATTTGAGATGATGACGTTCAAAAATCTATCTAAAAAAAGAAAAAAAAAAAGAAGAAAGGTGGCTTTCTAAGTTACGTAGAAGTTAGAAGCACTTTTCATTTGTGGGAATCATGTGAGGGCATTTGTGAAGAAGAAAAGGCCGAAAAAGCCCACCAAACCCCGAGTGTCAAGCCCCCAACGCCGTTACCTTTTAGCTTTAATTTGGGCCTTGGCGTCAGCCCCTTCACAATTTCATAAATTATTATGTACCACTTTGCACTTTAGGGATTAAGAGTTTTTTAAAAAAATTTTTATATCAGTTTAGGGATTGAGATTTTATCATTAATTTATGTTTAATTTATGACCTAGTAAGAAAAGTTTAATTTCGACCACCATTTATTTGTCTCTTTAATAAAGTACTATTAAATTTTTAAAAAAATTAATTTGGATTATAAATTCTCTATTCTTATAATAGGACTGTAGTTTTATCATTAATTTTATTCAATAAACTATTTTATTAATTATTATTTATTATTGGGATGAACATATTGATTGAACAACATAACTTAAGTTATTTAGTTTAATAAATTTAAATAAAATGAAATCAGGAATGAAACCAATCGATATGAAAATAATTTAACTCAAAATCCATTAATTATTGAATACGTAGTGTTGCCCATCCTCCCTTCAAAACTGCAAGGAAAAAACAAATCGTCGAAATATTTTAACTCAAGTCAGCAAACACCCATAATAATATAGTAAACCTTGGTAATTATGGGTGGTTATGACAAACTATGTTGCAAGTATGATGAATCCAACGCATGATTACACTGATCGATGCAACATTCCACTTTCTAACTCATGTGTTGAGCTCTTTGAATATAGTAGAGGCTAGTTGCCCTTGCCCTCTTCAAATGAAATAATAACCCTTTGAAAGATTAATAATACTCTTAAAGTTGCTAATCAAAATGTGATGGCATTAGCATTCAGCTGCCCGTATTTTACTGAGTTTTTGTATTTAAAAAAGGGTGCATGTGGTGGGCGAATGAAAGAGGAAATGTAATTAAATGGCCATATAAACTTTAATGGGTTGGTAGAATCTGATAATCTACCTGCTTAATCATGTTGTTCATTGCATGCGTCGGATTGGGCCTCTCAATCTTGAGTTCAGATCAATTGGTTCTTCCACTCCTTTGTCTGGGTTTATTCTCAGAATCAATCTAATGAATTAAAAGATGCTGACCTCTGTAGAAAAAGGGGAGAAAAAGTTTCTTTGGTAAAATAATCTTGTGAGGATACTGTGGAATGGAAATAATCTTGACAGTTGTTATTGGACTTGTTCGAATCTCTCAATATCAATTTTCGAGGTTCCCCTGGCTGAAAACAACAGTACTTGAAAGACTCTGATGTTGTGAAACTATCTGAGCAAATATGATCAGGCAAACATTATATGAAAAACTGATATTTGTGATGAGATAGGGGCTTCAGACTGCTGTCACCTCTGGCAAGTTTCTGACATGGCCTTCAACAGTTTTTAGAGCTATCATACCGATTGCTTGATCCAAACTGTCTGGATTACAGCAAGTCTGGTGCGCGTTTCCAACTGTGTATGATGAGATTGCCTCCTGCTTGAAAACTGAGAGTATTTTGTGGTACTTTTGCCAGTTGCCTTGGTTATCTCTATCATGTTTGCAAACACAACAGGTTTCTTGCAGATGCAGCTAGCTCAACAACTCCCCTTGGTTGATTACATTTTCGCGATAGGTGTGAACGAGGGCAAACCCAATTTATATCAGTCTGTCTTCAGTTGCACTCTGTTTAATCGGAATCTCTCTCTGAATCTTGTGCCCTTTTGGAGACAAGGAATCTGCCAAGGCATCCTCCACACATCTCCTTGGGATTGGTGATTAGTGTGTCATCCAAGTAAATGAAAATCTCTATACTTTACTGCAAAGAAATCTCTAGCGATCTGCTATAACCCATTTTTGTATTGAATCCTATGTCAATTTACACAATATTCTTTCCCAATAATAGCCTGGGCTACCCTGTAATTTATCAAACAAGGGAGGTGCAGTTGCAACTGTTTTCCGGCCTGATAGTTTTTATTTCTCTACATTTCTTAAAAAATTTTAAGCAATTGAAAGGAAGGGATTTCTTTTCTTGTTGATGAGACCATCCAATTCCAAGCAAAAAGAAATCCTAAACCCAGAGAGTTGATGTTGCGGCTGCCTACTCAAGTATAGCAAAGCAACGTAGGCCGTAGGATTTCCATTGTCGGATTTCTCATTTCCACCCCCTATATTTGCAAATATGGCAATACCTACCAGAGCCTTTCCCTCCCAATTCCCAATACTCTGCTTAAAACTCATTTCTCTTTTTGTCCTTACAGAGAGAGAGAGAAAGCCCTAAACATGACAATCATACCCTTCCTGCTCATTAGCTTCACTACCCTCATCATCTTTGCCCTCCTTCCCTCAACTCTATGCGCCACATTCACCATAACCAACAACTGCCCATTCATAATATGGCCCGGAACACTATCTGGGTCGGGCACTCCCCACTATCCATGACAGGGTTCCAGCTAGACTCGGGGAAAAGTGTGAAGCTGCAGGCAGTTCCGGGTTGGTCGGGTCGGATATGGGCGAGGACAGGTTGCAAGTTTGACACTTCTGGCATTGGGACGTGCCAAACGGGGGACTGCGGGGGAAGTTGGAATGTGAAGGGAGTGGGGCTACACCACCGGCGTCTCTGTTTGAGATTACACTCGGACAAGGCAATGACAAAGATTTCTATGATGTTAGCATCGTCGATGGCTATAATCTGCCTCTTGTTGCCTGGCCTCTTGGAGCTTCTGGTGACTGTAATGCCACAGGCTGTGTCTCTGACATCAACATGGGTAATTAATCACTAAATTAGCTATCTAGTGTATTTGAGATAGTTACCTCGTTTTGATCTGTTTTTTCTTCTTAGAATGACACTGATGATTTTCGCCCTGAAATCTTTGGATCAAGCAGGATGCCCAAAAGAGCTGCAGGTGGTGGGAGGAGAGGAGGGAGCAGGTGGAGTCATCGCATGCAAAAGTGCCTGTGAGGCATTTGGACAAGACCAGTACTGTTGCAGTGGGCAGTTTGCAAACCCGAATTCATGTCGACCATCTTACTACTCGTATGTCTTCAAGAGGGCCTGCCCAAGGGCATACAGCTATGCCTTTGATGATGCCACCAGTACATTCACTTGCAAGGCTTACAATTATGCCGTAGTCTTCTGCCCTGCTGCCAGCAGTAGGTAACACCTCTTTTGACTTGGCTTTCGAGCTGTATCCTTTTGTTTTTCGTAGCTCCATGCCTTGTGGTGCATTTTGAATTATCAAACAGGTCAAATGGGCTTTCATCATAGGGTTAGTTTTGAACCAGGTTGACTCCGAGTCCCTTCAAGGTTTGGGATATATCCGAGCTATTAGCTATAACAATTATATTTTGTCATTAAAAACCAATCAATTTCAATCAAGCAAAATCTCGAGCAGTTTGGTTTTGGTCAATGTGTTTGGTTGTCTTATTCTAGGCCAAGATCGAGTGTGGTTTTGAATTTCAGTTTTTCGTACAAGTTAGGACTAAGCGCATCTAGCACAACCAACATTTCTCCAGTTCTTAATGTTATTCTGAGTTGTGCTGCAGGCCGAAGAAACCCAACAGTGAAACATATAGTTCGCCACCAAGCGGTCTGTATAATCCACCACCAAGTAATGGATACAGTTCACCACCAAGCACTGCATATAATTCACCACCGAATGTAGGTTCTACTTCACCACCAAGTGGAGCCAGTGTGTATAATTCACCACCAAGTGGAACCGGTGAATATAACACGCAACCGGTTAGCGAATATAATCCGCCAAGTTTCACATATGACTCACCACCAAGTGGTGGATATGGTTCACCACCAAGTGGAGGATATGGTTCACCACCAACTTTCATGTATAATTCGCCACCATTCAGAAAACACAGTTATGGGGCGGCTGAGGGTGAGATGTCCTCCTCAAACACCGGCTTACCCTTCCCAGCCTATATTCTTCTGATCTTCTTCAGTTTATTGCTGCTGACCTGAGACTATTTCAAAAAATAAGCCTCAGTTGCTGCACTTCGTTCAGTCAGGTGAAATCTGAGTTAATCGAGTTCAGTCTGGCAAATGAAGCAGAACCGATGCACTGATATTGGTATAAAAAGTGAACAATACACCAGGAATTCTCAACAGAAGTCAGAATACAGCCTGACCAAAAGATGACTAACTCTTACTTCCATTATTCAACGCAATACACAAAGTATGTACTGTAAATCACATAAATTTATCTTGATAAATCAATAGAAAGATTCATTGATTCGTGAAAATTTGGAATGACGCACATGATCAAATAGGTGTTCCACATATTTTATGTATCAGATCACTTCTTTTACTTGTTCTTTTTTGGGGGTGGGGGTTGTTGTTGACCAATCCAAGGGATGTTTGTTGATATTTAAATATCCTTCATGACATTTTGGCCATCCGAAGGGCTACCAGTAAATAACCTTTGGACAAAATCATTCAAGCCTAATTCCTTTCCATTTCACAAATATGTTAGTTATGGGAATTTAAGCTGAAATAGCGCTAAACAATAATTGATATTATCAATTAACCAAGTCCTTAAGGAAATGGTAAAAGAAATACCATGTATCCAGACACAAACGACCACATAAGGAAGTTATAAAGGAATGACGAAGGAGAAAGAACACCCCCTCCAACCGAGTGAAAAGAAAAAAAATTCACAAGACTGATTGATAACAGCTGAAATAATGTCTTCCATTTTGCTCATGGTCACTGCAGCAATATTCATGATAGGCATGAGTGCGATGACCATAACCATGATCTCCTCCAGTCTTTTTCCTCGTAATGATCACCGTGAGATGGTGGATCCATATGAAGGAGAAGAAGGTGAAGCATTCTTCCAGATTGTTTATGGCAATACCAACTTGTAAAACTATCCCTTGATCAACGAAGCCTTTTTCAGTGCGTGCTCAGATAAATATTTTTCTGTATTTTTTCACAAAGCAACCAATATCTTTTCTAATGTAAATAAAGTTTCTTGATGCCTCATCTCCATACTGCACATAAAGTTCCTGTTATACCGTTATAATGTGCGAGTCAACTGCATGAGCATTTTGTTGGCTGAGAACCTTTAACATATTTCTTCCGAGAATATGGTGTCAAAGATGAATTGTACTGCAAAACATAACATGAGATGGGATAAGTATTTCTTTCTACAAATAAACCAAAAATATTACTGAAACAATAAGATGTAGATTACAATGCTATCAATAAGTTCTCAAAATCAAGAAGAACCAGGAAATCTGATGCATGTGTTCTAGCTATGTTGCTACTATGAATTTGTAGATGCTTTTGTGTGTCCACCTCATGACTTAAATACAATAAAAGCACTCCTCTTTTACTGAATGGATTTCCACTTTCAGGGGCAAAATCCTTAGGATTTCAAAACACATGCTTCAAACATGTCAAGATTTAAGATTTATCCTGAAATGTAGGTGTCATTGCGTTAGGATGCGTATGCAAAGGTCAATTCTGAATAAAAGTAATTAATAAAACAAGTTATCACTGGCTGACAGCAACACCAAGTCTCAAACATTGGGATTCCATTGATCCAGCTAGGACTTCAATTAAAAAAAAAAAGAAAAAAAAAGAAAGAGAAAGACCAACTAGGTCAATAACAGTTACAAGAGGTAAAATATCAGTGTATAACACCTCCTATCTAATACTGAGTACTTGAAATCCAAACAACATATGCTGATAAGCACACCAAGAGACTAAATTATCTAAGCTACGACATTGATCTCAAAGATAGAATACCTTCATTTCTCGATATATTGGGCTGATCAACCATAAGCTGGCGCAATGCTTCAATATCTGTGGCACTGCATGATGTTCAATTCTAGTTAGAGACACAGGTATCGAATCGCAAAAATACCCATTAACTACCCAGCTTAGAGTACCTCAGTCAAAAAGGGCCTCCGGAAAAGAAAAAAGAAAGTACCTGGGTTTGAAAGCAACTTGGGAGAGTGCAGAAACCACTGATGTTTTCAGAAGGAACCTGGACACCAAAACGGAAGAAAAAAGAAACACTAGTTATCCAACTGATCTTCAGGTACAAGCCAGAAACTGAATGTAGGAAGCTACACTGGTTCCTGAGAGTGTATTTCTCAGTAAGGTATGTGGGAGAAAACGAAGATGAACATACTCAGAGCTGTGCATCTCATGCAGAATAGTGAGCCCATCTAAGCAATCTGAAAAACTCGGTTTAACTCCCACCCTTTGCTTCAATTGCCGAGCAGAAAGCTGAGAACCTCCTTTAACAAGCTGCCTACCATCACGGACCATCTTCTCCAGCAACTGGACAATTCCTCGGAAGTCTTCCCTATGCACAGTTCCCAATTTTCAATCTTTAAAGAATTCAGAACCCAACTATGAGATTATCCACTTCCTCTCAAGACATACATGCCATACAAAACTCATGACAAAGTGAATAGCAAAAATAAACCATCTTTTGAACAGAACGAGTAACAACAGTCCCAAATTTTTGGCATTATCTCAGTAATATACAGCACCAAAGTCAGGCGTAAGCCACAGAAAGCACTATCTACAAAGAATTAGCCCAGAGCTGAAAGTCTTCTTCTTTGGAGCATGAAGCACAACTGTTTTTTCAGAGTTGCAATTTTCATTTTTCAACAGATACAGACAGTTTTCCATGCTCAAGCGACAAGTCTATTATGATGATATAATCTAATTATTGAATTGACACACAGAATCGACGGTAGTGAATGGGAAAAATGATAGAAGGGAAAGCAGTTAAAACTTTTAACTCACATTGTCTTCTTAATGGAAAGCATAATAGTCTCCAATGACTCCAATTGCTTTCGCAAGACGGCCTCCTCAATTCCATCAACACCTCTCAAACTACCATAGTACTTTTTATCCCCAATCACCTGACCGAATTACCCAATTAAGACAAGTAAATTTAAACGACTACAAAGCGGGCACAGAGAAAGAGAGAGAAAAAGATCAAATTTTGAGGAAACCTGTATTCTCTGGATGATGGAAGAGGCATTTGAAAACTGAGAAATCAAGCGAGATTGAAGCTCCTCCCACCGCTGCATCTCTTCTTTCACTTTCCTGAATTTCTGTTGGTATTTCTTCACCATTGCCTCCATTCTACCCCTTGCAAATTCAGCAAGCTTGCTCGGCTTGAAATAATTTATAATTTATGGGTGGATACTGGCTAGGGTTTAAGAGGAAATATGACTATGGGGCGATTAGGGATGGCAACAGGTCGGGATAATTACTAAGAGGAGGAGCACCGGCGGAGGCGCTGATGCACAGGCAGCGCAGAACAAGGACGAGAGAGAAAGAGAGAGAGTGAGAGAGTGGCAAGCGGTCTTCGAGCACCGGCGCCGGAGATTTGCCAACGAAAGATAGCAGGTGCAAGGGGTAGAGAGGGGAGCGAAAGTGAGGGAGAGTAGGAGAGAGGGGAGGGGAGGGAGTTGGTCTATGTGTGTATGTGTCTGTGTGCGTGTGTGAGAGAGAGAGAGAGAGCAGAGGGGGTGGGGTGGGTGGGGACTAGACAGAGATTCTTCAAAAACTTTTTTTTTTGGGGGGGCGGGCTTCGTTATCCATACTCTCTCCAGTCTCAGTTCTCAAAAATCCTCGTTAAACTGAGGAACCCCTGTTTCTCTCAGTTTTCCCCTCTTCTCTCTCCGCATTCGGCATCCTTCAAATTACCCAGTTCCATAAAGGCTGAAGCATGGGAGAGGAAAAGCAAGGGTTGATGGTGGCGGAAGCACCAAATGGTTTAATGCTATCCCGGAATCCAATTGTCCATATTCAAACAAAATTCAAGCAAATTGAAAGTGGGTTCAAGTCTTGGCTCTCCAAACAGCCCCTTCCCGTCGAAGCCGCAGCCGTCACTGCTGGCGGCGCCGCCCAAGGGGCCCTTTTGGGTGGCCTTATGGGTACGCTCAGTCAGGATATGTCCTCCTCTATGCCCATGCCGCCTCCTTCCCCTGGCCTCGATCCTAAGACAATGGCTACTCTGCAGAGCGCCCAGGTTCTCTCTCCCCCCGCCAACCAAATCGTTCCTCCGGCCCCAAAGAATATATGGTCTATTTATTGATTTAGTATGTGTTTACCGTTTGAAGGTTTGAACTTTCTGCTTATTATGCTTGTTCTGCTGGGAAGTCTTGATTAGGGCAAATAGTTCTTTTCCCCTCGAGCTTCCTTTTATTGTGTTCCATGTAATTTTACTGATGCAAAGTATTCCATGTAATCTCATTCTGATATGTAATTTTACTGCTTTGGGAAATTTTACTGATGCAGAGTATTCCATGTAATCTCATTCTTGTTTGAGATTTTGCTTTTATTGTGTTGTTGGTGGGGTTGCTTGATGATGATACCAGAGTGGGTATGGAAAGCTGTGATAACCTGTTACATTGGTATTGGTAGATGATAGTAGGAATGTTAAATGATCCTTAATCATTCAACATTCCATTTCTTGTTTTCCTGGAGTGTTCTTTATAGATGAATGATTGTTCCTCTAACTTTATGGAGCTTGCTCGAACTCCGACACTCGGGGTGATTTATATTCTTGTTCTTGTATGGTTACTCCTGTTATCAAGACACATGATTGTCCTCTTACCTGTGCTCTAATTCGTGAATCACTTGCCCGAAGGAAAAAATTGAAACTTTTGAGCATGCTTACTTGTTAATAAACTGCTCATATGGCTCTCTCTTCTTCAATGATTAATGATCAAAACTGAACTTGGTGTACATCTTTGATAAATTTGTTGCTTTATTTGTAGGCTCTTTCAGGGGGTCCTTTGATTCAAGCCCGCAACTTTGCTGTTATGACCGGTGTCAATGCTGGCCTCTCTTGTATCTTGAAGAAAGTGAGAGGGAAGGAAGACGTCCAGTCTAGGTAAGCTTATTAGCTGCTTTTCAATTCATTGAGCTTAAAGAACATTTCTTTCGTTCTTCACTTGACAATTTCTCTAGATCTTTATGATGCTTTACCTTTTTCACCTTATTGGAAACTCTTTTCCATTTGCAGTTTTCATGCAAGTTGATTGAAAATTTGGCATGGTTTGAATGATTTATTATTAGATGGGCCATGTTCTACTCGGGCTATCATCTTTTGATGTCTCTAATCTATATTGTGTCATTTCCTTTCCATGTCTCATGTGCGACTGTGGGTTCTCCTTGATATTTCTAATATAAATATATAAAATTACAGCATGATAGCAGCATTCGGTTCAGGAGCCATGTTTTCCTTGGTCAGTGGCTTTGGCAGCCCTAACCAAATTCCCAACATGATCTCTTCCGGGGCTTTCTTTGCCCTTGCTCAAGGAGGAATTTACAAGGTTAGAAATGCTTTATCTAGAGCTGCTATTGCATAGAACCATGGTTGTTGAGGCAAGCTGCAGGGCTTTGTAAATGGTTAAGTTGTCCTAGATTTTGTGGGTCACCTGTTCTGTTCGGTTGCCTCTGTGTACTGCTGTTTTTCTTATAATTGTTATGACTTGATGAATCTTGTATGTGTGCAGCTAGGAGAAAGGTTCTCAAAACCACAGGTGGAGGATCCGTTCTACATTAAAACAAGAAGTATGCTGATGAAGCTTGGTCTTCAGAATTATGAAAAGAACTTCGAGAGAGGCATGCTAAACGACAGAACATTGCCTTTGCTCACTGATAGGTTAGTGGAATGATCCATCTTATGCATCATCCGGTATTTAAGTTCTGCATTGGGTGTGGAACAACGGGTGTTTAATGTTCTGGTCTATGAATGCTAATGTAATGAAGAGGTTTTTCATGGTTTGTTCAGTGCTCTTAGAGATGTAAGGATTCCTCCAGGACCAAGACTTGTCATTCTTGACTACATCGAAAGGTTGGTCTTGTACCTTACTTTACAGATGACTTTCATATATTTGGCGTTTGAATACACACTAATGGCTATCACTTTCCATGTATTTGTTTGTTTCCTTAACTTGTCAGGGATCAAGAGCTCAAAGAGGGACGAAGGAAGTAACAGTATCGCCCTGATTTTGATTTTGATTTTGATTTTTGATCTCAACTTGACCTGTGGGATTGGGATAATCAAGCATGAACTGAGCTGCAATGGTCCATCTGTGGCGATGTATTATTCAGTGATGAGCCGTTGAGTTGGATATATGAAATGTTAAGCCTGCTATCGAGTAGGAGATTATAGTCTCTAGATCATTAGCATTTGGTGTATGATTTGATTAAACTTGGCAACAATATGTATTTTGTTACAAATTGACTACTCATTTTTTTGGTTAAAATCGAACAATTATTACATTACACACAATGTATTACAAAAATGTGCTCATTTGATTGAGTTCCAAAATTCTCCCATTTCTAGGGATTGAAGATTCAACTACAGTTAGACAGAGAGGGAAAGAATCAGGGGAAGGAGATATCAGCTGATTGGAGAAGCAGCTGGGCACGAGAGAGCTGGTCCATGAGGGTGGATAGGCGAGCGTTGAAAGCACGCGCTTGCTCAACGGCTTCAACCTCAAGCTCCCCAAGCTGCGAGCAAAGGAGCTCCTCAGCCTCCTCTGCCACCCTCAGCCGCACCCACACTCTCTGCAGCTCCTCCCTCATCCTCTCTTCCCTCCTCATGCTCTCCTTCAACTCTCTCTCCAACTCTTCATTCCTCTTCCTCAGGCTCACCTCATCCTTCTCCGCCCGGTGGTTGCTGCGGCGGTCCTGTGGCGGAGGAGTAGCAATGCTTGGAGCCATTGATATGAATGGGCTCACTGCTTTTTGTTTATTGCCTTTTGATTGGTTGGTTGATACTTGAAGATGTGGCTACCTGGGTCCGGGTGGGTGTGGGAAATGGAGGGTCGACTGTGATCATCTTATATAGGGCTGAAATGGAGGTGTCTAGGTTCAATGTATCTTGGCTTCTCCCTCACAAATTTGTTCTTTAAATCTTTTCAGATCTTGCTTTTATTTTCTTTTATTTTCGTATTTATTGCTCTCCACAAGTATAGGACTTTATTAGAGTGGAGTATTATTGAAGGTGTGCTAGGGACCACGCCAGGATCCATTTTGTGAATGAAAATAACATCACTTTAATCTTTCTCTGGCCAATTGTTACGATATTATTAATTTATTTTTGCTATTGTATGTGTATGTTGTCTTTTTATCGGCATAGATGCTTAAAAAGTTAAGCCTATTTATATCTAAGTCTTTTCATATTTCGAGTAAAACGAGACTCATATTAAGAGTTATTATTGTTACATACTAATGTAGTTCATATAAATTTAATCCATAAGAAAACTTACATGCTTACTAGGCTGATGTGGTTATGGTTTTCACCTTATATCATTACTTAAAACTTGCCTTCAAACAAGAGAGTTCCATTCTTATCTCACCTTGAGAAATAAATGATAACACCTAATACGTGTTAAAATTTTAATATTCCGCAATATAAATACTTTCATGTGCATATCTCTAATAAAATTGTACAATTACTAGAGTATTAGAAATATATTTCTTTCATGAGATCAAATCTTTCTTGAAAGTTACATTAAAAAAAAAAAAAAATCTTTCAAGAAAGTCTTGCTTGCGGAAAACAAAAACTTCCAAGAAATTAAAATTAAATTTCTGAAATATTCTACTTATAATTGCCTGGAGTTAATACAAGATTACTGCTTGTACTCGTATAATATTTTGGGAGAAGGTTTGTGTAGGAGCAGCCCGGAAGCACGCTGTTTTTCCCAGCAGAATATGGAGGAGGAGTAATCTTCCCTCATATCATCTGCTGATTGCTGAACCCTTCTCAGGCACCTATCGACAGTAGAATTCCTTGTGCATTTACGATTTATTCGTCTACAAATCAATCTTCATTTCATTTTTAGAGAAATTTCGGGTTTCCTTCCCTCGGACTCAGAAGAAGCAGCAAACCGCAGAAAGAAAAATGGATATTTGCAGCTGCCCCGTATGCCAATTGCCTCTACCAATTCATGAAATCGAACAGTAAGATTACCCTTTTCTTTCTTTTTTTCAACCTTGATTTTCCTTTATCGTATTATGGATAGCGAGAAAATTTGACATTTGTATGTGTTTTTGACAACCACCCTGCTAGTATTGATGGGTTAGGCTGAATCAAACTGGGTTGTTGTATAAAAGGAGAAAGAGTAGAAATTTGAGTGAATTTTGAAGCTCTTGATTGTTATTGCAGGCATGTTAACAGTCATTTTGAGGATGACCAAGTTGCCAGGGATATGGAATTAGCCCAGCAGATTGCTCTTGCCCCGCCAAGTCCCCCTCATACTGTGGGTATTCTATTTTCTTTCTTTGGTTCTTGTCATTTTAACTCTACGATCAATTTGAAGTTTGAATCATTATTGTCAATCGAAGTCCTTTGTGATTGATTTATCCTATGAGTTGGCTGTATTCTGGATAAAGATATAGCAAAAGAAATTTGGGTTTCCAGTAAACTAATAAGATGTAGTTGGACTTAGAAGGAACTTTTCTCAAGCCGTTGTAAGAGATCATAAGGGTGAATTGGAATGTCAACATGCAAATATGGTGCAAAGTTCTAAGTCCATTGTGTTAGGAAACTGTCACTAAATGTAATGCACATACTTTCTGTTCTTATGCCTGTATCAACTTTCTTGAAATACTATAAATTGCATATTGGATTGCTTTCATCATGATTCATGGGTGCTGAAGTTAATCTGCTGCATACCTCCCACAAAATAATGTGTTTTAGTTACGTGATGAACTGATTCACAATTTATCCGAATCAGTTGGCTGTTACTTTATGAGCTTGTTCAGAATCTTTCATTGCCTCACAGATATTTAGATACCTGTCTGTCAGAGCTGTTGAATGAATCATCATCTTCTTCCTCAAACTGGGGATACTGCAGGATAGCAGATTGTACTCAGGCTTGCAGTTTGAGTCGGTATTTGAAGAGGCTCCAGAAAGCAGTACGTCCTGGATTTGTCAAACTGATAGCAATGATGAAAAGAAAGATACTGATGAACAGATGTGTTATATTATAAGCTTACAAAGTAGGGCAGCTTTTTACAAAGTTGAAGGTGGATTAATAAACTTATTGAAAAACTGTTTAGAACGTGAAGAGTCAATAAGTATGCTCTCAGGATATGTTGATCATTTCCAAAGCACTAAATCAGAGGATATGGGATGGGGTTGCGGATGGCGTAATATTCAAATGGTTAGCTCGCACTTAATTTCTGAAAGACTAGAGGCAAGAGAAGCCTTATTTGGAGGTTCAGGATTTGTGCCAGACATTGGTTCACTTCAAAGATGGCTTGAAGTTGCTTGGCAGAAAGGTTTTGACATTGTTGGCTCAAATTATTTTGAGGGAAAAATTTATGGCTCAAAGAAATGGATAGGCACAACTGAATGTGCTGGACTGTTACGTTCTTTTGGGCTTCGAGCAAGGATAGTTGATTTTGATGGTGAGGGTGGCAAGAGAAAAGTAGGGCAGATTCGTGGACCCATGGATAGATTTGTTGTCAGACAGGAAATGAACACTAATGAAGGTGTAGGTAATTATGGGGACTGCAGTATACATAATAGTAAGGGATTTCAAGTGCTCATTGATTGGGTGTGGAGTTACTTCTCTAAAAATGAGCCTAAAGGATCTGGGAGGCATTCTGTTGTAGTTACAAACAAGATGTAAGTGATTATTTAGATTATTGCGAGATAATTGTCCATTGATTGTTCTGCGTTCATCATATCTGGCTTCTTGGTTTCTTTAATTTCTATTTTTCTCTCTCGTAATCTTTTCTGAGCCTTTTTGTACAGGCCCTTGTATTTTCAGCATCAAGGTCATTCAAGGACCATTATTGGGGTTCAGGTCAAGCATCAAAAGAATGGTCTGAAAAATTACAATCTGCTGGTCTTAGACCCTGGTCATGTAAGTTTTTTTTTTGATTTTTTTATTAGTGTTTTGCATGTAAGAAAATTAGTATCCCTGCATTGATACGTTGGGGAGGCGTTAATAGTCTTAAGTTACCCTCATCATGTTGTCATATAGATTATACTGTTCAACTCTTCGCTGCCATTGGATTGCTGCTTTTAGTGAGTGAAGAATTATACAGTAGTTGCTGATTGCTGATATTTGTTTGGATTGGAATTTTCAGAATCAATAATCCTCTCCTGATAGAGTTTATGTGGCAAGCCCATTTCTCCTAAAGTTTGTTCCCGGTTGATAACTTCATGCATGATTTTTATCTTTGTAATTTAGGAGCCATAATAGCCGTCTTCAGGCAGTTTTGAAAGATAAGTACGTGGTACTTGGTTCAGCTTTTTGCTTTTTGCTCATTAAACTGATGCTTGTTCTGTTGTAGCATGGTAAATGAATGTACATTTGGGCTTGTCAAGCTGGGAAATGGGAATCTATCCTGATGGCTAAAGGCAATAGATTTGTAAAAGATTATGATACTTATTTTTTTCTTTCTTGTGCTTTTACTTTGGAGAGTCCTTAATATAATTATGTGGAAGTTCAAACTTCAAACTTTTCCCTGCTATTCTACGTTATGTGCCAAGGATGTTGTTTAGCATACACTGTACACCATTACTAACCATGAGTATACAGTACACTATTACTAACATAGAGCCTTTGACAGAGCACAGAGGCTTTGGAGAGATCATTGAAACAAAATTTTGGATGGCAGAAATTTCTGAAAAGAGGACTGCACACCCTGAAGAAGCCTCAGTATCAGGTATAACTGATCCAGAAGTGCTGCCTTTTTTTATATTGCCATTTGATTAAACTCGTGATAGTTTCTACTTATCTCCAGCTTTGCTATGTTGATCCTGGAATTGCGAGCACAGAGGAGATGGAGCAGCTCAAGACTTTAAATAGTGTTTTGATTGAATGTTAAAGAATCCTGGTCTGTCTCCCGCTTACAGTGTCTGATTTGTTTACATCTTCCGTCCTCGCTCTTGCTCCTCTTACCTCCCCCAGTCCACGCCACGCATGCACATGCACACACACACACACACACACACATTGCCCCTTCCTCACTGATAAGCTAGTGGAATGATCCATCTTGCACTTCACCTGGGTGTGGATCAATGGGTGTTTATTGTTCTCGTGTATGAAGGTTAATTTAATAGAGAGGGTTTTTATGGTTCTATTCAGTGCTCTTAGAGGTGTAAGGATTCCTCCAGGACCAAGACTTGCCGTTCTTGACGTCATTGCAAGGTTGATCTGCTTTGTTTGTGTATGGCTTCATCTTTTTGACATTTAATTTATCCTGATGGCTATCACTTTTTTTATTAATACGCTTATTCTGTTAACCTGTCCTCAGGATACAGAGCTTAAAGAGAGGCTAAGCAATTAACAGCATTTGAGTGTATAAAAGCTCAACTACGAGCTCAAACACATTTATACTTGACTCATGTCATTTCAAGTTCTTATTGCTTGAACAGGAAGGAGCACAATTGCATGTTGGGACTCGGGCTTGTTGGACTGAACATTGTGAAACTTGCCAAGCTTAATTTTGATCTTAACTTGACCTCGAGTACAAGCATGAACACAGCTGCAACAATCTGGTGGCAGATCATCCAGCAATAAGCTCGTGCCAGCATTGTATACTGCTGGAGTGTTTTATTTTGTAATAGAGCAAAAGGAGAGTTGAATGTATGCTGTGTTCAGCCTGCTATCAGGGAGGAGACTACAGTGTTTAGACCATTGGTAAAAGAATCATAACTCAAGACTTGGCAAGAATTATGCATATTTTGTATAAACTATGAGATATCTATGCTTAGTGTTGGCCTGTTACTAGGGTTGCTGTTGCGATCTCTTCTCAAATGGACTCGTTTTTCTGCTCTTTTTTGTGGGTTGTGGGGGTCTGCTAGCCAATGAACTGACACTGTACGAATATGAATAAGGTCATTACAAGCGTCCTATAATTAAGACAGAAACAAGAGATGACTTTTGGCTCTAACGAGGAGTGTAAACGAGCCAGTGCCAGCTCGGCTTGATCAGATTTTAGCTATGAGATGACTTTAAAGTTCAAGCCCACGCTCGGTTTGGATGGCTCGGCTCAGCTCGTTATTATTTTTTTGTTTGTTTTGCTTAAAATGTTTCAAATTTAAGGTTATAATTGAAATTAAATTCTACATTTTTACATTAGATACCAAAAATAAGAGTTTGAATGAAATTTTGATAATTCTAATGATAATTTCATACTCTCCGTACAAGTATTTAAGAAAAAGTAAAGTACTTGATATAAACCAAGCCAAATCGAGCTGAGCCCAAGTATGTTTTCAAGCCAGCTCGGGTGTGGCTCAGGCTCGATTTGACTCGAGCCTGAGCAGAGCTCTGATAGTGCCAAGCCCGAGTGTTCAGTGAGCTAGTTCAGTCTTATTACAGTCCTAGCTCCAACAATGGACCAAGCATTTGCTTGCTTCTACGAGTGGGAATATTATGTATGATGTTTATATTTCTGTGCTAAAATGAATGTTCTTGAAGATACGAAATGGGTATTATATATATGATGCTTCCATTTTCGTGCTCAAGTAGATGTTCTTGAAGATACGAAAATCAAATTGGAAACGACCGAACCAGTCACGGCATTAGGTGCAGGTGCAGCATGAATAAGGTCATTTATGACACGAATATGAAATACCCATTCCAGCTCCAGCGAGACTTCAGAACTCCCTATGCATTCAAGGGAGAGAGAAATCAGAGGGCGGGGGATCAAAGTTAAAGGGGAAAAAAACACCAAGAGAGCAACGGCTGACAAAATTTACAGGCAGCTCTTGGATATCGCAAAAACAAAAATAAGGTTACTGGTCCCAAGAAAACTAAACTAAGAGGTTCCTATATAGATACATTTATGCACATTGCAGAAACTCTATAATCACATCCTGAAGAGAGAACCCGTTTGCCCCGCTAAAATCAACAACAAAAAAAGGGACCTATAGCAGCAATTATGGCTCAAACCATGCACCTCTAGTACCGCCAAAACAATAAGCACAATCTATACAGACTGTATAGCCTCATATCCTACGCGTAGGAGGTCGCCCAATGAGCCTGCACTGTTCAGGGAGCAAGGAGGTAATAACTTGCCCATGGACTGGAAACAGCTCCCCATCAATCCCACATCCATCATGAGAATGCTTTCCTGGTTTGATCTTAACAGATTTCACCTGTATTAAATTAGGAGATTTAGCACCAGTAGAAAACTTCAGATAAGTTGTAGCTTGACCTTATTCCTAAGGAAGGTTCAGGTGATTTCTCACCAAAGTATGACATAGAAACCTAAGATGGAATTTTGTAATGGTCTTGACTACAGCAAAAATGGGGATATAGTTTCTTAACGATATATGTAACCCACCCTGCTCCAACATCCCAAAGGGCACACATAGGACAGCCATCTTGGATAACTGCTTACCTTAACAAAACAGAAGCTCAACAGGTTGTCAGCTGATGGCCTTCTGACATTGCAAATCTATGTTCATTTCAACTTTTTTTTTTTTTTTAAGAGCACAAACAGCTTTTACCATAATACCAAAACCTTCAGGCAAGATGTAAAAATGTTGACATACAAAAACAGAAGTACATTACTATAGTGCCAATGTGCCATCATACCTTCACATACTCAACATATGGCAGGGCCAGATGCCGACCAAATTGTAAATGCAGGAAGAATCTCATCAGCCTGAGTCGTCCACATCCACGAACCAACAATAAATCCAAGGCATTGTCATCCGGTTCAGCGTTTGGTGCTACCACCTGAGAACTCAAACTTTGTACAGTTTTGCATGAATGGTTGCATACTAAAACACCAAGAAACTGTCCCTTTGCAACTACCCATTTGTCTTCAAACTTGGGAATAACTTCTTTCTTTCTGTCTTCTTCGTCTTCATCTACTGGTGGCGGTGGTCCTGGCAAATCGATGCGATTTTCCACATCCCAGTTAGGCTCACTGTCCCACTTTGGTTCACAATCCCAGATTGGACCAGGATCAGAGACAGTGGAGGAAATATCCTCTTTATCAACAGGTCCAGTATTTCCCCAAGAGCATCTAGTTGCATCATGTGTGGTTGTCAGACCAGTCCATCCCTTGTCTGTCCTAGATTTTGACCTAGTCCTTGGCCAGTTCAGAGAAGAAGGTAGTGGGAGTTGAGGGCGGATTACTTCAGGTTCTGCTGCATCATTTCTCCTCCCAGATGATAAGCGTTTCAATTTCGGATCTATACCACGCACATACTCAGATGGTTCAGTGCTAGCATGTGTGCTACTGCCAGTTGTATCCAAGTCTACACCAGACATCCTACCGGGGCTCATAATTGAATCAATGCTAGATAAACTGGAAGCTCTAGGAAGGCGATCTGTACTAGACTTTCTCATAATGTCAGTGTACAATTCAGCCACATCAATTACTTCACGATCAGCCAAAAGTTTTCCATCCTCAGGTGCCCCCATCGCCACTGGAAGGTATTCGACTTCGAAGTTGTACTTAGGCAAGCACAAGAACTTGAGAAAACCAGCAACGAAATAGCGTAAAGGACCAAAGCGTTTCTGATAATTCTCAGAAAGCTCCAGCACTGCACAAGAAGGGCACATAGATACAAAGAAAGATATTTATGTTTTATTAAACAGATAAAATGCATATATTACACTATGGCACATATGACAGTTCTGATAATTGTTTTAAGTATGAATATTCTCTTCAAAACATGTGGAAAGATAGCAAAGAGATCCCAGCAACAGAGAAGAATTACCGGGCGACATATAACACAGAAGCATATGAATTGTGAACAAGAAACATCTCTAAGCAGCCTGAGGATTGGAGAATCATGCCGTAGCAATCAAGAAGAAGATCAATAAGTGACAATATTTTACTCAAAATAAGCAACCTTGACAAAGTAACGAGGGGTATAGTAAAGAAAAATACTACTGTAAAAATGGGTGTAGAGTCTATGTTCTCATCCATGGTATTGAGAAACAGTACCCATCATAAAAGGAACATGCAGTAGGAAGCGAAGACAGGGTACTATATATAAAGGAAAAAGGAAATAAACAGACACAGCAGCAACAGCAGAAGATCAATAGATACCAGTGTTGACAGCCAATAAAAGAAACCATTACATGCAATCAGGAGACAATCAGATAAACAGAAGGGGTGTACATAAATCCAGGAAATGAAAGAGGCATTCTCACTATCAAGAGTCCCCGCCACATCCTGTGATGATATGAAGGTATGTTCTCCAAAATTGAGTCCAACAATTAAATAATCCACATCACAAACTACTCCCCTTCATCTTTCAGCAATAAATGCAAAATAGGCATTGCCATTTAGACTAAGGATAAGTAGGTAAACTCATTCATTATCTTTAGAAAGTGACAACTAGGTAATTTCTGTGCCTCAATTTGATTGGATTACATGATTGTGCACCATGAAATTTTACAATTGCAAAATGACAACCTAGAAGAAATTACCATCACTGATAAAACCAAAATATGAAACAGTCATCCCAAAGTGAATTAATCCACTCTGTATCCATTCAACCGCAAATACATCTGTCGCTGTTAGGCCTCCCTGAAACAAGAAAAGACAGCACTATAAATGACAGGGCTTTCCCGGAAGTGGTCAGACTAATTTGGAAGACCAAGAAAGATATTAAGCCTCAAAGCTCATATTCAAGAACTAGAGAAGATAGCATTCTATATTAATGATGATGATAACAGTATGCTATGTTTTGTTATTCTCTACTGGACTTCAACAACACAACCAAGTTTTCAAAGCCATTACTACCTCAAATTTCTCAGTCATCCAATGATATAAGTAGAAAGATCATAGTTACCAAGTATGCTCCATATGCTGCCGATCCCACATTCGAGGATGCAAAGCATAAACTAGACTAAATTTGCGCAATAACCAATAAGTACCAATCCTCATTCTGGCCTAAGTAATTTGGAAGACGTTACTGACAACTATGGAAACAAGTTGGCACCTTGCAGAAAGGAAGCTGTCTGAACCATCTACTTTTAGTTACAAAATGAGACTGCTATGACACTAGATCACAGACAGAATCACAGAAGAAAATGGAAAACAATGCGAATTAGCCTATCTGGCAACAACTCAAACGTTATTATGTAACTGGAAACTCACTTTACGTTTATATTCATTTAGTACAACTTGTCTTCACTCTAAAAGAATCCTAATTCACATAAAAGACATGTGAATATCTTCATACTAATTGAGGTAATGTGGACACCCTTTATCAGCCTTTTCAGGGTGATATGAGTGAAAAGGGTTATAAATTCTACTAAATTCACAAACATAAGGATCCGACCTGCGACATATAAACACACAAGCAGGCTGACAACTAGAATGAGATTGTACTTTAAAGTAGGTTGCTCTTTAAGCAAGATAGAGACTAAACAGCTTTTAAACTGTATTCTTTGGTTAAGATCCACCAACCATTGGTTAAACAGCCAAGATAATGAATGATATTCTAAGTAATCCCCATGTTACAATACTATGATGCAGTTGAAGAACATAGCAGAAATCAGTACTGATCCAACCATGGAACATTAAAAACTGGAGCAAAGTAAAACAAGGGTACATACGACTTTCAAAAGAATGTATATTTAATTAATTTCCAGCACAGGCAGTGAATGAAGTAATTGCAGTGCATTCAACAATAGCATTTGGGCTGAGAGATCATCAGCCAATAAGCTTAATGAGAAGTTACAACCTACCTTAACAATAGCTATTGCAGCAGAAATTGGATCTCTAACACCCAAAACAGTCCAGACAAGAGAATTATCAGAACCAGCGGGAATAATTCCAATCGGGATGGAAATAGCCTCTTTCTGGTTATCCCTACTCAGTAGACCGTTTAGCACCTGTAGAGTCAACAAAGTTAATTGAAAAAACTTCCCATAGACCAAAAAAACAACTGAGCTGCAATCTTTTCTAAGAGCTCAATGATATACTTATTATTGTGTACACGAATGGACCTCCATGGAGATTTGTCTTTTCCAATATCTAAGTCTTACTAACTACTAGCCACAAGATAAATGGCACACTGGGCAAAGAAGAAAAGGAAGAAATTTCAAGGACATACCTCATTCACAATCCCATCACCTCCAACACACACAATCCCTGACACACAAATCAGCAAAAATGAACATAAGGTCCACAAAAGGGGCAACAGATCATAAGATGTGACCTAAATTGATCATTAAAACAGCAGTTAGCAAGATATCAGTACCATCTGGGCATGTACTGAAGTCAACAGTTGAGGCCAGTTTTTTAGCATGTCCAGCAGAGGTTGTTTTGACTACCTCCAGCTTGAAGCCTGCAAGCTGGAATATTTGGCATTTGTGAGAAATCGAGCATGGTGGAACACCTCCGATAGGCAACCAGCATACACACATTCAGAATACATTAATTCATTCTCTTAGACCAAAGCAACAAAGCCTACCACCTGACAAGTTTCCCACTGCAGCCAATGTGCAAAAGCACAGGTATGCAGTTTAAACAGAAATGGTGAGAAAATATGTTACATTGTGCAATCATAAGTCTTATTGTAATTTGAGTGTGTCAACGGAAGATACAATGGGTTGCATTATGCATAAAGTTAAATTATTTGATCGCAGTACCTTGAATATTGGTTCTACCATCCTATGAAATACTTTGCTTGAACGGCCACGACCAGACCTTGGGTTCAATATCACCAGCATTTTAGGTGGATTTTTACATCTTACATGTACTTCAAAGGGAAAATCACTAGATACAAAATCTGAGGGTTGTTTTTTTGATGATACAAGTGGATGTGGCAAACAATTAACATAACATTGCTGATCTGCAAATGCATTAACCCATTGTAGGGCCTCTTCTGGATTAGAGGCCAGAAAACGAAAATCCTTCCGATGTCTCTGAGGTTTCACAAAGCAAGAAAGAATAAATGGATGGTTCTTTATTGGATAAGAGTGTATGGTGAAATGTCTAAGACCATCATTGTATGACACCTGCAAAAGGAGGAAACACAAGTAATCAAGGCAAAAGAATGATGAAATTTCCAAGCAGCCATATTGAATTTTAGAAGACCTAGTAGAACTGATTCAGGGGCGCACCGAAATCACATCTTCCAAATACAACATATTTGAGCCCCAAACCAATGCCTTGCTTGTAAGTTTGGCATCAATGGCTTCCTGGTTTGTCATTTCTGTTGATGTCTGCCCATCAGTACTTCTCTTTGTCTTTCGCTTATCCAAAACCAACTTTCCTGAAAATACTTCATATCCTAACAAGTTCGACTGTTCATCCCCTATGTCAATACGGTGCTCATCCCTCTTTGCTATCTGTGGATCATCACTACCAGCATTGCCTTCATTCCGACGTGAAGCCTTCCCTTTAGTGCGTTTTCAGGAAAAACTACTGGGGAGCAATGCTGTCCAGTAGCTATTTGAGAACAGAAGCCCAAGCGACGGGAAGACTGCTGGGGAGTCGCCCTCAAAGAAGCATTATTTGAAAGACCCCCAGTACTCTGCATTTCTATTTTGATATTCTTTGGTTACATAGAAGTTCACAGAAGGCCTCCGTTATAGTAATCAGAATTTTATCTTTGGCAGCAGCAGCTCAACTTTGAATTTGATCCTTGTATTGTTTAACACTAGTAACCACTGTACATAATGCAATGCCAAAGAATCAATCCAAGTAAAACAACAGGAGAATGTGTGCCACACAATTCTCCAATTTCATATGAAAATTTTAGAGCTCATGCCAGAACAACAGAATTTGGGCGACAAAAAAATTTCTGGGCTAGCATAGTAAAGACAGAAACAATCAGAACAATCATGTCCGCATAAGATACCCAAGGCTAGAGGATCAATAGCTAGGAAAATGCTGGGGAAAAAAAAAGAACAATAAAGTTCAATTATGTAAAAGTAAATTATAACTTATGAGCTTCAGCACACTGCACAAATGAACATATTGCAGACATGTTTCATAAAAGAAATGGAAAATAGGGGCTGTGTTACAACTAGAAAGATACATGAATTTCGTAGAGTACATCTCAAAGACACATAGCCCTAAATTTACTACATGTAATCTTGGAAGAGTGAAATGAACTCGAAGCTTAACTTCTGCTATGGACGTTGAAGTTTGCTATGCTATTTAAGCTATCATACACACAAAGAACAAATCGAATGCACTATAGCCTGGGAGAAAAAATGGAAGGTGTTCTCTAGGTACCATACATTGCGCAGCAAGAATCAATAAGTATTATCATCCTCTTAACTCACCATCATATTTCTAATCAGTTGCTAAATTTAAACAACAAAACAGAATCAGCAACAGCAGCACTAATTAACTTATCAAGCATTGTATCCACCATACAAATCTTTTTCCCCTTTCCTTAGCCCTTCCATTTGGGGCGAAACTATAGCGTCGTTGGATGCTGCACCTAGAAACTAGCCATCTCGACCTCAGTATCCCTTCTCATCCCAAATCAACTCTTTGAATAACCACCACTGCAATATAACTATTTTCACATGAATTGTAGTGTTCAGCACTCCTCCTAAATCACAACATTTCATCTTTCACACGCTGTACAAACATGATGTTTTTTACCATTGAAAAACATGAAGACAAATTACATAATATCCTAACTCCCAAGGGATTGGGAAGAATAAATAAACACTCTTTAAGTTTGAAGCAACTTTTGACCCTTAAAATTCCTCGTCCATATGATCTTGGTTTTCTTAGATGATATGAAATCATTTGCTTCTAGCAGTGAAACCTATACTCAGAAAAATTACCATGGCAAGGCTTGAATTGAAGCTGAAACCAACACTCAAAACTCAAGTCCCACTGTCCCCAGGACCAACAAGCTAAGCAAACATCAGAATTCAAGAAAGCAGTCATGCGTTAGGAATTCCTTAAAATCCATCAATTTTGAATGATTAATGAGCACAAGCATGTCCATGAAACACATAAACATCAACACTCCGAAATCATAAACACAACAAAACTGTTGAAAATTAGACTGATCAGAGCTATCCGCTAGCATCAATTCGAATAGGCTAAAAAATCGAATATGACAACTTAGTCAAAATAAAAGGCAGAAAAAGTCAAGATCTTACCCAAATTATCTAAGATCACAGACTTGAGCTCCCTAATTCCCTCCAAAACCCAAACATCCAGCAAATCAGAGGGGGGAATCCGAATTGAAAGGGGAAATTTCGAGGACTGAAGAGTGGATGACGAATGTAAAAGGAGAAGAAGTGAGGGAACAGGAAGAGGAAACTTTGGTTAGGGTTGAACAGTGAAATGGAGAAAGGGGAAGGAGGAGGAGAAAGAGAATGGAGAGGGAGGGGGAAATGGATTTTTTGGGATAAAGAAAGGAAGTCACCAAGTCTCGCAGTCATTCACAACTCCATAATTCCATGTCCTCGACGTTTTTCTGGTTTCGCCGACGGGAATATTAGATGGCGGAGTTGATGACCTTTTCCTTTTTCTTTTCTTTTTTTTTTTAAATGTTTTCCACGCAGAGTAGAGTGATGCAAGTCCATAGTTGTAGTTGATCCAGAGAAGCCCAAACAGAGGCCCAAAAATATGAGAATAAATTCGGACACGCCCAAAACTGAGGCCCAAAAATATGAGAATAAATTCGGACAGGCCCACTTTCGGCTCTACACGCTACTCCTCTGTCGGTTTTTTTTTCTCCATCCCCTCTTATGTGCCCTCCTCAATCCCTCTCTCTCTCTCCAGTCTCCTCCCCTCCCTGAACCTTCAACTGCGTTGCGTCGCACCCAACCAAAAAAAAAAAAGAAAAGGGGTCTGATCGATACCCTCTTCTCGAACCAAAACCCTAATTATCTATCTTTTCTCATATATATCTTTCCGTGCCCGCGGCTTCCGAGTTTGCTTATTATAATATAGTGGAGCTTTGATCGTCAGGTAACCCTTTTTTCTCACTTTCTCAATCTCTCTGGATATTGCAAATATTCCCTGTTTCATCTTCGATTTATTTGTTCAACCATTCCTGGTTGCTTCTTGTCTTATTATGGGGCATAAAGGTTAGATTTTTAAGGCTAAAGTCGGATCTAATTATGTGTAGCCAGTGATTCGTTATGCTTATCGTGCTGTTCTGTATGAATTTCGAATTGGGTTACTTGTTTTAGTGCGATGTGTTTGATTTTATGATGTTTGTGGATATTTGTAGAGCAAAATACCAATTATTTGCTGGCACTACAAGGAAGGTATAGATGGGTAGAAAGAAGCCTTCAGCGAGGGATGACGATGCGCCTCCACAAGGGGGTGGCAGGTCAAAGAAGAAGAATTTAGTGATAGACGATGATGAGTATTCAATTGGGACTGAATTGTCTGAAGAATCCCAACTCAAGGAAGATCAGATAGCTCCGGCTGGTGGAAAGAAGAAGGGTAAGAAGGGAAATTCTAAAGGGGCACAGGTCAAGGATGAGGATGATGAAGTTAAGGATTTTGGGGAGGTAGAGGAAGAGGAAGATGTTGCAGAGACGACATTTGCTGGGAAAAAGAAGTCCAAGGGTAAAAAGGGTGGGGGCAGCTTGTTTAGTAGGGTTAGTCTTGATGTGCTGGATGATGAGGACAAGGATAATGAGGATGACGATCAGAGCGAGGATGATGAGCCCGTAGTGAGCTTCGCGGGCAAGAAGAAGCCATCGAAGGGTTCGAAAAAGGATGGTGCTAAGGTGAGCTTTGATCTTTTGGATGATGAAAATGGTCAGAGTGAAGAGGACAATGAGCCTGCTGTGAGCTTTGCAGGAAAAAAGAAGTCATCAAAAGGTTCTAAGAAGGGTGGTTCAAAGGCAAGCTTTGCTTTATTGGATGATGGGGATGAAGATGAGGATAAGACTGTACAAATTGAGGAGGATGAACCAGTGTTAAGCTTCACAGGAAAGAAGAAGTCATCCAAGGGTTCCAAGAAGGGTGGCAGTTTGTTTTCCACCTCAGCTTTTGATGCTATTGGTGATGATGAGGGTCACAACCCTGGTAGCACTGTCACTGAGGAAAGGTTAACAGACGATGAGCACAAATCAGACGATGACGATGAAGTTGCTCTTCTTTCCTTTTCAGGCAAGAAGAAGAAGTCAAAATCAAGTAAAAAACTCCAGGAAGTTCAACATTTGACGATTTGGATGATGAAGGTGTTCCACATGAGAAGGAAGAGAGCGACGATATTGAGATTTCGTTTGCAGGAAAGAAGAAAAAGTCCTCAAAGTCTGCAAAGAAGATTGGCAGTGTGTTCACTGCTGCATTGTTGGATGAAGAAAATGAAGAGGCTGATGGCGCTGGTGTTGCTGAGGATGATGATGGGCTATTGTCATTTACTGGTAAAAAGAAGTCTTCCAAAAAGAAGGGTTCTACTGGTTCAGGTGCAGTAGCCAATGAAACTCCTGAGAATGAGTCTAAAGTTAGTGATGTTGCCTCCAGTACTGCTGAAGTGGACGACGCAAAACCAAAAGCGAGTGAAGCTGTTGTTGAAACTTCAAAGAGCAAGAAGAAGAAGAAAAAGAGTGGAAGGACAGCCCAAGAAGAGGAAGATTTGGATAAGATTCTTGCAGAGCTTGGGGAAGGGCCTCCGACTTCAAAGCCAGAACCAACTCCAGCTCCACCACCCCAAGATGAGAAAGTTGCACAGCCTGAACCCTCCAGCTTGGCTGATGCAACTGGTGATAAAGAAGGTGAAGAAGGAGTAACAGAGTCAGCAGCAGCGAAGAAGAAGAAAAAGAAGAAGGAAAAGGAGAAAGAGAAAAAGGCAGCTGCTGCGGCAGCTGCAGAAGTGAAGGAGGAAAAGAAGGAAGAAGTCAAGAATGATCCAAAGAGCAAATTAGCAGACAAAAAATCCCGAAGCATATCAGAGAAATGCAAGAGGCACTTGCTAGGCGTAAAGAAGCTGAAGAAAGAAAAAAGAAAGAAGAGGAGGAAAGGTTGAGAAAGGAGGAAGAAGAGCGTCAGTAGACAAGAGGAGCTTGAGAGGCAAGCTGAAGAAGCCAGGCGTAAAAAGAAGGAGAAGGAAAAGGAGAAGCTTCTAAAGAAAAAGCAGGAAGGTAAGCTGCTAACTGCGAAGCAGAAGGAAGAACAACGTCGGAGAGAAGCGATGAGGAACCAGTTCCTTGCTAGCAAGGGGATATCTCTTCCTGCTGGGGACAATGCTGCTCCCACAAAACGTCCCATTTACTCGACAAAGAAGTCAAAGTCACAACATGGACAAACAAATGGCGCAAAGACCCAAAGCGTTGAGGAAGAAGAAACCCAACAGGAAGCTGCTCCAGTTGCTGATTATGTTGAGGAAGAAAAGGTGGAAGAGATGGATACAACAATTGAAGAAGAGGAGAAGGGAGAAACTGCTGAGGACATTAAAGAAAATGGTGCTGCAGAAGAAGAGGATGATGATGACGAGGAATGGGATGCTAAAAGTTGGGATGATGCGAATCTTGCTCTGCCTGATAAGAGAGCATTTGAGGATGAGGAGGTTGATGCTGGGGCCCAGTTAGTGCCTAAAAAGGAAGTCAAAAAGACCGGACAGTCTGTTCATGATACTGCACTACCACATTCTGTTGCTAAACCTGCTGCAGTTGCGAAGAAGGAAATCCCATCCCAGCCCACTAAATCCAAGACTGATGAGAGTCAACAAAAGCATGTTGAGGTTGAACCTGCTACAAAGAACAGGAGTAAAGCAGTTGAGGTAAGAAAGGAGAGGTCAAGTTCGGATTCCCAGGATAAGAAGTCTGAGGGAAACCTCAGGTCTCCAATCTGCTGTATTATGGGTCACGTTGATACCGGCAAGACCAAGCTGCTAGATTGCATCAGAGGTACTAATGTTCAGGAAGGTGAAGCTGGAGGTATCACACAACAAATTGGAGCAACCTACTTTCCTGCTGAAAACATCAGAGAGAGGACTAGGGAATTGAAGGCTGATGCAAAGCTGAATGTCCCGGGTCTTCTTGTTATTGATACTCCAGGTCATGAATCTTTCACCAATTTGCGATCTCGGGGTTCAGGACTGTGTGATATTGCTATTTTGGTTGTGGATATCATGCATGGCCTGGAACAACAGACAATCGAGTCGTTGAACCTTTTGAGAATGAGGAATACAGAGTTCATTGTGGCATTGAACAAGGTGAAGTACATCCATTTCACCAAATAATACCTAGTTTTTATATGCTATAAGTATTCTCGTTGTGATGCTGATTTTTGTTCACTAATTGATTTAATAGGTGGATCGACTTTATGGGTGGAAATCTCACCGCAATGAGCCCATTGTTAAGGCCCTGAAACGACAAACCAAAGATGTGCAGAATGAATTCAACATGAGGCTCATACAGGTACTTCTACAAGTTGTGTAATGTTGAAGTTGTTATATTACTGGAACTTTCTTCGTTTTGAGTACAATATCTGTGATTTGGTGCAGATTATTACACAGTTCAAGGAGCAAGGATTAAATACTGAACTGTACTATAAAAACAAAGAAATGGGGGAAACATACAGCATAGTGCCAACTAGTGCAATAACGTAGGTTCTACTGTTTTATCCTGATATCACAATGTCACAGTGTGTTTGACAACTTTCCTTTTTTTTTTTTTTCTTTATAGTGTTTGAGAATTTTGCTTATGAAGCATAACTTGCATTTCTGCCTTTTTGATGCACAACAGTGGGGAAGGTGTCCCTGATTTACTACTACTATTAGTTCAGTGGGCACAGAAAACGATGGTTGAGAAACTTACATTCAGCAATGAAATCCAGGTATAGTGTTTGTTCTCCATTCTCCAGATGGTTTTACTGTATGCATATAATAGAATAAAACTTTGAACTATAATCCTTGAACTTGGAATTCTTCAGTGTACTGTGCTGGAGGTCAAGGTTGTTGAGGGCCATGGAACAACTATAGATGTTGTGTTGGTAAATGGTATTCTTCATGAAGGGGACCAGATAGTTGTTTGTGGCATGCAGGTAAACTACTATTCTCTTGGACTTCAGTCCAAATATATAGCAGTGCCAGCTGTAAGTGTTTGGTGTTTATTCATTGTAGGGGCCCATTGTTACAACAATTCGAGCTCTGTTGACTCCCCATCCGATGAAGGAACTTAGAGTCAAGGTATGATCTTGAGAGTACAAAAGCTGTATTTATAAATGTTTATTCAGCCAAATAGAAAAATTTGTACTAAGTTTGGTTGATAATGTGCAAGGCCTTAGTGGGTTTTAAGATGCAAAATTTGGAGTTTCTTTTGTGGATTTTATTGCTGAAGTGGAAATCATGTGTAATTGCTTGAGATTTTGTTTCGTCTTTGACTCTAGTTAGCGGTTGATTGAGAATTCAGGCGAAGCTATAATGGATGTTTCCCTTTTGTTTATTTATTTAGATTTTTCTGGGTGGGGGTGGGTTGGGCTCGGGGAGAAACAGAGGGCAGGACAATGTAAAGGCTTATCCAAGGGGTATCTTAAATATGCTTTAAAAAAATTATGGGTGGTGGGAGATGATTCATTGTATATGTCTGCAAATCTTTTCGCTTCTTGAACTTGTCCTTTTACCGGTCATCTGAAGATGTCACTTGTCTGAATTAAGACCAAGTGGATCAGATATGAGAACATGCCATGCTTGGGTAGGGAAGAGAGAAAGAAGAAAAGGAAAAGAAGATAGAAAAACATGAATGGAAAGCAGCAGTGCTAACCATGCTCTCTCTCTCTGTCCCCCTCTCTCATGCTGGGCTAGAAGGTGCACTCGGCTTGGTTCCTATCTTGAGATTTTTCAGTGGGGCAGCATAGCCCCCTCCACTGGGGGGGACGATGCATATCCGGATCTAGAGGGCCTGTTAACTTCACATTTTTTTGCGTGGTGAGTTGTAAGAGCCCTGGGGCTTGTACCAGGGATCCTACTCTTTAATTTTTTTCTTGGGTGGGGAGGGGGGAAGCACGTTGCTGACTGGGCTAAGGATATGTTAGCCTTTGGTTGGCTGTCTCTACAGGTCAGATGAAACCCTTAACAGTTTTCCAGACGAATCACTTCTCTGTGGCATCAATATTGTCCGTTCATGTTGTATCTTTAGAAGATGGTACTTTTAGATTTATTATTCAACATGCTCATAATTTTGCCATGTAATGCTCTGTTTATGTGATTCAGGGAACATATTTGCATCACAAAGAAATCAAGGCAGCACAGGGCATCAAGATAACAGCACAGGTTATGATGAATTGCCAAATCTTGGAATTACTTGTCAAATTGCTGCTTCGGATGACTTGTGCTCTTGGTATTATGCTGTGTGGACTTCTTCCTTTTGCTTCAGTTACTAACTCTTCTGTGCAAATGATATATTTCAACAGGGTCTTGAGCATGCAATTGCGGGAACTGGCTTGTACGTTGTGGGGCCTGACGATGATCTGGATGAGATAAAGAGACTAACCATGGAAGATATGGAGTCTGTCTTGAGCAGGATTGACAAGAGCGGAGAGGGTGTTTGTGTTCAAGCATCAACTCTGGGATCCTTGGAAGCATTATTAGAATTTCTGAAATCACCAGCTGTTCAAATTCCTGTCAGTGGCATAAGTATAGGTCCTGTACATAAGAAGGATGTTATGAAAGCAAGTGTCATGCTTGAAAAGAAGAAAGAGTATGCTACAATCTTGGCATTTGATGTCAAGGTTACACCAGAGGCACGAGAATATGCAGATGAAGTTGGTGTTAAGATCTTCATTGCTGATATCATCTATCACCTCTTTGATCAATTCAAGGCTTATATTGACAATATCAAGGAGGAAAAGAAAAGGGAAGCTGCCGATGAAGCAGTCTTTCCTTGCTTACTTAAGATTTTACCTAATTGCGTGTTCAACAAAAAGGATCCTATTGTGTTGGGGGTGGATGTTATGGAAGGAATTGCTAAGGTATTCTCATGTTCTGTTTTGTACTTCCCTTCCTCTTTTCTCAATACATGTTTATACAGACATAAATACTTGGATACCTATATGCATGCATAAACTCCAAATGCCTTGCATGGATCAAGGAATGGAATTTCGACATACCATTTGTATATGTCTAGAGACTAAAATGTTACTTGCAGTATCTTTTATGTGGCAACCTTTTATGGCTAATGGAGTACCCTCCTTTTGCTACATATCTGTTAATGAGATTGGTAAAATTCCAAATCCATACCATACCCTGAAAGTCTTGCCATTATTAGGGTGTGAAGGGGAGGGGGTCTGATGCTAGCAATCTTACCCCTGAAATGCAAAATTAGGAAGAGATTGGTTCCGGTAAACCCTAGATTTAAAAACCATTAACTACCTTCTACTCCATAGAAAGGAAGCAGAGGAAGTTTGGAGAGCCATTTTGCTTTAGCCCACTGCAATCCAAGCTGAAAATTAGTGTAAACTTGCCTTTTTCAGCTATTGAGATTGTGTACTAGTGAGATCAGTAATTTATGAATAATTGAATATTCCCTCCTTTTTCTTGGAGAACCATTGGCTTGTTGTAAATCACTTTCTGCTATTAAAATCTTGAATATTGTGAATTACTTTCCACCATCAGCCCTGCATTCGTTTTACTCAATTCCATTGTTTGACCGAGACGGACAATGATGTGTTATTTTGCTCCAGCTTCCCCCTCTTCTCCTGAGACATGATACTTCACGTGCTTGTTTATGTAAATGACCAAGGATTGTGCCAGAATGCCTGATCCTTGTGAAATGACCTTCCAAAGTACCTGCTCAATTTTTATGCGAAGCAACCAGTTTATTTTATGAGTATTAAGATGTCAAATTATTGTTCTGTTGGTCGTTTTTGGATTGAGTTCCTTTATGCTTTATATGATGGTTTCTATTGATTGTTAAGTTTGCAAGACTTCAAATGCTGTCATGGTGCATTATTTATCTTATTCTGAGTCTTCTGATTGGTTTGCCCTGGCACCTTAGTACTGTTAGCTGTGACAATTTCTGACTGGTGAGCTTACATTGAGGCTTACGGTTTGGCATATGGTCTCAGACGGTTTTCCTTGGAGATATGTGAAAATTTATCATCGTTAGAATTGTCCTGTATACTAAAGTTCATAATTTCCGTACATGCTGTACTCTTATTTCCGCTCACTTTGTTTTGGCTTATGTCTACAATCAAAATAGTTGCATAATATATGGTTTTGTTTCTCTTGTGTCTTGCAATATTTGTTGTAATTGTTTGTTGTAGGTGCTGACTAGACCATTACATTTCAGGTGGGAACTCCAATTTGCATACCTTCCCAAGATTTCATAGACATTGGTCGGATTGCATCAATTGAAAATAATCACAAAGCGGTTGATACTGCAAAGAAAGGCCAGCAGGTGGCTATTAAGGTATGATATTTTCTTAATGGTGATGGAAGGTACTCACTGGGAGTGAAGAGGGCAATAGAAATAGCATAGGCTTTTTAGAAATAGTCGGAACTCGTTTACTTGATTGATGTTCAAGATAGGAAGAAAGGATAGCTCACTTCTCTTATGTTGCTATAATATTTAACCAAATGCCTAGTGTTAAATCAGATTTAAAAATGATTGAGAAAGTCAAAAGTTGCGACAAGGAGTTTAAGAAAAATAGCAAGATTTTTTTATTTTGGATAGTCAAGAGTAATTCTGGAACACATTTGGAGTTTAAGAGTAATCAAGGATGAGGATGGGGGTTAGGGTAAATTCCTGTGTGAGCTGCCTTCTGTAGAGGGGAAAGGGAATGAAGAAATGGAGAAGTTTGTCTCTTATTGTCTGATTCGCTTGTTCTTTGCAGATTGTTGGTAGCACTCCTGAGGAGCAGCAGAAAATGTTTGGAAGGCATTTTGACCTTGATGATGAACTTGTCAGCCACATTTCTAGGAAATCAATTGATGTGCTCAAAGCTAATTACAGGGTGGGTAACACTACCAACTTGATACTATGAATCATCACAGAATGATGCTAAGCTGGAACTTATATATTGCAGGATGATCTAACTACTGAGGAGTGGAAGTTGGTCCTAAAATTGAAGAATCTTTTCAAGATTCAGTGAGATGTCAATTTGAACATTATGGAGATCCCTGCTGTTGTATAGTGGGTCCTGTATCACACCGGCATTCTGTGCAGATAAGTGAGGCATCATCATGTATGGAGCTTAGGTCTACTCTAAGAGGAAAGTTGATTTTTGGATGCGAATGTCAGTTCATGGTAATCTTCCCAGTAGATGATCCTTTTTGATGTGGCTGGACAGCTGCTTGCTTCAATCAAGGCTTGGTTGACCGTGCTTTTCGCTAGTTTGCTGCTTGACAATGACCGATGTCCCGACTCTCATTTGCAAAATCATCCTTGGAGGAAGTTGGTTGTTACCAATGTCATTCGCATCACATTCCTGATGGCTTGCTGTCTTGGAGAAATTCTGGATGCTGAGCTGATGGAGTCCATTGGAAGGTCGGAACTTGGAACAAAGCATGACAATTTTGTTGCCTGTCTGGATAATAAGCTGGCCCATGCTGCTTCTGTTTTTCGCTCTCTTTTTCCCTTTTTTGGTTTTTTTCTTTTTTTGGGGGGTTATAAAGAGAAACACAGATTGTGTTCTGCTTTCTGATGTAGTTTGCGGAAAATGGGGGAAAAAATACTGAGAAAAGACGAGGGAGGAGAGCAATCACATTACACTTGGTTTATCCGAAATTTGTTTCCTCAATCTTGTGATCAGTTACGTGGTCAAAATTTTTGGCATTAGAGTATTGCCTTTTGTCGTCAACATTTTTGGCACTAGGGTAGTCTTGTCTTTATCTGTTTATGCCTGCGCTTAAGAGTCCCTGGCCTGGTATATGTGTCTATGGACTATTGCGGTGTTGAATGAAACGTGCTTTGATCAGCTTGGAAGTTGGAAGGAGCTATGGGCATATCTCAGAATTCCGAGTGCTGACGAGCAGTGAGAAACACCTATCCTTTTCGGACTGCCCTCAGCTTCCTACACTACATGTTACTGTCTCCAGCTCTAGCAGCTTGTGACAGTTAAAAACGTCCGCTTCCTACACTACATGTTATTGTCTCCAGCTCTAGCAGCTTGTGACAGTTAAAAACGTCCTACATCTGCGGCTGATTGGTGGTCCGCTAGTTGGGCAACAGACAGCTACTATGACTGCCACTATCATTCCAAAGATGGAATATAAGAAATTTTACACACAGCAGAGTCAGTAGTTTGAGATTAGTGCTGAGTGTTATTGAAAACAAAAGATGTGTCTTATGTTACTTTAAGCCAACATAAATAACAAATAAACTAAATGCTCCTGGAAATCACTATTGACTATGTAGTTAATCTCCTATCATCATGACTCACAAGTTGGCTCACTTGATGAGAAGAGTGAGGTGTATTAGCAAATTTTAACTTGCTGCTGAGGAAAAGGCAGTGGAGGTCATAGCGCGAGGGGGAGGAAGAGGAAGATGCATAAACAGGGGGTTTCGGACTGCTGTAGGATGGCTCTATAGGTGACAGTTATGACAAAAGCTTCTTAGGTCACTGAATCCGCATTCTTCAAGGGAAACTCCTTAGCGCACCAGGCTTCAAGCCAAGAGCAAGAGGTTGTCTAACACTATTTTTGGGTAGCTTGATGATCAACTAGGCCTTTTGGGGACCCCTCAGCGATCAGCACGGAGTCCAACGAAGGTTTCAGTTGCCAAACAGCTCAGCATACAACGTGGCAGAGTTATCATCGATTAAGGCTCTGTTTGATTTTAAGAAAATTAGAAGGAAAGGAAAAAAGGTGGAAAATGAATTTCTTTGTTTGAATTGAAGCAAAAAGGAAAGAAAAAAATTTTATGGAAAAACTCATGAAAAATTTTGTCAATTTGATCAATGATGTTTTCCTTCCAAAATTGACAGAAAAATGAAAGAAAAAATTCTTATAGAGAGAGAAATGGATATAAGAGAGGGATTTCTATTAAAAAATACAATTAAGAATTTTCTCTCTCTTCTCATGACAATGGTGAATCATGGATGGAGAAGAAAAATATAGTGGATTCAATTAATCAATGTTATTGGGTATTTTATCTCTCCTCTCCATGACAATGTAGTGGATGGGTAAGAAATTAAAAAATATTATAATTTTTTTCCTTCTATTTTTCTTGAACCAAACACAAGAACAAAAAATCAATTTTCCTCGTCATTTTTTTCCATTTAAATTTTCTTTCGAACCTATTTTCTTAGAATAAAATAGAGCCTAAATGAAATTTATTGTATACATTAAACAATCACAAACTAAACAAACTCGCAACTGAACTCACCAAACTTCAGAAAGGGGATACATCCAACAAATGGTCTTGCTGATATATTTCTGCTAACAAGCCATTTCAAGTTTGAATCTCAAAACACAGGTTCAATAATGACACCTTTGATTACTGCCCCAGGCTGCAACCCTCTCAAAGAAATATTAAGCTTTCCAGTATTTTCGGATATCTTTAGTCTACCAGCCAAAAGGTGTATCCATTTATCTCTTGGCTTGTCATTCAATGAGTGCTCCTGTCTCTCTGAAAGCCTTCCATAAGAAGATGAATCCACAAAAGCAATTTCACACAGGGCCATGGGAATAGGGCTTGCACAAGCTGCTTCCGGTAACATAATCACAAAAGCAATTTCATAGGTGATTCCCAAAGAAAGATTTCTCGTGTCAAACTCTCCATGAAATACGAGAAGTTGTTTCACCTGTTGGACCTCAATCAAGGTACCGTCACTGCCATAAAAACAAGTGTGTGTCAGGTTCATAGACTTGACAGTCAAGTAAAAGGGTTCTTTTTGCAGATTAGATCAACTTGTTCACAGTCTACCATTACTATTTACTAAACTTAATTATAAAGTCTGATCTGTGAATGCAGTAAGATGGTGGAATATGAGTAGCATTGAACCTTGGAGGTTGATATGAGTTTATGATCAATCAAATGAAGAAGATACGCCATGCGCTTAAAATATAATACAAATTGTGAGCATATGGGAAAAAGAGAGTGGGCTGATGTCGCATAGAAATTCCAATTCATTAGGACTACTAGATCAAAATCTCATTGACTGAACCTATAGCTTCTAGTCTGTAACAGCCAATCAAAAGCAACCGTTTTTGGTGGTGCAGGGTTGTCGTATATCATTTACCATTTTCGTAATAGTTCGTACAAGATTGGTAAACCAGCAATTGAAGGATAAGATGTGCTCATTCTAACTTTTGTAAATAATTCACTACCACAGACGATTAAGAATGAGAATGCTAGGCCAAGAAAGCAAGAGGAGGGCAGAGAAACTGCACTTGGGTCTCTCAGGCTCACAGAATAAGATAATGATCAGCTAAAAAACATGAGAATCACAGTGTTAGCCTTTTCTTCTTTTTTTCTTGTTTTTTTTTTTTGTTTTGGGGGCGGGGGTACTCATTATCCATACCTCTCTGTCGAAATGATCGGCTCATAGTAAAGACTGAGATCGGAATACATGTCAGAAACTGGAAGAGGAACAAGGTGATTGGCGTACAACATGAAGCAATTATAGTAACCGTCGTCTTGCTTGAAGATCCAATATTTCTGAAGTTGATCAATTACACATGATGAAGTCAATCAAACGACAATGAGAAGAGAAGCCCCAGATTTTGTACTTGTGTTAACATATTGTACAAACATTTACAAAAAAAAAAAAAAAGAAAACAGTGAGAGGAATTTTGAAGCCTCAGGGCCAAGACAAGCTACGGAATAATAAATCAACGTACCTGTCTTTTGTCATTTAAAAAATGCCAGCAGTGAGCTGCTGGTAGAGTTTGTCCATGGAAGAAGTGTCGACAAGAGAGTCACACAGTTCAATGATGGTTTCAAAATAATGGGGCAGCCTATACCTCGGTGACCAACCAAATTCAGTCGCCTGTTGGCCAAATTCCTTGGGCATTCCGAAATACTCCAGTTCTACTAGGTTGGTCACAAACACCATGCCTTTGGGAAAGCACATCAGCCGCTTACAACGTATGATCTCTAGCTTCTGAAGAGAAGACATAGATCCCTTCTCTATTGTCCACTCATCCAAGTTCTTCAAGTTTGCCAAGTAAAGCTCCTCCAGCCGGGGAAGGAGCCGCTCTTGCAAGCAAATGTCGTCCCCAAGTAAGAATTTGTCAGCCTGAGAAGCTTCAGGTGTTGCATTACACCAATTTCTGCCATTGGATCCTCGTCCTTAAGTTTGCTATCCTTCAGTTCTAAAGTGACCAAGTTAGATGGCAATATATAAGCCAATTTCATCCGTATTTCTCCTATTAGTATCAGTTTATGGAGTCGCTGGTGGTTAGAGGTAAGCCCTACCAGCTGTAAGGCTACACCATCTCTCATGTCGCAATGGAATGTGTGCAGACCATTGGACAAGAGACTTGGGCAGCAGAACGTCATAGCCAATTCTTTCTGTGTTGACACAACAATCTTCAACTTTTTTAGAGTCATGCTTAAATTTGCCATCTCTCTTGATAACCAATCGCCACCTCCACCCTGTTTGACACCCCATAAAGTCCGCAAGTTCTTCATAGCACTCAATGACAAGTCTCCTATACTCCAAGGGCATTCAACCGGCAAAAATAGATGCCTCAGTAGCACAAGCTTTCCTAAGGTGTCAGGGATTTTTATGGGTAGCTCAACAGTAGCAGAGTCTATGTCCCTGTAATCTAAGGTCAATAAGTTCCTTAGACTCCCAATTGATGCAGGAAGTTCTCTAATGTTTGAGGCACGTATCCCAAGAAACCGCAAGTGAACTAAGCTTCCAATCTGAGCAGGCAAGGTGCCATTGGAAGCCTTAATACCCCAAAGATTCAACAATCTAAGTAGCTTGAAATTCTTATACACAACCTCAAAATGCAATGTCTCTTTGGATGCATAGGCAGAGCAGGACACACTAGATCTTGTCAGCAGTATAAGCGATCGTAAGTGTGAAACTCGTGTAGGAAGAGTGACACTGGACAATGAACAAGAAAAAAAAACCTGCATTCAGCTAATTATATAAATTTATATGATTCGTCAGTGCTCTTACTAACAACTAAAGTTATCCTACACTCCTGATTCACTGGATACGTAGACCACGGGCAAGCAAGGGATTAGAAAAGAAATGGTACTAGTTTGTAACCACGTTGACATTTATATAAAAAAAACATTGGTATAGTTAGTTCCCAAATAATGAGCCACAAGTGAAAATATCATCTACAGTTGTATTATATTCATAAAAGTTATCCGTTCTTTTAGAAATGATACGTCAGTGTTCTTTCTCTCAATACCTGGCATGAAGAGCAGATCGGCGTGGTTCAAACTCAATCGAGAATTGGGGCACATCACAGGATCGAAGACAATTGACAGGAGTATAAACTCGAAGAAAGCTCTGTTCTTTTGCTTTTTTGACACAAAGGTCACGCAATAAGTCATGCAAGCGAATAGCCTTGATATCTCCCTGGAAATTTGTCCTTGCTATCTGAACCATAAAACGGTGGCTAAGCTCCTCCAACTGTTGTACTGCTACATCTTCTAGGGACATCCCTTGATGGTCAGCAACGAGAGCTTCTGCTATCCACATACGGGTCAACATTCCAGTGGGAATTTGGCAATCTTCCGGAAATGCAGCAAGATAAAGAAAACAGTGCTTGAGATAGTAAGGCAGATCATCATAGCTCAAAGCCAGCAAATCTCCCACTGTAGCGTACTTGTTTGTAGCTGTGCCTTCCATCACCCTTAGCCGTACAGCTTCATTTACCTGCTGCCACTGAGTAATGCTGCTTTTTGTTCTCAAAATCCCAGATAATGCTACTATAGCTAAAGGAAGGCCGTTGCATTTCCTAAGCATTTCCTTAGCTAGATTCTCAAAACCTTTCTTGTTGTAGTTATCTGAACGGTCATTGAAGGAAATCTTACCAAACAATTCCCATGCCTCCTCCTTATTAAGAGGTGGTGGCTCGTAGATATGTTGAATCTGCTGGAGGAACATGGTCTGTACAATTTCACGATTACGAGTTGTGATGATGATCTTGCTTCCTCTGTTAATATTTCCCCGTGGAAGAGCAGGAAGTATTTCCTCTAATGCCTCTCTGCTCCACACGTCATCCAAAACAACCAGGTATGATTTCTTTCCGAGGAGGTTGCGAAGATCATCCACAAGTTCTCCCACACTAGCATGCACTACCTTCTTTGATCCACCAACCTTCTTGAAGATTTGGGAAAGGATTTCCCAGGTGCTCCATTCTTGAGATATGAAAACCCAAGCCTTGCAATTAAAGGACTTTCTGATATATGGATTGTTGTAGAGCTTCTTAGATAGAGTGGTTTTCCCGGATCCTCCCATACCTACAATAGAAAGTAAGCTTATTTGGCTGTTCTCCTCATCCACAAGTACTCGTACCAGCTTTGCAATGTCTTGTTCCCAGCCAACAACGTAATCATCATCATCATAGGAGTAGCTTTGTCGCACTCGCATTTGCCTCCAGTATCTCTCATCACGAGATGGTCTCAAACCTTCCCCTAGGCCTACTTCAGGGGTTTTTCTCACTCCATAGGTAATAAATTTCTCCGTGACCTGCTTCAAATTGCTCTGTATTGCTTGTATATCCTTGACGACTTCATAGATGTTGGGTGAATGGAACAAGAAGCAGGCAGACCTCAAAAGCCATCCCCTATTACTCTGTTGAAACTTTTCTTCAACTTTAAGGATGTAAGTTTCAATTACATCCTCAGCATCATAAGCAAGCTTTCTTATCTGGGTTATCAAAGCACCAATTTCTCTCTGTTCCTGCTTTGAATCAGCATCTTGGAGATACTGTTGCATAACCACTAGCTCTAGTTGCAGACTTCGTACTTGATCTTCCACTTCAAGTAATGCCCTCCCCTCCTCGATCAGCAAAGACCCAATCCATTGGGCAGCCGATGAGACTACGGATCCTGCCATTGTTGCCCTCTCACACTTCTTGGATAAGAAAACACTAACAGATGTTAGGAGCAAAAGTATAATGTAAGTGGCCAACTATATGACATGGTCAGCGATCCAAAAAACTGTAAACTGGGAGGAAGCTCACCCAAGTAATGTAATAATGGAAGGAAATTTCTCTCAAATTGCAATAGAAGTTCTCATGGGACGTGGGAGAAGCTGCTCCCTAATTTCCACAGACCATTCGCTAGGGGAAATTGTACAATTCAACAGGTCGACATTGAAGGAAATTAAGAATGGCCTTTGAAGACAAGGAGCCTTGTCTCAAATAGAGATGGTGATGGGATGAGAGAGTCACAAAATTCAGTCACTTGACTTTTCCATTCATAAGTTGGGACAAGTGAGTTGAACCCAGCTCCCAGCCCCGCAAGACCTGTTTGCCTATGCTAAAATCCGCATCCATGATTATTCGCTGCAGTAAAATCGCTCAAGTAGTTGATACTCAAAGCTGTGGTAAACAATGACATCTGTTTAACTAGTGCTAAGGTACCCCTTGCAGATAACATTTCAACAAGTCAACTCTATCTCTCAATTAAATCGTTGCAAACGGCCCACCACCACATGACAATATGTGACATGAGGACATGAACGCTGTTAATTAGAAAAATGTGTGAGAAAGGCTCTGATGGGACGAGGGAGAAGCTGAGGAAGCTAAGTGGAAGGGAGCACCCCACTATGCTTTTCTCACTCCAAAGTGGAAAATTCTTTGAAGTGACAAATTGAATAATTTGACTTTTCCATTCATCTATTTACCCCCGCTTTGTGAGGGTAGAAAATATTATGATTCAGGATAATTTGGGACTTGAAAGTTGAACCAGGTTAGGTTTCGGTGTCAATGACCAAGTAGCCTTCTGTTTGTTACTCAGGTACAGTTCTTTTTTAACTAGAATAAAGGAACTGGATTCGGGAAAATGTTGGAAGGAATTGGCAAGAGCTCAAAGAGTTTTTACTCAGAAAATTGGAAAGAGTAGGAAAGAAATTGGAAGAAATTCGGAGTTGGAAGGTCAATAGGAAGATACTTCAAACAGGATGTTAGTCAAGAACATCCTTAGGTCTCTACCGCGTACTTGTGTCAACATTTGTGTATATTTTTTACTAGTCTAACAAGCTTATGTCTCATCATATGATGATCTAGCTTCCATGACTTTGGGAGAGAAATTTCCAATCATAATTTGCAAACTTTCTAGCCTCACTCTCTTCTGGTGCTTGGCTAGGTTCTTCTGTGAAATTTACAACAGAAACATTTCTCAACAAATTATACAATGACATGTTAGATAATCCAATTGCCCAATGAATCGATATTTCATGATTCTTTATGCACTAGCCCAACTAATCTAACGTGTTACTGAATAATTGAAACAGAAAACATAAACACACTAGTTCCCAGTTACCTGATAATCGCATGGGCATTCCGAGAACTCTTCCAAAACCAACACTGCTGAATGACTGTCAAATAACCTGATCTGGTGGCAAAAGACAAATGTGCAGACTAATAACCCATGCAAAGATAACAGAGAGTGAAATGTAGGGGGAACAGTCTCTGCGAAGCTGGAAGAAGATGCTTGTTAAGAATGATTGATCATCAACTTCTGGCAAGGAAGATGAACTCAGCAATTGGGGTTGTTTCGTCAGAAGAAGAGCATGTCTCCATATAGATGATTGTGACTCGTAATTTTGGCTTGAAAAAGAGCCCATGCTTTGCAAATGAAGCACTTGGTATATACTATAGATGATTGTAGAGCTTCCTCACTGTGGTAGTTTTCCCATATCCACGTCCTCCTGAGAAAATATCGGAAGAGAAAACATTTGCCGGTCACTGTGTGTAAAAAGACAGAGATGAACCAGATGATCATTTTCATTTCCCACATTTAATTTGTGCGGATGACACGCCACCTCAGATAAAACTAAAATACTAATAGAAAAAAATTGCCACCTTCTGCAAGGCCTCTGACTATAAACTGGGGTTTAAGTCTAACATCATAAGTCGCAGGTGCAAATTAGTATAGTTGGTAGGTATTTTTGAAGTTGTTGCTAAGGTCCTGAGTCCGAAGCCTGTTAGGAACACTAAGATTGGATCCATGAAGTAATCATTCATATTAAAGTTGGTGATAGAGTTATAACATTAGCAAATGAGAGGTGATCAGTCTTATACCATGGAGAACTACTAGTACTATTACTGCTCCTGCCAATATGTAGAGGTGTTGGTACAAATCAAGTTTTAATAAAGTCATTAAATTGTTAACTAGAGTTGTCATCCTATTGATAACGTTGATCTAATAGAATAATTTTTGGATGGTACGCAGTAAGCACTATTCATCATTGTGAAATATATTACGTGTAGAATTTTTAATTGAAAGAGTAAGTTGCTTAATTGACAAGTTAATTGGTTATCTTCGTTTTGACCAAGGACGCTAAAAAACCTTAAAGAATGATATGAATTAAGAACCATACATGTCAGTTATCATGTAAACCATTGTGCAAATAATATTTAATTCATAAGAACATGAAAGAAAACCTTTGGACCAAAAGATAGATTACATATATGGTTTCGTTTGTAACATTTCACACTATTGACTTTTATATGCAAACTTTAGCTTTCAAAAAGTGTAGGACCAAAATCTGTGTCAGAATTGTCAGAAAGGCATTCCTATTTTTCAATGAATATGCATCAATTAGGGGTGCTTTCCCAGTTTCCTTGTGAGTATTTTGGTTAGGGTTACAAGGAATTGGAGACCGTCCCTTTTGGAGGTCAAAATCTTAATCCTTGATTCAATGCTTATAAAATGATAGTGATCATGTGCCTGCTTTTTGCTAGAAATCTGGTTCATTCACTATCTTTTGAATCTTTGCTCCGTGAAGTCCTCCATCCCCCTTACAGATTAACAGAATTGTAATCAAAGTCAACTGCCTGCTTATTGATATGGCAATTATATATTGTTCAAGCAGTAAGGCCCCCTTCATTATAAATACTTCACCTGACCTCTCAAATATTTTTCATCAATCACCTCCTCATTACAGTTTTAAGTAACACCATGGAGGGAACTTCTGTTAAGCTAGCTTTTCTAATTGTCCTTTGTGCCTCTTCTTCACGGAAGTCTTTTCTGCCCTCGTTTCATATGAGTATGTGTGCAAGTGCTCAATCTGTTGCTTTACCTGCCTTACCAAATTTTCGTTACTTATAACTTTACACTTGTAATTGGTATACCTAACTAATATCCAAATGCTTAACCCGATGCCTGAAACTAGATTCAAAATAATAATAAGTATCCCAAACCCAGATATGCCTTGACGTGTTTGCCTCATTGCATCCCCTTGTTGTTTGCTTGAGCCTTGAGAAATTTAGTCAAGGAAAATGTAGAAGCCTGTAGGGATTATACTATATTCAAAAGCTGTAGCAGAATGGCACAAACATTAATTTTTGTCCTAATAAAATGACTAAGAATGCAATTAAATAAAAAATAATTTACTAACTACCGTAATAAAGTTGACATCATCCTTTGTGCATTGCAGTTCTTGCTCCATATGCAGTGGAAGCAAGGCATCACAAGAAATGCCATGGTCATCATGGATCACCGCCTGAGCCAGAGCCATCATCACCACCAGCTCCTACTCTGCCACCAGCACTGTTGCCTCAGCAGGTGGAATCACCACCAGTTACATATCTACCAACAAGTGAAGCACCAGGGTAAGCACTATCACCTGATCTCCTACCAGCAATGCCGCCTAAGTCAGTGGAACCATCACCACTATATCCACCTCTGCCACCATCTGAAGCACCATGGCAAGCACTATCACCTGATCTCCTACCAGCAATGCGGCCTGAGTCAGTGGAATCATCACCACTATATCCACCTATGCCACCATCTGAAGCACCATGGCAAGCACTATCACCAGTGGATATGCCACCACCACTAACACCAAGTGATGATACAGGAGCACCGGATGGATATGTTTTAGGATCGGAGCTCACAAACAATGGAACTTTGGACAAAAGGAAAATAAACAAGAATTGGGACACAAGATTTTAACGTGAAAAAACCCAAGACCGGGAAAAAACCATGAAACCGATGCACTAGACTTTGAGTGGTTTACAAGAATTTCCCTCAAGCTAACCCCTAGCTCACACTTGTAATTCACTACTCACTTACTTACAACAATGGAGGATACACTCATTTTATATCCGAAACAGCATTTACAAGCCATAAAACGTGCATTAACCGGCCTTAAACATGCATTAACCCACAAGAAACCGACAAAAACAGCTAAAACGAAGCTCCCGGGCATTTGGGCAGCTGGCACGGCCGGTGTTGGCTGCTGCCCAATACCACTTTTTGTTTTCGATCTGAAACGATCCGTGCTCATTGCCCCTTACCCATGTTCGCTGTTTCTTGTCCCATAACGCGATTTTACTGAGCCCAAAGCATCCATTAGGCTCCATAATCCCAACATATGTATCCCCTCCACCTGGATATCAAGCTCCCCTATATCAAATCACGACTGTGGCTACTCCTGCCGTGACTCCAACGACTGTGACTGGCCCTGCAGTCGCTGATGTTATCATCCTTCTGGAAACAGCACCTGCTGCGATGAGGATGAACTCCCTATGTTCCCTTAAAATTTAATTCTTCAACACAGTGATTGCAATTACCTCTTATTTTCCTCATCTCTTTGGGTTCTATAGTTGTATATTTTGCCATGTCTTTCTGATTTTTCTACTATATGCACTGTTTTTAGGCAAAGAAAATAAACATGTATGTCATGTATAATTGCCTATGAGTGCAATTAATAAAAATTTATGCATTAATCATCCAGCATGATTTAAGAAACTTAGTACTAATCTTCTGGTTTTGTTTTTGCTATTTTGAATTATGTTTATGTTAATTGATTCAACTTATCTTATACTCTTATGTTTGCCACATCATCGCATTCCTAGACCAGGAACATCCCAATTTGAATTCACAGCTTCTATATATTTTTAATGGTAAATCGGCTCATGGCCACAATTGGAGGGTGCATAACCTACCCCACTTGTGTGAACATGACATTGTCACAATATTAGCACTAACTGGAATTAATGTGTTGCAGAATGATCTAACTCATGACTATTGGAGTATGGTCCTAAATTTGAAGGATCTTTTCAAGATTCAGTGAGACAAAATTTTATATCCCCCTATTTGATGGCTGTTGTGTTACACCGATATTTCTGTGTAGTTAAGTGAGTTGTCATCTTCTGATGAAGCTTAAATCTCACCTCTTAGATGGAAGTTCTGTCGTCAGATGTGAATGGTATTGATTTACACCCTTTGATATTCATCTGTCATCTTCATGGCACCCTTTTGGTTCGATATATACCAAGCTACATCATACCTACGTCAAAGTTTGATCTTGTATGGGATTGAGCATCCTTCCATTTGGTAGTCAACATTTTCATTCTTTATTCAATGCATAGAAAATTATAGTGATCTTGTGCCTGTTTTTTGCCAGAAAATCTGATTAATTCACGACTCTGTATACTTTGAATCTTTGCTCTGAGCGTCCTTTAGTTGCAGTGTAACAGACTCGTTATAAATAGTCAAATTTTAGCTTGCTGATTTGGCGACCTGGCATTTATATATAGCTGAAGCAGGAATACCTCCAATTTCATCATGCATATTATAAATTACCCATTTGATTCTCCAAGATCGCAGCAATCGTATATCCTAATTACACAGTTTAACTTGAAACATGGTGGGAACGTCTGTTAAGCTAGCATTTCTAGTTGTCCTTTTGTCTTCTGCATCATGTAAGTTTCTCTCCCTCTCCTCCAATATTTCTTTTGTATGCGCATGCACATGCATTATCTTTACTTGTCCATATCAGTACTTGTTTAAGAAATTCAACAAAACTAACTACCATTGCTGGATGTGATTATGAATCAGATACAAAATAAATAGACCTGATTATGGCCTGACCCTGTCCACACACAACTTACTTACATGCATGTATGTTTGACTAATAGAGGCTTACAAGTCCAAGACTAACTGATCTATATGAAAGTTACCTGGGGTCCTTGCTTGAGCCATGAGAAGTGGAAAACGAAAATGTCCAAATTATGCAGAGGTGTCATAGATTTGCACTTTTTAGGGGGATAAATTTCATTTTCCACTTCACAAAGATAATTATGTTCTGCAATTTAGACATTAGGCTCCTAGATTGGTCATCTTTCCAAAAGAAAAATGTAAAGATTATGCAAATAACGGTGTGACAATATAACTGCTTTATCCCGCTAAGCTAAAGAAACCACGTACACCCTTTATCCCCTTCTATAGTTCTTGGTTTATATGCAGCAGAAGCGAGGCACAAGAAATTCCATGGACATGGTCATCATCATGCATCACCACCTGAAGCAGAGCCATCATCACCAGCAGCTCCTCCTCTGCCACCAACTGAGCCACCAGCACAGCCGCCCCAACCAGTGGAACCATTACCAGTAACTCCACCTGTGCCACCATCTGAAGTACCTACACCGACAGGATATGTATCTCCTCCACCAGGATACCAAGCCCCTCCATATCAAATCCATGGCTGTGGGTTCCCTTGCAGCGATTCCAACGACTGTGATTGGCCCTGTACCATCTGCTGTGGAAACCAGACCTGCTGCTACGATGTTCCTATGTTCGGATAAACTTGTTGCACATTAACCAAGTCTTGTGAATGATTTCACTATTATGTGTAAAGTCCCTAGATGATAAATAAACATGTTTCTTATGTAAAACTTCAACCACAATCAATAAAGGATATCACCTTACATATTAGTCATTCTGTGTTAACTATGTATATGCATGAATTGCATGTTTCATGTTGAATTGACACCCTTTTAAGTGGTATATGTATTGGTCCACCATAACTAGGATCTTCAAACAGCTGATTAGTTGATGATGTGACACAGGCAGAAGATAATCTCATAGTGTCAGGTGGTGTTACGTCTGAGACTCTATTTAATTAGTTTCTTCATTCAAAGTAATTAATTGCATATTGTTCTCAATAGTAAATAAACAAGACAGATTGCTAAACTCCGCATATTTTGGTGGTCAATGCTTAATGCATCGTTAACTTAATGAATGTAGAAAGCTGTAGAAATCTGATTGGTCTTGAGGGAATTTGGCTGCGTCACAGCTGACAGCAACATCGACTTCTGAGTCTCTGAGCTGTGCAGTTTGCAAAATAATTTACTAATTAAACAGAGTTGGATTTGCTAATTGAATTCCTTGTTATTGACTTGAGCATTATATTATTCCTGCAAGGCAAGTAAGAGACATCCAACCTGGTTAATAAATAGGTGAGCAGGGGGCTCAAGATTATCAGCAGATCATCTCCTAACTGCAGTTTTAACTTCTGGCATCATTAACCATTGAGATGAACGGAGCTTCTTGTAAGCTAGCATATCTTATTTTTCTACCGGCTTTTGTTTCATGTAAGTTTCTCACTTCCCCCACCCTTTCTGTTGTCGTTCGTTTCTGTGTGAGTGTGTGTGCTCACGCACGCATGTGTGTTTATGTCTATCTCGGAGACTAACCTACAGTGATATTGTACGGAAGGTATTCATGATTCTGTAATTGTCAATATAAGAGAGGAAGGTCTCAAGTTATCACTATGCCGCCAAGTCTGATGATCCGCACGATATAACCTAGATATACCTTATTCTCCGACCCAAGAACAAATAAGATAGGAGCAATAAAGTTTGTGATTTTTTTACTCCTATATCAAGTGACCCCACCCCAATTGAAGCAAATGTTCGAGGAAGTTGAATTTGAAACGACCTCTCTGGGGGATCCAACCTAAACAAGCCATTTATCGAGTCTAAGAAGAAAATATTTTTGTAACCTTACATGTATTTACATCTTCCATATCCAAAAAGAGGGATTCACATTGCACTGGTGGCTCTTAATTGCAGTTAACTAACCAAAAAAAAAATGAAATTACAAATACTTGTTTATGTGTGCAGTTCTTGCCCCGTTTGCAGCGGAAGCGAAGCGCAAGAAATATGCATCACCACCTCCACCACCACCTGAAGCAACAACACCGTATCAAAACCATGGGGTGCGGTTACGGCCCATGCAGTGACTCCAACGACTGTGATGCCCCTTGTACCATGTGTTGTGCAAACATGACCTGCTGTTATGAAGTCCCTTTTCCATACCCTTGATCTCATAAACGTTCTTTCCTATCCTCCCTACTTATGTTTGACTGCCTTGATTACCCCATCTATTTCAATTTGGATAACGAAATAAATATATCATGTATACAAACTACTAACTATAAACTTCCATGCTTCAATTAGTCATCAGTAAAGAAACTTGTCAACTTTTAGCTCTTGCGCTAGTTAGACCGCAGATATATGTTTTGAAATTTGTCTTTTTACGTTTATCAAACCTTTCCCTTTCTGATATCCAAACCTATGTTTCAACTTGTTTGGCCAGATCCAATTATATTACAGCATTTTTCTTGTGATCGTCTGCTACTGTATTATTACCTAAATAGCATATTGACCATATCTATAATCTTTCTCAATTAGCCTGGATCTGATTTGGCATGATGATTTGACCACGGAACTCGGAAGCCTCACAGTTACAAGCAAAATGAGACTGCTTCATCAGAGATTGATGGAATGCCTCTCAATAGAGATCACTCATCACTAATAGTCAAATTTGACCATTTAACAAACTCTAAAACCAAATTATCAATCAGGGATTCCGGGTAGTCATTCCAGCAAGGGAAAGTCAGAAATGACCACTCACTCAACACATTCTTAGGATAAAACTGTTTCCTTATCCATTAAAAGCGACATACTCCACATCATAGCACTAGCACTTGTTCAGGTCAACAAACAATCAGTATTCATTAAAATGATTGGATACACACAGAATAAGTTAGGAGCCAGTCTATGGATCCACGAAATAAAATGTATATATTTTTTATAACAAATGCACAAATTTGAATTATGGAACTCAGTCACTCTGCATCAAATAGTGCTTGAGACCTCATTGCAAATAACCTATTCAACTCAAGCTTTGACATTTGAACAAACTCCATAATCTAATCAACTAGGTCGCTTTCTTTTAACATGATTGAATAAGCAACACAGAGCATTTGTGATGCTGAACTGCATACACTCTCCCACTATTTAGATAAACACTGAATTTGAGAGGTGACAATATCAAACTAATTGGTCTAAAGTCTAAACAACAAAATCTCAAAGGAAGTGACAAAAATTAACAATCAAAGAAAAATATAGCTGCTTGATCACACACCCTACTTCTTGTCTTCTTTCTCGGCTTCAGCAGCCCTCTTCAATCGAGCACCCATGTGGCGTTCGTTTGTCCTCTCCAATCGGAGCTTGGCATATGCATTGAAAGATTTCATCTCATCAGTGACCTTGACAAGCTGAATGGATGGAGTCTCACGAACAATTGGCATGTGGTCTCCTTGGACCTGGGTCGCTGTTGCCAACTCCTCAGGAGTGGAATCACCAGCCTGCAGACATACAATCATTTGGTCCATAAACAACAGACCTGCACAAAAACAACAGATGAATGCTATTAAGTATTACCTTGAACTTGCGTGCGCTTCTTGGGAAAACAACCAACTTGGCTTTGTAAGTCTTCAAGCGTTGGACATTGGCTTGAAGTGACTCGAGGGAGCGATTCCTGCGCCTGTGGTCAACAGCTATGCCAATGGTTGGGGCAAGCTTCTTGGGGATACCAGCAGCCTGGGTCATAAATCAACACAATGAGATGGGTGTAACTGTAGAGCAGTCATCATCACCGAATGAGACTTGCATCGAATCCAATTCAAGGAAAATCTTCAGTCACTGAGCATCTAATCTAAAACAAAAGATCTCCGAGAACAAGCATTGCACACACTATAATTCACACAAAAGATCTCGGAGAACAAGCATTGCACACTATTACTAAAGGCAAATGACTGACCTGAAGCTCCTCGAGAGAAAATCCCCTGCCAGCCCTGAGCTTCATGTTGTACTTCAAGGTCTGGCCGTGGACAATAGGACGAAGTGGGCCGGCTGTTGGGCGGGGAAAGATCTTGACAGCTTTCAGTTGGCGAGCTGAAAATTGGAAAGAGAGTACAAGGATGCTATATCATTTGATACTCTTGTAGCGGAACCATAGCGCAAAAGAGAAAAATGAAAGGTTGGATGTAAACGAGACAAGGATTACCATTTCTTCTTCTAGTTTTACGAGCAGGCTGATTGAACCATGTCCTGACATAATTTTGCCAGTGCTTCTTGAAATGGCTATTGGGTATAACATTATTATGCCTCACCATGGCTTACCTACCTGCATTGTTGCATCAGAGTATGTGTACAACCAAAAGCCCCAATCAAACAAAACTATATTAAGCCAAAAAACCAATGACAAAACCTCTAGTGTTGTATTTGAGGTCAACCACAAAGACCTGACCTTTACATAAAAAAGGCTAGTACAGGAAGTGGAAAGCATATGCCCCCTTTGTAGCAATTGCATCAAGGATCAAAACAATGTACACCATTTATTTATCAACTCAGAAGCAATGAAATTACACATGAAAAACATAACAAACTAAAGTAACCAATTTCTGCAGGGAGCAGAAGTAGCCATAAACCCTTGTCTTAAATTATTGGAAACCAAAAAACTAAATCAGTAAAGCCCTTAACGGAATAATTGACCTCAACCACTAAATAGAGCAACATATAATGTAATCCAGCTACAAATTTCACAAATTGGTTCCAATCAACATGTATACATTCTCTGCACCTCAAAGCACATTCGACAATGGGAATGGGATAAGCTAATTTTCTCTCACATAAAAAGCTGGCAAATGGAAATGGAGATGGATATTACCTGATGGATTGCTGCGACGGCGGCCGGAGAAAAAAGGGGTGGAAATTTGAGAGGTGGTGGCGGCACCCACACCCAGTTTAAATATGAAGCCAAAAACCCTACAATTTAATTTGGAATTTGGATCAAAGGAATGAACGGGCCTTTTGGGCCGATCGTGGGGTTTACTGGTCTAATACAGTCTTGGCTGCTATTGTGTTCTATATACATTCACCACATCCATCCTTTTTCATTTCCTTTGTGTTGGACCAGACCCTCAAAATGTTTATTATTTATTTTTGGCCCAACGGCAATCTTTTATTAGATACGCCCAATCGTATACGGCCATAAAGAAACTTCAAAATCATGATTCTAATATGATACAACTTTCGTCAAGCGTACAGGTTAACTATTGCAGCCGCGGCCAGGGATAGGAAGTTTGTTGTACAATTTCTGTTTTTCTCCCCAAAAAAAAAAAAGAATATGATACAACTTTCGTGAGTCGTAACCCCAAGATCAGCAAAGTCATCCGCCACTAGAGTGGTCTCCCAAAACATATATTAGCCAAGTATAAGCCTGACCATCGACAAAATTAAGTTATACCTACCATTCTACTACAATTAATCTACAACTTTGAAAGTATACTTATAGAAAATAAACAAAATTCTTAAAGTGATGTTAGAACATGGTTATGAAGGCTTTAATTTAATTATATTGAACGCCTGTCTATTTCTAATCACAAGTTGTGAATTTCTAAATCTGATTAATTCCTTGGCGACAGACTTTTGTTGCTCCTCTCTGATAAAAGATGAGGGGAGAAAATGTGTTGATCAAACTTTAATCAATCTTAGGAGGACACACGTAGAGATGATTTGCTGTAACTTGAAAAAGGCTAGAGAGAGAGAGAGAGAGAGAGAGAGAGAGAGAGAATAAATAAAAGGGCATAGTGAGAGCTCAGTTGCCACACCCCGATGGATAATCCTTTATCTTGTACGCCACTCTCAAACATTTGATAGCAAGGGAAGGGTAGAAATGAAATGAAAGGGCGATGGCATATTAATTTGGGGTTGGGGGTCCAAGTTAAGAGTGTTGGGTTGTTGTCAGTCGAAAGCTAATAAAAGGGAAGCACCTTGTCCCACCTATTACAGAGATTACACATATGGCATTGGCAATTGATCTGATCTGGTCTGATGATCATCCTTACCTGATGTATGTATCCATATATGGGGTGCCTAAACCTTACCTGCCTTCATTTGCTGCTATCAATACTTTACACGTAGCTGTGTTAATTGAATGTCTTCATCTGTGTCTATCAATATCATTATATCATATCATATCATATCATCCTCCCTTTTTATCATTACATTCATCGTCAGGTGTCCCCGGATAAGAGAGAGACAGAGACCCAACTGAGAGGGACTCAGACTGAGACTGAGACTGAGACTGAGACTGAGACTGAGATAAAGCGTTTGTGTTTTGTTAATCCTCTACGCTTGCCCCCACCACCACAGCCACCTAATCATCCTTATGATCCTCCTAACACTTGAATAAACTCACTGAGGAAGTAGCCCCGGTAATACGGCCATGATATAACTAAATACACACAAGTAGCCTTGAAAACCATATATATACATTATGCATACTTAGCTCCTCTTGACGTTCATAGGTGAAGAAGGTCCAGCATTTGAACAAAACGCGACACGACTAATCCATGCCGCAAAATCGTCAGGGCATGAGTAAATACCCATAACTAGCTAGCTGATACACATCTTTCACAGAAACTTATCAACATATGCTTTGCCAAAGAGATTTATTACTACTAAGTAGATAGTTAAAACGCTAGTTGCCAGCCTCTAGCCTACTGACAATACATATAGCAGTACTAGTATTTATAAATCAGTAGGGGTGGCTTGCAAGGAGTATATATATGTATAGTGAAAATCAAGGGAGCTCGGGCAAGTCCAGGTCCTCAACAGGACGGAAAAATGTCTTCTGCTCCAACACAGACTCATAGCTGCTGCCACCATTCAGGGGCTGGGGGAGGTGTAGAACCCAGACTCACCGCCACCAGCCCCAGCTGAAGTAGGGGGCCCGAAAACACCAGTGCGAGGGTTGGGAGCCCAGTACTTGTCTGAGAGAGGGGCAATTATGTGATCCGGCACCACAACAGGGCACACCTGATCCTCTATGTTCTTGTCATACACTGAAGCGTGCATAGACCTCCTGTATCCACACGGTAAAACATAAACGACCCAGTTAATTAAAACTCAAAATTAAGGTAGAGCAAGTACAGCTGGAAAGGCTAACCCTGAAACCTTTCCTTTTCAATGTTTTAACTAGTCCTTGTAGCTGTGGACCTAGCTATGAGGATAAGGTAAGGCCTGACCCTGCGCATCCTAGCTAACACGTGTACTCAGATAAATGATAAGGTCATTGAGCGTTGATAGTGCAAAATAATTAACAATTAACCGCGATTACACATTATTAATTAGTGAGATAAGCAGTTGGTACAGGGTAGGGTGGCAGACACATATTATGAGTTGTAAGGGAGATAAGTGGAAATCAATACGTAAGGAAACAAATGGATGGGCCGCATTGGTTCCAGTGATCCATGTTTAGGTTATACAAAGAAATCAAGAGTAGGCTCAAAATTTAAATATGAACAGCAAGTTTATCACCTTAACTTGCCTACTCTATGTTTACACAGATATTATTAAGCCCCACATAAGGCTGTTGAAAGGCTCTAAGCCAAGAGATCTACAACCATTAAAGGTTGATGTTGTTTAACAAGGAATAAAGGTCAAGTACTAGTCATCAAACCAACCAACCAACCAACCTCTCCCTCATGACAAACTAATTAAGATGCATCTATACTCCCTCATAACTCCCTTATGACCAGGTTACGTGCTCGTATTTACCAAGAATTACAGCTCAACTAAATTGATTTGGACAAACAGCTCTCAATACAATGTTGGATATGCGATGGAAATCCTAACTCCATGGTTGCAAGTTGCAACTAACCACCCCAACCTCAAAAAGGGTATGCATATATAAAAATTCCAAAGTGACTCGACTAACGAGACGATAATGTTGCTTAATTTTGAGATTAGTTTAATGATATGATATATTATAAACATGTTTAAGCTAAGATTGACTCTAGTCTACATATTATGAAAATGACATAAGGTTATTCATTATAACCTGTAAATAGGGAAGCATCTAGTTGGAATGGGGTGAGGTGCTGATGAGATAAAAGCTAGCAAATTAAGACTGACTACTAATGGGGGAAAGATGAGTCCCCCATTTCAATCCTATAAAATTATTTTAGACCCAAAAATAAGGATGACAAAACATTAGGGATAGTGCCAAAAACTCACCAAACCCATTTTCAGGAATTTCCATCAACATCAACTACTTATATATACATATATATGTCAAGCATTGAAAAGAATTCCAGTAAAAAAAATGACCATATGTAGACTATTTAAAACCTCAAAACCAAACCACGAGGTCATGATTACTCTAGCTACAATTAGAAATATCAAAGTTATATTCCTCATTAGAATTTCAAAGCCAAAGATTGATATTTTTACCACTAATATATGATTCAGAAGCCTAAACTAAGTCAAGGTGTCAAATTACAACAACCTCCAAACAGAGAAACCCATAACAATAACGAGTACAACAAAGCTCAAAAATTATCAGGATCAAGCATAGCACTACTGAGCTATATATATGATTGAACAGGGAGAAAAGGGAGAGGAGAGCAAAGACAGACAAAAAGATGAAAAGAGAAACAGAGCCCAGAAAACTAGATATAGTACTATATAACAAGCTCATCAGGGCAGAGATAAAAAGAGATTCCTATCAGCTACCACCAAAACAAACCGCAGTATGAACAAACAATTCCATGCACGGAAACATAAAAACACACAACCATAATGGCAACAAATTCGTCTGAAAAAAATGACAAATTACAAACCCTAGTACGCCACAAATTGAGGGGAAAACCATCGGTACCAAAAAGGCAGTACCTTTGCAGCTGAAATATGAAGCCTGACTCCAGAAATTAATAGCAGAAAGAAAAGAAAAACGTAGGAGAAAGAAATGATGAGCAAGAGAGAATGAAGCTAAATGAGAGGTGACCTGAGAGAAGGAGTAGAGACAGAGAGGGAGGGAGCCAAGGAAGAGAAGTTGTTGGAGACGAGTCGCTTCCCCAAGGTTGCGACTCCGCGGCGACTGGAATTGGCGGCCATACACACACTGACTCACAAAGAAAGAGAGGAATTAGGAGGGAGAAAAACGCTGCAATGAACTATAAGGCTGGGTGTGTGCTTGCTTTGGTGCTTACCCACCTTCACCTTATATAGAAAGACAAAGCTCCCACCCAGCATGAGAGGAGAGACAGATAAATTCCTGCAGAAATGGAGAAAGCCATCCCGTACGAATGGGAGTACTCCAGCTTTTCTTTTTCTTTTTTTTTCCTCGTTTCTGGTTGACGGTTTATCAACAGTGGTTAACGGGACCGTCAAGTAACGGCGTCAAGTAGGAATTTATGGGGGAGGGAGGGAGGGAGGTAATAATTAGCGTTTCTTTTTGAATCATTAACAGAGTTATATTTAATCATCTTATTAATAAATCAGCCTCGTCCTAATCACACAGTCTACACTATATGAAATATAAACACATTAATTTGGAAGTTTATATTCCCTCCATTTTAAAATGCATGTCACTTTAACTAACTTTTTTCATTTCACAATATTTGTCATTTTATAATTCCAATGACATATTAATTACTAGTTTACCAACTTTATCCTTATTAATTGTTTTGTTTCTTTTCTTTTTTTATTAATTTTCTTCATTTTCAATGAAATATAAGGGGTAACTTGGTCTTTTAATATAAAATTTGTCATGAATTTTATATTTTCTTAAAATTTTGTGTTTTCTTAATATTTCCTTATGACCTTAAAATTATATGTATTCTTAAATGGAGGGAGTATTTTTAAAGTAGATAATTATAAATTTTTTAAAATTCTAATCGACAAAGATGACAAACAGAATAATTACAAAGAAAAAACAAATCAAGACTTAAATAAAGATGCCAAAAATTCAAAATTTCTTTAATTTTACAATTTATATTCGAATAAAATGAATGTATTTAATATAAATAAAATATTAAATTGAGTGGGACTTGCAAATAACGGAAAACACATGACTAATATATTAGAGAATTCGGCCGAATTCTTAACCTCCCCATTTTTTAAAAAAAAAAAAAATTGGTAGTCTTCCCTACTTACCTACATATGTATGACTAGATATTCAACAAATCTCAATTAAATATATGCAATAAAATAAAAATAGGAGAGAGAGAGAGAGAGAGAGTAATGAAGCGAGGCCAACGAGGGCAGGAGGATGAGGCATGAGCCCGGAAGAGGGGGCTCATTGCATGTCGCACGAGATCTCCAGAAACAATGGACGTCAAAAATCTTTCTGCTCAGAAATACTTAAAGAGGATTTAGCTTTCTTCTTTTCTTTTCTTTTCTTTTTTTTTTTTTGGGCCAGGGGAGGTATTTGGGCAACTTTTGATTTATTATTTTCAAATTTGAACCCATTACTGCAATATGCTCATTTGAGATTCGCAAAACAAAAAATATATATACATACTATAATAGTCGAATATTATAGTTAAAAAGAATACATATCATAATAGTCGAACGACTTATTTTTAAAAACAAGATTAGAGTTAATTGTTCATAAACTGTGTGTATGTGTATAATTTATTAATCCAAAAAGAAACAAAACTATTACTAAATAGTATTGAAATTTGACATGTTAAATTTTATTTTGTATTTTACAACATATTTGTATTTTTTATATTTTAAATTAATCTAATAAAATATTCTTCAATAAATACTAAAATATTTTCACTTATGATAAAAAGGTTAATGTTTCAAGTTCACTATTTGCAAATTATAAATACCTTAACCGAAATTTTTTTCAAACATATATTTGAATAACTTTACTTTCAAATAAGCTCATCACTTATAAAAAGGCTCATGAGATATATTGGAACACGCCCTCCAAATAAAAAAGTTCACTAATCGCACTAATCAAAAAAATCATTTTTCAAATTCCAATTATTTTATATCTTAGAACAATAAAAAATCATGCGGAATAACTTTACAAAATTGATTGTTTTAACTATAGATATCAATTGAATCATGTGCATCCCAATCTTTTTATATTTTTCAAAGTCACATGATAAAAGTGAAAATATAATTAACCTAAAGACTTTTTAATTTCACATATTATAAATTTAGGAGATTGATATTTAAAATAACTAAGAATTTAAAATGGAGGGGAATAAAACTTAAGATACTATGCTACGATGATATTTGTTAACCAACCAAATTTATACCAAAGTATGTTTAGTCAATGGAAAAACATAAACGTGGAAGTATGTATAATATGTTACGAGGGAATAAATAAAGTGATGCCTCCGTCCGTTAATGACCGAGTATAATAAGAGAGATTGAGGTTCCTGTGAAGGCAAAAGAAAGGCATAAAACAAAAGAGAAACTCAAGGAATTCACTTTTCTATGATTGATTTTTAAGGGATAACTTTGCCACTTGGGATTCACTTTTTCTTCCATCTCATCTCATCTCGTCACCTCACTGTGATGGGACCTTGTTTATAATGCGTTTGCCAAATATACCAATGTCGCATTATAGTTTCGGCTCTCATTTTCTGAAGCAATAACTGGCCATGACAAAGACTTGTGAAAGAAAGGAATGATTGGACAACAATACAACACCTTAGACTGAATCACTTTCACTGTAATTTTCATCGCATTCTTCTTCGGGATTCTTTGCATCATCTCATCTCATGTGTAATGTAAACATTTCCTTACAGGCATTACTCATCTTAAACAGCTAGAATGTTATGAAATTCATACCTACAGACAGCTTACAAATCTATATAAAAGAAAATGCAAGAGGTAATTAGAAAACCAAATAAACACATGAACAAAAAAACCCCTAGTGTGCACAATTTGTAGAAATCCAGACCAGATATAGTCACTCTTACCACCAGTTCCAAGAGGTTCCATTCTCCTCTTTTTCTACTTCTAGGCCCTTTAAATTATCAATTAACGATTTACACGAATAATTGGAATATTTACTCAGTAAAGATGCAGAAGGACAATTCCGGGGCAAATGCTTTCATATACAATAGAACAAAACTTGCACAAACAACACCCTTTCATTCCAAAAAGGAACCAAAAAACAAGGGAGGAGAAGGGTGCAAGTAAAAGACCCAAAAAAAAAAAAACACTAGACAGACAGCCTACAACTTTTGGGCAGCTCGCTAAGGCCTAAGATAAGGGCATTGTTGTTTAACTTCCTCTAGACAAGAAAATCTCAAGTGTCAAAAACCAAGATATATTACAACCTAGGAAACCGGCTTTGAACCTGCTGATGGCTGTTCTTTTAAAATACCAACAATATCATACTGCCCTACCCAACCCTCCCTACAAACACTTGGGTCACCCACCAACTACACAGCATGAAAAGGATCCTCAAAGGCTAAACAAGGAGGATACCTGCTCATTGCTCAACGAAGAAAGACACCTCCTCACGATTTCGGAGGTCGCCGAAGCAGAATGCCCTCCATTTTTGGAAGGAACATCTACAATACTACTGAAAACTTCCTCATGACCCTTTGGATGAAGCCCGACCAAAGCAGAAACTACCGCCATGCTAAAAGCATTGCACTTTTTACACCACCATGACATAGGATATTCGACAATTGGCACTTTATGCTTTCAACTCCAACATCATCATATCCCCATTCTTTTACTCCGAGCCTGAAACAGCAATAAAACGCTGAGATGATAACTGAAAAATGTAAATGGGGTAGCAAATTCAAACAGAGTCCACCTGAAAATAGAAAACTCACCTTCCGAACTCACCAAGGAGGGCAACAATGGCAGTAGCAGAAGCCTTCCCCTGATCACATGATTCTAACATCTTAAGCAGCTTTGGCACAATTTTGTTGCATGCCCACTTCCAGCCCTGCATAAATGAATATAGACAACACATTCACTTATTACAGAAGTCGAAAACCAGTCACCAATGAAAACAAAAAAGGAAAAAGAAGGAAGGATATATACCATCTTTAACGCAATCAGCTCCAAAGATGACAGGACATCAGCCCAGTTGAAAAAGCGGGGTTCTGTGGTTGATAGATGAACATGTCCAACTGGATCAAGGGATGCACTAGGTCCTGAACAATATTTCTGCAGCTCTCCCAACAACATTTTAGAAACATCATCTAAAGAAAATGAGCCCTCCGAGAATGGACACCTAACACATGGGACAAAACAAGACTCGCTAACATTCCCTGATCCAGCCATGTTTGCAGGAGCACGTTCAACGAACGTTGTCACAGATTTGACTACTTCCATAAAACCATAATTGCTGCTGCTAAAATATTCTTGTCCACAGACATGTGCAAACATATGAAGAATCCTCAACATAATTTGATCCTGAGTCACGCACATCTGGAGAATGTTGAATGATACCTCACATAAATAACCAACGTGACCAGTTGCAGCACAAATGGATGCCAATACAACGCTTCCAGCCACAACCAGATCAACTGAAGCTACACCAGGTGACAAAACAAATTTCTTCCCTTCATGCAGAACTTCAAAGCTTGAACTAGAATCACGCAGGGACCCAGAAGCTGCATTATTGTGCAGCAGAATCAATCTACAATGTACAAAATCCTCAAACAAAGCAAGTAAATCACTGATGTGGCACATTTTTGCAAAATGACTCCTTGTTGCCCCACTGCAGAGCACTGCATGGAAGAAGAATCACATTAGAATATCAACACACAAGGCAGATAGAAAACGAAAGAGGGTAGGGACAAACAAAACAATTATGAAACCAAACAAAGCGAAACATTTTGACAATGTACAAAAATGCCAAGATGAAAGACACCTGAGCGTATGTGTGCACAAAAGGAATTCAGCAGGTCCTTATTTTCCAAGTCCTCAAGCTTTCTAGATGCCCCAGAAAGATTTAGTAGAATGAGTGAGAACAAGGCACAAACTTTTTCCCTGAGAAAAGATTAAGGAAAGATCAAAACTCACATCAGCTCAGGATCACGAAAGCAGCCTAAATTTCAACTGCACTTATTGCTATTGCACAGAGGATAAGGCAATGCAAAACAAAGAAAAGCACATAACATCTAGGCCAAAATTGTTTGCAAACTTGGACCAGATTTGTCAAGGGTCGGAGGGACAAGTCAACGAAGAGAAGAGCTTCAGAGAATAATGGGCTATGATAGAGTTGAGCGGCCTGCAACACAATCCAATGAGGATCCCACCTCAGCAAGATCAAGATGTAAGCACTAGGCAGCCTTACCCCTCAAGCACAGAGGCTAACTCCTAGAAAGTACTTACCTGTGCAAGAATGTAAGTGAATCCTTTTTTATTTTATTTTTTATAGGAAACAATGCAAGTGGATTCTTCAGAACTGAAGACTAAAAGATACATCATTATCTTTTCTAACTAATAATACAATGTTGACAATCACAGAAAGTACTCACCTGTGCAAGAATGTAAGTGAATCCTTATTTATTTATTTATTTTATAGGAAACAATGCAAGTGGATTCTTCAGAACTGAAGACTAAAAGATACATCATTATCTTTTCTAACTAATAATACAATGTTGACAATCACAACCACACAAGGCAAACAAAATATGCACCAAGCAGTTGGTTTAGGCATACTCACAATAGCAAAACTTACCTTGGTCTCAGATCTTTTTCCAGCCTAAGAGCAGCCAATAAATCATGCACCAGCCAGCTTGTATGAAGAAACATAGAGCATTGGGCTAAACAGGTTCTGACAGCACAAAAATTCTATTTATAGAGCTGTTATCTTTTATATCAGAAAACACAATACAGTATACTTGTTTTTGATCCTGTATAAAATCATGTTGATCATCAGGCTCAAGACTGTTAGATGCATGCACACTCAGCATCTGCGCACCAATCCTGGCTTCACTGTCTGGCAACTCAATCTCCGGAAGAGTTGGTGATAGAGGCATTTCCATTGCCGTCCTGAAACATTCTTCATCAACATCATCGTCTAAATTAAGCAGTTTCATGTAATCCCCATTCATCAGTTCCTCAAACTTTGCAACATCTCGATTGCATTTTAGCATATCCCTAGAGGCATCTTCTAACACCAGAGAATTTTCAGTTCCCTTTGAGGCAGCAAGGGCAACTTCATGTTTCTCCATTTCTGCTTGCAAACCAGAGTCATCAATGTGTAGACAAGTTGCTTCTGGTTCATGAGATTCCTTCCTTTCCTTAGTCGACTGGTCATAATTGCTAGAGACTATATGAACAGGGAATTGATAGTTTTCCTTCTCCCCATGCTCATTCATGGGTTGAAATAACGTCCTATGTAATGCAGATAACTTCTCCGTTTCTTCGAAAAGTTTTTGACCTTCTGATTGCATAGATTTGATAGATTCCAATTCATCAAGAATCTTCCTTTTCTTTATGGCATGGCGAGCAGTAGCTTTAACAGGGCTTCTTACACTATTTTCGGCAACAATGGCAACTTTTTCACCATATTTACGTTTATGGAACTCATCAGAACACTTCAGAATGGTTGTCTGTAAGTTAGTGTTCTCTTGTGCCAAAAATGCTGATGTAGTAAGAGAATGAGCAGCCTTTTCCTGTGAGCCCACCAACTGTTCATCAGAAAAAGATGCTGTATTCAAGTTATGGGCAGAACTTGGTAAGGTTTCTCCACAAGAACCTCCTAGCAGAAGTTCCAATTCAGTCTCCATACCTGAGGGTGATTCCGAGCGATGACCTGTTGGCACATATCCCTCTTTTTCCTTGTAATGACAAGACGCATCCCTAGATGACAAGCTGGATAGTCTGAACTCAGCATCACTGGATATATACATATGAGATGGCAACATCCTTCTAGTCAACAGTCCAGCATGCACATCCGAAAGCCCTGATTTCTGCAAGCATACGTAAACGCACTCTGAGAAACAGATTCAACAGGAACTTGTTCAATATCAAAGCTGAAATCATTTAAAAAATATTTTTTTTAAAAAAGAACCTGGAGAACTACAGCAGCTACAAAACAAGCTAGATTATGAGATCTCAACAGAATATAACATGAAAAAGGGGTAGAGGGATTAACATATCGAGTAACTATGAACTTCAGAAGTTTAGCAAATTATTCTTATATTAAGATGATCTTGACAAATATCCAAACAGATAGACATTTGACTTAAAGAGAAAAACTCCACTACCCTTTATTAGCTTTTGCAAAGAGAGTTTTATCCAATGCAAGAATTGAATAGAATGTTATGGCTACTGCAGGAACAGCAGATCCCAAAACCATTTTTTGGGGGAGGGAACAGGAAAAAATCTTAGGTGCTATTAGTTTTACCCATAGTGTTGACATGCAATGGTTCATATGCAAAGAAGGCAATTTAGACATTCCTAAAAGTACCGTCAACATTAGACCAACACAATTGAAGAGAAAAAGGAAAGGAAAGAAGAGAGACAACATAAGCATGTATGTGAGCACAAACCTTCGACAAATTGTTGGCACCAGTTTTTGCACCAATATTGGTCAACGCATCCAACTGATGCAACAAACATTTTACGCTCTTCCTAACTCTGAATAGCTCTTCCTGTAAAATGATGTTCCGATCTTTTTCTAACTCAGCCACCTCTTTGGCATGCTTAACTCGCTGTTTCTCAAATTTCAGTTGTTTCCGCAAAAACTGTAGTTCTGAAGTCTGTTCAGTCACAACCACAGGAGGAACATTAGATGTCTCACCCAGCTTTCCATAAGATCTAAATTCTTCTAACTCGTTCACCTTATCCTGAAGTCTCTTCCAACTGTTTTCCAACTCTTGACGTAAGTTATCAGCTCGTAACTTTTCTTCAGCGGCAATCCTTCCATTTTCCGCAGCAACTTTTTCCTGTTCATCTGATTTTAACTTCTCAGCATCTGCACGCATTTCCTTGCTGGATGCCTTCTTCCTTTCAGCGTCCAGCATGTTATTTACTTCACATAGTTCCTTTTCTAGATACTCAACCCTTTGTCTGCTACTCTGTAACTCTTGAGCTAACTTATCAGCACGATGACTTTCCTCGATGATTTTCTTAATTCTGGCTGCCGCAACCTTTTTTCGGCTTCCCTTTCAGACATTTCATCATCAGCGCGCTTTTTCTCTGGCATACTTCTTTTTCTCTGCCTCAAGGTTCCTCTTGACCTCATCGAGCTCAGAGGAATACGCAGACTTTTGAGATGACCTGACTTCTTGCAATTCTTTCTGCAACCTCACCTCAAGCTGCTGCTTGTCTTCTAACTGCATTAATAGATTGTTTGCACGTGATTTTTCTTCTACCATCTGTTTCTCATTCGCTTCAGCGATCTTTCTCTGCTCTATCACTCTTGCCTTCTCTTCATCTGCACATTTTTTCTCTTTTCTAGCCTTCTGCTTTTCAGCCTCAAGCTTCTTTTTTGCCTCTTCACATTTTAACCTTGTTTCATCAACTTCAGTTTTCAAATTCTCCAGCTGAAGCCTATTTTCCTCTGCTTTCTTCCCTGCAGCATCAGCCATCTTACTTGCTTCATCAGCTCTGCTTTTCTCAAACGCTAAAGCTTCCTGTAGCTCAACAATACTTCTCTTCTCCAAATCAGCACGCTGTCTTTCACCATCAACTTTTCTTTCCTCTTCAGTCAAAAGTTGCTTAAGCCGTTCTATCGCCAGCTCCCTCTCAGAGACGCATGCCTGAAGATGTGTTACTTCCTTATTCAAGTCTTCAATCCCCAAGTCTACCTTAGGGACAGAATATGAAACCTCAGACTTCAGAGCAGCAATTTCTTTCTCCATAGCATCAGCCATCTTCTTTGCTTCATCAGCTCTGATTTTTCGTGTTCTAGTGCTTTCTGTAATTCAGCTGCTTTTTCTTTTCCAAATCAGCCTGCTCTTTCTCAGCATCAGCTCTTCTTCCCTTTTCAACTAAAAGTAGTTTAAGATTATCTATCTCCATGTGTTTCTCGGAGAGACATGTGCGGAGAAGTGTTACTTCCTTATTCAAGTCTTCATTTCCAGATACGAACTCACACTTAGCGGAGGATATCTCAGACTTCAGGGCAGCAATTTCTTTCTCCATAGATATCCGAAGAGAAGCTTCTTTTCCTTTTTCCTCTTCAATGACATCTGCCCGTGCCCGCTCTTTGTCATATGCTATGTACACAGACAAAAAAGAAAAACACTTCATCAGCTGATGCACAAGATTTGAAGATCAATTTACACAGCTCATCCAAGTGCAAACTACAAGGACAAAGATTCAGGTATATGAATTTCCAGACTTTACAGGTCTACCAACGCAAAATCATGACTCTAGCTCCTTTGAATGGAACTGTTGTAGACTTCAAGACAAACTAGCTGGTGCAATCCGAAAATTGAAGAAGTTCAACAATCATCGTTACCCAACTACATGAACTAATTTATCCATTAACAGTGATCAAAATGTCTACAAAAGCAAAATTCCATATCTCACCATAGGCCGGAAATCAAAGAAAATGTTGCATACATGAAGAGAACCCTTCGCAGTATCAAACAACACATTCACCTCATTTTTAACTATTCTTCAACAAAACCAATTAAATGAGTAGAGCCTTTACCGACTTTAATAAATAAAGAAAAGATGGTACCTGTCTTAAGGTTGAGATTCTCCTGTTGAAGACGGTCAATTTGGCCCTTGAGGATCTCCACTCCTTGCCGAAGAGCATTCCTCTTCTCCTCCATCTTCGAGTACTTGGTTTTCCACTGCCCAATTTTTTAGAAAAAAGAAAAATGTCACGCATATTGAATCACAGAAAAACTAAAATGGGGGAAAAGAGAAGAGAAAAATTACCAGAGCACAGCAAGGATTGGCCAAATCCATTACCCTCAATGCTGCATCCGACGCCATTGCCTGAATTTTAAAGAATTCATTTTCCCATCATTCTCCCCGATACTAAATTAGTTCTCAGTACCCTAGTAAATTCGCAAGTATAGATAGACATAGAACCATTTTTTGGAGTAAAAAAAAAAACTAGTTCGTAGCAGAAAATGAGAAAAGAGAGGTGGAGGCGTAGGTATTGTAAAGCAGCCACGACAAACAGAAAACGGAAATATAAAGACAGAAATACTGACAATACAAAACCCTAACTAAACGAGAATAACATAAAAGGAAATAGAAAGGACAAATCTCTGAAAGGTCGAGGAGATTGAAAAGTGTTAATGGTTCTCGACAGTAATATTTATCTCTTCTAGTGATCGATTTAGGACTTTTACTCATGTGTAACCATTTATATACGACATCAAAATATATATTAAAAATTAAAAATTATATTTTATTTATTGACCAACAAATAAATTTGAAACAATATTTGATTTACAACAATTAATAATTGAACACAAATCACATAACCCCTTGAATAAACAACGATTACATTTATTCATATTATTTAACCCCTCAAATAATATCAACAATAAACTAATACCAAACTACTAACTAACTTTGAGTAAGTCACAATTTACGAATCATAAATTCATAATCACCATTCACCACCAATCACCAACGTTACAATAATTTGCAATATCAGTAATCAACATTAATAATGCAAGCAAGCAAGCCATATCCTATCCAAAACAGGCAATATTACGCTCAAATCGCAAATAATATCAACAATCAATATTAGGCAATATCAACATTACAATACAAGCAAACAATATCAACAATCAACATTAATAATGCTTTCAAAACAAGTAAAAAATTTAAAAAGAATTCAAAACCCTAACCTTCGAGATTTGAGAGTGAATGAAGGAAATGAGTGAGGTGGGCAAAGCAACGGGTGACGCTTGGGCGGCAACAGCGAGCAAGGGAAGTGGGGTATGGTGGGCCGCAACTAAGAAAGAGAGTTAAAGCGAGCGAGGTGGGTAGGATTAAATCGGCGCCTAGGTGAGGCAACGAGCTACGACTTTTAGTCTATCTAGATTCTCCCCTTCCATTGACGGGTGTGAAAATGGAAATTGATTCTCGCACAAGAAACTCGAAATCCTGCGAAAGTGGGAGTATGTTTTAGGGTTTTAGTTTTTCCAAATTTTGATTGATTGATCGCCGGATAGCTGAGAGAGAGAGATGTTTTTAGGGCAGTCCATTTGGCGATAAAGGGAATGAGATCAACTTTAACTTAGGCCCAACAAATATGTTGTTCAGGCCCAACAAATATTCTCTCTCCCTATACTATACACTAAATAAATCCATAATATTATATTTTTCTTTGATCCAAAGGATATTATATTATAAAACTACTAAGTTCACCCACACTTCACCATTTAGAAATTTTATATTAGGGTTACAAGTTCTCTTGATGAATGCCCACAAATTATTGCCAGCAAACTTCATCTCCTAAAACTTATATTAGCTTTCACTGCCAAATATTTTTTAAATTTGATTATGTTATGTTATGAATTAGTTTTATGGATAGTTATAGTCCGGGCGTTACAACAAGTGTGTCTCAAAGTTACTCTATATGAGAATTAGTAAGGTGATGCCATGCCTCATAAACCCAAGCGAGTGTGCATTTGTGAAAAATAGGCATATTCTATACAATGTATTGTTATGTCGGGAAGTTGCTAGAGGCTAGCAACGAGCCAATATCTCACCAAGATGTCTATTCAAAATAGACATGAAAAAAGCTTATGACTCGATACATTGGGAATTTAGAGGAGGTGCTTAGTGGGCTCAAATTCCCAGTGAATTTGTCAAATGGATAATGTCATGTGTCACTTCAACATCATTCACTATTTCATTAAATGGAGGCTCACATGGCTTCTTTGTGTCGAGGGGGAGAGGATTGAGACAAAAGGATCCACTTTCTCCCTTGTTATTTGTACTCTCAATGGAGTACCTATCAAGATCACTCATGAGGGATGCATTTCACCCAGATTTCAGGTTCCACCCTAAGTGTGCTAGATTTAGATTGAACCATCTCATGTTTGCTGATGACCTATTAATATTTTGCTCAGCTAGAATGGCCACAACGACTTCTTAGCCACCTCATGATTGGAGATCAACTATCATAAGTCTGTCAACATAATGAGGGGCATCAATGAGACCTTGAAGCAACAAATATTTAAGAAAACTGAATTTTCTCAGGGCACACTTTCAGTAAAATATTTGGGGTCCCAATAACAACTGGCAGGCTAAGTAAAGTGGATTGCACTGCATTGGTAGAAAAAATCACAGCAAAGATATAGACATGGAAAGCTATAAATATGTCCTACACTGTAAGAGTGACACTTATTAATTCAGTTTGCATGGGTCTGTTTAATTAATGGGTTGCTATCTTTATATTGCCACAAGAAGTCTTGAAACAAGTTAGTGCAAAATGCAGGAACTTCCTATGGACTTCCTATGGGGAGCTAATGCTAATTACAAAAAGTCTTTTATGTCTCTTGGGAGGACACTTGCAAGCCCAAATCATATGGGGGACTGGGGATTAAGAACATTTATATCCGGATTGAGACATATGCTGCTAAGCTAGTGTGGGTTGTGGCCATGAAGGAAGATGTCCTGTGGGTTAAGTGGGTGTATGAACAATATATCAAGGTAGACAACTGGTGGACATAGAACCCCATGAAGATACATGTTGCTATTGGAAAAAATTTTGTGCTATCAAAGAACACTACAAATGGGGTTACAGTAAATCAGATTTGGAAGTGGAAGCATGGGATAAAACCAATGTACATTGTCAAAGAATGTAACACCCTGAAACTTGATCGTATTTAATTATTTTAAATGTGTATTTTATCGTCTCAATATTGTTTAAGAGTAGTGAGTCGCGCAAAAATTTGAAACCAAAATAAAAGGTGCGAATAATTTAATAATTACAAATAATAATGGGTAATTCGTGCAAATTTACGTTTGTACTCACGAAATGTATATATGTTTGAAATATTTTCATTCCGAATCCAAATAATTTAAAATATAAGAAAATAAATAAATAAAAGAGGTGAATTTGCTAGAAGTGTCGTGAGTTAGTAGAAGGGGGCTTATAATGCAAGCCAAACAATTCATCTTCAAGCTCTCCCTCACGTCTCCTCCTTCACTACTCCTCACTACTCCTCACTGCCAACCCTTGCCACCGCCGGCCAGCCCTCTCCGGATCCTTCCGCCGCCGGCTCCCCTGGCCGCCACCTCTTCTGCCGCCAGCAACCTTTCTCCCTCACCGTCGCTCTGTTTTGCGTCAAACAGGGGCTGTCCTGCCCCTGCTGCTGCTGTCGCCGCCTGGACGGGGCTGGAGCCGCCCCTGGCCGTCCGACGCCTGACGCCGTCGTTCAACACCCACCTCGACACCCCAGCTCCACCACCGAACCTTCACCGCCCAATTCCACCTCTAACCCCTTGTAAGGTATTTATCTAATCCCCAATTTCTAAGTAAATTATATTACGAATTTATGTTATAATTGAAGAATTAGACAAGTAGATATTGTAATCCATGTTGTAATTGAGTTTGAATTGGATGTGGTGGAATCGGAAGAAATTTGGGGAGTAATTGAGATATGGTTATATGTGAAATTAAGGTTGAGTATACGTTCATAAGGTATTGAAAATTTATTTGGGGTTTATTCAAATTGTGAATATGCTTATCGAATTTCTATATGAGAATGGATTTGCTTGATTGTGCATAGATTGTTGAGTTGTAAAGGCATGTTAGGGAAGTGAATTAATCAAAATTAGGTGATGTTAATCCTTGAAAAAAACAAATGGATGAAAGGATATTTGAAAGATTAATTGGATTTAAGGTGGTTTTTGTGGAATTTAACTAGGTTCATGTTCAATTTGTTGTTTTTTTCCTTGAATTGGGTATTATCTGGATGCTTATATTTAGGAGAATGAGTGATATTTCATGATCTGGGTAGAGAAATTGGCTTTTGAGAACAGTACTTTGTAATATAGGTCATATGGGTTGATTGAACTGTCATGCATTAATGGGCCTAGTTTGAAAGTGGATAATTGTGGACTTTAGAAAATACGTGAGCTTAGGTTATGAATGATCTTAGTGCGAAGGAGCAAGAGGGTCATGAGTTGGAGATTGTTCACGAGAAGCATGGTTTGAGAGATTTGAAAGCATCCCTGAATCCATTATTCTTTATTCATATGGGGTGTATCTGCAAAAAAAATCTTTGTAAAATTGTAGTTTATGGTGCCATTATCATTGCATGACTTCTTATAGGGTAGATAAGGAGCTTGATCTTTCATCCAGTGGGTTGATAAAATGGGGGACTTTGGATCTTGTCCTGTTTGTAGTGGAGAAAGCCATTTTGTTGTCTATTAGGGATTAGAGTACATTAATGGAATTGTTGATCACGAACATTACTGCATAGAAGGCCATTTTGATAGGTGTGTTAATGCATAGAAGGTTGAAAGCATAATGGAACATTTAGATAGCACAGATTATCTCTTCAATACCTTTTCCGACGTTGTTTCTATAGAGAAGCGACGAGGTTCAGGTTCCATTGTGAATCAGTCTAGCAAATTAATTAGTTGGTAAATGTTGCTTGGTTTAAATCTTCTTGCAAATTGATTATAAGCAATCGAAATAAACCGAACCTTAAACGAATCAAACTTGAAATTGTATTGAACTCGAATCTACAACCTTTAAATTTGAACTTGTGTGAAATTGTGATTGAGTATTGGTTTGTGAATGCAAGTTTACACAGAATTTATTCCGAATGCTCTTATATAAGTTTGAAACGATTTGAGAATTGAACTGAAGTTACACATTTTAAATGTGTGATTAGATAAAATAGTTTAACTAATTTACCAAATTTAAGGTATGGTTTTAATGTGGTGGTTGTTGTGAAAAATGACTTATAATGGCTTGTAACTTGCAAAGGAGTTTATTAATAACTAAATGAATAATAATAAGTTATTAAAGATTCAAGATAATTAGAGGTTAGATTAAATTAATTAATTGATGTACATTGCTAGAAACTTACGAATTAAACTCCTATGAGCACGAGATACCAAATTGAAATAATACAAGAAGAATGAGATTCATGTGGGAGTGTAAAAAGGAAAATAAATGATATCTAAGGTATGTTATTATTGCTTGTACCTTTTCCAAAGTGTTCATCTTTATTATTGAGTTTCTGTTTTAATAATACAAATAATTTGGATCCGCTTTACGATCCACAGTTTACGATTACAATTTACGAGATACGATTACGATTCACGGTTATAGTTTACAAACACGATTACAGATTCACAATTAAAGTTTACGATTACGGTTTACAAACACGGTTACGGTTCATAGCTACACTTACAGTTCACAAGGGCCCTCCACGATCGATCGGGATAAATGAATGAATTGTATATACAGATCACGATTATATATATGATGATCTCACAGAATCGCCATTGCGTTCACATGTACGAGAGATGGGTCCTAAACTATTGCAATGATTGACGCATAGTGAAATTACGTCGGTTTTACACATAAATAGCTTTTGAAACTAATTTTAATTATCTACGCGTGCTTACTAACTTTTATAATATATATTTTTACGAGTACAAGGGTAGCGTATTGGGCGTATGGCTCATTCTTGTTTTTATGTTTTCTTAAATGTTTTTAGGGAAGGAAAAGAATGTTAATGTTGGCAAAAAGCGACAAGAGCAAAGGAATCAGGAAGTGTGGACTCATATCGGTGATCGGACTTTGGTTTTTATTCTCGAAGTGTTTTATGGTTGTGTTTTTTGGTTAAGAAATACCGTGGATTTAATTTGCTTGTGAAGTTTATTCCGTTGATGGTAAATTTGTTAAATGTCATAATGTATTTTAGGAGAACGAACTCATGTTTGGTGGTTTAAATTTTGTACATATTGGGTTGATGTTATGAGACTTTAAATGTAAGTGGTTGGGTAAATTGAAAAGATGATCGTGTGCCATGTTGTAATGTTAGCCTAGTCTCTCGAGGAGGGACGACGAGTAATGCCCTAATATGACATTGTTTTCCGCTGACTTGTTATAGTATATTTATTCAATAAGTGTGTTTTGTATAGTGATTATGTTGGGGTATTACAAAGAAGGATACCTTTGGGGACTAAATCTATAGAACAAAACCAAATGGGCAAGAATGGTATGGTCAAGGGCTAATGTACCCAAACACACATTCTCATTTTGGCTCCTGATGCACATAAAACTCCTTGTGAGGGATTGACTTAGCAAATTCAGACCACAGATGGACATAGTGTGTGACGTGTGTTGTAAAGAAGCTAAAATGATGGAGCATGTATTCTACGAAGTGTGAAACAACACAATATATTTGGGAAGACCTGCACAAATGGTGTGGAATACAGATTAAAGGGGATACCCTATGGCAGTGGCTTAACAAAATGCTGAAGCTGAAAGTAGAAGGTTAGAAAAACATTTGCTATAGGCTGGAGTGGCTGCAGGTATTTACTACATCTGCACCAATAGAAACTACAGGGTTTTCAGGGGTATATGCAGAGATAACTCAACAATAGCAAAAAAATAAAGGATAGAGTCAGAAAGAGAATAAAAGGCCTAGCGTGGGGTTCGAAAAAGTATGAAAATTGTATAGACAGACTTCTATTGTAAATAAACTTTATAGTTAAGTGTTATAGGAGTGAAAATGTATGAATAGGGAGGATCACAAAATAGGAGGGATATCTTTGTAAGAGGCTCAACCTCCAGCTTTCCTACACAGGTTGGTAATATATATATATATATATATATATATTACGTCATATACTATATTGAATATCACGTGAAATACCGCACAGTTGTCATCTTACCACATAAATTATAAAATAAAATAGCCCTAAATTTATTGTTATATACTATTATATTATTATTTTTGATCGATATATATCTTATATATTATTAGTTATTACAAAATGGGCAGATTCTCCGATATTCGGAGGGTCAATAGCAGATTCTCAGCAGTTTGAACAAAAATGGTTTTTGATATAAGAAGTCATCAATTTAGAACATGCCCACCACTAACGAGCTTCGCACTATATTTCAATGGACCCTAAATAATTAATAAAAATTGATACTATATTCCATCTTTACATACTTTTTGAAAATGGTCTATTGTGTATAATAATTAACACCTAAATACTAATTATTTACAACAACTAATAATAGTTAATCATAATCATTTATAAAAGCTCGTAATAGCTTATAACAGTCTAATCATAACAATTCATCACAATGCGTAACACAATTAACAACTAGTTTTAATAGTAGATCCTAAATCGGATATAATTATCTTTATTACAGTATCCGTAATTTATATAGTTAAAAAAGATAATTTTAATTAACTTTTCAACATGAAATATAGTATACTAAAGCAAATATCTCTTTAAACTACTTTTGTTTCTTTTTATAAAGTAGTAGCCTAATAATAGGTAGTTAACAATTTATTAAAACTTAAGGTCAAAAGAAACCACTCAAACGGAGATATGTGTAATTTTTGCAATTAAGGAGCAAGTCTTCTTCAGACTCTATTTAATGACAGGACTTTTATGGATTTGAATAGTGATGTTTCTTTCTAATTAGCTTTATATAAAAGTGGAGTAAAAAAGGAAATAGTAGGAAGGAAAGGAGGCATGGGGTTCCAACTTTCAAGATATTTAATTGTAGATGAAAATAAATATGTATATTGCAATTTGGTAGTATTAAATTATGGAATGGAAAGTTTTGTCTGTGGGCGGGCCATATGAAGCCTGGGCCTGGCATAGCTAAGTGAGTTTTGGGAGGATGCTATAAATTTCATGCCATGTATGTATCTGTCTGTGTATCTCACTCTCTCAATCCCAACACAAACACACACACACACAGAGATGGGATTGTCAGAGAGAGATGAAGCACTGGTGAAAGAATCATGGGAGATAATGAAGGGAAATATCCCAGAATACAGTCTTCGCTTCTTCACCATGTAAGTACAGTATAGTATAGTATAGTATAAGTATAACCAATCTACATATATAAATCCAATCTATCTTTTATCTTTATATTCTCTGCTCTCTTGAAAATGTTTAACTTGGTAGAATACTGGAGATAGCACCAGCAGCCAAAAACATGTTCTCATTTTTAAGAGATTCAGATCAAGTTCCTCAAAACAATCCCAAGCTCAAAGCTCATGCTCTCAAAGTTTTTAAAATGGTTCGTTCCTCTCTCTCTCAAGCACGCAAGCACACACGCTCTGCCCCTCTCCCACATCTAAAATCTACTTTTTTTTTTTTTTTTTTTTTGCTACAGGAGTTTTAGGTAAAAGTTCTCTCAATAATGTATGTACATTTAGGAAGATTTAAACTTATATTCACCTTGTTACTGAAATAAGACCATTACAACCTAAAACACTGAGTTTGGTGCTTAGTTTACATCTAAGAGACCACAAAAAAACAATCTAAACTTATAGTTAAATCTGTTATAATATTAGATAATTATATGATTAGTTCAAATAGTAAAACTCCATTAAAATAAAGGTATACTTAAAAGAATCGAAGCTTTCGAAAACAAACAAAACATTATGTCAAATGAATGGCCATACATGCTTTGGATTTATCATCAATATCACAATATAATTTGACAATTCCAAAAAGAATGGGGGCGTAAAGCATGGCGATTGAAACGTAAACAATAGAGGAGATTGGAGTTTAGCTCAAGTGTGGCCAATTATTGTTTTATGGCAGAAAGCAACAGGCTAGCAATGGGCGGCTGTCCAAGCCACACGAAGGGATAGTTTAGCTCAAGTGTGGCCAAAAATATCTTCGATGGACAATAATTGTTTTAAGTATGCCTGCGCCGTGTCGACATGGTTATGATTGAACTATTTCGTAAAATATGCAGCTACCACTGTATCTACGGAATGAATATATATAAGCAATGCGTGGTTTTCAGTCAATTGGACATATATGAAATTTATGTGCGCAGGTGTAAAAAAAAAAAAAGCTCGTCCCAAATGGATTTATCCAAGGAGGGTTGTTGGGGGGAGACTATGCCAAACCTGAGGATACCCAGGGCCAACACGGAAAGATGTGGCCTCCTAGAATGGAACTTGGGAGGAATTATTGGAAGGGGGAACACTAGCCGACCGCTCTAGTGCCTCTTTAGCTGAGCGTTTGATGATATATTTGTTGTTTTACTGCTATGCTTTGAAGTGGGCTAATTTAAACTTAACATTTAACAACAGACTTGCGAATCAGCTATACAGCTCAGAGAGAAAGGGAAGTTGTTGTAGGAGAGACAAGCCTCAAGTATTTGGGAGCAGTTCATATCAAGAACGGAGTGGCCGATCCACATTTTGAGGTATTCGAATTGATGACACCAGTTCACTATTCATATATGATACCGAGCTTATTAATATAGTCAGTTAATGGGGGTGACGATTCAATAAAAACAGGTAGTGAAAGAAGCTTTGCTGAGAACAGTTGAAGAAGCAGTTGGCAAGAAATGGAGCGAGGAAATGAAAAGTGCATGGACTGCTGCTTATGATCAACTTGCTGGAGCCATCAAGGGTGAGATGAAGCATCAGGAGGAGGCTGCTGCTTAATTGCTTGCTTGCTTCTACTTCATTTGGTGTGATTTGTTTGATCACTGAACCATTTGATGAATCAATTTGCTCTTTCCACTTTGGCTTTCTCAAGGATCCTATTTACTCGTCGTTATCTCTGTACACCAAGTTATGTAGTAATTCCCAAATGTATCAAGGTATACATAGGAAGTTATAACAGTGTACATTCACCCCAGATATTATAGGAATATGTGAATATAAAGCAATAAATTAAGGAAATGCGGGTGGACAAGGACAACGCAATATAGCAGACTAACTACTGCATTCACTGCACACAGTGATGTTAATTATACTGGAGTACAACTTTTACAGTATAAATCCGATCAAAAAAAAAAAAAAAAAAAACTTTTACAGTATAAATAATAATGAAAATCATCATCATCATCATGGCCAGCATCCCATCTTTGTCTTCAAATCAGGAATGGCGCAGGGAAATGCTGTTGCAGTGGCTCTTATCGCATGTATACTCGGTTGCCTTGAGTTATGACACCGTGATAGAAGCCCAAATCTCCCGCAGCCAAACAGCCCACTATCTTCGCTGGTCCTACAGCTACATGCATCAAAAAAGTGTTAGATCTTATGACCAGGCATCTTTTTACTTAAATATAGGGCTATATAATGTTAGGAATTTTGAGCGACTTGATGCGGAAGCGTACTTATAGGATGTCTTATGATAATCAGAAATTCGAACAAATAAATGAAGGTATTAAATCAATGGACACAATGAATTTACGTGGAAAACCCAACTCGGGAAAAACCACGGAGGTGACAAACAATTCAATATGATTTGAGAAAATACAAAATTGATCACAATCGAACAATGATTTGATCAACGATAAGAATCTCTAATTCTCACACAATATTTCTCTCAAACCCACTCAACAATGTTGGGGAATTAATCTAACTGTATTTCTTTTTGGCTTAGCCTTTCACCTATAGCCTTCACATATTTATATGATAATGGTGGGAAAAAAATCCCTGATTTTTCTACCCCACTCACCTAGAAAGTGCTCCTAATTTCTTGCTAAATTCACAGCCCATTTATCCCTTAATTAATGGGACTAATAATGCTCCAAAAACCTCTCCACAAGTTCCACTAAATGGCTGCCCATGACACCTTGAATATCCCAGAAAAATAGGCAATTTCGCTGCCCATATTCGCTGTCCCGAAACCACGTAAAAAAATGCCCAGAAACGCAGCCAACAACTCTTCTAAAATCTGTCACATATATTGGAGATTTGAGCCACACCTAACATATAACAATTTTAACTAACTTATCTTTCAAAGTACCTATTCAAATATTGAATAACAACATATTTTATTCATTTATTTTTTTTCCGATATAACAAATATGTTATATGATAAAATCACCCTAATTTTTATTTGGAACTTACAAATACAACCAACACTGATTAAGTCAAATAATTTGACACTTGTTTTCTTTGAGTATATTCTCAAAGTCGAATCTTATAAATAAATAAAGTTTGTAATGGGAGAGTAAGATCATATGACTAATATTAGCTTGATTCTGATTAAATAGAAAATCAAAGACGAAAACAAACATATACAAATAGAATATACTAACAAATAAATTTTGATGAAATTAAGACAAAAAATGTATCTTAATTGCAATTACCTACTAATTTCCATCATTTCAACAAAATGTCTTAGCCAAAACGTACTAATGTTGATCGTTTTGGCAAAATTGTAGATTTGGACTACGTGTCGGTACTGTTGCCCATCTCGATGCTAAAAACGCTTGCTCTCTTATTAATTCATGCTTTTATTTAGTAGTATTAACTATTAGCATTAGATTTCTCCTTTTTTTTTGGGGTTTTTTTAGGGGGGTTTGGGTTGAACGCATTAATTTGTGTCTTGGGAGCCAAATGCAGAGACGGAGAAGAGGGGGGTGGCTGGTGGGAGTTCAGTAGCTTAAGCAAACAGTCATTCTTAAATTCATTATTCTCACGGGAATAGAGAGGGGAGTAGAGAGGGGAGAGAGAGAGGGAGAGAGAGAGGGAAGGTAAGGGAAGAAGAAGAATAGGAGGATAGCGGGGAAGGAGGAGCCGTCATGAAGATGGAGAGAAAGACTCTGGTAATCTGCATACTGGTGGGTTTTCTAGGGCTACTTTCATCTGTGCTGGGTTTTGCTGCTGAGGCCAAGAGGATCAAGGTAAGTCATTAAAGCTTGTGCCTTCCTCTGAGGGTACAAGAAATTGAACTTTGCTCATTTCCTTCCATTTAGTTTCAAGTCTGTTTAGCTCGTAACTGAGCTATACGACAAGTTTATGTGATATAGGTGTGACTTAAATCATGTTTCTTCCTACATTTTGTTTGGCAAATCCTCCTTTGTCTGAAAAGATATGTCCTTTTGACTCTAACTCCATATGGCTTTGGTTCCATTGTTTTGGTAAATGTAAAATGCTTATTCTACTCTCTGCTGCAGAATTTCTTTCAATTTGAGCTGCTCTTCTGTCAATTGGATATATGGTTAAATTTAATTGCTGCAATCTTGAATTGTTTTCTGTCTGCTAAACTTGCTGTTAGTCCAAACTTCAATTTGCACTAGTGGTCTTGCGAGGGATCTATGGATCTAATACTGTTCCAGGGAGGGCAAATAAACTTAAGGAATAACCTTGTCTCCCCTTGAGATGCCCTTGGGGTTTATAAATGAGATTCTGTGATGTGTCTTGTTGTGAAGTTAGAGAAATCCAATGGCCAAGCTATGCAAAGGTAGCAATCTTAACAGTTCGTCGATATGTGGCACAGCAAAACTTTGTTAAGTTTCTCTCAACGATACCAAGATTTTGTGTACTTTGTTGCGAGAGAAAGACTTGGGGGACTCATACCAGGATCTCTTACACTACTACAGACTGTGTTCTTGGAGAGTGACTTTCTCTTAATAGTTTGTAGTTTTGGTTATACTCCACATTACCTAGTTCCATGTTCCCTCATATACAGTCCTCGTAATTATACTTACAGGCACGAATTGAATATGAGTGTATATCCGAGGGTGAAATCCTGTCAGTTTCCTTTGCTCAAGCCTCAAAGGGGTTTTTTTTTCCGGTCTAACTTAAGTTTTTCTCATGTCCTAGAGTCAGTATGTGGACATGGCTTCTTGTAGTAATGAAAAGAGGCTTGAGTAATGTGGGTCATTCCTTGACATGGCTACTTCACTTTTCTTCTTTCGAATATTGCAGGCTTCCCAAGTTACTGAGGTTGCACCTGGTGTTTGCTCTTACCCAAGGAGTCCAGCTTATGCTCTAGGGATCACTGCAGCATTTGCCCTTCTAATTGCTCAAGTAGTAATTGATTTTGCAAGCGGCTGTTATTGTTGCAGAAGAAAGCCCTATACATCAACTACTCGACAAGCACTCGCCCTTGTTTGCTGTATTATATCCTGGTATTCTTCTTTTTCTCAATGTCCTTGGATAATACCTTGGCAATCTACAAATTATACCATGGACCCGGATGTGTGGACCCAAGTTACCTTATATGGTATTTTGTTTTAATTTTTAGAACTCCCTCCCTATTTCCATGGTCCCCCTTTCCAAAAAAATAGTTTAGATGCCTCCCCCAACCATGTTATCGGGTCCATATACCTAGGTCCATGGTATAAGTATTGTGTACAATCCATGTTTGCATTGATAGGGGGTGGACATTCACATGTAGCTAGGAAATGTTCCAATTTGGCTTGCGAATGCTTCATAATTTGAACTATGACCAACTGGGATGTTAACAGAGCTTTTACTACTGTGTCTGATGGAAGGATTAGCATTTTGGCATTCTTCCTGATAACTGACTTGTTACTTTTTGTAGGTCCATAAAATAAAAATATTTTTGTACGATTGCTTGAGTTAATGTTTGCAAAATAGGGGTGAGGATATGTTTGCTTGCGGCACTACACCTTGCTTGAAGTGATTTTGAGTACAGTGATGGCACCATAATTGCCAAGGTGATTTGCACCTTGATTGTCAGTTTGTCACTGATGAGTGAAATCTTTAGATCATAGAAACGGAGGATGTAACATAGGTATCCCGGCTAACAACACCATCTTAGGTGATACTAAATTCAACGTTAGATGAGTGGGAGCTGTTGGTTTGACCATTGATAGGTTTACAAATTAACTTTTGCCTGCTGCAAAATTGATATTGTAGTCCCTGGGAGCTTGAGGGATTGATTTATTACAATGAGCTGTCACTTTAGTTGGCTGTAGTCCAGTTGCATCTCTTGGCCAGCTGTTTTAGCGGCTGCCCTTATAAAGCCTGGTTGATGTTGTTTGCCTTTGGAATTCGACCCTGAGCATATAATACAAAATCTCATAAAGCAATGGTTTTCTTATGCGTAGGTTCACATTCGTCATGGGATTTATCCTCCTACTTGGTGGTGCGGCTTTGAATGATGAGCACGGGGCAGAGAACCTGTACCTGAGCTATTACTACTGCTATGTTGTCAAGCCTGGGGTCTTTTCTGTGGCTGCGGTCCTTTCCCTTGCTAGTGTCACCTTTGGCATCCTCTATTACCTTGCCTTATCATCAGGAAATAAAGTGAACGATCCATCGGTAGGGTCTACTACTCAGAGTGATATTGCCATGGGACAACCCCAGGTTTCCCAAACCTCCCATGAGCCGGTGTTTGTGCATGAAGATACGTATATGAGACGGCAGCTTGCATGACATGTTTTTTCAGGAACTAGAGCAAGTTTTGTGAACCCCCTTCCTTTGACAGCCTGATGCCCCACCGTTTCAGTTGATTGAGAGAGTTGTTACTGATTATGAAAAGAAGTGCTTGAATACAGGATGTGTTAGACTAGGTGCTGTAAATACCGGCTGGTGGCTAATTTTCAGCAATGTTAATCTTCCTGCCACATTTTATATTTTGGTGGACTGAAAAAATGACTCATTAAATCTGTGATCCAATGTTAATTTCTTTGCAATTTGGAGAAATACCAAATGGCCTACTAGGAAGAGGAGAATCAAGCATGAAGCCTGATTTACTAAGAACCTAAGCTTTAGCCATTAAACTTAAAGCAATATATCAGTCCACAGGCCTAAGGTTTTGGACGGTTGCCGCCAAGTCTCCACTTTCAATTTCATTAAATACACAAATGTGTTATTTTATGCGACATTGGCAAACCCGATCCTCATTCCCCCATCCCCAACCCCATTCCCCACAGGATCTAGCTGCTGGTATTTTACTATAAAAAACTAGACCCCATCCCCACAGCAACTACTTACTCTAGCCGCTGAATGTGTGCAGCAAGAAATCGGCAGGGCAGTAAATTCTATAGTGTTTGGAACATTCGTTTGAAAATTTTTGAATTGGGCTACATCACAATTTATTAATGTCCTGTTACTATTTTGCATCTTGCATACAATTATGACTGGGCGAAGATGAAGTAGTTCTACAATATTTCTTAATGAATTTGGGTGAGATTGTTTTATATATATAATCACAGTGAAACCTGAAAAAATTATGACTGGGGTCACACACTCTGCATATGCAAACTTGCAATGTTAGTATGGGTTTTGTTAGTATGGAATATGCAGACCCACAGCTATGTTGGCATGTGTACTTAGAGCACCTAATCTTGGGATATTAGAATCCTGCACGTTAGGATTGAATTACACTTAATCTTTTTTTTACCTGATAATTGATTGAATAGCACACTTGATAGAAAGATCTCCTAAAACCTTCTAAGGTTTTCTCAAAACCAAAAGAAAGAAAGAAGCAATCCATAAAACATGAGATTTGCGGGAGGAGGGGGTATAAGAAGACACAAAGTTTTTACGTGGTTCATCACTAAGTGACTACATCCACGGATGAAACATTTCAAGTTAAGATCACAGTGGGAGCATAGCTCTGTACAAAAATTTTACTACATGCATATTCAAACATGCTTGAACTTGGGCTCTATGACCCTTTTTCTTCAGTATGTTCTATACTTATTGGGAAACAACACCCAACTATGCAGATGTCTTCTCAGTCATGTACACAAAATTCAATTCCCAACATAGACCACAAACAAACAGCAGGTCTTCTCTTTGAGGTATCAGCGAATGCGACTCACATGGGCAAATGGCTCAGGAGTTGCTTTCTGTGCAGGTTTAGTGGTCTCCGGAGTCCCAAACACATTCCAAAACCTTAATGTCTCATCCCCAGCTGCAGATGCCACTGTGCACCCATCTGGACTCTGCATTTCAAAATTCCAAATATTGGTTATAATCCTTAACTGAGAGGATAGAATCTCACAAGTAACAGAATGTAAGAAAATGATAAGATTGTCACAACTTAATTGAGATAGTCAGACAGTTACCTGAGCCATGAAAAGAACTCTGGAGGTGTGCCCTGTCAGCTCAGCCATTTTGACCATTGATGGGTATTTCCACAAGGTCAATTGGTTTTGGGTGAAACCGTGTGAGCTCAGCAGTTCTCGCTCGTTCTTGCTCCATAGCAAAGAGCACACCTGAGAGCCGGTATCCACCGAGTTCAAGCATGCACCAGTGTGTGTATTCCAAAATTTGATGCATCGGTCACCCCCACCTCCACCAGAAGCCAGCAGATTGCCTTGGAATGGACACCAAGCCAGGGCTTTCACAGCAGCAGTGTGGTCTTCAAGCCTGTGCAGCCACTGAGTTGTAGAGTTTGAAGATGCCATGGCACGGTCCCAGATGTGAAGAAGGTTATCATTCCCTCCACTGGCTAGTTGCTGCCCTGAAGCTGACCACTTCAGCCCACAGACCTCTTGCTGATGTCCTCTGTAGGTTTCAACAATGTGGTCTCTTACCCTAACATCGTTGTTGATAATTCGGCCATCCATTGATCCAGTGGTGAGGATGTGGTTGTTCCATGCCAATGAACCAACACGAGCTCGGTGGCCACCCTTTAAAGTTCTCAGCTGCAGGGGTGAAAGGATAGACGTTAAGGAAAACGATGTTATTGCTAAGAGAAAGTGAAAGGAAGCATGAAGTATTGAATCAAAACATGAGCAGTACCTGGCGATTGGCTGTAGAATCCCAGAGTTGAACCTCAGAATTGTTAAGGCCAACCGCAATGTGGCGACCATCAGGAGCCCAGTTGACACTGGTGACGGGGCCTTTATCATCGTCTACAGTCACGAGTTCTGATGTAGACCCATCGGATGCATCCCACAGGTATACAGTGGTACCAAGAGCAATTGCAAGAACATTGCTGCTACCCCAGTCAAGCAAATTCAAGTAGTAGTCGTCCAATATATCAGGGGCATCCAATGTACGCTCTGAAGTCTGCAATAGCCATCGAGCTGGTTAGGTAAGAACTCGCAAAAACAAAACAAAATTGAGATATTTGACATGAGTAGAGCTAGAGATGGACAATGACCTGAGGAATGTGGCGCCGGGGCTTTACAGGCTTGGATTGGTGGACAGTAGTAGCATAATCCTGGGGAAGCAATTCAACAGGAGCGGGTGGCTTGTTCTTGAAGGCGAGAATCCGAGTCCGGTTCATGTTGAAGACCTCCCTCAGCTGCTTCTGGTAGGCTTCCTTAGCTGGTGAGCTCGCTGCTGGATTTTCCTTACCTTTCCTACCTTCAGTCAGCATGTAGTGTGCATAATCAAAATTCATAGCTGATCTGTTTGGAATAAATCTGTCCAACTGTTACACGAAGACAGGGAATATGTATTAGCTGAATAAACAAAACACGATTGTTGATGCAACTTTGACATTCAATCAATCAAAGAAAGAGGCGATGGATTTTGAGGAGTAGCCAAGAAAACACGCTACATTTTCTTTAGAGTTCTTCCTTGGAAGTGCCTGATCTTGGGGTGCTCCTCTTGGATCCATCGAGGGATGAAATTTCCTGCAAGAACGATTACAAAAACAAACAAAAGCCCAAAACAACTAACACAATGACAACAATACAATTTACAGGGTTAGACTCTGCAGAAAACAATCAACTAGTTAGCGCAGCGAAAGAGAGAGAGAGAGAGATAGAGAGAGGGAGAGAGAGACAGAGCGTTCAATTGAGAGTGATTCAATAACGCGAGAGAGATGGAGAGCGAGAGTGAGCAGATCGATTGGTGCTTGACGGGGTCGAAATGAAGGTGGTTTTATTGTAGAAAAACTTAGGGTTTCGTCTTTGGGTTCCAACGGCTACTTTGAGCGAGAGAGACGTTGGACATTTTTGTATGACAAATATACCCTTACGACTAGTATCCAGATCGACATTTAGTTTCTTATAGTATACTATTATTGTATTCAAATTCTTTTCCTTATTAAAAAAAAGTACTAATCCATTCAAATTAACTTTAACCAATTATTGACCTTAAATTCGTAAAATAAGTTATTAGTTAAAACCATAGTTAACTTACCGTAATAAAAAAGGATGGGTAAACAACAAACTTGATCAAAATTACATAACAGAAAGCAAGAGTAATCGATTTGTGATTTTGGGAACATGTAGGGGTAAGGTTTGAAGAAGTCATGTTATGCAATAATTAACCATGTATGTGATTCTTGATTGATTTATTATAGAAAATGACTTCAGAATATGGGTAAAATGATATTCACATTAGCAATGATTTACTTGGAGTGATTTTTTATTCACCTACAATCTTACAAATGCCTTCTCGTAGGGCTTTTATATGTAATCCTTTATCTCTATCTTGATTTTAGCCTCACGCCAACCTATTTGGTCGATTTTGCTTACTATTGTCCACCAAATAATCTTCGGTTAAGTAAAATATCCACATTATTAATTTTTTATCACCGTACGATCTTATACTAATGATAAAAAATAAACAATAATTAGTCTCAAATCTAATTTAAATCACCTCTACATTAATATGATAAAATTATTTCAATCTAAATTTTCTTTTTTTCTCGAGCATCCCGTTGTTGTTGGGGCTTCGGAGCAAGGGTACAATTTTCTAAATATTCACATTAGTATTCTTTTTTGTTATTTTAGATTTTTTTCCAACTTTAATGGTTGAAAAGTCACTTCTAGTCCAAATTTATCTTGGCTTATGTAAAATAAGAACAAAAATATCACACAATTATCCCCTAGTTTTTTTTTCTCTGTAGAATAGTAAACAAATTATTGTTTTTAATTTACAATTCCAGCACAATAGTCTCTCTCAAACTTAGGATCCCTTATGACCTACAAGGCATGTTGGCCACTGGTGTATCGACTTCGATTTGGATACATTAGTACTCATGCAAAATGCAATTGTGGTAGGTTTCAAAGAGGACTTCATTGAATTAGCCAGGAAATCAGAGAACTTTAGATGAGAAATTCCAGGCCATTCAACAACATTTCCTAAATTCTCTGGCATTGGAGACGAGACTTACTTACCCAAGACCATATTTCAACCTGGGTACAAGAAATCTCTCAAGGAATCAAAAGAAGAGGCAGCCATGGTCATGTTTGGAGCCACTGCTGACGTTTTGGCTGCCACAAAAATTAAGCCTAAAGACATCAGTATTCTCACTGTCAACTATTGTTCACTCAACATGATTCCGTCACTTTCTGCCATGTTGACCAACCATTACAATCTCAAACACAACATTTGCAGCTTCAATCTTGGGGAGATGGGCTGTGCTGCCTGGATCATAGCCATTGAGTTGGCTCGAGATCTTCTCAATGTTTACCTGCGGTCATATGCACTAGTAGTTAGCACTGAAATCATCAGCTATTCACTTAGGAAAAGATGTTGATATGTTGATCCCAAATTGCTTCCTTAGAACGGGACGTGCTGCTATCTTGCTCTCAAATCGTCCCCCAGATCATTGGCAGACTAAGTACGAGTTGAAACAGGTATTTTGATTTGTATGCATTTCATCTTTAATGTGATTTCTCTGAGTTTTATTATTCCTTATTATGGACTGAGATTTCATGAATCATTACTCATATACTAAAAATTCATCATACTTTCAAGAAGTAGAATGTTATTGTTCATGTTTTTTAATATTCCCTCTTCATGTACATGTGTAATCTCAATTTGCCAAGGCCCAAAGCTAAAGTTCCCACATCTCGATCTTCATATACTATGCTGGGAGCAAGGTCCATGCTGTGTGCTGTCGAGTCGATTAAGTGACTAGTTCTTGCACTTTTTCCTTGACCTAGTTAGACTGATCCATACCTAATTATGGAACCTGAACAATCCAGAGACAGACATATAACAAGGAAATCATATCTAACTCACAACAAAGTTGAACTGTCATAAGCCAAAACTGACCTGAAATTTGTCTCATCAATATTGACAGTACATTGACAATCTTATGACTGAACACATTTAAGAATAGATCAACAATAGACTGGATAACCATGCAAAAATGATAAACAAAGCACTAGTTACGGGCCAGGCAGATCGAGATAACGAAGATACTAAGAGATCATCATCAGCAAATTCGAGAGCCTCATGCTTTTCTGAAGAGAAAAATGGTCCCATAAACGAAAGAGCAGGTAGCCCTCTGTTGCTTGGGACCAGATTACAGGAGAGATTGGTGGGTGATGCAGGAAAAGGATCAGAAAGAAGTAATTCTTATACACTTCTGAAAGAATCGATTGGCCACACAGAGATAGAAGTTATAGCAGGAGCCTTGTTAGCTTAACTGTTCGTGCTATTATGTGATCTTTTACTGAATCTTTCAAAATAATACCAAAGTGAGCCAGTTTTGCCCAGTCATTCAACAGTATTGCTGTCACCAAATTGTCTCATCACGTGAAGGGAGCACAAAATTTTAGCTGTGCTTAGAAGCTTGTGCAGTTATTCAGCCTAGCAAAACTAACGAGTACATGATCGACCAAGGGAACCCATAAATAGAGCAAATTGTTTGTAACCAGAAATACAATTAGACTAATTGACAGTTCGCCATATGACAGCTTTGAAATTATTCGACCAAATTATGTTGGCTTGATCCATAAATTAATTCCATATAGAGCCCAAGACTTTGCTCGCGAGCTTAGCTTCCTATCCTATAGAGCTGACTTTTATTATACTACCACTATTGATCTAAAAAACAAATCAGTCCAAAATTAACCCGATTGAAGCAACACTACTCGACCTCTTTATGTTACCTACATATGCCGATCAGAGAATTGCGCTTGTTCCCTTCTCTAGCATTGCATAAAGGTATAAAGAGGGTTCGCTTATGGTTTCGAAACTTGAGCTTCATTCATCTGTTTTATTTTCACCAAGGATTTTGAGACAGATTGAATCTGCACTCAGAATTAAGAAAACCAGCATTCCAATCTTTGTCATTCTAAGAAATTGCAGCGAAATTTCCAGCATAGAAGTTTATATACTTCCTGTTTAACATAAGACACATTGATAGTATATGAATACATGAAGTAGATTAGATTCAAAACTAACATCAAGGAGGGTGAAGATTAACACAGCTCAACGAATTTCACAATAAGTAGGGACCATTTGAAAATACAAAATGAGCCCACAGTTGATCCAAAAACAGCAGTTGCCACTGAACTAGTCTACAAAATTAGAGTCGAAAAAAAAAGAGGGTAGCACATCATTAATTCAGGTCTACTATAGACGATACTAGCAAAACCAGACTACTCTTAAATAAACATCATTAGTTCAGGTCTACTATAGACGTCCTCTCCCTCATCCTCCAGAGTGGGGTAAGCAGCCACGAGAGCATCCTGAGCTCCAATATACAGAGAGTAGTATATCTTCCAGTAAACTTCCCTGACTTTCCTAGCTGGATGGAACAAACCCTGCAGACAATAGTTGAGAATGGCGGCGGCACCAAGAGCCACCCTCATTCCTTCTATGGCTTCTGTAACCGCATTGATGACGTGGGGCGAAGTCTCAAAGATGTTAGGCCGCACATAGTTCATAAGGTGCACCAAAGCATCTTCACAACCCAACCCAGCCACACCAAGAGCCATGTGCTTCACAGCAGAAGCAGCAGTCTGTCTGTGCACCAGATCTCGGTCCATGAGGGCATCTTCAAGTTGCGGTGTCACTGCATAGATGTAGTACTTACCCATTTCACCGATGTATTCAAAGAGGAAGAGAGGGATTTAAGAACACCATTCTGAATGTTGAGCTCAGGAACACGGTACTCGTTCATCAGGGCAGGCAAGACAGTTAAGGGTGAACATGTCTCAGCTACAATGGCAATGGCCACAGTGGTGCAAACACGGTTCTGACGCTCCTGAACCTTGAGATTGTTCAGAAGAGTTGCCAGGACATCTTGTGGACCAATGGCTTTAGCAATGTACCCAAAGGTGTTGACAGTGGCTCTCCGAATGCCCTTCTTATGGGCCTTAAGCATCTCGAGAAGTTCAAAGCAGATCCTCATCCATTCCCTGGCAGGAACAAACTCTGCACCACGGTCAGCAATACGACCCACGAGATCTACGCAGTTCTCCTGCACCTTCTCATGCCTGTTCTTCAGAATAGGAGTCAATCGGGGCAGTAGATCCTTAATGGGTGGAGTCATCTTGGTCATACCAATTACGTTTACAATTGCCTTCAAGGCTCCCAGGATTGAGCCGAGGACCCCTGGATACTCCTCACCAAGGTAGTCATACAATACCACACCTAAGTGACCCATAAGCTGCTCCTCACCACACTGTTTCATGACAACAGCAATTCTGGCAATGAGGTCAGCAGCCTGCTGCCTTACTTTTGCACTTTTGTTGTTCAAAAGCCACTTAATCGTACCACATATCCGTGGAAGATAAGGTTTGACCTTTTGGCCAAGGGCATTCACCACTGCGCCAAACCCATTAAGCATCACATTGGCATCATCACTTGTCTGCTCTTGAAAAGCATACAGAATGCCATCAATAAGGAGCTCCTCCAAGCGAGCATTAATATCAGATGCACCCAAGTTTGTCACCACCTTCTCTATAGTTTCCATGACCATACGCCTATAGGGTTCACTCTCATCTTTAAGATCCTCCACAATCCTACCCACTATAACTGCAACACCTACCTTGTTCGCTATTTCTACAGTTGTCTCTACAAGCTGCTTGTAATTCCTCCTATCTAATGCCATCCTCCTCACCCAGAAATGTTTGAAGAACACTGGAAGAATATCAGATCTTATGTAGTCAGCCTCTACACCCTCCGTACTAACACACTGCTTCACCACTTTCAACACTATCTTCTTCATTTCTTCGTCAGGAGACTGGAACTCTCGAATCAAAATGAACATGACTTCTTTTGTATAGTAGCTGGCATAGAGGGCATCCATCAATGGAATGATAAAACCAATGGCTTTCAAGAATGCAGCCAAGACTTTACCACGGTGTGACCGGATACCTTTCCATAGAGGCTTCAAAACAGAGCCAAAACTCTCAATACCATATGGAGCTGAAGCCTCTGCAAGAGCTGCCAGAGAAAGTGCAGTAATCGTTCGCACCTTCTGATTCTCGTCATTGAGACCATGCTCTATAATCTCCACCAAAGACCTCAAGTGAGGCAGAACAGCACAACCAATCAAAATGGCAATCTGCTGAACGATTTTAATACCTGTGTGCCTAGCCTGCCATGACTTCTTACTTTGACACACGGCCTTCAAGAATGGAAGCAAAGCCGGGATACCCAGAGCTGATGCTACAACACTAAAGGCCCTCGCGGTTGTATTCCGAACATACTCATCAATATTGTCAATATCTGGTCTCATGGCAGCAAATCACAGTGGCCAAACCAGCTGCCTTACTCAGGTTTGAAATAATCTCTCTACCCTCAACACGAGCATAATAATCTTCATCAATCAAGTGTGGCTCAATAACCACAAGAATCTTGTGCACATAAGGTCGAACCAATTCATCCAGCCTGTACAAAACCCTGTCAATAACCTTCACAAGAAGGTGCCGCTCTTGGTCTTCCAATGTTGGCTGCATAAGCAGAGGCAAAATCCGGTTAAACAACGGCCCAGCACCAAACTCTTTTGCCCTGTCAGTAAGTTGATGCAATGCCGTCTTCCTCTGAGGAGGTGTCCCATTCTTCACCTTAAGCAGCAACTTCATGATCTTTCTTTCCTTCTGTTCCTCAGGAGATAATTCCTCCTCATTCTCTTCATTCAACACCCCAAAATATTGATAATCCTCCGGCTTCATGAACGGCAAGCCATGAGCAGGCTCCTTCCCCACGTCAAACTGCTGACCCCTATCCTCCACAGGAATCTGGTAAACTGGAGTCCCCATTGGAGTAGGTGTCGCAAGGCGCTTCCTTGCTGGTGTTCTAATCGGAACATATGAAGCTGGAGGCTCCAAGATCTTATAACCTTCAGTTGGGAACATTGCATCAAGCTCTTCATCAGTTAAGGGCCTGTTCCTCTCCTCAATATCCTTCTCCCATCTCAACAAGTTGTACTGCTCCGGTGTCATAGGGCCACGCAAATTAATCTGTCCAGGAGTAGGTGTAGCCAGATCAATCCCACCAACTGGGGTCACACCAGGGGTCACAGCCACTGCAGGAGTAGCTCCAGCCATGGGTGTTGCACTCCCCATCGTAGCCGGAGTCTCATCCCACCTTGATCTCTGCCGCTTCGGGGTTGGTGTCGCCATCCCCGCAAGTTTAGGGGTAGCATCCCATGTCAATCCGGCAGGGGTGGCACCTGGAGTGGCCCCACCAGCCCCCGGGGTGGCATCTGAATCATTTAACCTGCCAGGAGTTGGAGTCTCACCCCATCTGTTCCTCCTAATAAAAGGTGTAGCATCCCCAAGCCTTCCTGCTGTTGGAGTGGCATCCCACCTTCCAATCCCAGAGGTAGAATCTGGCAAGTCCCAATCTGAGGAAGATTTAGCCTTTTTCACAACTCCGCCATCTGCCTGCTGGTCTTCAGACTGGTCCCACCTATTCCTCCTCTTCGGAGCAGGCTGAGCTGCTGCAGCAGCAGCACCCCTGCACCTTTCTCCTCTTCCACTTTCTTCTTTTGCTCCTCCTCATCTTTCTTCTTCTTGGCAATTGCCCTCAATGTCTCTTCTTTCTCTCTCTTCAAAGCCTCCTCCCTCATAACATCTGCATAGGTCCTCACATTCACATCAGGGGTCTTATACCCATCGCAAAAGCAAGGTGCCGCTCCGGAGAGATAACCCGGCTAAGCCTCCTCCTCCTGTAATCATCCTCACGGTCTATAATCCTCTGCGGCTTCCTGAACCCATCGTCAGCATCACCGCCAACACCTGGCATCTCCTTCGGCAGAGACTTGGGAGCAGTCTAGGAGGCCAATTTCCGCGTCACCTCATTGTCCATGTCAGCATTCTCCTCTTCATCATCCACAGGAAACGACTGAACATAATCTTCACGTTGGTTGCTCCCATATAGATCAACATCATAGGTGACAGAGGTAAGAGAGGCCAGCTCCTGCTCCATCTTCTTCCTCTCCCCTTGGGCCTTGGCTATCTCTGGGTCTAATGATGCCATTTTCTCAAATCAAAATAAAAAATCCTAGTCCTTAATTCCTCTCCAACTACTGAAAATAAGGTCAAGAAACAATCTTTTTCTCAGTGAATATCAAATCCCACCTGCACTTACAACAAAGAAATTTCTTCATAAAAACAAATTTAATCTAATATTAGGCTATGAATGCTTTCATCCCTCAATTCTGTTAAAAGCTCCAGTGCATGAACTGACAGCACATAAACCACAACCAACCCTTCCTATACATTGACATGTAAGCTAACTGACAGTACATGAACTGACACCAGAAGTACTCCACTCCAGTAAGTTATTGACAAAAGCGAGAAGCAGATATTTGACAATGAGGCTTGGAACTCACCATGTTTGTTTTTCACTGTGAGCTATAAATGAGAATATGTGCACATGAACTTGTACCTACTTTGGGCCTCATGAGAAGGATTTAAACTTTAAACTAGAAAGTTGACATGGGCAGTGCCAGGGAGTTCAATAAGCACACATTCAGTTGCCTTTTGACAATCAATACTGCAATATTTCGAAGTTTATGTTACTTGGTCTCTTCATTTTGCCTCAAGTACTCATATCATACATCCGACAACGGTCAGGTATGGACACTTGACACTTCATTTTAGACTAAAAATGGACAAAATTTTTCAAAACCAAGTCCAACATGACAACCATGTCAGACATGAGACATTCCAGCATCGGTATGAGCCGAGTCCGAGTAATATATTGTAGTTCAAAAGTGTTACACTTATGGTCATGAAGGGCAAATGAGTAGCATTGACTACAGCTGCGAACCAAGCCATTTGAGGGAAGGGTGTTGAAAGGGGTTCTGCATACAATAGATATAGTTTTGCACATAATCAAAATTAAAACTTTCAGTCAAATATGATTACTATAAAACTCAGCAATATACTCGGAACACTCATAATTTTAGAAATGTTTCTTCAGGGAAAAAATGTCCAAAATTGTGCTCGACACAAAACCATAAAGGCTGAGGTAAGAACATGGGACTCGATCCATTCCACATCAACTAATCGTAACTTACTATCGTTGTTTACCAGAACAAGACGGTCGAACTACCGAAATATCAGCAAATCTCGATATCGAAACAAGTGTTGGTTTAATTCAAACGATATCCAGCTAAATTTGTTATGAAATGAATCAAAATGCTCCGATTTCAAGCCACAAGTTGATCGACGAAATTCCGAGTAATTGCAGAGACAGAGCAAGAGAATTCGGGGGAGGGGGAGGAGACAGAGAGAGAGAGAGAGAGAGAGAGAGAGAGAGAGAGAGAGAGAGAGGAGCACCGGCAAGCAATTCGACGTCAGCGGCAGCAGAGGTTGCAAATGAGTTAGTTCAGAACGGAAGATGGTGAAGATTGCCACCTTCTTCCATTCTGAACAGCCATTAAGTTATTTTCGTATTTTATTTTATTTGTATTTTTATGTAGAGGGACATGTAAATTATTTTTTATTTTTTACTTCAAAATAATTTTTTTTTTTAGGCTGATTCATATTTTAAGTTATTATTATATAATGTGAATAATTATAGGAGATTTTATTAAAACTATTTGAAGGTATACATAATGTAGATACAACCTTAAGTAATCTTCACAAAAATTTGATGATTTAGATATAAACCGAAAGGATAAGTCTCGACATCCTTTGAGCTATGCCAAGCAACCTACTCATTAAGCAACCAATTAAACAATCTGCATTATATTTTTGGCACAACCTAATGTCGCTCTCTTTGTCTTTGAAATGGCAGCCTCCATGGGACTTGAAAGTCAGGAAAAGCTACATCATACACTATACTTACTTAAGGTTGTGATTACACCATGAAGGTTAGACCATTTTAAAGAAAGACCCTTTTCTGCTTTCTCATTATGCATTCATTAATGGCTCTTGAAAGCAATCCTGACCTCCAAAACTCCTAAATATGCAGGGAGAGCTGACATATGGGAAGATCGGAGAATGGCGTTTCAACAAGAGATTGTATCTGAGCCGCTCTTCCCCAAAGAATATAACACTGCCCCCTCCCGGAGTTCCACAGAGTGTGGTCAGGCTCATCATGGTAAACACTCAGCTGCCTACCCATTTTTCTACATCAAACCCTCTGAAAATGAGAAGATCCTGAACTTTGAGTCGATGAGCGGCACTCTTTCCATGTGGGTCAAACTCAAACGTCGTCCTCTCACTTTCTTATTCTTTACATAGAGTAGTTAATATGTTTAGGGTGACATTTATTTATCTTTAAGTGAATTACGGTTAACTACCTCTAAATTAGAAAGCCATTCTAAAATGAACTCATAATATAATTCAGCATCTTCATGGCCGTTGTCATCCATTTAGAGGCCTTATCCTCAATACAAAGTCAAGATCTGCAGATCCACATTTCCACCAATTCAATTCATGCCGAGGTCAATGGTGATAATACCAGCTCAAGTTTCAGCCTCACAAAATTTTCGAATTAGATTTATCTAGATCTCAAATTCCATGTATAAAGTTTTGCATATTTAACAACGAAATGACATAAGAGGTAGAAGTATTATCAGACGGCAATCCACGGGGAATTTTGATTTTATTTTTCATGGACAACATCCTTCTCACTTAAAATTAACAATAATAGAACATGACATGCATGATAAGACGATATAAAGCTAAAAGCAAAGTAAACCCTCCCCAACATAGAGGTTCAAGTGAAAGTGTAGAATTGAGACCATCCATCCTAAAGTTGCTTCCCTCCTGAGTCAATCGATTATGGTGGCCATTAATAATACAGCTGGTGATTATTTAGTGTTACACTGACAGAAATAAGAAGAAAGAATGAATGGCATTAGTGCCCTTCAATTGGATCCTTGAAAAAATTCGAGCGTTGTTGTGTGAGAGAACTTTGGAGGAAGGATCATGAGGGGACCTTCTTCGGTCAGCCTTTGCACTGCCATACCCAAGGCATACCCTAAAGCTCTACCAACTGGAACTGCTACTGCATTGCCCACTTGACAGTACCTACAGATGTACACCAGGGAATTTCAAGTATACAAAAACTTTAAAATGCTGCACTCGTTCTTGCAGTTACTAGTAGTATCCATTCCGATACTTTACCTTTCCTTCACGTTCCCACAAAATCTGTAGTAATCAGGGAAGCCTTGTAATCTTGCACACTCCCGTATAGTAAGAACTCTGTCTTGCTCAGGATGCAAAATTGCCTACAAGAGACTACCATTAAACTGTACGTTCTTCTTTCCACTCCAATCAAAAGAAGAATCAGATGTAAGGCTACCTGGCTGTGGAGATCAGGTCTCGTCAATACTGTGGGCACTGTCTCATCCCACCATAGCCTAGCAAATGGCCTTAATAAATTTGACACACAAGCCAAAAGCAGATAGTTAACATAGATAATCGTTTCCACGTATATATGCAAAAGAGGAGAGAGACGCAAACTTTTTCAAATATATTGCATAAGGATAAAAACGGATCGTACCGTGCAGATTTCCCGTCGCCAAAATTTATTGCATAATCAGGAACCTGTTTATCATCAGAGGAAAGCAAGTGCAATTAGAAAAGATTGTGTTGTAGGCAACTTCAGGTACAGAAAAAGAGTTTGCAGCAAACATGTAAAGACAAGGGGAAAGGATGTGAGGAAGAAATTAGGAATTGTTACCTACTTACCATTAGCTTCCCAGAAGGCAATCTTATATCCGATTCTGGATCTCTCCTAACAACGTTGTCTTTTCCAACAATTAAACCAGGTAGGTCTCGAAAATTTGCCCCCTGCACAATGCCCACTCCAAAACTTCTTTAGAATGCAAGGTTGTGAGATGGAACCAGGGGAGCCAAAGAAAATGTGTACATCTATTTGAACCTTTCTCTGAGGGATTCTAGAAACCCGCAAGTAGTCATCCTCGTGTAGTTCAAGAGGTCGATGATCAAATAGAACACGTCTTTCTCTTCGTGTGTCATCCACCGAACCCATCATATCTGGAGTGGAAAAAAATACTATATAGTTTACAAAGAGAAGAAACACAGTTGATTCTTTTCACCTTTTGAAATTATAAGGAGGTGCGAAAGTGATCTATGAGATGACCAATGAAAGAAAGCAACAAAAGATTGGCTGCTTATGAGTTACTTAAGGGCACAAGATAACAGTCAGCATCTCTCAAAAAAAAAAAAAAAATTGGGAATAGAACAATTGGTGGGCACCTATAAAATTTCTCATGGCCCAATACGCAGAAATGAACTTACCACATTTACTTGCTCTAATATACTTTTGGAACTCAGTTTCCGGTGGCTTTCTGTATGCCATTTCCTCCCTAGCTTCTCTGTTTGAGACCTTGAGAGAACTAATTTAATGAGAACAAAAGTTCAGGAAGAAATCAACTAAAAGCACTGGTGTTGGAGATATCAATTACCGGGGAAGATCAGAAATAGCATCTCCGATTACAAGAGCTTTTTCAAGGTTTGGAAATTGATCTTTGTCATATGCGACAACATTGCGCTTCATTCATGTTGAAAAATCATAGTAAAGGAGTAATACTTTAGGGAACATCATAAAATCTCATCATTTACGCAAATAAGCAGAATAAATACCTCAAACTTATATGGTGCACCATATCTCACAACCACGTCATGTGTTGGCAGAGGAAATTGTGGTAATCTCTGTAGGTCACATGAATAACCAAATAGTTAAATGTTGCTTCCACAATATACATACTTGCAGAACATCAAAATCCAAATCCATAGCAAGTCTTGTCTATTCAGGGTGCGAGAGGGCGACTGGGTTAGATGTGCAACTTAGCCTTGAAAGACAGAGTCTGTTCTCTAGGTCTGGCAAACATGCAGATATTACATAGATTACCTATGTCTGACAATTGCTTGTTAGTCCATGTCTTTTAATTGCACATGAATAAAAGTATTCCAAACAACTAGTGCACACCAATCAATCCTTACCCACACTATGACTAGCTTTATCTAAGGGAAGCAGCTATGTCAGACAACTTTGAATTCAAGAAACCACAGTGAATGTAGTTTTTAGCTTCCTGTATCTCCAAAATCAGACATATTTTACTCAAGTAATCAGGCCATCTTAGTATCCAGAAATTTGAAATGACTGGGCGTAAAGAGCACATAGGTGGTGAATCAAGTGAAAGTGAAAAGGATTACAAATTACTACTTTCATATTATCCAGTCAATGAGAAACAAAAGCAAATCCTTCTCCTTTTAGAAACCTGAGAATTAACCTTTACTACCAACTGTAGCAACCCAATCTCACATAAAAATTGTGGCAACGCATTTTTCTTTTAATCATGTTCAGCATCAGGCCATATAGTACTGCCAAAATTTTAAAAGTACTACAAATTTCAGAGACTTTCAAAATATGATGTTAATCTTCATATTCAATCTAGATTAACAACATAAGAAGACGACACTCACAAAAAGAAAAAACAACATAAGAAGACAAAAATATACAACCACAGTTACGGGGATTGCACCAAACCCCGAGATCTGTGTTCTGGGGACAAGCAATCCGAAGCCAAAATTATACTAAATTTGTGCAAAAAGTAGCGATCCATATTCCGGACTAAGCGGTCCAAGATCCCTGAAGAGTTCCTGGTAACTATGTATACAACTATATCACTTAAGCAAACTCCATTATTGAACATCTGGTTTGCATCAGCAATAATTAAACAATTCTGTGAAAGACAGTTAACAGAAAATCCAACTTGCCTCATTAGGAAGAGCTCCCCACAGGAAAACACGCAGCCGGAATTGTGGAAGTCCATAGCAGCCAGCAGCCATGATTCCAAGCCTTGATTGGTATTTTAATTGAACCAACCTACTTATAGCATACTTTCCTAGATGGCCATTAGCAAGCCTCAAAATGTCAACCACATTTTCCATCAGCACATATGTTGGCTTGAGAAACTCCACAATGTTCATAAAGACCACAATCTGGCGATTCCTCTCATCATCTAGAGGGTTGTCAACATTTCTATGACGGTTATACCCACTGATACCCTGGCATGGAGGACCTCCGCAAATCACATCAACATTACCCTGATGCCAAAAGGCGCAAAAGTAAAAGAAGACTTAGATGGATCAAACTGACACTGACTAAGGAACATCCAAACAACCGAACACGAAAAACAACTGGAAAAAGAAAAATTATTCCAGTACACGGGTCCTACCGGGCGAGGCAATATTCCAACCTTATGCTGTCTCAGCACAAATTCTTGCACCCGCTCCTGGCAATTCCTAATAAGTGTACTTGTCAATGAGCAATGGTTTAAATATCAAGAAGAAAACAAAAATAACAGAACTTGCATACCTAAGCCCCTCAATGGGCTCCCATGTGTCCTCATTTGAGCCATACCCTGCCCAACGTACCTAAATAAGCAAGGTAGTGATTAACAAATTATTCATCACATCAGTACCTCCCCCCCAAAAAAAAAATAAAATAAAAATAAAAATGCTTAATGTTGAAACCCCTCCTAAATGTAGATCACCTGTCATAAAGCCACTTGCAGCACAACAACAAGCTACATTTAGCACATTGCATTAAAAAGAACATGAAGATACTGTGCCAGTTAATATTGATAAAAGAAAATACCCATCTAGGCACAAGACATCAAACATTGAATCAAGTTGAAATTATGCATGCTTGGACTAATTGTAGAAACATTAAGGATTGGTTAATTTCCGAAACAGCCTCTCTGCTTTTCAAACGAAATACTATAGATCTGAGCCTTGCTAACCTGCTTTAGAGGGATCCTTGCTGAACTTCTTGTTGTTGTTGTTTCATTTAGGATGGGTTGAAAAACTATGGCTCATGCAGTCTAATGAAAAAAAGTAACCTGAATTTGTAAGAGGATATGAGCTAGAAGATAGAATTAGATCAAGACAGCTCATGTTATATCAGTCAGTAGGTCTATACTAGCAATGGCTCAGCTTGCACAAGATCTTGCAAGATTTCAACTTTAAGCACAATGATGTCCAAGTAGACACAATCCAAGAATAATGCTAGAGGTGGAACCTTCATTACTCACCAACAATGGGGAGGTAATGGGAAAGGGAAGGCAAAAATATTGCATGCATCTATGCCAACAGATGATTCAAAAAAATTTAATGTTCCAAGGAACCTTCCCTCTTAATAGCATAAACATACTTTGACCTTAAGTTTAATTCCTTTGAAGCGGTTTATTATTAGTGTAGACTATGCACTAAGCCAACATTAATCTTACCTGAAAATGAAGTCCATGCTTCCCAGTGTCGTTGGGATCACCATAGCAGATATCAACTAGCTTGGAAACCTCATAGTCGACAGATGAATTCTTCCTTTTATTCCTTGAATTCAAAGAATTCACATTTTTTGGAGAGTGTGATTGTGAGCATGATCGCCTTTGAATCCTAGGAGATGATTTAGCCCCACCTGCACCAGCATTGGCCTTCACATAGCGATTACAAAGTTTATCCCATTCTCTCAACAAGTTTAGAAAGTCCTCTGCAGGTTCATTCCTTATCTGTAAAGTAGAACCCAGAATGCCCCCAACAACCAATTAGGGAATAATCTCACATATTTAGGAGGTGTTACATATCTTAGAAATATAGATATGGTCATAATCGATAAAGGACAGGGCTTACTAACTTGTGCTTCTGGATGGTTTAATCTCAAGCTCTCACAAGCAGATTCATTGATGTCAAGGGCCCATCTCTATATGAAGTCAAAAGAAATTTACTGATAAATATCATAATAAAATTCCAACAGTTTGAATATGATGTTATTCATTGTTACATCATTAACAATTCAAAACAACAAGAGCACTAGAATCAAATCAGGATTTACCGTGACTAGATTCACACCAGCAAGTTTAGCCCCAAGGGATAATCCTGTTGACATGCCCCCACAACCTGAGTACAGGTCTAGCAAAGCCATGCCAGATTTGTGTGTCTTGTGGCTAGAAAAGTCCAGAATATTAGGCTTAAGCTCACTTGCTTTATTCTTCATGCTACCAGCTGATGATAAGCCAACTGTATCTGCAGTCAACCAATCAACAAATGTAGAAACAATATTCTGAAATTCTAAAGGCAAATCAGCCACAACATTGAGGCCTTTTACGTGAAGCGCACCAAAGATAAGAGTTATAATAAAGCCTAAGAACTGATCAATCATGGTTGGAAAAATATTCATCCGCATTGACAAAGTTGGTCATATAAATCCTGGATAAATAGGCAATAATAATATGGTATGGTACAATAGTCGCATCAACTAAAATTCATGTCAATACAATAGCCACGATCTTCAAATATGTTCCAAATTATATTCACTACCGCATGTCAACAGTGAAACTATATCTTCCCGGAGAAGGGCCATGCCCAAGGGACTACAGACACTAAATCAAGAGCATCACCTTACCATCAATAACTGTTGAAAATGTGGTATAGTCTACAAAGTATTTCATATCGTAATAGAAGTCAAAGCCGGAAAGAGATTTGGGTTTTAAGCCTACCTGCCAAAAGTAAAAACAAATATAAACTTTAGAAGGTTGCGAACAATGAGCAAGTATCGGAAAATCCAAAACACAAACTAAGCACATAGAAGTATTCATTTGAAACAACTGATATAAAACAACTAAAACAAGTGAGTGCAAAATTTGAAATGGGAAAAAAACTACTATCATGTCTTATGGTCAATTTTAGTGTTAGTTAGGGAATATAATCCCGTCCCCCTTCCAGTGAAAATGATTAATGCTGTTGTCTGCATACCAATATCGTGCCACTCATGCACAAAGGAGATAATTGGACACAAAGATCAGCAAGCCCGGCACCAAGTTGCCCATGATCCCCTGCCCCCAATTAAACAAAAATTGTGTTAAATTGACACCAGAAGGATCTCACTCATGTATAGAAGGGCTAATTACAAATTATCATTCCATCAAGCTCATATGCATGATAAATTAAAATATCTACAAAATCCAACAAAGTGAAATTTCTTTCACACTCGAGGATAACTATACAAAGTTCTCAATGAGTGGAGCTTGAATTCTTGAAAGGACATTGTTTTGCCTCAAAAATCCATTAATTCCTTTTCTCGAAAGTAGTCCATTAATTCCTTTCACAATAGCCGGAATGTCTGTGAATCATTAATCCCATTTTTGAGCAATATTTATGTTGCTGTACAGGTCAAAAGACTCAAAGGAATCGAGAATAGAACATACGCTAGCTGGAAGCTGGATGATCTTGACTTTGGAAACAATGCAATCTAATGGGTTATCATTCATAATATCAGAAATGAACAACCGCTTTTCATCATGGGATTTTGCCTCATCTTCTATAACCTGAACAAAAAGAAGGGGGCAGTTGCATTAGTACTCATATTTTGGATTCTCGTGGCATAAAGGAACAGAAAGGTGATTTTCGGGTCCATTTTCTGGTGAACCTTTTACAATAATTTATTTAAATCAACCAAAGAAAACAATTTTCCTTCATCCAATATCATTTGGGAATCAAAACTGCCCAGAAGGTGAAACCCTTTCTATGGATGGCTACTTTAAGCAAACAACTTCTGATAATCAGCACCCCTTTTTATTTTCCGATAGCAATTTAAGATCTTTATCTTCCATTTTACAAAACCAAAGGGAGAAACGGAGAAGGAAAAGCAATATATCTAAACAAATCAAATTTGAAAATTATCAATTCTTACTGTATCTTCAGCTCTATAAAACCATTGAACTCGAAAATAATCTTCATCATCCACGGTTTTAAAGAACTCTACAATCCGACCAACAAAGTTCTTCTTACCTTTTTCACCCTACAGCACATACAAACCACATAGGCATGTTAGTATGTGAGGCAGTGATACATACAGGAAAAAGAAAGTTCAAATCGAACTGAATAACATCGGAAAACATCAGAGAGAGAAGTTTGCATCATGCTGAAATTGATCCTACCAGCTAATAGAATGGCGCATCTATTGACGTTAGGCTCCTATATTACTATTCGAAACCTGTGAAGACTATACCCAGAGTATACATCTATGGACATTTGTATACATAATGCCATCATCCCCCTGCCACATCCCCCCCAAAAAAAACCCCCTCTCGTCCACACAAATACAAAAAATAAAATAAAGAGAGGGGAGGGGGCTTATGAACATAAAAGTGGAGGTACAGTGATGTCTGTACCACATCTTGACATCAACATATGATTATATCGAATATAATTATAGCGAAGGAATTAAAGTAACCTGTACATATGCGCAATCTCCAAGATCAAACACAGACTTGAAAATTTGAGCTTGAGAATAATGACATTTTACATCCAAAATCAACGTATCTTGATCGTCGTTACTGCGGACAGAAGCAAAAGTATAATCGCTCAACTACAGCCACGTTAAACAGAAAATAACAAACCTAAGCAGAAAGGGAATTATCATAAGATGAAAGGTGAACAAGATAGACCAGCAAGTACATTGATGATTGCTCACTTACGGTAAATTTGAGCTTCCGCGGTCGTTTTTTGGCGCTGAGAGAAAACCAAGGTATCATAAATACATAAATAGCGGATGACATTGATCCCATAAACAAGAAATTCAATTGTACTTGTACGATGCAAGAAACAAGAAATGAGATGAGACATGCAACCAAATTTTCTAAAAAAAAAATCCAAGAAAGAAACATCAGCTGAAGCTGAAGAATTTATAATTTTCCAGCCCGCTAACTCTGAAATGCAGGAAATGCATGGCATTGAAGAAGAATGTAGCAATGTGCCCATCAAAACAAATCCCCTTTTTTTTGAGGGGTATTTAGAGAATGTACCTTGCTATAATACCTATATGGCCAGCGGCGGCGAGCTTCATCGTCGGGGATGGGGTCACCGATCAAGAAAGAAACAGAGCGAGGCGCTCCCCCTCGCTTTTTCTCTTTCTTCTGATTGGTCTGTTTAGCACACGAATAGCCAAAAGCAGTCAATTTAGCATCACATTGCTGGGATTGGGAATGGGAAGACAACCTCGGCGATCTCCTCGTCGCCAGATCCGAACCCGAGAGAGGTGTCCCCTTTTCTCCGTCAGCCATTGCCAGTCCACTCACTTACTCACTGCTCTAGCTCAGAGAGAGAGAGAGAGAGAGAGAGAGACTCCAGAAAAAGGATAGAAAGAGAGGAAAAATTAAGAGAAGACAGGAATAAGGGCCATTTTCCAACCCAGTGACATATAAGTGACATGACATACATCAAAGAGTGTTATTTGAAATTATAAAATAATGTTTTTTCATAGTAATATACTAATAGTTGTTCCATTTTTCAAAATAGGATGTACAAGCTTAAATTTTATTAAAACATTAAAGATTATAATTTTTCTTTATTTATATTAATTTGGATATGTGTTATATATTTAAATTATTATTATTATATTAAGTATTTCTTTTTAAGTATGCTATTTATACAAAAAAAAAAGGAAAACAAAGATTTAATTTAACCAGTAATTTTATTTTTTTAAACCTATAAACCTATATTTTATTATAGTCGAATTATTATTGACTCGTACAAAAAGTAAAGCTCTTACAAACTTTTATCCTCAATTCTTTGACTTTTATATCTTTTGTCTTAAATTGGTGTTCAAAACGTATGCAAGTCATTTATTATCCATATACATACACTATAATGAGTTATATACTTGTATGTTTTGAGAGCACGATGCATATATAAATTAGACTCTTAAAGCCAAAAACAGGGTGGGATCATAACATTTGAAAACTTGAACCAATTTTTGCTACTAAACAATCGTATGTCAAGGTAGATACCGGATAGAAGAGGTGTATTGATCGATGAGGCCTATAATATTCAACATGTTAAAATACTGCACATGTGTTAACAACATTACACACACAAATACAGTTAAATCTTACTTTACTACTATGTAAATGTAAAAACCAAAAGGAAAAAGAAATATACGCCTACAAATATGAAAGCTTTCACATTAAACTTTACATTTCTCATGTCATCTGAAGATGCTGCTACACTTGGTGGAACACCCAGTATCAGTATAACCCCTCCTACCCAACAACAGTAGCTGTTTTTCTCTTCTATCCAGCTATAACTATCAAACCATCCATCTCGATCTGGAGCAATCACACCATTCCTGTCCTGTATGCTCAACTCTACCTCAATCCCTCATAAGCTCCATCCCATTATTCTCATACTCCCTTTTCCCGCTCCCAATTATGTATCATGGGTGTGGTAACTGGAAGCTGTCACAGCAACAGATAAAACAAGAGCAAGATATCGACGACTAAATGGTATCGAGTTATTGCCCCCACACTACAATGTACAGAGTACCTAAGCAGGATTTCTGTCCTTCTGCTGCTGCTCAGATGAACTCCGGTGCTTACCAAGTCCAGAAGGTGGCCTACCAACAGCTTCAAGTAATCTGCTGAAGACAAGTTTAACAGGAATACATGCCACCGCCGGAGGTCCAGAGTCCACAGGTTTAATCACCCCATCCATGTAATAGCTAGTATCATAATCTCTTCTCCTGTTACCAGACTTCTGATCAAAGCCAATTGAAGAGAGAGGTTTCGTCTTCTGGTTTGATGATTGGTTCACTTTCCTTGGAGGCTTCTTCAGCCCTTGAACATGGGAATTAGTTTTTCATTGACCCAACCTTGCGAAAAGAATTTGAAGCAAGTGATTTCTTGGATCGTACTTTCCCAGATTGATGGAAATAACGATTATCAGCATCCTCATCGTAACCATCCAGTTGGGTCGATAGATGAGGACGTGGCACTCGAAAATTGGCTGTCCTCCTGGCGGTTCTCCATACTGGCGGAACCCTGTTTCTCTCAGCACCATATGTCGCATCACCATCACATGCATCACTTGTTGAGACAAGCATATCAGTCGACCCATCTTCGAGGGCTTCTATTTGGATAGGGTGACCTATGATTGCCTTCCCATTTAACCTGCTCATTAGAGAAACCCAAGGTACATGCTCACCTTGACGGTTTGCTTGGACCTTAAGGTCTACATCTATCAACATATCATGCCCATTTCGCCCAATAAACATTGGATTAAAGCAACCACCTCTCTCCTCAAAGTATCCTCTAAAAGGCCTTCCCCAAGTCAACTCTTCCCAATCAATCATATTTTGGCCAACAAAGTTAGGCCTTTTGGCTGCAACTTGTGATGGAAAATATCCCCTCTTACTGATACCCTGGGTGTGGGGGTCAAAATCATCATCAATAAAATCAACATCATTGTTGTAATCAGTATCATGATAGTAACTCAGAGTATTACTCGTCCTCTGGCTCAGTGATCTACCCCTTCCTTCAAGATACATTCTGTGAGCAAACCTGTCAATAGGTCTCCTGCCAAAATTGCGGACATTTCTTTTCCCTTTCAACTGCCATTTTGAGACCCCTATGCTAGAAGCATTTGGATCATGGATATAAAACTGAGACCTTCCATCAAGAGACAGTGCATCAGATTCATCACTGCTGGTGCTTTCATGTCCTCCCCCTTCCCTTCGCAATTTATCTAGCGTTCTTGATTGAGCTCTTAAGCCTGTTTCAGCATCTGAAAGTACATCAAAGAGATAGGCCAGTTAAGGAAACAATTTCCAAGAAGCGAATCCCCCAATAGTATATTGGAGCCAAATACCAATGCACAGCTGTCATCACTAATGAAATCACATCTGAAGGAGATCATGTGCCTGATAGTACCCCACAACTTGTTTAAAGAACAATCACAAACAAATTTGGAAATTGTTTACAAGCAATTTCTACTTACCAACAAAAACCGCCAGGAAGGACTATCCTGATCAATGTAACCAATAAAGAGTTCTGACCACATATTTGTTAAAACACGAAGTTATCGGAATATTTGTTACAACAAAGTTAACTAGGAGTATGATGATCAATGGAACCAATAAATTTTCAAATAAAAATAAAAAGCATAGCTATAGAACTAGGAGTCTAACGTTTGTGCAAGATATCTGTTACAACAATGAAGTTAAAAGGAACCGCTATTAAGGGGAAGTGAGAAAAGCAACTTCCTAAAAACCTGTGGAAGAATGAACTAGCCTCTTCAATTGCTAAAAAATGAAGGGATAACTAAAGGGATTTAATGTCAACTATAAGATGTTTCAGGATCCTAAATGAGAAGACCACGTTGCAACGACAAGTCAGTGGAAAGGGTACAAGTAAAACTCTTAATCTCACCCTGTTTCAAGATTTCTTTAATTTTTTTTTTTTCAAGAAAACCATATCTTCTAAGTTGTTCAGCACACAAGCGCTATACTTTTTTTTTTTTAAGGGTAGGCGGGCTCACCCATTGGGCCCCCTATCTCAGGGAAAGCCCAACGGGCTTAACAGGGCCGGGAGGGGGATGCCAAGAATAACTATACCCACAGCACACAAATCCTCAAACTTGAGAAATTTGTGCCAACCTAGGATTGAACCTGGGTGGAGAGCCTCAGAATAGGGTGAGTGGCCATCAAGCCACTCACCTCTCGGCAATTATTAAAGATGTATATCCTAATTAAAGATGTTTTCAGTGACCTGCAGCTGTAAAGTTTGAACATTTGCCGTATCCTCTTATACATGAAACTGATGAAAAGTAGGTTCTACCCAGTAAAATCAAGCATCAATTGCTGTAACATAAGCCAAAAAGTTTCAGAATATTTAAAGCGGAAGCCATTGAAATGGCTAAAATCTAGAACAGGGCAACAGGCAACCTAACTGACGACCACTACATTTGACCTGTTTCTAGTACATACCTGAAAGCATAATCCCTGCATCCGAATTAGGTTCCAGAGAATGTGTCTCCGATGAATCAGATTCAGTTTCTTCTGATGATCCAGAAGTACTCTCTTCAGCAGAATTGTCATGCTGAGGATGAATATTTCCAACATCAAGCTGGGAAACTCGCATATCCATTTGTACATGAGGGATATGACTGGTATCAAATATCTCAGCAGACTCAACTGGAAAATACATTGAACGGCAGACACCATCTCCAGTTTTCTTTCCATACAAAGAAACATGATCACCGTCTGGCTGCAAAGAACAGCCAGGTGACTCTGCATGATACCTATCACGTCGCTTAGGAAGAGACTCCTCAACAAACCCCTCAAGCGATCTCTTCCCCTTTCGACTTCCATTTCTAGAATCAGAATCGCCAGAATTATCAAAGCAAGGGTCATTGGGAGCATCACCACAGGCATGAGTATCGACTGGCATTCTATTTGAATCATCAGACACAGCAGAAGTATAGATTCTATTTACAGGCACTGTCCTGAGTCCAAAATCCTGCAACCCCCTTATACGATAGCCAGATTTGAGGTTCTGCTCTTCTGAAGTTGGATGAATTCCATCTTTGGCTTTATGTGCATGTAGAGTGTTCCTCTCCATCATACCAGATATATCAGGTTTCTTGTCAAGTTGATATAATTCATGGTCTGCAAGCTTTCCATTGCCATTTTCTAAGGCTCTGGATGATGTTGCCAAGTCTTTTCTCGCAGAATCTGTTGAATTTTCTTTCACAGAACTAATAATACTTATCTTGCCATACTTCTTCTCAAGAAATTGCTTTTCAAGTTCAAGAGCATGAAGAATCGCATCTTCTCGTCGTGCATATTTCTCTCGCTTTTTTGCCGGAAGGCCCAGGGAGGCTTCAGCCCTCTCAATGCAATCATCAAACTCACCACATCGAAATGCCTTCACACGCTTGGATTTCTCAAGATTGTACCAGTCCCTGAGAATATATCCAAAGTCTCAATTCAGAAACCAATACAAGGAAATTTGCCACTCTACAATTCTTCTCCAATAAAGAGATGTGCCCTCTCACTGAAGATCATACAACAACGCTTTATGAATAAAGTGCAGTCACATTGATTCAAACTCACAGGTTCGTACTTGGATTCTTCATAACTCATAACATACATGTACATTGAGTTCAACAATAAATACCGATAAAAACTAAACAAATATGACTAAGGCCACCAATGTCTGCATCCAATCATTCACCCTCCCAGTACTAAGAAAATTAAAATCCAATATATGACCAAATGGCAAACAAAAATGCAGGGACAGTTGGGCATGGAAACAGAGCAATAAGCATTTCAAAGGTCTGTATTTGATAAAATATTCCTCTCAATCTGCCTCAATACCTCCTTGTATGCTTGGATATCAAAAATCACTCTGAATAACCCCCAAAACATAAGTGGCAGCTGAAAAGACAACTAAGAAAAGGAGGGAGAAAAAAACCCACAACCTAAAGTAGAAATGGGTTCGTCAAAATAGAGTTAACTCTTTAGTTCTTACTCATTTGTCCAACAACCTACCCCACTCCCCAATTCTTCATTTAGATTTAAGGAAAAAAGGGTTGCATCACACAATTTTAAGAAGCTCGTGAAAATTTTGTGGGAAGATGACTACTAGCATAGATCATGGAGTCTGGCATACATGAGAAGCCTAAACCAGACATTAATCCTTGACTTTCAGAATGTACCTATTCAACTTCATGCCAGTGCTTTTCAACTTTCCCTACCAGGGTTCAAATCCTGGGAGAGCCATGTTTCCCTCGTTTGGGAAAATGTGGAGGATAAAAGAAAGTTCCCTTGTGTGCTTGCAAGGGATTGGTACCTTGCAGGCCTGGCCTCCATTGGCCCACAATTGATCCTTGTGCTCCCCCAACTCCCCTTAAAAAAAAAAGGGATACATCTCTATACATTTAAGCTCTGATAGCTTGAAACTAGAGAATACAATCATCAAGGTTTAGCTATTCAATCTTCAATACCTCAGCCATCTTCTGCTGGAAACTACAAACAAGGAACTAATATCCTAACCCAGTTACCAGTCTAACTACCAAACTGAATCCTTCACTTGTTGCTTTACACAAACAAGTATTAGTCCAACATCCTGACGGTGAATTTACACTGGATAAAGTATTCAGGCATTGAAAAAACTCCCGTCATCCAGTCTGACGAGTACCATCAGCTAGCCCCTTTAAGCTATTTTTTTCAATCAACAAAAAGCCTCGATCCATCGTTCAACAGAATCCTGCATTACCTCTCCACCCAAACCATCACCCAACCTCACGACAGAGTATTAGCCAAATGTTTGCTTTAGAGGCCAATTAGTTGTTCACTTGTTCTATATTTCCACGATAACAAGACAGTTATCTTATGTTGTGCGAGTCAAAATGCATAAAATCTATGTTGCATCTTGTAGGCAATAAAGGATACTAAACTAACCAAAAGGAACAAGAGGAAACCCTTGAATGAGTAGCAATATCCAAAGAAACCACAGCATTGACTGATAGTGATAAACATCAGAAATGGTAAAGAAAAGCAGAATAATAAGGGAAGTATAACATACACGCTAGCATCTTCTCTCCCAAGAAGCTTTACAGGGGTTCCAGATCGAGGAGACATGAGATGAGAAGCCGATAGCTCGTGCGGACCCAATATCTTCCCGGGCCACCACGACCCATTTCGTCGACGGACCCAAACGATGGAACCCGCCCCGCTATCCGCCAGCCCTGCCCCACCACTCTCTGAGCTCCCCATTTCTCTCTCTTTCTCTCTCGTTTCTCGTCCCTCTCTCCCCCTCCAACCACCCTTCTCCTGAAATCCCAGGGAGAAAACCCAAATAAATATATATAAAATAAAATAAAACTGGTCCACTGAACTATACAGTAGCTGCCTTGGATTGTGCTGTCCCTGAAACCGTCTCTATACAAATTTTGGGGAAAAAACAATAACAAATAAGAAGATGGCAGGGTAGCTACTTGATCAACTGCCGATCAACCGCCGGCAAAGAATAGGGAGAAGCGGAAATCGTTGGGGAGAATCCGAGGAGCTCCATTGACGAAGGCGGAGGATCCGATTAGGAAGAGGAAAGTTAGGGTTTCCATTCAAATACAGGGAAATTTCATCTCTGTGAATCTATTTTTTCTTTCACTAATTGGGCTTCTAGGGTTTCTCCATTGGCTTGGATTTGAATCGAGTTGTGTGATCGGAAGGATAACACGGCGCTGCTGCGCTTGTGTGAGCTCGCTATCTCTCTTTCTCTCTCCTCTCTGAAACAAATTAAGCTTCGGTGATGAACAAAGCGGAAGGGGAGGAAGAAAGTCCTTGTCAGTCTTTTCTGGGTCGAACCAGGTCCTGACTCGGACGATTCAACACGTGCTCTCTTCTCTTCTCCCCCTTTTTTTTTTCCCCTTCCCTTCTGTGGTTCTTTTCGGGTTGGGATCTCCAACGCTGGGTGATCAGCTAATTACTGGGAAAAGCCCAACGATTATGCCGAGAGAAAGAGGTCCACCAACTCTGTCCGATTAATGTATAATCTGGCATGGTCACTATTGACCAAATATCTGCAAAACCTTAGCAACCTGTGGGGAAAATTACTGTTTTTTTTTGTACGTACTAAGTAAATTTATTTATACATAGTTCATGTATAATGATATAATTATTTTCATAAGTTGATATTTATATATGAGTAATCTATAGACACTTTATATATTAAATGTAACTATTGAGCTTATGACTTAATAATTAAAAAATCTCATTTTGATCATTTGATATAAACATTAATATCATGAACAATAATAATTTTTCACATCAATTTTGCTTCAATCCAAAACATCCACTAGTTCTTGAAAATATTTTAGCCCTAATAAGTTTAAATTTGACTCGACTATGGCCGTCTTTTTTATGGATTGGTAGGAAATAGAGCTAGTTTTTTTTTTCTTTATAAAAGATTCCCCAACTATATCGGAATACCAAATACCTCGAACTTACTAAAAATACATATTTTTAAATGTGTGAAAAAACAGTAACCATCATTACGTGTTCTCATTTATATATTGGACAATTTCAATAAATTCGTAACTTCAAAACTCTCCTTGACCAAAAGAAACAATTTCTCCAAAAATATAGGTCTTCATACTATATAGTGATATTTATACATTGTGTGTTATCCTTGAACATGATTTAATATTGTATGGTTTGATTGAGTGTTACCCCTTACTCTCAAAAAAGTTACATAATCCTAAGTTTACTAATTCCTTTTTTTAAAGTTTTAAACACGTCTAATTTTCAAAAAAACTATCAAATCAACCTTAATTAATTGTGGTATTTAGTAATAGTATATGCATAGCCTTCTTAGTAACTAATGCAATATCCTCACATTCCTTATGTCAATGGACAACAAGTTCATTGGATTTGGTTTTAAACATGGAATGTTGCAGCTCTAGGGAAGTTAGTTTTGGCTATTGCTTTCAAGGCAGACACTCTATTAGTGAAATGGATAAATGAAGTTGATCTAAAGGGTATTGATTTATGGGAATATATTGCACCAATCAGACAAAGCATGTACTGAATCAAGCTGAATGAGATATTCAAGGATGGGTATCAAATAGACAAGTGGTTGCACATAAACGATGACAAATACTTTGTTACGAGAATCTTAACCATTTGTAGAGTTTTGAAAAATGGTGCAGAGTGTCTAAGCACATATTTATTACGTGTCCTATAATGCATAATGAGCTTCGGACCGATGCAATTAGGAATACCGAGCATTAATTAAAGGTATATCTTATATTCACATGCACATGATGATCTTGCTCATTTATTTATTAAATGGTCTTTCATTTAAGAGTTGATAAAGGACATATACAATTGATATAAACTGGTTGAACTTCAGTAGTGTTAGAAAATTCAACTTACAAAATAGAAAGGACTAGTTTTCGGAAAAAGATGTGGTGATATTATTATTATTATTATTATTATTATTATTATTATAACAATTACTATTATTATCGAAAAATATAATTTCTTCTTTTTAAAATGTTGATGTATTAAGGTAATAAAAAAACTCATGTATTAAAAGATTAAATTTTTTTTATTTTTTAATAATTTAATAATACACATGATATTCTGCTATCATAATATCATCCACTATCAAATTAAATTCGTTGATATGATATTAAAAAGGGTAACATTGAAAGTCCACTTCACTAATAATAATTTGCTTTGTTTGGACTATTATCTTTAAATCCCACCAAAATTTAAATGATTAAATTTTAAAAATTCGTAAAAAAAAAAAAAAAAAATAGGAGGACCTCGTGAAAATATATAATATAACAAATATATCATTATCATCTGATTTGGTGGGATTTCAGATTTGGGAGAGCGAAACCGGCAGAGGGCGAGAGGAGCTGTAATACCACGTGGTTGTTGGCGAGAGAATTTGTTGTTGATCTTGCTCACTTTGTGGCATTTCGTCGAACACCTCAGGCACACTGCACACCCAGAAAAATACGGAGAGAGAGAAAGATGGAGGAGGAAAAAGGAGTGGCGAAGCATGTACTACTAGCCAAGTTCAAAGATGATGTCCCCCTGGGAAGATTGAGGAGCTTATCAAGGGCTATGCCGACCTTGTCAATCACATCGAACCCATGAAGGCTTTCCAATGGTAAGTCTCACCACCCCCTCCCCTTTCTTCTTGTATTGCTACCAATACCTCGCTCAGCCAAGGCATAATTAGGTTTCCATTCTTATTGGTTGGTTATTTGTTGTTTTGACTATGTCAAATACAGTCAATCGAGAAGCTGTTAGATCGGTCCATTTTTCCTCATCCCTCCCTCCTATAATTGATGCATTACTCCCATTTGATGTTTGCCCATCTCTGGTTTCTGAATTCTGATTGCTTATGGTCATTTATTACACTATCCACGGATAAAGTAATGCTAGACGTTTGAGGAGATAAATATGCCCTGATGAAAGAGCAGCTATGCTACTCCTTCGTTGCTAATTAGGGGCAGACTTTTATGTCTTCACCAATGTGGACGTCTGTAGGCAGTAGGATTTACCAAAACAATAAAGTCTGTACATTTCATTGCTGGAGAATTTAAGTTTACCTTGTTATTTCATATGGTTGGGTAGTTTGGTTGATTATCTAGTCATTTTGGATTCATCCAGTGATCTTTAGAATGGACTTATCAGTTAAGTGAAAATTTATGTATCCTTTTCTCTGTCCCTAGAGCTGGACAACAGGCTTGGCCGGGTCAAGGTTGGCCCATTACTATAAAGGGTGGGGGTGGGTCGGCAATAAAATTAAATGGGTGGGGCTTGGTCATGGGCTAGCCAATCCGGACCTGCTCATGACCCGTCCAAAAAAAAGTCTACACACATTAGCCTTGAAACTAAAGATACAAACTGCTTTGTATTTTCTTTTCTTAAATCCAAATGACCACACAGAGCCTAATTTTTTGTTTGGAACACAAACGATAAGATGCAAACATAAGCTATAATGTAGTTCATATACAATCCCTGCTTCCAGCAATCTTCACCAGAGCGAATTCGAAACTAGTTGAAGTTTGAAGCTGAACTCATTAATATACATGGAGATGATCCAAGACCGAATTTAGATGCTCATGCAACTTTACATTTTTAGTCAAATGTTGCTGGCAAATCCTAACAGCAGAAATATATCATGAAGCATCGGGAAAAGAACAAGATTCAAAAGGGGTCACCGGTAACCACTTTGTAATATCAATACAATTCCTAAAACAAGTTCACAACAGCATCACAGAACAACACTTCTTTATGTTGAACTCCAACATTGGAGTCCAAATTGTCCTCCGGAAACTTCTGCTCCTGTAACATACTGAATGCACTTGAATGTCTTGTGGAAAAAAGGAAGCATGGCAAAGAGAGTTTAAAGGCAGAGAAACGAAGGATTGAACTTTGGAGCATTTCCTTTACTGATGAGTCTGGACTTGGATATTGAATAGGTTTCCTAGTTATAAGATGATTGCTGACAATAGAACAGACGAGTTGAAAGCTGCACATACATAATTGAACGAAGACTCTTACTTTCTCTATCATTCTCATACCATCCATGAGATTTTAGAGCATTACATTTAGGTGTTTAGTGTCCTATCAACTGTCATATATGGTTTAGCCTAGGACAACAATCTGTTCTTGTGGGGCAGATAGAAAAGCAAGAATAAAGTACAAAACTACAGGAGTTCTAATCTATAACCTTCAGAAAAGTGACATAAATTTCCAGGGGAGCAAAAACAGCATACCATCTCTAGGTAAATAGCATACATGTAGAATCTAAGCAAAAGCTACAGAAAGCGGAACGATGTTTTCTCAGTATAAAGCAAACAGTAGGTTATATGTCACCTTCAGCAAAATAATCTAGCCACAGATCTACCAACAATATTTCAGCAAAATATGGAATATTTTGTATCCTGACAAACTTCTTCAAGAAATACTATATATGGACCAACATGACTATTTGCAAGGTTTACTTTCAATATTCTTGAGAACCAGGGGTTTGTCAAACGAAATTTTATTCTGGTCATCAAGATGGAAGTTGACAGCACTAGCAGGGGAAAATTGGGGATTATTGGCCTTGCCCTATCTTCATTGATCCCAATTCACTAACCTTGGTTGTCTATCCTACAAATCTCTGACTTGGGTCACCCCATTCCGCAGTAGAATTTCAAAAGCAACCAAGTGAAACTAAGTCAATCGACTTCTCAAAACATTGATACAAAGGATGAATAAAAACAACAACAAAAAGCCCACCAAGTGTCTGTTTCAAATCTTACAAAGTCAAAACTAATGAAATCTTTTTCACAAAAGAGAACCTGAGAACTCATAAACAGGGTAGAAAAGGAAAGCCTAAATGAAAAATATGTCAAATAAACTTCAATATCATAAAGTTCTACAATTCAAGATCACTTCTTGAAGAATAACAGGAAAAAAGCACAGAAATTTCTAATTTTAAAGTGTACAAAACTTCTACAATGAGGCATATGCTATTCCCACTATTGAAAGCTCTTCCAGAAGAGCCTAACCATTGTCCATTCACATGAACCTCTATACGACAATAATAATAACACCTCACCAATAATTATACTATTACAACAATAGAATAACAATTGAAATTGTAAATTCCTGACAAATATTCCCCCAACAAATTTATGTAATTAAATATACACGAACAACCTAGAAAGCCCATTTAGAGCAGAAGGGCATTCTTTTCTTAACTTCATCACTAGAATGCAGATCTGATCTGATCCATCAAATGCTGACTATGTTATGTAATTAGCCAATACCCAGACAAGAATCAGGCCACAGATCAAATTTTAGGGAAACTTAAAACAAAATCCAAGTGCCCAGAAGAAGATTGCAAAAGCAGGAATCAAACAAAGAGTGAGTTGTCGGAAAACCCTTACCTCACCAATGAGTTGTCGGAGAGTGAGTTGGAAGATCAGGCATGAGATGAGACGAACACTCAGTGAGTGAGCTGCGGGCTCGTGTACCCAGAGGGAGAGGAGAGGAAGAACGAAGAGAGAGAGGGGGTTGGGGAGCAACAATGAAGGAAGCACGAGAGGACAGAGGATGAGGAGAGAGAATGGAGAGGGAGGGAAAGTTTGAGAGGGTGAGAGAGAGAGTAAGTTGCCCGGAGAGAAGAGAGAGAATAGAGAAAGAGGATTAGGGGTGGGCCTATTTCACTGACCCTTAATTAGCATGGCTTTGATCCTGTTTATTGTATAAATGGGCTGACCTACTAATAGCCCGATCCTCTAAAATATTTAGAGGGTCATGACACTATTTTTGCTAACCAATCCAGGTGGCCTAACGCGCCCCTACCCTATGCCCAGCGCTACCTGTCCCTCAATGTTTCTTTGGTGTCTTTGTAGACTTTTAGTTATGAGTTGATGGTTTCTTTCTATGTTACTGAGGTTATTGTTTTTGCTATTGTATCTATGTGCGTTTTCTTTATTACTTGGTGGTGCTTTTTCTTTCCCTCTTTTTTCTTGCCCGGGTTGGGGGGAGGTGTTGCTGGTGTCCTTTTGCACTCAGCATCACCAATGCTTCTCTTCTGACCTAGGGAGGCAAGGAAATGGGATCACAATTCAAACTTAAATCGATTTGCGGATGATCCTATGTAAAAGATTTGGCAGTCACCTTTCCTTCCCCTCCAATTTAACTAGTTGAGGATGTGGATTAATGTTTTGAAGAAGCCTATGCTATCTCCTTATATTTTGTTAATAGTTTGTGTATTTCTCTATAACATGAAATATTGAATTTATGCCCCTACCCTTTTTTAATCTTATTAGTGGGGCTCTTCTAGTTTGTTTGCTGAGTGTAATGCTGGCGTCATTGGGCTTTATGCCTTAATAGTATGTAAAAGATTTGTCAGGAACTACATACATGGTAAATTGAAGCACTGCAAATCGATATAAGTTCCACCCCCTCCCGGACCCTGCCTGTGGTAGATGCACATTAGATGGTGATGTTGTATGCTTCTATTTGTCAGGGACTAGCATCTAAATGATGATGTGAGATAATACCTCAGAACAGTCCTTCCTGTTATTATGACAATATTGATGTGAATTATAAATAATGCAAGCTTCGCAAGATCTTGCAATGTGATAAAAACAAGGCTGAACATATATAGCCTTGAGATCTTTTGGATAACCTCACTCTACTACTTCTCCGTCTTCCCATCTTTTGCTTTCTCTTCTTTTTCCTTTCTTGTAAAGTTTGAATGAAAGAGGGTCTTTTGAGTAATTATTTATGAGCAAAGCACACACGGCTAGAAAATATCAATCTAACCCGAACCCTCTTCTATGCTGTCCTCAAACACGCATGGTTGAAGTCCAACTAGTCAATCCATGTCACATGATAAGAAGGGCAAAAAGAAAATTTAGCTGCAAGAGTGAGAATTTCCTTATTGATCAAGTCCAAGTTGCTTCAGCTATAACTTTTCTTCGTTAGCTGCAATTTAGGTTTCAGCAAGTTGCTTTTCAAGATTACATCCCTGATTCCACTTCCAAGTTAGGCTTATTATGAATTGCTTGAATTTTGTATTACACGGCATTTGAGATAAGCTATTAAGTGTTTGCAATGTTGGTCGTCATCTTGTTTAGTAATTGGCATCTAGTTATATCAAACAATAGATTTTATTTGAATGCTGTGTGCCAACTGTCAATTGCCATTCTGGTCCGGGTATGTTAGACTTCTTCTAAATCCAGGTTTTGTTTGTAATAATTTTGTTATTTGGCACCTGGCAAAATGAAGAGCTTATGTAAAACATAAATTGCATAAGAGTTCAATAAGAGTTTCTTTTTGCCCAAATTATGTTATATCTCTGCATTGTTACTACATTCAGTGATCTAGAATCTACATGAACATCTTCAGTGAAGTATGTTTTTATCCTGTCTCCCCCTCCCAAAAAAAAACAGCTTTCCCTGAGTCAAGTTGTGGGTTCCTGGTTATTCCATTTGATTGGATATAGAAAACTCTAAGATCTTGTAACTAAATAATGCTGCAGGGGCAAGGATGTGAGCATCGAGAACTTGCATCAGGGATTCACTCATATATTTGAATCGACATTTGAGAGCACTGAAGGCATTGCAGAGTATATTTCACACCCGAAACATGTCGATTTTGCAAATCTCTTTCTTGGGCACTTGGACAAAGTCCTCATCATTGACTACAAACCTACTACTGTTTGCCTTTGAATTATGTCGATAATCTGAGCCCCCCCTCCTTCCTAGGGGTTTGGATGTTGGATTTGGTTCATTTTAAAAAGTACATAACACTTATTTGAGCGTGCAAAATAAATTGGTAGCTTGTCGTTCACTCTTGTTTTTTCCGGTGATTGTGTTAGTAAAATGAATCCTCTTTTGTACCATTTAGCCAAAAGTAATGGGCATAATCTTCTCGATTTATTATAAGTACTTATCAATATTTAGCACAATTCAGCACTACTATAAACAATTTGCTACATTTTAGCATAGTTAAACACAACTAAGTACTTATTTAATTTTTGAAGTTCTATTTTCTTAACACATTATTTAGTATAATTAAGCATGATTTAATATAATTTAGCACGGTCTAATATATTTTAGTATATTTCAGCATGATTCAACGTGTTTCAGTAGTAAGTATCAATAAGTATTTCTCATAAATCCAAAAGAATATGGCCAATGGGAGAAAATCATCTTTCCTAGTTCTTTTCCTTCTCACTCACCCCCTCTCTCAGTGTATTCCTCCCCTTTCATTGAAAGTGATGTTTTAGGTTAAAATTAATTACATCTGTCTTGTGCTTCTCTAATCAAAATATCATTATTGTACTATAGTGATACTTTTAGGATTAGGAGTTTACTATGGAGTTAGACCTTTTTGTGTTAGAGACACCACTTCAAGGCGCGCAGTTGGAAATAAAAATACTTAAATTATTGGGTCGTGATGAACTAGTGTTGGTGGTGTTAGAGCATCCACAATGTAAGGACCATTTTTTGGCTATTAAGTGGGTTTCATGTTCCCCATCATCCATAAGCCAATTTTTTCTCTCTCAAAATTTCCTACCATACAACGCGGACTCATCACTTAACTTACGAAATAAAATATTTATTAAAGACCCACATTACAATACACAACTTTTTTCAGCAAAAGAAAAGGAAAATCAAATAAAACCCAAAAAAAGAAAAGAAAAATTTGCATTGTTTTTTGTTAGCCTTGATTGAATTTGGCTCTATTAACATTGGAGATAAAAAAAATTAGAAACAGTTTCATAAATATATATTTTTAATAAATATTGATTGTAAGGACATATGTGCCACAAATTTTCATTGTTTGTTTCAACTTCACTTGTATTTTTTTCTCAGGTTAAATAGTTTTTGGTTTACTAAATGCATTTAGTTGAAAAAAAAAATATTGATAGATAAGTTCATGTACTAGATGTTAAATTCTCAACCTAAAATCTATTTACCTTAATTTTTCTAATTCTTTTAATTTAAGCAAGTTAGAAAAATTATAGACCTAAAATTTATTTTATCTTTTTTTTTTTGGTGCAGAAGAGGGGCTAGGTAAATTTGTTTTATCTTAATTCTATTATCCAGGTGGAGGGAAAAAAATCATAGTCGCAGCCCGCAGGAGTAGCCTAGTGAAAATCGGGTTTTGTTGACAGAAACAATATATTTGATTTTCTTTTTTGTTTTCCCCTATATTATAATCCCAGGAAATTCAAATTCAAAATGAGATTCGTCCGCTCTCTCCAACGGTCAGATTTGCAGCTCCGTCCCCCATTTGCCCTAAATCGAGGAGGGGACGACTATATAACCCCAGAACTAATTCTATAGCCTATTCGCCATTTTGAAAGCATTTGAGAGCAATCAAAGCCCCTCCCTCCCTCCCCTCCTTCCCTTTTCTCTCTCACTCAATCTTCAATTTCACGTTGAAGCCATGGATTTCCACAGCCTGAAGAGACGCGACCTCCAAGCCTTGTGCAAGAGAAACAACATCCCCGCCAACTTGACCAATGCTGCCATGGCCGATTCTCTCAAATCTCTTGAGACTGTAAGTCTTTCGTAGTCCATTCTTCTTCTTTCATTCAATCAACAATTACATTTTCGCTTCAATCATATGATGTTTACGCTTCACTTGAATTTTTATGTCCTGATTATATTCGAAAATCACTTGGTAATATTAAATGTCGTTCTAATCAAAATTCCACTAGCGATTCTTAAGTTTAAGTTGACTATTACCATTACACAATCGCTGTAATGTAGATCAATCAGTAAACACTAGAGAGACATGTACAGGTTCAATTAAATGTGGTAGAAATTTAGCAGGAATTGGTCTGTCTGTTTGCAGAGATAAATCACCCCAAACCCGCCAAGCGGGACCTACAATGGAAGTTGTTGTTGTTGTTGTTGTTTAGCAATAGATTCAGAATTAATCCAATCGATTGGGACCTTCTATATCTTTAGATAGTTACCGGAGAGAGGAAATCCAGGTCACTGATTCTGAAAAGAAAATTAATCTAATGGATACAGGTTCAAGGCATTGATGAATTTTTGGGACAGTTAGAAACTGGAGGCTCAGAATCCCCAGAAAGATGTGTGATTACTTCATCTAATGTTCATCCAACTTCAGTCCGCCAGAAGCCTTCCAAGGAAGGGTTGGAGTGCTCCAAATTGGCCACAAGAACTCGTTGTGGAACAAGAAGAGTAGCTGTCGAGGGGACTGACACCAGAAAGACTCCTGCAACACGAGCAACGCGGAGAAAGGAGACACAAGAAGCCTCCATCCAGCAAAAGACACAGAATGATCTGCAGGCTAAGTTTGAGGAAAGCTTGGAGCATTCCGAAGCTTCAGAGAATAGTGGTTAGTTTCCACTGAATTGACATAGACAAGATAAGTGCTCATCTAACTTTCAGGGAACTTACTCTTTGTTTTATTGTCTGGATCTTTCAGGAGTTGAGTCAATAGAAACTTGGGAAGTGGTTTCTGAAGTAAGTGTTGATCAAGAGGGCCGCATTTCATTTGACAGCCAATTGGAACTCAAGCACGAGGTGGCAGAAGTTAACAATGAGGGGGAGGAAATAGTTTTGGTGGATGTGGACAAAGGGCATCCTGTGAATGAAGCTTCCGAGGAGTCCATTGAGACGTCCAATGGTGGGCAAAAGGTGGACTTCCATAGCCTTGGAAGAAAGGACCTGCAAAATCTCTGTAAGAGGAACAAAATCCCGGCAAACATGACAAATGCTGCAATGGCTGATGCTCTTGGGTCACTTGATACTGTAAGTTGCTTTTGCTTGTTGGTCCTTAATATAGTATCAAGCACACAGCCACCAGTCATTCCCTCCAATAAATAAATTTATACTCGTGTGATCTTTTTGGTTTTTTGAAATCATGATTCCATTTTTCTGCTCTTTCCAAGTTTCAACTACAATTTAAACAAGGAGAATTGTTCTTGTTCAAGATGATGAGGGGCAGTCCAGCTATAACCTGATCGGTGCGATGTTACAGGTTGAAGGACTTGAAGAATTCCTGGAAGGTTATGACCCCCTGGCCATGAAGTCACCTGAGACTTCGCGGATGACTTCAGCTCGGGTCCGTCAACCGCGTACTGATCGGAAAACCACTGTGCGAAAGTCTACTCAAGCTGGTTCTGCACAGTGCAAGAGTTTGGCTAAGAAAAAGGAGGGCCTTACAACCGAAGATGAAGGGCGTCCTGTATCTGTGAACGCTGATGAAGGTGGGCAATCTGTGGACAAAAAACTGCAGAGTTGCCTTGAGGCTTGCCTGGAGATGTCTGAATTTATGGAATATGTTCCTGAGAACTGCAGTACCATCAGTAATTGCTTGCTTAATCCCTCAAACTTCTAGAAAAATTTTACACCAAATTATTTGCTCATGTTTCTTTGTGATGTTATCAATTTTACCTAATTGCCTTCACTCAATTATTTCTTTTTCTTAATTTAGATGGTGAATCAAAATCTGTGTCTGAAGAGGTTTCAACTGAACATGACACTTCAGTAGATGCACGGGTAATTGGAACGGAACTTCAAGATGAGATAGTGGAAAACAAGTCTTCTGGAAGCAACGACCAGGATATTGGGACCGAAAGGAGTGACACCGTTGGGGAATTTCAGTCAAATCTGAACTTCAAGTCAAATACTCATGATCATTCAGCCATTTTTGGTCAAGAATCTAGCAGCGAGATAGAGCTTGATGTTGAACTTCAAGATGATGCTTCTCAAAATGCAGGCGGCAACCAAGAAGTCAAGGTCAATAATACTCAGGAGAATGATAAGAAAAATGTTGATAATGGTGAGTAAGCTCACTGACTTGCAGTAATTCTCAAGGGGTCCATTGTTTTCCACATTGCAAATCTCTTTTCAACAGTAAATAAGCAGTTAATATGCTCACATGCAGGTCTGATGCAAGAAGCACCAGAAGCAGAGATTGATGCACTTGCTGAATGCATTGAGTTTGATAACAAGAGTGGTATCACTGATATACTAGAATCAGATATTAACGCTTATGAAGAAACAGATGCTATCTCTTCTGATGAGCCCGACGTTAAAGGTGAGAAATGCTTACAACCCATCACTAGCTCTAAGCAGATCAATTACCCAATTGACACTCCAAAATGTTGTCTTTCCTCAGAAGTTGATATATGATTATATTACTTCATTTGTAGGCTTAATGCAAGAGGCACCAGCACTAGGGACTGAGGGATTTGGTCAAGTGTGGGACTTCTCGGATGCAGTGGAGGTTGCCAACATAGAAGGTTGGTTTTATCGTATTCTGGTTTATGTCATATATGGTGCACCCTTAGACAACGCCCCCTCCCCCAAGAAAAAAAATTGTCTATGTATTTTTTCCCCATGTTCTTTCCTTAAGTAACAATGCATGCAGGCTCTGAGGGGGTCCTCAATACTGATAACTCGAAGCAATTGGGGGATTCTGTCAACGATGTTGTCATCTCAGAATATCAGTTCGACATTGCAAAAGATATCAGCATTCTGGCTAAGGATGACATGGACCCTGAATCAGAAGAAGATTCAGATGTTGTTGAAGGCAACTGCACTATGCTGAAGGTTAACATAGATCTCAAACCCCTAACCAACTGTGCCATTGAAGATAACTCGAAGAAATTGGGGGATTCTGTCAATGATGTTGTCATCTCAAATGAAGATGAATACCTGAAATCTAGTTCTGCCTCTGATAAAAAATGCTCAAATGAAGAGCAAGAAGTGAGCAGTGCGGAAATATCTATGGATTACGAGCCTGAAAATGGTCAGCGTGAGTTTCAGAAAGTCATGACAAGTATTTCTGATGCCACTGCAAGTTTACCCCCAAGTGAGAAGCTTGAGGGTGACGAGACAGAGGATCAGCTGAGCAAGAAGTTTGTTTCTGAGCCAGCTGCTCAAGCTTCTAAGTCTGCACCTAAAGTTAAGGGGACACCACTGTGCCACAAAAGCATGCGCAAGCTAAAGAGGATGCTCAAGGAAAAACTCCAGGTAAGTGTACGGTCTTCATCCTCCTGTACTGTTCATCAGGACAGCTGGAAACTTCGAAACGTAGGTTTGAGGCTGCGTTCCAGGTTTTTAAGTTTTCATAGAACATCATACAAGTTCATGACATTATGCCAAATTCTGCATCACTTTTACAGGAAGCAAATCTATTAGCAAAGAAAATGGAAAAACTAAGTTTGGAGGACGATGAAACCCTGGTTGGCAGCAACAATTCTGATGTTGATCTACCCAAACAAATGAAAGAACATTTGACAGAAGCAACCGAAGAGATATCTGATGGATTTAATTCCACAACCGTGCCTGGTATGCCGGCTCGTAAAATTTGTTGTCAAGACATCATGGATTGAATACATATTATATTTTTTTCCTTTTTCTTTAGATGCTATCATGGAGCCTTCTCTGCTCTCAATCTGATTGTGTCTCTCCTTTTTAAGCCAGACAAACTAAACATTTGACATTGGTTTGCAGTTTCTGGGACTGAGAATGACTGTGATGAAGAGTCAAATGATGGTCCCGAGATGAAGGCGAAAAATGTCATCAAGGGTGGTGATGTACTTTCTGCTGCAGATGAGATGGATGGCTCTGGTGTAAGCATATTGACTTGTAATGAGATTTCTGGAGATTCTGTGACTGGCCACATTAATGTTGAATTTGTGGATTGTGATAACTCACACCTGAAGCTTGATGGAGGTGCAACTCAAGTTGATCAGCAAGTGAGAACTGAAAGGTTTTCTATTGAACCAACAACTCTCAAGCGAGCTGGGGGACAGAGCCAGACACTATCACTCTTCCATTGCAATTTACCCCAACTAAATCATCAAGAAAGACACCGTTGTTTACACCAATAAAATCTTCAAGCAAGACACCTATCTCAGCTGCAAGGACAACCCGTGTTGTGGATGCCAACAAGGAGAACATTGATAGTGCGAGCAAACCAGAAGCTGCAAATATCAAAATGGTTGTTTCTCCTGCCATGAGCATAGGGAAGCTAAAGAAGGAAGTCAAAGTGCTCCTGGTAATGCCTGCCTTGTCAACCCCACCCTTGTTTTTGTTAAGTACACTACACATTAAGTTGAGTTGAGTTCATTTTCCACCTTGTTGACAATTATCTTTGTCTTGTGTGATATGCAGCTGCAGTCAGAGAGGAAAAGACCGGCACTACAGTCACGTTCAGACAATCAATGTCCCTTGGCAAGCCCATGACTTTCACTTTCCTGTTTGTCTGTTAATTTCTGCATGTGTAATTTTGGTGAATAATGAATGTTTAGGCGGATTAAGACCTTAGGTCTGCCTCTTTCACAATGGCTGTCTGATCGATTTCTCGCTGTCCTGATTCAGTGCTCTAGTACTCTAGTTAGAACTCAAAGCCTAATTTTTGGAAATGGTACTTTGAATTTTGATGCCACACAGGAACTATACAGCATTTGGTATTGAAATCCTTCTCTTTATACAATTATTATTTTGGCCTCTGAAATGCAGCATCATTTGCATAAAGCTTCATCTCTGCTAATAGGCACGGCAAAATATATATACATATTGCCCTTCTCTTTGTTTCCCTTTAGCTTTTAGTCATTTTGCTCTCTATATTTGATCTGTAAGCTTCATAAAAAGTGACAAGGTTTTCTCTCTCTTTCGGTGAAGCAATCCACATTGAATTATTTAACGTTTCCTACTTCCTCCTTTGTGCTACCAAACCAACATATAAAAAATGTGAGCAAAATTGTTCCAAGATGATAGTCTTTTGTGTGCTTTTTTTTATTGAATGAGCATATTATAACTAAATAAATATTGGTTAATATTTACCAAAAAATTTAAACATATATATATTGGTCAATAGACCTCAATTTTGTACAAATGTAATTATTTGGAAACAAAATTCAAATCAAATATGTACAGTTTTGTCATTTGTTTTAAGAGAAAAGTAGAAGAAAAGCAATGTCTCTTGGCTCCTATGGTGGATTTTTGTCCCAAAACTTATAGGCTGTCATGTATGATATGGTGTTTATTTCAAATCTAACAAATATTTGTTTTCCATTATTAAACATGCTAATTTTATACCCTTACGATATAATGACTTTAGTTATTTTTTATTTTAATTTTATTAATATAAATAAATAATAAAATATATAGTTTTAAAAATATATAGACAATTTTATAACAATGTAACTATTGTTTTTAATATATATGTTTTTGAATAATTATAATTTTAAACTAATGTAATATCAAAGAAATTACAATTGCAAATTCTCAATTAACTACCCGTGTTAAATTTTCGACATGGTTGTTTAGGATTCTCGAATTCGTGGAATAAAAGATAGTAGCAAAAATTGGTTTTACGGGGCAATAACGAAGAAAACCTATTTACGAAGTTTGGAAATGTATTGAGGAGGTCATTGCCTCGTGAGACGAAGCGGGAGCAATTGTCGAGCCGCTCAAAAATCAAAATAGGAGACAAAGACGATCGAATTGAATTTGAAGGGCACCAGCTGTTTCTCTCTCCTCCCCGACTTGTGCTCCTTGAGCGGGAAAGATAACTCAATTGAAGGGGATCGGCATCGGCATCGGCTTCTCTCTCCCCTTGTCCGTTGACTCTCATCCGCCCTTACGCTCCAATTCCCAAGAATTTGCTATTAATCCTTGGTTATGGAGACGAAGCGGCGCCGGTGCAATCACTACGTAAGACATGTCACCGTTGGAGCGGATCGATATGGGTTTCATGTGAGTCCGCTTATAATTTATACCCCGAATTAATCATTTACTTTAACTAGTATTTATCTTCATTACTGATAGTTTGGATCCTACCTTACTATAAACCTATGCTACGAGGTCTCTGAATTTTAAATCCTTTCAATTTCAACCCCATGTTCTTTTATTCGGATCCAATATTTGTTTATGTATTCAACTATTTCGCCCGCTAATACCTCTTCATGTGTATTAGATGTTGTTTCCATTGTGGCAAAGTTCTCGAATAAAATATATATTCAACTAAAGCGACTTTCGTAAAAGATGTTGGGGATATTTATGTGTTTTTTTAAAAAAATTATAATTATACTACCAGATTTGGATTTCAAAATAATACTAACATTATATGATTTGGATAATAAAAATACATGATATTATATATTATATATAATGTATTCTATATTATATATTTGGCGTTTTTTTTATAAGATCTTGAGTTCGAATATTCATTTCATTTCGGCCTCGATTAAATGCTTCCTAAATTGACGACATATTAACTTAGTTTGATTGTATAAGTCATTCATTATGAGCATGATTAGACAACCAACTTTTAATATATGAGCATGTGGTGATAGTCCTCCAAAGAGTAATGCGTTCAATGATTTGTTTTGATATAGATGTTTGACATAATTGGGGATATCATCAAAAGAGTAGTAAATCTTTTCAATTTTGGCAAATTTGTCAATATTTTTATCATTTAAAGTGCAAACTTCTTCATTTGTATGGATGACTACAACTCTGTCAATCATATACATTTTATCACCTACATGGTTACTCAAATTAGGGAAGATCGCATCAATTAAATCATCAATAGGATTACTATGATTAGGTAATATGTGTATTGATGGTGGCAATTTGATCATATCTTCATTAATAGTACATTCATGTCCATCTTCCGCTCCGAGCAAGAAAATTGCAAAATCTTCATCAAGTAAAAACCTCATGTTTTGTGTCAAATGAAGTATTCGAATATTTGTCTATAATGTTCACTTGATGAGACATGCATTGATTGTCTCAACTTTAGTACCATTTGGTATAACCTATAAGACTTGTCTAAAATCTCCATTAAATATCATCACTTTGCAAAACTTACTCCCATAATATCTCTAAAATTACAATCAATAGTCTCCATGCACGTTGATGAGTCATACTGGTTTCATTTTATATAATAACTACAACCTCGTTTTATCAAGTGCACTTATACATATTGTCTAGTAAGACAATACATTGACAATGCATCCTAATGTCTTATATGCTATTTTAGCTTTGTATAAAAGTGTTGCAACAATTTAAGAGTATACTCGCAACGAGTCCGAATTGACCTTCAAGTTTTATATTAATAAGAATGACACGATATAATAATATTTTTCCAATCCTACCAGGGCATCTACAAAAACATGACACCATTATTTATACTAATAACCTCCATAATTGTGTTAAATGCATATCGTTAGTTATCATTGAGATTTTTGGCACAATGAATATCTTTACGTGGCACTGGCAAAGACAATTCAGCATGTAAAACTCTATATAATTTAACCCCTTCATCAACTTGGAGTTAGTTGTGGGAGGTTAAAGTATGTAATTTTATTACCTAACCGCTTTAGTATTCGATATATTTCAAGTAGAACATAATTTAGTGCACAATCACGATCTGTTGAGGAAGTTGAAGAATAATCCTCAGCCATGAATGGAAAGAATTCATCCCAACGAGCTACGGACTCCAGCTGGTTGATAGTATACTGAAACAAGTGACAAATAACCATCGAAATGACGATTATATTCTCGTTATGGATGCATCCATTAAACATCGTCGAATACTAGCGTCATTATGCATGAGATTTAATTTTTCTACAACTTCTCCGAATGTTGAATAAGTAATACCATTAACAGCTTTGCGATGTGCAAATGATTACGGGTCTTTAACATGATTGAGCAACAATCGCATATAAAATCTTTCTCCATCAGCTGGATTCGCATATATATTCGACCAACGACTCTTTAATTACTTTGTCTCGTTTGAAGACTCGGACATTTCTCAACGCATTTCGAGTTGCACTAAACGAATCGGGTATGACAACCCCATGTTTTTAGAGTTTTGATTCCAAGGCATTCTCGGTATCGCGTAAACCTCTTTTGGTAAAAGAGTATCTTTTCCGAGTGATACGGTTTTCACTTATTACATTTATTGCTTATCCGGTTGAGACTCGGAAAAGTGGTTTTCTGTTCGAGTCCATCTTCACTCGCATTTATCGCGGACTAGTACTCCGTCTATTTCTCACTCGGAATCTTACTAATGATTAGATGCTCTATTTTTGTTAGAGTCAATATCTTTAGTCCGTTTCATACTTAGTCTTTATCAATTTATCTCACTCGTTATTCTTTATGGAACTTGTTCTATCGCTTAGACTAAGTCGGATGGAATTCCGAGTATCATGGATATTGGACTCGTAAAATTCCATTTCATTTCCGACTCGGATAATCGCTTGCTTATTTATCATAATTATTTTATTATCTCGTGTCTAACTTCGGACCAAAGTATTTTATACTTTGAGAACCAGAATTGATTTACTTTTGTAGGTTATTCATTCGAGGATACATCTTTTTCAAACTACAAAAGTAGCCGGCTTCGTAACGTCAAATCACCAGCGAGATATGGCTTTTCACCTTCCCTGCTTCAGTCCCGTAAGATTGTGTCGAAGTTGTCCGTTTCCAAATCTGGAAAACCGAAACGCTAAGCTTAACGGTGGTTTCCACCTTATCCTTCAAGACACCGCTAATGGTTTTGGGACTTCCAAGAGAGTTAAACCGTTATCCAACGTTCATATTTCAACGGACACTTTCCGAGTGACTCGTAAAGCCTCTATCAACGGTCACAAAAGGCTCTCGGTCGGCAGATGAAGATAACGGCTACTCTGTTTGGTTATCTATAAATAGAAGCCACTTTACAAGACTTGAAGATTGCCGAATCTATTGTTAATACACATACTTGAGAAAAGTCATTGTATTTACTTTCAATCTTCTACTTACAACTCCCACTCGTAATTCATTACTTTCGAGTTGTAAGGTCTTGTACTAAGTTACAAACTCTTTCTTACATTCTTTGTAAGGTCCCTTGACTAAGTCAGTAAGGTTAACTCAGCTTAGTTGTCCCTAGCTGTAAGGGTTATCTCACCTAGGAAGTACTAGATCGGATAAGGGAATTTCGAGTCTAGGAAAACTTGTATAGAGTTATTTAAGGGAGCAACTCGGGTTCGGTCAGTTCACGGTATTTTGTGGACTCAAAATAGTGGATTTGACTTCGTGTCCGGATTGACACGGGCCGTGGTTTTCTCGCCCCGGGAGGGTTTCCACGTAAAATCTAAGTGTTATCTTTCCGAGTTCATTCTAGACTCGGACATGCCTTTACCGCTCTTGCTCTTTCGATTGATTGCTTTCGAGTCCAGATTTTTCCGACCTCGTTGATAGACTCATAATCTGTCTTTGTCTCTCTCTCGCGCAAAAGTGCGTATTTTCACTAAGAATTTTCTATCACCCTATTCACCCCCTCTAGGGTGACTCGGACTCTCCCCGAGCAAACCTTCATCGTTCTCTAAGTATGTGAGGTTATCTATTGATAGTGTTTAGGGAACCTTACATAAAGATAGTTTCTTAAATCCAGATTAATGATGTTCATATTTAAGAATTATATAAGTATCGTACGGAATTCTGTAAGTTGATTTGACTTACTACTTTTCCTATTTAAAAATTAAAAACTAAATTAAATTAGATTTCTTAAAGTATGATACATTATACACTTCACTATTTTGAACATTTATATGCTCTATTAGATATTACTCGATTCATCCTATTTTATTTGCATAAGTTGTTAACCATATTAATAATTTAGTGAACATAATAAAAATTGCTAATAATATGCTTAGCTTATTTCAAATTAGTGTTTGAATACCATAGATTACTTAAATAATGATAAAGATTTTCATAAAATAAAACTTATGAAATATATATATATAAAATAAAAACTCTTGATTAAAATGAATTTTGTGGTAGTCTTTTTACTAAAGAGTTGGGTTATTGATATACTCAAATTTTGCCTACTTGTAGTTAAAAACAATGCATAGAGAAAATATGTAACTATGAAGGTTTGTTCTTGGAGAGACTAAGTGTGAGACCCCGAAATTTCGTGTGCTTGCTCGATAGTGAATTATTAGAATTTTTCCGAGTCGAAATTAGGAGCCGAGAACCGAAACCGAGCATGGGCTAGCTTATTGGACCTATTGAAATTGAAGTTGGACCCAATTAGGATAAAAAGAAAGGAAATGAGAAATGAAGAAGGATGGTCGGCATTTGAGAAGGAGGAGCCGGCAAGGAATTAAGCAAAGAGAGAGAGATGGGTCCAATTGAAAGGGAGCAAAGCAAGCCCATCATGTGGAATTAGGAAAAGAGGAGAGAGAGTGGACCGAGACATTAGAAGGAAAGAAGCGAAGCGTAAGCGGGAAAGAAAAGAACGGGAAAGCGAGAGACGGGAAAAGCGAGAGAGGGAGCAGGGGAAAGCGAGAGAGGGAGAGAGCGCGAGAGGCCGGTGGCTGGTGGTCTCCGAACGGCGAGGGCATCGCTGTCGGTGGGCAAGGGAGAGCGAGAGCTTAGGAGGCCGAGCAGAATGAAGAAAGAGAAGAGTAGAGAGGCCGAGCGAAATAGGGGACCGAAGGGGTTCCGCGGCCGCCGAACGCGAGGGCCGAGGAAGGCGGTCCGTGAGCACGGAACCGCGGCCGACGGCCGGTGAGCGCGAGGAGGGAGACGAAGAAGAAAGGAAAGAGAAGCGAAGGCGAAGGAAGGAGAGTCGAAGCAGAGGAATCGAGGGCAAGAGCAACGAGGGCAGCGAAAGGAGGAAGAAGAGAAAGCAAAACTAATCCGAAAACCTTCCAAAACCGAAATTCTTAGAACCTCTAAGAATTCAAGGTGAGTAATTTGAATCCATCCTTAAGAATTAAAATGAATTAGGTGGATTGAACTTGAATCCGAGGTATGAAATTGGAATCCCTAAGTTAATTGAAGAAGTTAGAGGCCTAAATCGAAGAGACTAAGCAACTCATGAATTGAAAAGCATGTTGCGAATTTAATGTCCGATTCATGAATTTAGTGATTATTGACCATTCTTAAGCATGATTATTGAACTGTATATTGAGAATTTGATGAAAATAGCTTGAATAGGTTTATTGAGAAAAATCAGAAATTGAATTTCATGATTTATGTGCAGATTTCGTGAATTAAGCATGCTGTCTGATTTCTGTGAATTCATGTGTAGCCTAAATTTCCTGTAATTTTTATTGCAACTTCGTGGCAATTTATGGAAATCTCCTGTAAAATTTGGTATGCATTGGATAAGTAAATTGGGAGATATGCAATTTTAAGTGAAAATGTCCTGTTTTGAGCAAAATCGGAACTAAGTGAGTAACTAAATTAAGAACTGAGATTTAGGAAGCTATGTGGCTAGATTAAAAGATATATATCGATTAAGGAAAGTTATAGAACCATAAATTACTTATACGCGATAATACGCGAGCATGAAAACGATAAGTTCGTTGATTATGAATCCTAGTTGGCATGTTTATGTGATTATGTGTTTATCGTGAATTACATCGATTATGAATGACATAAGCATGCGTAGGTGAAATGAATTGATTGTGCTGGAGTTGGAACTTGCTCATGTGAATTGCTTGTTTTGAAGAAGTTACACATTAACGTGTTGAGCATGAATTATATAAATTAAGTTTATCTTATGTATAAGTAATAAGAAGATAATAAGAAGACAAGGAACATAAAGAACTAAAGAAGGGAGAAAGGATTGTGTTATTGATCTAATACTCCACGAATTAAAGAACCCTCTCGAAGCTATGGCCATAGAAGTGTCTCGTCAACCCGAAGCCACGAATTGAATTGCTTCCAAGAATTATTGACAGTATGCGTCCTTCGGGGAAGGGAGGCCGCCTCGAGGCCACGAATTGTTTTGCCTCGAGGCCACGAATTGTATACCTCCGTGAACCGAGCCCACGAATTGTTTTGGCTCCAAGAACTGGGCCTTTAAAGCAGAACATAAATCTTCTTTCCATTCGAAACTAAAAAGATTTAAAAGAATTACGATATGAAGAAACGAATGATCATGCTTGACGAACAAGAAAGAACCAATGATTTATGAAGTGCATGATTGAACTCAAGAAGAAGAATAAGAAGAAGAACGAATCTCGTTTTCGTAAGAAATGAATGCGATAAGATCTAAGATATGATTTATGATGATTTGCATGATGAATGATTCTATGATTTAGTTGCGTAGAAAGATGAATGAAGTATGTTTGATTGAATTCATGAGTAAGTGATGTCATTATGTTTCTCGGCAAGTTGGTGAGTTTAGAATCTCGCATGTCTTAAGCATGTATGATCCGAATCGCATGTTATGAATGAGTTATGAACTTACGTGTGTTTGTTAATGAATTAATGTGCAAAGTGAAACCCGGGGTTGGGTTTAGGTTATTCACCGGGCTAGTGAGCTCATGACCTCACCAACATTTCAGGTATAGAAGTTAAGACCGGCAGGAGTTGCCTTTGGCTTTCGTGAATAGCGGACTGAATAAGAGATGCCGGACTTACCGCATGTTTTTCTCGCTTTTGTTTATAAAGATGTTGTAAAGACTGTTGTATGTGAACTTAAGTTTGATTATGAATGTAAAATCCCTATGTGATACTCCGAGCGTGTGGCTCGTTGAGTTTAAGATTGCATTTCGTGCGGGGTTAAGGCTTTAAGCCTATGGGATTAGCCATATTATAGAGGAAACTCGCCGAAATTTTCTGGAAAACCTTTGAAAACCTAGAACCGCGCTTCGCCAAGTTAAGATAGGGTTTTTAACCCCAAGTTGAGACCTTAAGCAGCCTTAGGGGTTCCTCTCGGGAATCTTGGCATGTTATACTCCTAGGGTGGGTCTAGGGATGTTACACTAAGTTACCATAGACGGGAGTGAATATGGTGAAGGGTAAATTTAAACAAATAATGGAAGATTAAAATCTAAAACCGACTTTGAGGTAGTCCGATTCTAGATTAAACTCATAAAAATGTTAACTCGTAAATTACGTGGAAACCCTCCTCGGCGTGAAAACCACTGGCAGTGCTAATCCAAGCAACAAGTCAAATCCACTATTTTAAATCCACAAAATACAAGTAGAAAGACTCAACCGAATTGCTCCCTTATACAATTCCTTATAAGATTTTCCTAGACTTGGAAGCTCCCTTATGTGATGTAGTACTTCCTAACCGAGGTAACCTTTACAGCTAGGGACGACCGAGCTGAGTTAACCCTTACAGCTCAGCCAAGGGACCTTACTCGTAAAGTAAGAACAAGTGTCCGTGATCGATCATAAGACCTTACAACTCGTAAATATGTTAAGTACGAGTTGGAGTTGTAAGTAGAAGATTGAATGAGAATTATACGTAAATATAATTTCAAGCAATAGGTTCAAGCAAATCTTCTCGTCTTGTGAAGTGACTTCGTATATAGATGACCAGGCATATTAGCCGTTGTGACTATCTTCCGATTATAAGTCCTTTGTGATCGTTGTAATGGCTTTTCCGAGTGACTCGTAAAAATGTCCGTTGAGGTGTGATCGTTGAGCAACGACTCTTGACTTCTTTGGGTGTCCCAATCCACTTGTGATGTCTCGAAAGGTAGGGTGGAAATCACCGTTGAGCTTAGCGTCGAAGATTTCCAATTTTGGAAACAGACAACCCCGACACAGATGTCCGATCCTTGGTCAAAAGTAGAAAAAGTCTTGTCTCGCTAGTGATTTGACATCTTGAAACCGGTTACTTTTGTAATTCAAAAGTAGGATAGCCTCGTTTGAATAACCTACAAAAGTAAATCAATTTGGTTCTCAAAGTATAAAATACTTTGGTCTAAGATTAGACACATATAATAATTTTAATTAAGATAATTAAGAGTATAATTATCTCGAGTCCTCGAAAGAGTGGAATTTTCCGAGTCTAATATCCATTATACTCAAATTCCATTTGAGTGAGTCTACAAGTAAAACAAGTCTAATAGAGAAAATATCACAAGAAAGGAACTTGATCTAGACAAGCATAGTTCAAACGAAACATGCCGACTTTGAATTAATGCAGTAATTCAATTAAACTTAGGTTACAAAGTCGGACTCGAGTTTATGCACGTTAGAGCAAGTGTTTGAACATGCAATATGTATGAGTGTTGTCCGAGTGACTTAAAACCGTGTGTGAAATGATAGGCAAGAGCATGCTTTCCGAGTAAGTCATAATCAAGTGAAAATATATGCGATAGTATCTATAATATTCGTAAAAGATTCTAAATCACTTAGAAAAGTTTATAAAGCATTTAGAATGACTTGTAATCAAAATTTACAGGAGATGAAGTTTGTACTCGATTTCTTGATGGTACTCAACATGATATATCCGCAAAGTTTGAGTTTTCAAACTAAATTGTGAACATGTAATTAAAATGAATTGAAGGACGATCACGAGGTGCCGCAAATAATCAAGATACACTCACCCTTTTAATTCAAGGACTTATTATATAAGCAAACACATAACTTTCAAATCTTAACAATGTTATTTATTTTTATTAAATAATATTAAAATTTATCAATGTAATATAATTGGAACATTAACATAAAATACTACTATCGATAAACTAATTATACTCGTAGATTATAAATTAGCTTGCAAAATTACGAATTTAATGTATCTTATGATATTATTTATTTTGATGCCCATATTATGAAATATTTAGTGAGGATTCAGCTTTATAATTTTGAAAGTATAACTCAGCTTATAAGCAACAGAAGAAGACAAAAAAAAAACCTAATCCTTTAGAATAATTTAGATTATATGAGAGAAAATTAATCATTAGTCGATGGATCATATTTAATAAAATATAGAAAAATGTTAAATGTACAAAGTAAACAATAAAAATAATTTTTTTAATTTTATTTAAATTTAAATCACCATTAGTTACTAATATTTGGTATCATATCAGTAACTTTCGAGGGGGATCCTTGAAAAAAATAAGATTTGATTACCCTTTGTAAATTAGGTTCATTTTTCATAATTAAATATGAACACATGATTCACAAAATAAAAATTTCAACCAAAATATTAAAAAAATTCAAAATAATCTCTCTTCCATTAGGCTCTGTCTCTTTCTTCATTACAAAACTCAAATTTATCATTGTACTTTTGATTAATTAAAATAATGATAAAAATTTTAATAAAACAAAACTTACAAATTATATATAAATTAAAAATTATTAATTAAATAAATTATTTAAAAATTTATAATAAGTATTTGAATAACATTAACTACTTAAAATAATAATAAAATTTTTTATGAAATAAAATTTATATACAGTATAAAATAAAAAATCTTAATTCTTAAAAATATTAAAAAATTCATAAAATTGTAATCCTACAGTTAGGAAGAATTTTATAAAATAAAACGCTGAAATTAACCCCTCTCCTCGTTCTGTCATTAGCCGCAGTGCCGGCATACCTCGCTCGTTTAACCCCCTCGCCCCTCCCTCGGTCTCTGCTCCAGGCTCCCTCTCCCTTTTCGGCTCCCTCTCTGCCGTCCTGGGCTCTCTCTCCGGCTACCTCTCGCTCTCCGGCTCTCTCTGGCCCTCCGGCTACCTCACGCTTTCCGACTCTCGCTCTGCCATCGCCGGCATATTTTTCTCCGGCTCTCTCCCCTTGTCCGTTGACTCTCATCCTCCCTTACGCTCCAATTCCCAAGAATTTGCTATTAATGCTTGGTTATGGAGACGAAGCGGCGCTGGTGCAATCACTGCAGAAGACATGTCACTGTTGAGCAGACTGATCTGGGTTTTATGTGAGTCCGCTTATAGTTTATACCTGAATTAATGATTTATTTTAACTAGTATTTATGTTCATTACCGATAGTTTGGATCCGGCCTTACTAGGAACCTGTGTTACTCTAGCTCTGTGAATTTTAAATCCGTTAAATTTCAACCATATGTTTTTTTATTAGTATTCAATATTTGTTTATGTATTCAGCTACTTCACCTGCTAATACCTCTTCATGTTCTTAGATGTTGTTTCCATTGTGGCAAAGTTCTCGAAGAAAATATATATTCAACTGAAGCAACTTTCGTAAAAGATGCTGGGGGACATGTATGTGTTTTTGGTTTTTTTAAATTGATAATTATACTACAAGTGTTTTTTTTTGGTTCAACTAGGGAAGAGAATCATACATAATGTTATCTAGAATTTTTAATTGTAGTCTTGGCTGTAACAGAGCCGGTTAGCTGGAAACTTGGTCAGTACCATCCAAGGTGATAATTCTGCGTCGCGTGAAAGGACTCTAAGTAACGGTATGTGCCTGTCAAGTTCAAATTGATGTGCTCGTAACATAAAAACTGCCCATGCAACTTTTGTCTGTATACTTTCTTTTCGTTCTTTGATAATTTACTTTTCTACTAGTTTCAATTGGTCTGGTTTAGGCTTGCGCTGAAGTGATGCTGGAAGTTTTACAGCATATGTATTATCTAACAAGCTACCGTGAACTCTGATGCATGATCACCATTTGGGAATCTGTCATCCATATTCATTGATGTTCTCATTGTGGGATTGGAATCAGGGTTCCTTCTTCCTCAGTTTGGGTTTCCTTCCCTTTTCTTTTGTCAGGTGTAGGTGTGTAATTAAGGTGAGTCGTGGCCAAGCTTGGTTTTGTTGCAATACAGTTTGGTTAAGATGATAAGCTTGGGCCTAAGAAGCGTGAAAATATTGTGCTTGGACTTGACTTGCGCTTCATTTGTTGCTTGGTTGTACTCTTCTTGAATCAGCAGTTCCAACAAGTAAAAAATTACGCATACCATAATTGACCTTGTCTCTAGAGGTGGGGACAGACATTGGGCCAAAGTGACCCCATTTTCTACTAAAGGTGGCTTGTATTTCACATAAATGCTCAAAATGGCATAGTATTACATTTCTATCTTCTCAATTGTGGTCATGAGACAGTGTTACTTCTCTTCTCAGTATATACATATCATAGTTTCGTAAGCACTGCTGTGGCTACTTGCTGGATGTTGGGTTTCCTCAAGGTGGCAGTGGTAATGGCAAAGTAGAGAGAGGAGGATGGATAGAGAAAGCATGGGAGATGAAAGGGAGGGGGTTTAGTGATGGTGGCAAGTCAGAGGGTTAGTGTTGTAGTGGTGGTGGGAGGGGCTGGAGCAGTTTTTATCCGGCTGAGAACCAATGAAGAATGCGAGCTTTATATATGCACATCAGTCTAATAGCTTTATGTCTTTATGTGCCGTATAAAATATACACATACAAACATATGTCATAAACACATGCGCACATATATATACATACGTATATGCATGCTCTCACATACCTCTACGCATACACACACGCACACGTACTCCGATATATAAGCACATGTGTAGATATTCACATTTTTGTACATGTATGTGCATATCTTGTGTATGTGCCTACATATCTTAGGTATGTACGTATATACTCGTATGCGCGCGCATGTGTGTGAGTGTATGTGCATGTGCATATACATGTACGTACATACATTGATATTATGATGGATGTGGTGAATCCTAGTGGCAATTAGGCTCTGGTTTGGATTGATCCAATAAGCACCTGGGCCAAGACAAGCTAGGTTTGACCAAGCTTTGACGAAACTGAGCTGCAGATTTCGAGTTCTAGCTCTCAGCTTTGGTATACCCCCTTTTTTAGGGGGGAAGGGGGTAGGAATGGGCTATTGTAATGGATGATCATTTGCCATTGTGATTTAGATATGAATATTTGTAGTCTTGGTTTTGTTTCATGCATTCCAACTTCCAAGTCCTTATTTCGTTCAATACAAGAACTCTCCTTATGCTTCTGTTTTTATTAAGAACACGTGGTCTGGGGAGCAAAGGAAAGCTTAGAATGATCTTGTATTTCTTTCACTATGATCCCAATGTCTAACTGTACTCTTCGTATCTCATTACAGCTGAATATACCATTCGTACTATTGCTGATAGCTTAGGTGTGGGCGGTGGAGACCAAATATGCCTACCAGCTAAGAGATTCTATGAGGTGAGTTTCACTAATGGATGTTTTAAGATATGCTCAATTTGTCATTATCACAGAACTTGGGAATCTTCCTCTGTTGTAGATTGCTCTTATGAAGAATTTCACCCGCGGACGTAGAGCTGACCAGGTTGCAGCTGCTTGTCTTTACATTGCATGTAGGTAAGTTAGAATGATGTCTTACCACTACTATTCTCTTGTATATAACAAGTACATTCTTTGAAGGGATCTAGCATGGTTTTGAGGCTTACTTGAAATAGGTATTGTACAATGGAGTTTGAGGGCATTGTATTATTTCTGATGACTAGAGGGGTATTCAGTCTGCGCATGGGTTCAGTTTACAAGATTGCTAAAGAAACTGAATAAGAAGTAGGTTCTGAAGATGTGCTACCTAATGACGAGTGCAGGGGTAATGGGTATTCTTAGAGGATATCTATGGCTCTGCATCATTATTATCTTAAGGGCAGAATGTAGAATTAATGGAGTCCAGTGTGGATTTTCAGGAAGGATTTTCTGTATATTCATTGCACCTTGCCTTCAGATGTGGTTGTGTGTGAAGAGATACATCCCATCGTCTCAAGTTTACATTATGCATCGAAAGACATATGCTAATTTGCAAGTTTACGTTGAGGAGCATTGTTGTAGCTTTCATGGTTCTACCTCATTGAGAACATTACATGTTTTTGTAGCACTTAGAGAATGGCAGGAATCGAAGAGGGAAACAAGAGGTAGACTAATTTTGATTACATGCCTAGGAGAATCAAAATACGGTTGGTATAGTGTATCTGTTAGAAACGTAATCTCTTATTTGATTCAAAATTGTTTGAGTGATTATGCAGGGATTATCTTTCTATTTCAATTTTCTGAGAAGATGTGTTTGAGAGGGAAAAATTTTCCAAGATGATATTATTTTCAAATTTCCAAATGAACATAGGATTTTTCCTTGAAATGCGGCTTCAATGGAGCAGGCACTTCACTTTCCACTGCTTCCCTTATCATCCATGTCTTCATCTTATATACCATAGGTCCATGGCACTTGTCTATGCTGCCACTTGTTGGCAATGTTTGGATTTCACCAGCTCTTGACCTTTTCTTTTCTGACTGCCTTTCTTTTGGGGAGGGGTAGGTATGGGACTTGGGATCCTTTGGGCAACTATGTCAACCACCATGTTGGATTTTTGACACCATATTCCGTTCTCTCACGACCACAATACCCATTGTAATAGTAAATCTCATCTTATTGTTGCAGATATATACAATTAGGTTTTCTCTCTCTTGTGGGTGTTAGCTGAATTTATTTGCTGGGATTGGCAGAAGGTTGGGTTGAAATCCCATCTACATCTCCCCTTGTGCTGACCTTTACCATGTAAGAAGTAGTTCTCCTTCCTCACCCCTGGAAATCAAACTTCTATCATTACTGGCTTCTTAAAATCCATTCAATTGGCACCGTGCTCTACCTTAGTTTCCTTAAAAAAAAAAAAAAGGAAAAAAGTAACAGATCACATAGAAGTCTATGCTTCACATCGAGGAATTGGGATTCGAAAACAATAACTTGAATTATGTATGAGATATGTCGTACATTGGGCTGCCTTGTTCTTTTTAGCTTTAATTTAAAGTATAGTTCTTTACAACTTCTTACAACTCTTTCGTGCAATTGTTTACAATTTTGTACAATTTTTAACACTTACAATTGTTACTTACAACTTCTTATGGCCTTACAACTTCTTGTACAACTAGCAACTTATAGGTCGTTACAACTAATAACCTTCTTACAACTAGAAAGAACAGGTAGTCACCCTCTAACCATTGATGCCACACTGGTTTTTGGCCTTTTTCTTATGTGCCGGAGGAGGAAAAGAAGGGGATGGAGGGGGTGGATGGTATTTTTTTTAATAAGAAAAAGAAATATATATAAATATAAATGAATTAGGTGGATGCAACGCAAGCATCTTGCAAAAGAACTATGTACAACCAAAATGTAGACTATCCAGAATATCTACAATATCAAAAGAAGAGTGGCAGAAATTACCACTATCCCAAAAGCAAAGTCTTGAGAAACTTATCGTTATAGTGAATAAGAGAAGTTTCCGGTCCCTCCCACCTATCCTACAATTTTGTACAATTTTAACAACTAAACCTAACAATTCCTTACAACTTCTTATACAACTAACAACGTACGGTCTTGTAGCCCCTTACAATGAATAACCTTCTTACAACTAGAAAGAACAGTAGTCACCCTCCCTCTAACCTGATGCCACACTAGTTTTTGGCCTTTTTCTTATGTGCCGGAGGAGAAAGAGAAGGAGATGGAGGGCTGGATGGTTTCTTTTTGATAAGAAAAACGAAATATATATAAATATAAATGAAAAAGGTGGATGCAAAGCAAGCATCCTACAAAAAGGACTATGTACAACCAAAATGTAGACTATCCACAAAATCTACAATATCAAAAGAAGATTGATAGAAATTACCACTATCCTAAAAGTACCACTCTCCCAAAAGTAGAGAGTCTTGAGAAACTATACTTATAGCGACTAAGAGAAGTTTCCACTCCTCGAAGACTCTCCTATTTCTCTCACCCCAAATGCTCCAAAAATGGCATGTGGATAAGCAAGGCTTTCTTCTCTTTAGCTTTTCTCCCAAAGTAGCCTTCCCAAGCCGGATGATATTCCTTAGTAGAACTAGAAACAACCCAAGTGACACCCAAACAACTAAAAGTTAACTGCCACAAAGCTCTAAGAAAAGGGCAATGCAACAACAAATGATTAGTGGATTCTAAATCAGCTTTGCACATAGGACATCTATTCACCAAAATTTTTTCGTTTCCTTTGTAAATTATCACAACTTAAAATATTCCCAGGACAATCTTCCCACACATAAAAAGACATTTTTATCTTTTAAAGGCGGCAGATACTTCCAAATGAGCTTCCAAGATAGATGAAAATCAGTAGGGAGCTGGAAAGATAGAGCCCAATTGGAAGCGAGCTTCAAATAGAAAGACTTAACAGGGAAAACCCCTTTGTGATTGAGATCCCATCTAACCATATCATGAGAGGAATTCTCTATAGTAATCTCATTGATTTTGACAAGGAGGCTAAGAATAGTATCATCATCGGAGGGGCTTCACCGATAAAAATTGGAGACCAAAGTATGTTATCGGAACCTCTTTCCAAATAATCAGCCATAGAAGTATCCTTATTCCTCGCCAAGGCAAAAAGAGAAGGGAAAAGAACTTTCAAGGGAGCACCTTCACACCACTGATCATGCCAAAAATAAATGGAGGAGCCAGCCCCACCTCAAAGGAAAAGTGGGGTAGAAGTATATCTCATGCTATAGAGATATACCTTCAAAGGCTTTGTCCATAAGAACCATTCTGTCTGGAATGATACCACTCGAAATCGTTCTCTCCATATTTAACTGTCACCACCTTGCGCCCAAGATTCTCCTTCTCACTTGAGATTGGCAACCTCTATCTACTTGTCATCATGTGTTATGGTATTATGGTATTAGAGGGATAATGAGAGATAAATCAAAATGTTGTTCTTTGGGAAGGATGAGGAATGGCGATTGAGCTCTCACTTGAGATCGGTAACCTCTATCTACTTGTCATTATGTGTTATGGTATTATGGTAGGGGTGGCAGTAGGTATGGTGTTATGATAGGGTGTATTTGAGGTATATAAAGGAACAGAGAGTGCGTTTTAAATGTATTTTCTTGTGTTTTTAAACTATCCTCCTCTGTTTTCATTTTGTAACACATGGAAAATTTAAAGGTAGATAGCTGCTTTCATTTTGCACAGGTAAAAGGTCCATTTATCCTGTATGTGTGTGATGGATTCGTCTTTAAGTGTAATTAATAGACAAATTGGAGGATGACCCATGGGTTTTGGTGGCCATTACCATAGGTCTGTAATGCTTGTGTTACACACCCTTCCAAGGATGTGAGAGTGATATATAGCGACTATGCCAACCAATGAAAGATTCTCTAGGCTAGTTTTCAGGGTTCAAACTAATGCCTAAATTAGTTAATTTGAGAGTGAAACTGGTCTGCAAGATTATTACGTGAAACTTGATCTGCTGACACTGGAGATGAATAATGAAAGTTTACACATTTGTACCTTTGAGAAGGCTTCCTTAGGTGAATGACTGAATGAGTATTATTTCCGGTGTCTGAACTGCCAACTCATTTGTTTAAATTAGTGTGCAATCTAGCTGACTTACAGGTACTATTACATATGCAGGGAAAAGAACAAACCGTTTCTCCTGATCGAATTTTCAGAGATATTGAGAGTGAATGTGTAAGGGTGCTGTTTCCTGATTTTTCATTTTGTATGTCTTCAATTTTATGCTTGTATGTATGTGCTTGTAAACCTGCGCGCGCACTCCTACAAAAGTGATAACAAATAATAAAATAAAAAAATGCCACATAAGGAGGGACATAAAATTACCAAAGAGGCAATTTTGATGCCGTTGTTTTTTTCCTTTCTGGTCATTGATCTATCTTGTTCATGCAATTGTATGTTTGATTGTCATTATATGCTTGCGATCAATTATGTTTTCACAACAATACCTAGTGTGGGTCTTAACATTATGGTGTCACCAGTTATACTTTCAACTCCTCATTAACATAGAGTGAAAAAGGAATATAAATAAGATGATTTATGGAAGTGTGACATTAAAAAACCAATAAGGATCACATGAGCTTGAATATTTGTTATCATTGAAAAAAGGAAAGGCCAGATCAGGTGGTGGATAAAATTACCAAAAAGGCAAGGCCCTTAGGTTGAAGTGCTTGCTATTACTATTCATTTAAATAGTAACTCACTCTATCGGCTTTTAAGGTGTAGAGATTTGTGTGCATCACATGCGTCCTTTTCCCTTCTCTGTGTACATTGTTTTAGATTTTTTCTGTTCAGTTGTCTTTAGTGTTCTGTTATCTCACGTTCAAAGCTAATTGGCATTGTAGGTATGTGCTTGGTGCAGTATTCTTGCAGCTTTGTAAATTACTGCGACTAGAAGAACATCGATTTATTCAGAAACTAGTTGATCCGAGCCTTTTTATTCATCGGTTTGCAAGTGGTATGCATTATTGGGCTTGTGGACTGCACTTACGAAATGGCTAGACATCTTCATAGTATTTTTTCTGGATTTGTGTAATGCAACTTGTCCAATTTCCTCTTTTGTCTTCCTAATGCTCTGCCAAAGCTTATAAATAAATTCCATTGTTTAGAGTGTTAGAGAGACCGTATAGTGTTGTCTAGTTGCTATCCGGGTACTTCTGCTGTGTTGTGAGTTCTCTGCTGTGAACATGATAGGTCTTTGTTGTGTTGGATCTGTAAGGATGCCTGGAAATGACTATCCTCTTCTGACACATCCCTTCAAGTTGCTGCTGCACACCTGTTTGTTTTCAAACCTGCAATCCTGATACTTGAGATAATCCCCATTAATCTGTTCTGTTAAAGATATGCATGTTCTTTTAACAGTTTTTGTTCGTCATAAGATGCACGCAGTTAATATTAACTGATAACTGATGTACTGGAATTGGGGTTGCATTGATGGAAATATGGGGCACTAATGTTCTAGAAGTGTAATTGAAATAGTATCAGCTCTCATGAAAGTGAACACTGAAGTTGCAAGGGTATGTAATTAGGTGGAGAAGATATCGTCAAATATATAAATAAATTAATATGGAAAAGAACTGTGAGTTTTTGAATAATTGCTTTAGGTTAGCTCAAATATTTATGATGTGAACTTATAACTGGCATATCTTATGACTAGGGAATGGCTTATTCTATCCAGTGTGATCTGGAGTTATACTTATCGCTTATGACATGTGATACTAGCAAAACTATAGATTTATGCTGTTTGCTATCCTAGAAGAACCCTAGAACTCTACCTTAAAGGTTTGTATTTTAAAAGGAGCCCAAATGGCATAACATAATTTGGTTTGCCATCTCCGATTAGCAGCCAATAATAGAAAGCTAAATAAATGATCTTATTAAAAAAACTAGTTCAATGAGATTATGAGAACATATAGGCATCCTTACGTGAAAGAGTGGTCTTTTAGGATTGGTCATTTTGTCTCACCACCTCCCATCTATCCTACACATTCGATCAAGTTTGTCACTGTGAAGCTATGGTAGAGGTGCACGGGGTCTTACTGTGAAGCTATGGTAGAGGTGCACGGGGTCTTACTATCTAGCCGTTGGTCGATAGCTTCTCATCTAGCTTGGTATCTCGTTGGCTATCTTAACAATGGGTACTTTTCTTGTTTTGTTCTCATGTTTGGGATATTTTATGGATCACAATTTGTTGGTTGATACGTCGTTTTCCATTGTTTACCTGTCATTTCCAGTTTTATGCACTAATGCTTGGGTTTAGATGGCTAATGAAAAGTTAACTTTTTACCCCATGACAAAGCATGCGTATACAGAGTGATTGATTGGATAATTTTTTCATGTGATTCTTGAATTATAGACACAATGTGTACTACAGCAAAAATAATTTTAACTAGTGTGTCCTAGCATGTTTTCATGTGATCTAAGTGCATTTTGGGTGATGTTGGAGTAACATCGATAACTTTCTTTAAAGAGGGCTGTCTTTGGTGGGACTCATTGCAGGGAATCTGTTGTCTCTCTTGAGGATCAGGAAATTTGACTAAACCCCACTTGGTGGATAATTCTAATGTTATTGTTGGCCATTTTGGAGGATCTTTATTTTATTATACTTTTTTTTTGTTGGGGGATGGGGGAGGGAGATGTAGTGCTGTACACATGAGCTATCAAGTGTGTTCTGAAATTGTGGCATACTCTGATTTTCAACTTGATCACCTTGTAGGATTGCCCGGGAAAGTAAGCCGTGAGGTTGAAGAAACAGCTTTACACATCGTAGCCAGCATGAAGCGGGATTGGATGCAGGTATTGACATTTAATGATTTGTCTCTTTTGCATAGCTTTATTGCTTGGTGCTCGGTCAGCATGTGGATGTGTTGCTTATACCAAAGTATTGTGAACTGAGTAATGGTTGCTTGTTGCGGAGGTGACATCTTGGCTGATTTCATTAGGTTTCTTCTGGAGTTGGAGCACTTTTGTTTTTACTGGCATCTGAGTTACCACTTTGTTAATTATTACTGGCAATATTATTATACCCCCCTTTTTTCCTCTTACTGTCTGCATCTGTAGAATTATTAAGTGATACCACTATACCTCTTCTTTTTCCAGCTACGGCAACTTTTGGAATATTTTTTTGTTGCAGGTCTTTTAGGAAAAAAAAACTTCTGTAAATCTTGACTGTTTGGGGGTGAAGTTGTGTTTTTCTTGTCTTACTGGACCCTACCTTGGGAATACGCCAGCTGGTTGTTGTGTGTATCTTTATGTGCGTGTGTATGCGTGCGCATAATATATATATATATATATATATATATATATATATATATATACAGCCACATTGAAGGTGTCCAAGCCTGAGGCCCGATTCTAACAAGTCCCGAGCCTAAGGGTTGACATAATATTCTTTTACTATTTTTGTTCTTGTTGGGGGTGAGTAATCAAAAAGCTTATTAAAGCTTATTGACCCTTGTTGTGAGACAAGAACAATAAAAATATTGTAGATGACTTGATAAAAATGTTTAATGTATACATGTGTATTTTTATGGTTATGTGCAACAAATTTGTATTTTTGTTTATGTATTCAACGTAAATTATGAAATTATAAAATTTATATATTGTAATGCCAAATGCATGTGTTATGTTTGATGATTTGTTTTCTTCTTCTTTTGTTATTAGAAAAAAGAAATTATGTTTGGTGTTCATGAGAAGAGTTTTTATATATACATAAATGATTTGCTAAAAGGTTGAATTACATGGAAATCATTTATGTATCTATAAAAACTCTTCTCATAAACATCGAACTTAATTTCTTTTTTTCTAAAAAAGAAGGAAACAAATCATCAAACATGACGCATATGCATTTGGCATTACAAATATATAAATTTTATAATTTTAAAGAGAAAAATGTGGAGATGGGTGGAGAGACAAAGTAAGAGTGTCTCTGGGGTAAAAGTTCTGGGTTGACTCAGAGGCCATTGGAGGTCTACCTGAGGCCGGGCTCCGGGAGCCTCAATTGATCCTCTTTTGCCCTCGCCGTTAGGTTGCTACTTTTTCTCTGTTTCTGCTCCATGAAGCCTTTGACCACAGATCTGCCTGTTTTGGGAAGCCTTTTCTTCTGGGTTCTGCTTTCTGTTGCCGGCGACTTTTCCAGTGACCGGACTCCTGTTTTTTTTTTTTGGTTTTGTTGTTCAGATAAGGCCAATCTAGGCCTTTTGGGCCCTGCTGTGCTTGTTTGGTCTGTGGGGCGGTGGCGGTGTGTCCTTAGCCTCTTTTTGCACTAGGGAGATCTTGTTCTGGGTTTTTTTAGTGTGATAGGTGGTGTTAGAAGGTTTGTGGCTATTGAAAGTAAGTCTTTTGACTTTGCTATAGTGGGGAACAATGAGGATTTATTGAAAATTTCAGAGAATGGTAGGGCAGGACATTCTCTATTTCTCTTCCTATTGATGTTGCATATTGGTTGATGAGGGCTTGTGCCATATTTCGAAAGCCTAAGTCTCCTAATTGGTGTAACTGAATCTGCCGAGTTTCAGAGATTTTTATGTTGGAGGCCAAGAGAAATCGGTAGGTAAGTTCTTCTGAGTTCATGTTGGGATGTTAGAGGTTGGTCTAAATTGTTTGAATCCCTTGCCGAGTTAGTAGGCTTTACGACAATGGAGCTAGCATCCCATCCAAAAAGGGTTTCACTGGTGTAATTCCACGAACCCCAGCATCAGGGTGTTGTCCAAGATTGGGTTTATGATTTTGGAGATCTTTTGCCGGTATAGTCTCTTCTACTCCTTTCAAGGTTAATTTGGAAGCTAAGTCCTCTACTGAAACTTTTCAGGAGCAGACCCATCTTCAAAGGTGCAAGTGGACAATAATTTGTTAGGATTTTTTGGTTAATCTGGAGAACCGAGGGCGTGATTCCAGTCATAATTGCAGTCATAATCACACTTGAGTCTATGTCCGGCACTACTGTTCTAAGGGCATCGGACTGGAGGATAGTAGCAGAGTTTTTGAGGTTAAGGGTGGGGATAATATTAAATGTTTATATGTGGACGTATTAGCTTTTTTATCAAGCTCCTCCGCGCCACTTCAGTGTTCGTCCTTTGATCCAATTTTATAGCCGACATCAGTGGGCAATTTTGCTTGGCTATTTGGGCTCCTTTGGCCAGTGATGATCCTGTTCAATTGAGATGGTGGATTTGGTAACTCACTTACTCCTCTGTGCAAGTTTTCAGCTACAACCTCTCCGTGTGGCTAAATGAGCAGCTTGATCGATCCTCTTCCTCTTCTGCAATGGTGATGGATCCATCTTCCTCTGTTTTAATTTTTTTATTTTTTGGGTAATTCTGCTAAATTGGGTTTAGGTTTATATGGGATTGTTCCTTGTGAGATACATCAAGATGTGGTTCGTGATGCTTGGGCCATGAATGTTGGATCGTGGGGTAATGCGACTATCTCTGAGAGCTCTCCTATCGACGAATCAACTCTTGATTGGTCTTTGACATCTCTCACCGAGATATTGTCCCTTCGGAAATTCCTATTGTTGGGGATGTGGATTTTCTAATCTCCACACACCTGACTCTCTTTGTGTTGAAGATGTTTGGGATGACACAAATGTTAATTATGAGAACGTATCTAAGTGGGTTGGCTCCAAAATGAAAAGCATTGTTGGAATGTTCGGTTTCAAGGCATGAGAATGAGGTTATTCAACTTCTTTCTAGAATACAAACAATGTGATGTCCAAACCAACTTTGCATAGAACGCAACCAGCAAATTCGGAGGCAAAGGGAGTTGAAGAGGCTTAAGTTCGGTGTTAATTATGACAAAACTTGGCCTCAGCTGGGAGGATGATGGTGCCATATGTTTAGATTGCTTTGTGTGAACGTAGGAGGTATCAATGATTATAGTAGGAGGGTTGTGGTTAAATTTTTTTGAGAGATTAGAAGTGATCTCGTTTGTATTCAAGAGAAGAAATTAGAAGTCTCTACTTTTGATGTCCGTACTTTGTGGGGAAATTATTATGGAGATTTCACTCTCAAGTCTATAGGTTTAGTGGAGGGTATTTTGGTTATGTAGGATAAGAGTACTTTTCAGTTAATCTCCTCTACTAATGGAGAGTTTCCGGTTACATGCATCCTTCAATTGGTTGATGGTTGTTCTTTGTGGGCTTTTATAGGGATTTATGGTCCTCAAGCCGAGTTGACAATCTTAGGTTTTGGGAAGAGCTTCGGCTAATTAGAGATGGTTGGCAAGGTCCTTGGTGTGTAGCGGGAGATTTTAATGAAATTTCGTGTCCTCATGAAAGGTCTTCGAGAGAGTGTCCTCCCAATACGATGCAAGAGTTCCATGACTTTATTAATTGTTAAGCTTTGGTATGTCTTCCTTTACAAGGGGAGATTTTTCTTGGTCTAAATTCTGTTTGTTCTAGATTGGAGCATTTCCTTGTTCATGTGGAATGGGAGGAAGCCTATTCGGACATTTTTCGGAAGAAGATTACCTAGTCCTTGCTCATATCACTTCCCTATTTGCCTTGAAAATTTGTTGATTGACAAGGAGTTGCCATTCAAATCTGAAAACATGTGGCTGGAAGTGGAAGGCTTCTCAGATCTCATTAGAAAGTGGTGGGTAGGTGCACAAGTTCAAGGCTTTGCTAGTTCTATAGTTGTGAGAAAACTGAAGTTTGTTAAAGAAGAACTCAAGAAATGGGACAAAGAGGTTTTTTGGGGATGTCGGGACACGTAAATACAAGCTGGATAAAATCAACTCTCCGGATGCTAAGGAAGAGGCTTCCGGTCTTCTTATCGACGAGATTGAGCAGAGAAATGTTGATAAAGATGAGTTAGCCAAAGTCATTTATGGAAGAGATATCTTGGAAGCGTAAATCAAGGGCGTTGTGGCTTAGAGCCGGTGATCGTAATAAAAGTTTCTTTCATAGGGCGGCTAATCTTTGTCGAAAAGAAACTTTATGTCTTCCGTTGTTGTCAATGGGAATCGGTTTGATGGTGCTAATAATGTGAAGGCTCCAAGGATTCTACCGTTCCCTTTTACGTTCTTACGTTTTTACTTCGAGCCTTGGAGACAGAAAGTTGATGACCTTGATTCGCCCTTACTCCCTAATTCCACCAGCAAGAAATTGAGTATGGAGTTGCAGTTTTCAATGGAGGAAGTCACTAATGCTCTTCATGATTGCTGTGGTGAAAAAGGGGCTCCTGGTCCGACAAGAGGACTATGGTTTTCATTGAGGCAAATTGGGACTTTCGGAGGTGATCTTTTGAGAATGTTTTCGGAGTTCTTTTCCACAGGGAAATTTGTGGCTTCTCTCAATGCAACTTTGATTGCTCTCATTCCAAAGAAAATTAATGCAAAGATTATAATAGACTACTGACCGACTAGTTTGGTGGGTTGCATTTACAAGTTGCTCTCTAGAGTTCTAGCAAATAGGCTGAAAGGTGTCGTAGGGGTATTGGTTTTTGAGAATCAGATTACATTTGTTGGAAGGCGCCAAATTTTGGATGCTGTGCTTATGCCTAATGAACTTATTGATTCTAGGACAAAATCAGGGAAGCCAGGGGTTAAATTGTATATAGAGAAGGCGTATGATCATGTCAAGTGGGAGTTTCTCATTTATGTCATGATATGGGTTTTGGGCAAAAATGGAGTACTTTGATTTTTCAATACATCTTTTCAACATCATTTGCGGTGCTTGTAAACGGGTCACCCGCAGAGTTCTTCACTGCCTCTAGAGGTCTTCGCTCGGGGAATCTGTATCTCCTGTTCTTTTTCTTTTGGTTATGGAGGTTTTTACGAGGTTGCTTCAGTCAACTTCTACAACTAGCCTCATCTCTGGTTTTGGCATAGGCTGTAGGAATTCCACTACCGTGGAAGTCTCAGCTTCTGTTGCTTCTACGGTGCATTTTTATGTGAGTCTGAAAGCCAATTTGGTTAATAGCTCTATCATGCCCGTTGGACAGGTGGACTACATTCACTTGTGGCTGTTTTATGTGGTTATGTTTTTCTCTACCTACTTCTTACCTTGGTCGACCTCTTGAGGCAAATTTCAAGGAGAAAGCTGGTTGACAACTGGTTGTTGAGAAATTTGAGAGAAGACTTTCTGGGTGGAAATCAAAGTATCTTTCTAAAGGGGAAGATTGACCCTTACCAAAAGTGTCCTTTCTAGCATTCCTACTTACTTTCTCTCCCTCTTTCACATTGGTTCTTTAGAGGCTTAGTTAGAGGCAATCTAGAGAAAGTTTCTTTTTGGTTCTTTTGGGAGTGACTTCAAGTACCATCTCGTTAGATGGAAAATTGTTAACCTCCCAATCCGCGATGGAGGTTTAGGTGTCGACTTGAAGATCTTTAATGAGGGTTTACTTGGAAAGTGCTTCCGGAGATTCATGAATGAGAAGGGCAACCTTTGGCATAAGATGGTACCATGAAACAGTTTTGGGTAGTATCCTCTAGATGAAATGGTTTTTATGGTCAAAGTCTTTGGAGGTATATATCTAAAGGAGGCGAAAATTTTCTTCCCCTTTTCCCTTTATGGTAGGGGCTGGGTCGTCCATATATTTTTGTAATGAATAGTGGTGTGAAGGGGCTCCCTTGAAAGATCTTTTCCCATCTCTTTATGCCCCGGCGAGCGACGGTGGGGGATTATGTCGAAAGAGGGTCAGATACTATAGTTTGATCTCCGACTTTTATCCAAGAGGCTCTCATTGATGACGGCACTATTCTTAGCCTCTTTGTCAAACTTAATAAGATTACTCTAGGAAACTCTTTTATTGATATGATTAGATAGGATCTCAATCCGAAAAGGGTTTTCTTTGTTAAGTCTTTCTATCTGAAGCTCGCTTCCATTCAATATCCCTCTTTACATCTCCCATTGACACGTTTTATATTCCTTAGAACTCCTTACAACTAAGCTTACAAGTGTTTTCAGCTATAGCTTACAACCTACAGCTCTTTATGCGTACAACTCCTTATAGCTAAATGGAACATAGAAACGATTTCATCACGTTCATCAATTTGACTATTATTCACCTATGAAGTCAAATTTTAACAAAATGTTTATATTATTATATATGATAATTAGCTCAAAGGGACATGGTGCTTTTTTGCAATTTATTCTTTATTGAAATTTATTTGTGAATTTCTTAGGTTATAAAATTAAATTAAGGTACCCAATGGATATTAATTATTAAAATTCGTACGTACCTAACTGAATAAGCCCGATATCCGCCATGTATGTGCCTCATGCTCATCCCTAATAGACAAACTTTACACACATAAATATTCACCAACAAAACAATTTCATTAACGATAGAAAAATAAATTCACAACAAACTTTGGAGTGGAAAATAATACCCAGCTAAGGCTGGAAGCTAAAACTTAATGGAACAGGGACAGTCCATAAATTTTAGATAGTTGATCGATTATAAGGTCTTAAATATCATGGCTTTTGTGATATGCTCTGCTAGCATCTGCTGAATGTGGCTGACATTGCTCTGTAATCTTCAAAACTTGTTCACAAACCATATTGTAATGGTGGGCTGAACTTTAGTTATGTAACTGCCATTATGGGACCTAATTCTGCATTTATTCTATAGTTTGATGCTCATGAAGTCATGATTCTATTGGTTCTTCTGACAAATGCTATGCTTACAGACCGGAAGAAAACCTAGCGGGATATGTGGGGCAGCGTTGTATATTGCAGCTCTGTCGCATGGTTTCAAGTTTTCGAAGGCTGACATTGTAAGTGTCATATTTCTTCGACATGCTTGTTCTCTCTTTCTCTATCTTCTTGTGTGTCAGTGCGTGTGTGCTTGTTTGGGCCTCCCACCAAAAGCATGCAAAAGTGGTGTATGTGGATGGAGCTTTGACAAAAAAAAAAAGGATGTTGCTTCTTTGAGCTGAACTATGAAAGAGGTGGCATGACATATACTCTTTTTTTTTTGTTTGACGAGTAAGCAAAATATATCTAAAAGGCACCAAGGGGATGCTACCCATCTACCGGGAGGGAATTACAAAAATTATCATGCTGTCAAGCTCCCATGCAGAATTCTATTTGCAAAATCCAAAAAGCCATTTTTTGGATAAGTGATAAAAAATTTAAATGAGACACCAAGGTAAAGTCACCCATGTACAAAAGGAGGTAATCACAAAATATCATGAAGCCCTTAAGCTCTCTACACTAATCATACCAACAATATCCAAAAAGGTGAACTTTGTGCTGTGAAAAAGTCCAAAAACCAATATTTTCCCAACTGTCAAGCACTTGACTCTAATCAACTCTAATCAAAATTTTCCAAAAGTAGAGCTTGAAATCTACATAGGACAAGGCTATGCCCTTAAAAATCCCCTTCCATATAGCCCACTGTCCATCAAATGGCCAAGGGAATCTGGAATCATCTTCCAAGTTTCAGAAGTCCAACTTTTCTTTATCCATCTCCAAGTGAGCAACTCATCTTTTCAGCACTTGAACCCAACTAACCCTATTGAGGTGAGAGAGCCAAATTCTCAACCAAAAAACCTACCAACATTGGACTAGGTGGTGCCGTGACATATAGTTGTCGAGCTTTTACATGGGAAGCTGTACTCTAGATGGTTTACTACATCTAAACAGCTGGTCTGGGACTTGTAATGGTTCGTAAAAGGGCTAAAGTAACTATTGTAGTTTTGGCCTTAGGTTCATTGTGTGTTGTTCTACACTAATGATGTAACGAAAATTAGGAGATAAGCATGGAGTGCAAAACTAGAATTTGGAGCATGAGAGTTGGGTATAAGAAAGAGTTGACTTGACTTGGATAGACACTTGGTCTTGGATAATATTGTTGAATCAAATATTTTCCTGTTGGCGGTGAATTTTTCTTTGTGATGCTGTAACAAAAAAATTCTCTTAAAATGACACCGTCTGTTACTTGATGAATTTTTCTCACCTTTTGTTCCCTCTTTTTGGAACTATTTTGTGTAAAAAGGAATAAGAATTTATTATGCAGTGGAGAGGAATGTTCCTTCTTTGTGGAACTATTTTGTTTTAAAAAATAAGTAAGAATTTATTATGCAGTGGAAGAAAATCCTTTTGGATTGGAGATCATACCTCAAAACCATAACTCAATTTCTTGAAAACCTATTGAGAACGGATATTTTTAAAGTCATGCCTTTTTGTCACCCGGTTTTTTATTTTCCTGCACGATTTTCATTCTTTTTCTAGTGCAGAGTTGATTACCGAGGATCTGTTTGGCCTGATTCAAGCCTTCTCACCCAAAGAGCTTGACCCTGACATATGTCACGTCATTTGATAAACAGCTCTAGCAAACCTGTTGAATTGTATGTTCTGGAGGTGGGAGATTCCACCTACTTTCCCATCACTGTCCCTAGCATTCGGTCAAGAATTTTATTGTATTCATATTTTATTTTGAGTAATAAAAAAGTATAGACTAGGACACCAATGTATCAATGAACATTTTTCTTTAATAAAAACAGTTCCCTTTGATGGGCGTTAGTTGGGTTCAACCATCAAGTGTTAAAGATGTTTTGGTGGCACGGAGAAGAAGGTTGAAGAAATGTTGGGTTTTAAGAATTTGGAAGATGGTTCTGTTGGTTGTTTGGTGTACTTCTTGGAGGGAAAGGAATTGTCGGATTTTTAATGTAAACAAATGTCCGCTCATGATTTCAAGCTCTATCTTTTGACAACTTTGTATGGTTGGAGTACAATTCTGAAGGGAGTAGAAAGATGACCTATTTTTTTAATTGTGGATAGAGTTATGCACTGAGGGCATTGGATTTTGTTAATTACCCCTTTTGTACACTGGTGACATCCTCCTGGTGTCTTTCATTGTATATTTATTACTCATTAGAAAAAGGTTCTCATGCTCACAATTTCATCCACATAATTCTGAAACAGCAAGTGTTGCTTGCTCGCTATGAAATACTTTGATGCAACTATACATATTTTCAAAAAATGCTAGTCTAAAACTTGATGTGACAAGACCTTTTCCTCTGAATCTGTTGGATCCTTCTATTTGTACGATCAAATTGCCAATAGAAACACCTGTCAGCCATAATTCTTGAAAGTGGAAACAATCTTATGGAAGAGCTTGAATGTTAAATTCAACAATAGATGTAATTGAATCATCTATAATAACATTAAAATTTGAACTACCAATGTTTCTCTATCAACTAATCTCCTTAGTTGTTCTTCTTAGGTAAAGTTGACTCTCCTAGAGGTACTCATTCTTCTCTAGTGTGGGTGCTAGATTTGTTGGATGAAGATTTTAGCCTATTCTTGTCTTGCTTACTTATCATGGGAAGCCCCGACCTCCATGTGTCGCTTGTCAATAGGAATTGCTACTGTATGCTGGCCATCCTACTAAGGAGAATACCTATAAATTTTATATTCTTTACACACTCATTGGTTCAGCAATAAATAATAGAGAAGCTTTTCTTAAATAGATACGAGTGCACCCTTTCACTCCTACAGCTTCACATGAATCCCGTAATACCCTCTGGCTCTAGTATCTTTTTTTGATAAGGAAAAGAGAATAATATAGATGTTTATCAAAAGGATGGATGCAAAGCAAGCATCCTACAAAAGGACTATGTACATCCGATATGTAAACTATCCACAAAATCTACAATACGAAAGAAGATTGGAAAAAATTGCTACAATCCAAAAAGTAGAGAGTTTTGATAATCTTATCCTTTAAAGCATTGAAGAGATGTCTCCACTCCCTCGAAGACACTCCTATTTCTCTCACACCAAACACTCGAAAAAATGGCATGTGGGATAATCTCGGCATTCTTTTTAGCTTTCCTCCCAAAGTAACCTTCCCAAACAACGAGATGGTTCCTAATAGTGCTTGAAATAACCCAAGAGATTCCCTAACAACTAAAGGCCAATGCCCACAATGCTCTAGCAAAAGGGCAAGTGCAAGAAGTGACTAGTAGATTCCAAATCAGCTTTGCACATAGGACATCTGTTCACCAAAATCTCTCTCCTCCTTTTTAAATTATTGCAAGTTAAAATACTCCCATGACGAGCTTCCCACACAAAAAAGAAACTTTTAGAGGCGCCAAAGACTTCCACATGAGCTTTCAAGGTACATTATCCGAGGGGGTTGTAATGAGGGAGACCAATCGAAGCAAACTCCAAATTAAGGACTTAACTGCGAAAACCCCTTTAGGATCGAGATCGCATCTAACCATATCAAGAGAGAAATTTCCAAGAGTAATCTCATTAAGTTTGACGAAAGGACTAAGAATAGTGTTAAGGGCTTCTCGAATAAAAACCGTAGACAAAACTATGGTGTTAGACTGTCTTACAAAATAATCAGCCAACGAAGCATCCTTATACCTTGCCAGGGCATAAAGAGAAGGATTAGATCTTTCAAAGAAGCACTTTCACATCACCAATCATGCCAAAAGAATATGGAGGAGCCAACCCCAACCTCAAAAGAAAAGCGTAAACTATGACAAGCCAAATTCACAAGCATCTTAGTGAATGAACCTTTGTCTCTCTAACTACCTTTACACACCTCTGTTTTCTCCATGAACCCAAAAACATAGCCATCCTTTGTTAGATTGATGACTAGTCTCTTCGCAAGAATTGTGATTCTAGACTGTGTCAAAACTTCAAGCCTCCAACTCCCTTATAGATTATACCCCGATGTGTGCTGACCAATGATTGCTACTATGCCCTTTGGTCTAAGTGTTGCTTGATCAAATGACCGATTTGGTGGTGCCCATGCTTGACCTAAGGCACTTCCAAGACTTGCATACTTAAGAGAAGGGATCAGTCCTCATTTGGCGATGAACAAGATGATTACAACTCTTTCTTTTCTTTTCCACTCAAATTTGGATGAAATTGACCCCTTCCTTTTAGTTTTCTTTGGCAAATCAAAGATAGATACTGATCATCATCATGAAGACCACATGATACGGAGGGTAGCAAATTAAAGAAGAATCGGGAAAGCAAATAGAGAAAACGTCTTTGGAGGTCACCGAAGTTTGAGTTGTTTGGTCCATGTTTTGAGAAATGCAAGCTTAAGGGTTGGCTCAACTTGTTTTTCTAGTTAAGGCAATTAGGAAGTCTAAAGATCCTACCAAAGTGTGCTTTCTTGCTTGGGCGGCCATCCAAGGAAGGAGTCCAATAGATCCTCTTCAACTGAGAAACCTCAAGTTGGCGAGTAGATGTCTGATGTGTTTTGGGAAGGAAGAGTCAGTTGACCTCCTTCTCCATTGTCAGTGGATTCTGCATTATGGCATTTGATGGGGGTTAGTCAGGTGTGACCTTAAACTTTTTAAGAGATGTTTTGGTGGTTGGTAGAAGAAGAATAAAGAATAGTTGGGTCCTAGGAGTTTGGAAGTTGATGCCATTGGCTATTAATGGTGCACTTGAGAGGAGAGAAATTGTCGGATTTTGGAGGGAAATGCTAGGTGCATTCATGATTCCAAACTTAATTTTTGAGAACTTTTTAAAGTTGGAATCAAGTTCTCGTTCAAGGTACAAAGATGACTTTTGGGGGTTTTGTTGTTATGATTTTTGTAGAGAGCTTGAAGATGATTTTATGTTGTGATTGCCTCCTTTTGTACATAGGCGGCATCCAGTTGGTGTCTCATTAATACAAGTTTTTGAGTACTCAAAAAGAAAAAGGTTAATGACTCATGTTGTGGTCGGAAGCTATTGAAACTTGAAAGGAGTTGAGTTGTGTGGGATGAGCCTAGTTATCTTTATACTTCTAGATTCATCAAAAGTTGATTACTGCTTAGCATCAGTTTATTTTAATACAAATGTACTCTCTGCATTTTTTGGTCCAGAGCAGAAGTTGTGTGGGCTGTAAGCTCTCCACACGCTGCAGGAACAACACATTTATCATTTGTAAAATGCTACTGTTGGCCGGCTGTTGTGTGAAAGGTTTATCTCCCATCTTATTGTCAGTGTGCTCTTTGTATTGATTATAATTAATTTATGTCTCTCACTGAACGGTTATCTTCCAATTTATTTTCCTGCTTGACTTTAAAAAAAGAGGGTATTTCCTGCTTGTATTGGCTCCATTAAGCTGTAGATTAGGGGTGTTTGGCAATTAGTTTTTTAAAGAGCTTTTTGGACCTAAATTAGCTTTTTGACTTGGTTCAAAAACTAATTTAGGTGTTTGGTGAAATAGCTTTTGGATCCAAAAAGCTGATCTGAAAAAGCTATTTAGAATAGCTTTCTTGGAATTAGCTTTTTGTCTCACAACTTGCCATAAACAACTAATTTATGAAGCACTCTTTCTTGAAACAGCTAATGTAAACGCCTAACCTGAACAACTAACACAAATAGTTAACAACCACAGGTTGTATTTTCAGCTATCAATTCAGAAGTATGACCCTTAACTTAATCTCTCTATTTTTTGCCTAATTTGCTCTTTATGTGGTATATTGCTAGCAATATGCTATTTCTGCTATGTTTTTAGGTGCCTCTTATTCTGTTGCTGTGCAATCAGTGTTTTGAGTCAATTATAGAGGATGAGTCGTTTCTCATTGAGTTATGTGGTGAATGGTGAAGAGAGCAACCACTTTCTGGTTCACTGCAATGGTCTCATATGTGTTATATGAACTTTTGCTCTTTATGGATTATGTGACAACAATAGAAATATGCTATAACTGTTACTAAGGCCATTTGAGTGGATAAGTTGATCTAACCATGGGATTTATATTAACTGCTTGATGGATTACCCAAGGTTCTTTCAAGGCTACATTTATCTCTTGTTTCATTTGACTGTCCTTGCTTCTCTTGTACTCAAGTAAAAAGTACTCAATGCTTCTTTTTAGAGTAGGGCCTACAGAAATTCTCTTTGCTTCAATTGAAGGGGTAAGGCGATGTGCGTGATGCAACTCACCCACCCTCCACACCCTTGACCTGGGAGGGATGCTGGTAACGGTTTGCTCTTGTTGTGTATGTACACCACACATAACACATCCCATACAATTCACCCCCACCAAGTCCCGGAGCAGTAACTTCACTCCAGTTGTTTCCCTTTTTCTTATTCCGTATACATGTTTTGAAGTTGCTTCTTTCTTTATGTGGGTTCCTTTACTAGCTTGATTATGTTGATTAGGTGAAGATTGTACACATTTGCGAGGCCACATTGACCAAGAGGTTAATTGAGTTTGAAGAAACAGAGTCTGGGAGTCTTACGGTGCGTCTTTAATTTGCATTTCCTGTTTCCATATGTTTCATATCGTGTCATTGTTCTGTATCTCTGTGCAGGTGTGTGGGGAATCTCCTTCTCCCATACTTGATTGAAGACTTTTTCTTGTGCCCCGTTTGAGTTTCTTTTTACACCTTGTTTTGTTTAATGTCTAGATGTGTTTGCCTGGTTGTATGGCTGATGGGAAATGCCTTGCTGCTCAGTGTCAATCTCACCACTGTTTCTGCCCTTGCACTAGCCACTACTAGATAGACTAATACCAGCACTCCTGTGCTTGCAAACAGGGACTAGAATGATCTTATCTCTCTCCCTAGTAGTGAAAACACGTATTTGGTGCTTCAAAGATAATGTGATTGACACATTATTTTTACGTGATAAGGAGAGTGTTGCTTTTCATCTTCCGAAGACATGATTTGTGGTACGAAAGATTTTTGCTGTTCGGATAGTGCTCTTGATTGTATATGTTCCCTTTGTTTGCTGAAAGGACCTCAGTCTTTTGTATAGTTTGCTGCTGAAGACATTGTTTACATTCTAGGTTTCTGCAGTATTATTTTCCTTATGGGAATGTTATTCTCATCCTTGTTACAACTGCGCTCTGCTGTGACAGATAGAGGAATTCAACCAAAAAGCTAAGGAGCTTGAGCTACAGTGCAATTTGGTTAAAAAGTCTGAAAAAGGCGAATTGCTCTGTGAACACAGGGGCAGTGGAGAGCCTCATTTTGCCCATGGGCTTTGTGAAACTTGTTATGATGAGGTATATTCTATTTCTATTGAAGCTTTGCTCCGATGATATACATTTTGTTATCATTGAAGATTTAACATGTGTGTTCTATGTTGCGATGGGTGATGCAGTTCATAAGAATTTCCGGTGGTCTTGATGGTGGATCAGAACCTCCAGCTTTTCAACGTGCGGAAAGAGGGAGATTAGCCGAGTCATGTGCGGGTGAAAATGCTGCTGATTCACTTCCGGAACCCACCAAAGAGGTAAGAAGTCGCAAACACACTATGTTTTGCTCATATGTGCAGTATCATTTTAGCACATTCTCTTGCTGACTTTGTGCTAGCCAAGGTCTTCTGCCGCTGTATTAGTGTTTTCATTTTTGTTTTACGATTTTCTTTTTCCTGAAGGTTGGTCTGAGTCTGTAACTGAATGCTGGTTTATAAAATATAAAACAGAAAAACTTTTGTGATGGGCTTTTGGTGAACGTGCATATGTTGGGATGGGTCATATTTGCTTGGAAAGTGTTAGGGCTCAAAGGATATGGGTAGAGGAAATGGATTAGTTAACTAATGAACATGAAAAGTTTTTCCTCTGGTAAAAATAACCTCACCACAGTTAGGAACTTTTAGGAGTAACCAACGATCTTTGCAATTACGTACAATAATAGATACTATACATATTTTTGTTTGTATCATGGGTTCATTGTCACCAGCAGGATAATAAGTATATTCTGAATTCAGATCTATCAGTCATTGGTCGTAATTAAATCTACATTAGATGTGTTGATATTTGGTCGCTTAGGTTAGCTTGAAAGGTGGGAGGTGCATAGGGTCCCAGGGTGTTACGTCCAAAGTACCGGGACAAATGCGCGCTTGTCCGCAACAATCTTTAAAATCTTTCAAAAAGCATATTTTGTAGAATCAAGGTAGATAAATGTATCAAAAAGTGATTAGACACTAATATAGCTTCTGAATATTGTAAGTAACCTTAAAATACATTATATGTTGTAATTCCTCGAAATACACATGTAAGGTACTAGCATAGTCGTAAAAATATTAAAAATCAATTTTCCATTAACTCACAATCACAAGGGGCCAATTGATAAACATGTAAATTAGGGGAAAAATTAAATAGGGAGGAGGGTTCTGTATGGCATAGTTTCACTTTCAACTCACAAGAATAGAAAGGTGAAGAAGGCGTAAAGGGCAGCAGAAAAGGAGAAAGTTGGGGGAGGGTTGTCAGTGCAGCTTAGGCAGCAGTTTACTTTTCAGCTCCCTAGGAGAAAAGTATGAAATTAGGTAAATATAGAAGGCCCCAAGAACAGAGGGCTCCATGTCAAGAAAGAAGAGTGAAGAAGGAAGGGGGCCCAAAGCCTCAACATCACACCAACAGAAACAGTAGGTGCGGAAAAACCAGAGGAAGGAGGAGATGAAATTGGTGACAAGGGAGGAGAAGAAAACGAAGAACAAAGAGAGAAAAGGAGAAGAAAACACAAAGAACTTACCTGATGGAGTCGGGATTGTCGAATGAGGTTGGAGATGTAGCTGGTGATCTTAACTTACATAGAGCTGAAAAGAAGAATGCTATCTTAATCCCACATGTGATTTTGGAGCATTTGGCATGAGAGAACCAGAAGAGTTGCTGAGTATATGGCGATGCCTTTTTAGTGCTTTTGTTATTCTATTTTTGATCTTGTAGATTTTGCGGACTCAAAATCCGTATCCCGTGACCCGAAAGTCCTGCCACTGGGGGTGTGGGCGATGATGTAGTGGCCTTACATCCAAATTGCATAATTACAGAGAGATTAGTTCCTTTTGACCCTAGAGTTAAATACTTGGACTACGTACTTCCATTGAAAGAAAGCAGAGGAAGTGTAGAGAAGAATTTTGCGTCAGTCTGTTGTTATCCAAGCTGAAAAAACGGTACATAACTCGCCTTAGCTATCCAGATTGTGGATCTAATATATGCCTTTTGCGGATAGTCTCTGTACTACTAAATTTCCTTTTTTTCGTTATTGTAAAATATGCCTATGCATAATAAATAAAATATCAAAATTACAAAAACTCTAGGTATTGATGTATAATTTCATAGATCTTTTATCCTTCTTTTATTCTTGTCTTGCATCACTTGTATTTTTGTGGCCTTTTGGTTTTGATTGCTATTCGATATACTATACTTGGAACCCCGGAAAGTGCCATTTTTCCTCTGTTACTAGTGAATTAAGTTGTGTTGAGAAGTATCCAAGTAGTCGGAACCTTATTTTATTTTAAGATTCTGCTCATGAGCTAACACACACATGCACATGTGCATTCTCCCTCTCTCTCTCTTACACACACACACACACACACACACACACAGGTGCCTACGCACAACAATTAAGCTTCATTACTATTCAAATAAGTAGTACTGGCGACAATATAATTTTTGCAAACTTTACTAGCTTCTTGGGTAAAATATATTTGAGTGTGTATGTGTTATTTATGTATTTACTTATTTGCAAATGTAGTTTTTCTTCTAATTTTTTTCCACCTTATTATCTTCAGTAATCTATTTTCCCCTCTGACTAAAAGGGCAGTATTCTATTTGTGTGACTATATAAATCAAAATTTTATTGTATTAATAATTTGTTTTCTTTATATTGGATCTTTGTTCTGAAAAAAGTTCAGGATAACTTTTTAGAATACTGCAGTGAAAACCTTAAATACCTCTACTCACCAACTTAACCGCGCACGGGCATGTGAGTTCCTCACTAGTGTGTGTGGATATGAAAGGATACTTCATTGGTCATTCATAGTTTGTCATACCACCTACATAATGCATGACGAAAACAAATACAATCTTGAATTGCGAAATCCTATCTCAACCTCAAAAATACTAACTTGAAATACAAAATATACATTGATCGCTTGCCTTCACACTTTCGCTGTTTCGTGGTATAGCCCACAGAAGACATCCACAAATGGGTATCAATTTCTGAATGAAATTGATCTGTGGATTTAGTGTATTATTGTTGGGAAAAATCCAATCCTGTATGCATGCGGATTATGTGGTTAAACCTTTTCTCTAGTCAATAGTATTGGACCAGCTTATTCCTGCTGTTCTATTTTCTTTTTCATAATTCTGATCTGTCCTTGTAGATTGCGGAAGGATCTGGGAGATTGGATACCGGTGGAAGTAACCGATTGGCAGGTTAGAGGCTTGAGGCTGTTGTTTTTTCTCTTATATTAGATGTTGAGAAACACTAATATTTTCATTATATATCAGGTGACCCTGGTGAGCATGAGGCTGTAGATGGGGGGAATGACATACCTGAGAAAGGTGATTTTTTGGGTGCTAATGATGATGAATCAGAAAGTTTTTCTGACATTGATGATGCTGAGGTAAGTTAAGTTTTTTATTTATGCCATATCAGCACTGCTATCTGCAATCCTTATTAAAAAAATCTCAGTATCTGTGGTCATTAGTTCAATTAATCTGTTTTTTAATGGAATGATGTAATTGGGGAAAGGGAAAGGGATGCATTAGCTGAAATGGGGTATTAAATGGAGTAGAGGCTTGAGTTTTAATGAATTGGCCAAACTTTTGCTTATTCTTGGCATTTGGTTTGAGTTTTCAATTTTTTTTTTTAATGATCAACTACTTGGTATTATTATCTACGGCTTCTGTTTTCTAACTTGTTTTAAAATCTCAATTCTACAAAGTGTTTTTTACATTTTTTGTGAGTCTCTTGCAATTGGTCTCCCAACAAGCAGAAACATACCCACGGCTAAGATTGCCTACATTTTGATCTCCTTAGGACCCGCAAAAACACGACACACAATAGGAATTGTTGAGCGTGGCATTTGGTTTGACACCACCATATAGTGCAAGTTGCAATCCACAAAAAGTAGTAGCTGAAAGAGGAAGATGCTTTACCTCATTCTTATTTCAGTGAGATTCCATCCTTTAATGAAAATGCAAAATGCAACTACCAAATGTGATCCCACCTTTAGAAGAGTTTGAAGATAAGATGTAGGATGGCTTCCAGAGTGCATCCAAATGGTTCAAACATCAAGGAAGCTTTCTTGTCCCTCTGTCATATTTGCAATTTTAAAATTTTAAAAAGATTGCAGGAAACAGTATTGCTTAAATTTCTTTTGGAGGTGAATGCTGTTAAGCTTTTGGATACGATGGGTTTGGGAGGTTCTTACTCCTTACTTTCCAGTGACTTTCATAGTGCAATCACTAACTAGCGAAGGAGGATGTGGTTTAGAAGGATTAGTGAGAAATGCGAACGATGGTTGAAATTTTATCTACTTACGTGTAAGTCAGTTGGACATACCATAACAGAAAGTAGAGCTGTCTAAAACCTAAAGCTTAAGCTCTTGGATATGATGGGATTGGGAAGTTCTTACTCCTTACCTTCCAAGTGACTTTTATTGTGCAGTTACAAACTAGTGAGAGAGGATGTGGTTTAGAAGGTTAGTGAGAATAATGAAAGATGGTTGAAATTTTATCCACTTACGAGGAAGTCAGTTGGAGATACCATAACAGAAAGCAGAGCTATCTAAAATCTAAATGTTAAGCTTTTGGATATGATGAGATTGAGAAGTTCTTATTCCTTACCTTCCAAGTGACTTTCATAGTGCAATTATTGACTAGCTAGGGAGGATGTGGTTTAAAAGGATAGTGAGAACAGCGAAGGATGGTTGAAGGACATACCATAACAGCAAGCAGAGCTGTTTAAAATCTGAATGGTAGATGGAATTATGTTGCTTGGACAGATCAACTAGCTGATTCCTGTGTCACGTGCCAACCTGGCATGATACAGGACAAGAAGTTTGTGCTTTAAAGCAGTCTGAGGGAGGTAAATCTTTTTTCGAGCCAGCTGCTCCTCACTTGCTCAGTTTCTCCTTCTCTCACCTCACTCACTCTTGTCGTATTTCGCCTCTCTGACATCCTTGAGACATTTTTCGAAATCCGATGTTCTTTTGTTGCCTGACATGTTATTTTCATGTTAAAGACAATATATGTTACCAAGTTGCCACAAATAAACGTAATAATATTCAAACAGAGAACCCCTAAGAACCCGTGGACCTACTACACCTATTGGGTCTGGGTCCTATATTCATACAGGTCTTGAACAAAAATAAATGGGTCTAGGTGGACCCAATGCAAGCTCGACCAATCATCATACCTATCAGAGTGGCTGAAATATACTCATAGACGACTGGCTAGACAGATAAAAAGACGGCAAGGAAAACGTGTACCTCAAGCTTAGTTCAAAAAGCTCGCCGAGGTGCAAGGCGAGCACCGGTGCGTCTAGTAGGGGTCAACTGATGCCCATTTCAAAGGCGGCAGGAGGTGTGCTTCAAACTATGGCTCAAGGTGAGCAAAGTGTGCTTAATTGATCAGGCTAGAGAGAGATTTTGTAAATTAACCTTCATAATCTCAAAATTGATCACGATTAGAACTTGGTCACGAATGGTAAATTAGAGTCAAATCCCTCAATTAATTGCAACAGCTTTGACTCTAAGTCGCAAGCCCTCGATCAAAGATCCTAAATTGCAAATCTGAAATTGTGGGGGACATCAAACCTTGAACAACCTTCCAGTTGTGACAGTGGTTGCTTGAGGTGAACATGGGTGATTGCCCTGGTGCCATTAAAGGCAATTATTTTTGAATCACGAGCTGCTGGGAGTTAAAATTGGAAATTTTATATTTATTTAAATGAGATTTACTAATTGTCAGATTTAAAAGTATTTACTCAGCTTTATGGGTCATATGCCTTGCCTATGTTGCTAGGGACGTTTTTTTTGGTTTTTTTGAGTTTCCACCTACCCCATATTGCCGAATATTAGTATTGGTGTACCGTCACCTTCTTAAAAGTGATTAATTAGATGAGATGGTAGAAATTGTCTTTAACATGATTAATGGTCCATTTGGATAATAAAGAAAAAGAGTTATGGGCCCCAGTGGATGCCCATAAGTTTGCCTTTTTTGAGGCAACTACTCCTGCCTTTTTTGAGGCAACTACTCCCGCACTCACTGAGTTGCTCCTGCACACTTGCTCTCGCTTTTCTCTCATACCGTTCATATGCTTTCTGAGTTTTCCCATTAATGGTCGCCTAAATACATATTATTTTCTTCATGTTAAAGACAATATTTCGACCAACTTGCCCCAAATAAGTAATAATATTCAAAGACACTTAATTAAAGGATGAGTAATCAAAAAGTCATCTGGATAGTGGCATTGTGAGCGGAACTTTATTAAATGAGATACCCAAAAACCAGTCACTTGTGGGTCCCAGTGGTAGATTTGAATTTAATTAAATGATTAATGGTCCCTTTGGATTGAAAAAGGAGGGTATTTGTTTGTGTAGAGTATTTGTTTTTACATGCACATCATGTCTACAATTGTTGTGGAGGAGTTGTGCCCTTGTGTTTCTTCATGTTTTAGATTTTGTTTATCATTGGCAATTCATATGATCATATCTAGCCTACTAAAAACTTTTTCTTTGTTGTCCCCCTTCCCCCAGGTTGATGGCTACTTACATAATGAAGAAGAGAAGGTTATGAAGAAGATTGCATGGGAGGCGATGAATTGGGAATACCTTCAGGTGAAACATATTTTTAGTTGAATTTACTCTCAAATAATTCCACGGAAGATACACTCCTTCCTCCAGACCTATATATGGGCTACAAACAGAGATTCCATGCTGAGTGAGAATGTCTTAGTGTCTTACCATGGCCGACAGTTAATTATCAGACAGTGAGCTAAGATCTAGAGCCAAGTTGCACATACTCAAAATTAGCTAAGTTTAAAACAATGAAAAGTTGTGGTGCTTTTTTTGGGGGTGGGATAGTGGGGTTGTCTCTAAAAGTCTTGCTTTGCTCTCCAGTCTTGTTTCATGTGTGGGGTGGCGATGTTGGCATGCATACATGATCTGAACGTAGTCATGTGGCCACCTTTATTCAATAGTTTCGACATTTTTTGAAAATGAGTAAGCAGAAGTGAAGAAGATGCCTTGATAGGCCTTTCAATTTCATGTTAATTCTAAATGACAGCCAGATTTTTTTCCTCAGTTATTCATTTAGTATAAGCATGTGATTCACCTTGGCACAGAAAGTTTTTGGGAGTTCAATATTGGGTGTTTCTTAGCTGATGTATATGGGACAGGGTATTCGCTTAAAGGTAGTAAAACCCTAGTTTAAGACAAGATGGTGTATAGCTTGAGCATGATGTTCTAAAAAGAAGAGTAGTTGGTTATGTTATGTCCATGCATTCTTGGTAGGAGGGGTCGAGTTTCTGACTTCCCCCATAAACGATCAGGAGGGTTTTAGAGATATGCTTGCTTGTTCCGTTTCTTTTTCTTTTTATCGAGTAGACACCAAGGGATGTCACCTATGTACAACAGGAGCAATTACAAAAATCATCATGCTCTCAGGTTGTCATGCATAATGTTACTTACAAAATCCAGAAAGTCGGTTTCCTCCACTATGGAGCTGCTTATTAAAACTTCTTTAAATTTTAAAAATAGACCTTGAATTCTTAATAGAATGTAGCTTTGCCCTCAAATCCACCTACTCCTTTCCTTCCGAGTAGTCCATCAAATAGCTGAAGGAACCATCTTCCAAACTTCCAGGTAGTCTGCTTTAATATACTCATGTATAAATATTGTTCATGTATTTTGATTCTCTCCTTTGTTGACATGTAAATATTTTTCCTGTATTATGATTTTTCTTTGAATTTCTGAAATTGAATGCTTGCTTGGTAATCCATCCTTATTACATTCATTTGCCAACGAAGAAGATTGAACACCCCCCGAAAAAAAACACCTATGGCATCCAGTGTAATTGATTCAAACTTTTTGACCTCATAAAGGTCTCCCTAAAACAGCAAGGTATTTTACCCGGAAAAAAAGAAGATAGGGAAAAGTTTATTCCAGAGAGCAATTGTCACATTGACTGGGAGGGAGATTGAGAAATGCTTATAAGAGGCCCCAACATTTGTATGTGTATGTGTACGTGAGAGAGATAGAGACGGGAAGGGGAAATCAAAATTAGAGACCGAAGAATGCTTTGCACGAAAAAGAGCTTAAACTTCTATTGAAAAAAACAAGTGTTTCGCCTAATTTCTGTTTGAGTCTTAAAGCCGATGTAAAAATTTGGCCAAACACCCACTTAGTAACAACCTAAGAGACTCCAGTAGTCATTAGCTACTCTGAAGGTTGGCATCCACATAAAACTGATGTAAAACTTTTGCCAAACATCTACTTAGTAACAATCTAAGAGAGTCCAGTAGCCATTAGCTACTCTTAAGGTTGATCCACACTTTACCCTGTATTTGCTTTCAATAAATGGCCATGTTTTACTTCAAGGTTTGTGTCCTTTGGCCACTTTTGCATAGCTTTGTCGAGCCTCCAATTGCGAATGTTGAATTATAGGTGCCTAAGAGCACCAAGTTCTCAGGTCGTATGCTTGTTTATTCACTTTGTGGGTATTTTGTGGAGAGGAATGGTAGAACTTCTATTCCGGTTACACCTCCTGGTGAATAGACCTGTATTTCTGGCCTCTCTTTAGGCTTATGGTTGGGGACTTTTCTGGGTATGTATGTGATGTACGGCATTGCAGCATGTGTGAAGAAGTCATGTTCTTTTCAACATCTAGTTGGACTACTAGATCCCTTATGCTGTAGCTATAAGTTGTTTTGTTAGTAGACTTTTTCTTCATCTACAATTTCCACCTTCTCCGCCCCTATTTTTCTATGTGTATTTCATGGTATGTGAATGCTTGATGATGAATGCCATTTTCAAAGGAACAAGCAGCAAAAGAAGCGGCTGCCAGGGAAGCAAATATAGCCACCAATTTGAACTGTTCGGAAGATATGCTTGCTGCCCGAGAACTTCTTTCTGCAGCTTCTGCTAATGCGGCAAAATCAAGAAAGGTAAGGCTTAACATTCGACTTTTCCAATGTTTGCCCTCTTTTTCTATCTTTTCTTTCTCTTTAACTTTTTTAATCATCATACGTGTGTGTCTGATCTGTTTAACAGAATGAAATATGTTGGAACTATATTAGAATGCATCTTTATGTCGATCAAAAACAGAAGGATATATCTTTATGATGTAAAAGTTGATGCGGGATGCAGTGTAAAGTGTGGATGAAACTAACACTTTGTAACAATTAATAGAAATGACTTGATTAGTCCCACCACCATACACGTGTTCTAAAGCACTCAATACGTCAACTTTCCAGTTAGTCGAAGTTTATGAAAATCAGTGGCAGTTTGTTAAAAACTACCCTTAATGGTCAGAATGTTGACATCCCAGAAAAGGAGGATGGTATATCTCTGTCCAGTTCCTAAAAAGATAGTATTCTTTACGTCCAGAATTCCTAATAAACATGTCTCTATTTGGTGATTTGGCCACTGGAGCGCTTGAATTTAGAATTGCTTCTACTGAGCCTCTCAGGAAGAGATGCAAAAATGCAATTGTTTATATTCTTGTGAATTCTCTTTTCAGGAACGTCAACAGAAAAGAGCGGCTGAAGCAAAGAATCCACAGAGTGCTGCAGAAGCAGCTTTTCAAACGTTGAGCAAGAAGGTATAGCTTACTTTCGAAGAGTTGTCTGTCATTTGTACGTTATGAAATTCTAGTTTCTGCTGGAGTCATACGTTTGAGTAAAACACTGTGATTACTGGTTACCATGCTCAGGGTTTTCCATTGCTCCCTTCTTTATATGCGCAACTGTTCTCCCCCTCTTTGCAATTAAACCGTCTAAAGGATCTGCCAAAGGCATGAGAGGCTCCCCTCTCCCTTTGCCGCCCTTCCCCACTTCCATGTGGACCATGGCTTAGCCCACCAATAGGGTGTTTCATGTGAGATGGGATCCGTAGTTGGGCTAACCTTTGCTACACACAGGGGAAAGAGAAACCTTTCTTCAATTAAATTGTGGGGGTGGAGCTGTATGAACCAGTATCAAGAATTTTGGGGGCAGGCAGGCCCGTGTGTGTGTACATATACATATATATACAGGTTAGAAACTATACAAGTTTGTTTCTTATGGATTTATATTTTTGGTTTCACAGAGGGTTAGTTCAAAACTCAACTACGAAAAATTGCAGGAGCTCTTGGATGGACCTGTAAGTACTGGATCTCTATCTTTTTCTGGAAACTTTATAATTTTACATAGCAGTATGTGTAGAGCTCATAAAACATATTCTGGCCTTGCCACAATGAGTCACCTAGCAGCCTTCCCTGATTGCAGTTGCCCTATCAGTATTCTGTAAATTTGCTTTGTAAATAAATGATTGGTGCACTGTACTTTTGCAGTTATCATTATGTCCACAGAATTCTTGGTTTTGTCTATTCGTATGTTGTTTCTAAGTTCCCATGCACCCATGTTAACCGAGTCTTGCAGTTGGTCGATATTCTAGCTTCAGGTCATGATTGACTACCGGGGAGAGTAATCTCCCCATCCTGCAGCGGAATGGAATCCAATTCGCTTGTATGAAATTTGGGCTTGCTTTCGCCAAACCAATCCTATGTTGGCTGTTTCAGAACTGATGATGTGAGTATTCATTTGCTTATCTCAGCAGGCGGTTTCAGAAAATCCAAAGAAGAGTGGAACAGAAAAACATTTGGAAAATAATTCACTATCTCAGACTAACAGAATTGAAGCTGAGAATAATGAGGATGAGCCAGAGGCAATGGATGAATCTGAAGGGAATGCTTATGACGACTATCAAGATTACTCTTATTATGATGATGAAGATTACGAACATTTCGATGAAGAGGTCTTTTGACAGGTGTCCCACTGCTGCAGATTAATTTAGTGTACATTCTACATTATTTAGGAAAATGAGTGATCCGATGTTATATACTATAGTTTTTCCCATTAAAATTCTTTGTACATTGAACTTCTTTCGAACAGGAGAGTTGGGGGCGGGGGATATGAAATAATGAAAAGTGGCTATGGAATTATTCATAAGAATGCTGTAGAGTTATACATCTTTTTTCTTTTCATTTTTGCCCATTTCGAGATGTGAAGTAGGTTCTCTATTCTCAGTTCTTCTAACATTGATATGAAAAGACACGTTAAATATTTTTTTCCCCGGGTGAAAGAGAGGGCTCCCTTCGAACTACTATTATCAAGCCTGAGTTAAACAGGAGCGATAAGTACCAGATACAGACTTCTAAAGTGTGGCCATACGATCAGGACTCAGGAGGATGTCGAAATATTTTCTTCAAAAGTTTGCATCCTAAAAATATTTTTAAGAGCAATGTGGACCTACTCTTTGAGATGTGTGATGGACCAGAGCACTTATGTGTCCAAAGCTGCAAAGAATAAGTTGCCGCATGGAAAAGGCATATAATCAACCGCGCACTGGACTTGACCTAATGTGAATGAACAGCAGCTTGCTGCTGCAAACTGTCCCGCTTTGTTCAACTAGTTGGTAGTACAGCTATTGTCAAGCTTTAAAAAACCCGATCTTTTTTTGATAAATGATCACCATGCAGAGTAGTCAGGATCGAAATTATATACAAGTTATGTACATTTTGTAGAAATAACAGCCTACGAAGCAAGACTATTTTACAACCACAATACTATACATAACTGAATTAAAGTCTCACTTCAACCACATCACCATCTCTGAGTTGGATATCAGGTTGCACCAGCTGGCCGTTTACCGAAACCAACTTGCCTTCCAGACCTATTCTTCTGGCTACGTCGGCAGCGGTGCTGCCATATCTCAACCTTACTATCTCACCCTCTGGCCAAAACACAATGGCCACTTCCCCAAGCAACAAGGAATCAGGATTGTCACGTGATCCCCTTCGAACAAAGTTTTGCTTAATACCAACTTCAGAACATATCTGCTCCTCCCATTGAAGCATTGTCCTTAGTAGGCGCACCTGAACGTTCAGGCAATATTATCTCAACTGTACAATTTTCTGATATGGAAAATATTTATATTCTATGTAAATTTCTACAACTATATAACATTTATAATCTGTGTACTTCTACAAATAAGCCTTGACTATAAATTTACAACTGTCAAAGTCCATGTCTAACTGTCAAAGTCCATGCATCAATTATAAATGAAACTTCAAAATCTCGTAAGATTTCTTATCCTTATTGTCATGCCTACTGACTTTTCCCTTTAGGGTATGGATTAGCAAGTTAAAATGAGAATTTATCAGTGTAGGATAAGTTACCCAGTCTTAATCATGCAACTACAATGGTGGTTCAGACTTGAGACACTACTTTGTCAATTGCCATGAACAAGTTTCAAATCCAAATTACCTATCTAAATGAAAATTTAGCTCTTTCAGTTTGGCGGCTAATGTCCATTTTCATGGCAATATGTCATACTAGTTTTTTCAAATGAAGAGTTAACTGAAACATGGGCATACGAACCAAATATGTGGCCAACACAGGCACATTTTTGTCAAGGGGAAATATTAAAGCCTTGAATCAAAATATACGAAGATCCAAATATAGGCAACATTACTACTGGAAGCACTCACGCAAGGTGCAAATTAAGACCCCGATTCCAAGAAACTCAGAAAAAAAACCTTTCAAAAAACAATTTGTTGAGTTGAAATCTTTTGAAACACAACATTAATTGAGTTATAAAAAGTCTGAATAATTAAGGTAAAACCCTTAGTAACAAATTCAGATGCAGAAAATGATCAGGCAAATAGCAATGACCGAACCTTGTTATTAATAGTAGCCTCCATGGAAGATATAGACGCACTAGAGATGGGTTTCTCACTGCTCCCTGAACATGATGCAATTGAATCAATATGTTTTCCATCAAAAACAGCACACACGACTGCCCAATATTTAGATTCTTCCTGCTCTGTAAGATCAATAATCTGAATAAATGTTGGCAGCAGACGATCAAATTGATCTTGCTGCACAGAGATGGATAACATTCACTAGTTAGTCATAATAGCATCTAAAGACTACATATTCTTTTGCACATCTACAAAGCACGCTTTCTGAAAGGAGGAAAAAGTGCAAGCGTTTTAGGCCCTAACCTTGACTCATCATCAAAGCCTTAAGCAAATAGCTATGACATCTATTAGAGCTACCTCACCCAATGAACCTGGCTTCAAGGAATGTTTTGAATGAGAGATGTTAAGACTTGTGCATTCAGATACCTGCAATACTCTTTGACAACCATACTCCCAACGTATTATAAATTCCATGAGCATGGGTTCAATTGGGCAAGGGAACCGCTAAACATGGGTCTCTATAGTTGAAAGAAATTATCAGGATCTCGAAGCCATAAATCGACTATTGAGGCCACTAGCTTTGGAAAATGGTGTTCTTAGCTTACAACTTCCAAGCCAGCCAAACCATGAGCAACAACATTCGAGCAAAGCGAGCCACATCTGTATGACTGTGACCAGTATATTGCAAGATACGCAAGTTCTTCAACTCTGTTCCTCCAACAATCTACCTGACTTCTAGACAGGACAGACACAGAATGATATAACTGTTGACTCATCACTGTAGAGGATATACAATTTGAATTCCCAACTCCAACTGGTACAGGCATAAGATGACTCAACGCACTGGCACAACTATTTCACTCAATTGAATTAGTTTCTGCTGTCGAAAGTTCTATATCTCACATACCTTATGAAAAATCCCATCTCGGCAAAGTATGTACTTTTCAAGACATGTACACCAATCTCCATGCCCTGGTTCAAACCACCGTTCGTCGAGAACCTGGAACACAGGTTGATTGGAGAGTAAATAGATGATAGAAAATTCATAAACTAGAAAATTGTCCAAAAGTGATAGGCCAAAAAGCTAATGTGAAAGATCAACCTGTGATCTAGTTTTTCTTTTAAAAACGAAGGGTGGTTTAGAGAAGTATTATGTATTCAGATCTCTTGCCTACTTATTATCTAACTTGTTTATCTATGATAGATAAACAAACAGGAAAGTATTACCTATTCATGTTTTTTATTTTTATTTTATTCTCAACATTCTATTAGAAAATTGGATAAAAAATACATTCTACTAGAAAAGATCAAAACATAAATTACAAGAAAAATTAAACTATTAAAAATAAAAGATATCAATTAATAAGTACAGTAGTAAAATTATGGGCCTTGCACTTCGTCCTTAACTTCTGTATCTCTATTTGCTATAGACCTTTCAATTAAATATTTCAGGCTCTAACTGCTATACCCAAAAACCTCTTCGGATGTTCAAATTTGTATAAACAATCTAATTAGTGGAATTACCACGTGGATCATTTTCTACATATTGAAGCGTGATGATGTGTTCAAAATGGTCCTAAAACAATTTACTACTGTTTTGATTTGTGAAAGTATATTTTACCACTGACACTGAGGGACTACTCCGATGTTTTTCAAAAATCCAAAAACCTTGTATAGCAATCTCGAGAGGCTCTCACCATCTTTACTCCAAAACCTTTTACAACATTATACACATTGCCCTAACCTATTTCAATGTGTGTAAATGCTTTACTGACACCATCTTGTAGAATAGAAGCTTGATTCCAATCTCTCTAAATAATGGTATTATGGTCATATATTGTATACTCTTAGGCATGATGCAGGGATACAACATGCCATCAACTATCAACAATGGTGAAGAAACCTAAGACATTAGGAGGGTCGAAAAAGTACAAAGGCATCATTTGACAGTTCCTCAAATACTCGCCAGAATCAAAATACACAAAAACACATGCAATTGCTGTCATTTTGACAGTCTCATCTGGGTAATTCTCAAAAACTCTAACCACTTCACAACCTGAATGCCCTAAACATCCCAAATGCCTTCCTAAACAATCCCAATGAGTATGATTGCTTTATTAACTCCATCTTGCATAATTTAAAACATGATTAATGCTTATACACAGGCATGATTGAGGATTTGTAGTGCACGGTATTAGAGATATCTCAGCACAACCCAAAAGATTTTGAGGTTAGAAAGTAGATTGCAGATAACATTCAACAACCACACTAATATTATTCCCCAGTGCCTCATGACCGAAACTATGTACAATAACCTCCTTTTTTGCTGCCGGGGGGATGTTCTGAGCCTCTGCACACTCACCTCTGCAACCACGCAAGACCAATTTGTAGATTTTGAAACATAATTGCTCTTAAATTGCCATTAAGGTCACATACAATGAACTCTTAAACTGTTTAGAATGGCACTAAAATGCACAAAAATATGTTAAGGGAATAACATAATAATAGCAATGATTAGCAGGCTTTTTAACAAAAATGACAAATTGTATGTGATGTTGTTATGTTCAGAATGTCTTATGACATTCTAACATCTTTACAATTTTTATCAGAGTAATGGCTTCATTAGAACCTACTTGTAGATTTTGAGGTGTTGGTCACCTGAACTATGGTGGCTAGGGATCGCAACAGGGCAGGGATACCCCTCTCCAACAAGGCAACCTGAATTGGGGAAAAACACCCCGAACGGAGAACAGGGTGGGGACAGGGAAGCAACATCTTCCCCATAGCGCAGACGGGACAAGGCCAAGGGAAAATTTTGGCCCCATTCCCCTTTTTTTTTTATGATTTTTTGTAAATTAATACGGATGACATTTTTGTAATATTACCACATCCATAACCCTAACTATAAAAGTTACCCTAAGGACTCCCTTTCCAAGTTACTCACTCTCCTCTCAGCCTCCCCACTCTTTCTCCTCTCAACCTCCCCACTCTCTCTCTCCCCTCTTGCCTTTCTCCTTTCTCTCCTTCTCCTCTCGCCACCCTCTCAGTTGTCATCCTCTCCTCAACCTCCCCACTCTCTCTCCTCTCGCTCTCTCCTCTTGTCGTCCTCTCCTCTCGCACTCTCGGTCGTTCTCTTCTCTTTAAGTCCTCTATTTTAGTCATCCTCCTCTCTTTCTCCTCTTGCTTTCAGTCGGGGTCGGGGCTCCATGGATGAGTATTAATTGATGGTAATTTCGTATTTAATTTTTGTATTTTTCGAATCTTTTGGACTTTTTCAACATTTGTGCACGGAAAATTTTCCCTGCCGGGATCGGGCATCCATTGGGGACGGGGCTAGGGTGAAGATTTGTCCCTCAAAGTGGGGAGAGGGACGGGGACCGGGATGAGGCGGGGGTAGCGAGGGCCGGGCGGGGCAGTCCTTGGTGTGGACCCGCCCGTTTCCATTCCTAGGTGACATACACACTCCTTAAACTCAATTTCGGACTCCATATAGCATAAAATATTTCGAACATTTAGTAGGCAACTAGTAACGATTTGATTATTTTAGAGATATTTTTTCAAAATTTTGAAATTTTATAGGAAAATTGGACAAAAATAACAAACTTTTGGGGTTATTGTACAAAAATATATTGGACATTTCTTGCACATGAATAGGCTAGCTTTTAGGAAGTTTTTATATATAAAAAAAAAACCGCCATTAATTTTTGGGCACTCGACTCATCGGAGAGATGACATGTCAGACGTTTTAGCACGTGTATGGTGGTTGGAGTAATTAACTTTTTCATTTAATTTGAAATTATTTCCTTAAAAGAGGGAGGACAAAGGGAGAGGGAGAATGAGTTAAGGTTCAAATTTTTTTCAAAAAAGGTTTATGTCACATAGGCTTCTGTCTTGTTCAAATTTTTTAAAATTAATTACTCTAACCAACATATTCAAGGATTAAAATTTCTAACATGTGAACTTCCTAGGAGAGTCATAGTGCCTAAAAATCGGTGGCAATCTGTTAAACAAAAAAAAGCTACGGCCATAGGTCAACCTATTCATGTCCAAGAAAAAGTTCGATATGTTTTCATTCAATACCCTAAAAGGTTGATTATTTTCGTCAAACAATCCAATTTTATGTAATAGCCTTTTTATGTTAGGGGTCATGAATTGTGATAATTTCTGCCACTCAAGCCTCTAAACCACCTTTTAGGTGTTCTAGGCGGTGGAAAATCTAGAAATCTTAGTCAACAGTGTTCATTATAGAGGCACTTTTGTCTTTGATGAGTGTCAATGCACTATAACATATGTCCATTTTAGAAATCTAAAATAAAAATACAAACAAATTTCAGATGTAAGAGTTATCGATACCCATTGGACAATTTTACTAACGATCCTAAAAACAGTGAACAATTTCGCATGTGTGGGGAGAGGAGGGGGATGGTGTCCAGTGAGTCTCCCTACTATACCACTAAAACATCCTTCGATTTATGAGAGTAAAATTCTTAAGCTCTCCAGAATGACCATAAAATACCCTAGATCATTTTCCGGGTCAACAAGGCCATATACTCATGATTTGACACCATCTTAAACATTTTTTGTTAATCTGAAACCGTGTATAGACCATAAAATGATCTAAACATGCCTGACAATTCAGCAATCATAATTCTTCTTTAGCAGCATCATGCAGATTTCTAAGTGTGATATCAAAACATTACAGAACAAGCATCAAATTAAAGTGTGAAAATCAGGACCCATTCTTTTGGACTGGAAAAATAGTTCAGCCAGTTTGGTAAGGAAATTGAAAGGAAGCAGAACAAAGCCAATGACAAAATGCAAAGAGAAGCTATATGGTGAAGCTGACAAGCACATTCTAGAAAGCAAAAGGAACTGTTTCCAAAAATTTCAGACACTGCAGGAATTTAGTGTCTGGAAGTCTGGAACAGAAGCTAAGATATAAAGGGAGACCAGAAGAAAATAAGGAGAATGCAGAGAAGAATGGGAAAACCACAAACTACAGAAACAGACAACTACCAGTAGAAGCACCTTTTAGAAGAGAAAAACTGAGACGATAAAACAACAAAACCACCACCACGCAATGCAAGCCCTGCTTTAGGGGTCAGGGGAGATTTAAATGTAGGCGGCCTTTTATATATATATATATGAAAACAGTGGATGCAAAGCAAGCATCCTACAAAAGGACTATATACAACCAAAATGTAGACTATACACAACATCTACAATATCAAAAGAAGATTGGCAGAACTTGCCACTATCCCAAAAGTAGAAAGTCTTGAGAATCTTATCCTTAAGGAATGAAGAGAAATTTCCACTCCCTCAAAGACTCCACTATTTCTCTCACACACATGCTCCAGAAAATGGCATGTGGGATAAGCAAGGCTTTCTTCTCTTTAGCTTTTCTCCCAAAGTAGCCTTCCCAAGCCACAAGATTTTCCTTAGTAGAACTGCAAACACCCCAAGGGACACCCAAACAACTAGGCTAACTCCCACAAAGCTCTAACAAAAGGGCAATGCAGCAACAAGTGATTAGTGGATTCCAAATCATCTTTGCACATAGAACATGTATTCACCAAATTCTGTCCCTTACTTCATAAATTATCACAAGTTAAAATAATTACACGACAAGATTCGCACACATAAAAAAACACTTTTAAAGGCGCCAGATACTTCCAAATTAGCTTCCAAGGAAGATGAAAATATGAGGGGAGATGTAAAGAAAGAGCACGATCGGAAGCGAGCTTCAAATAGAAAGACTTAACATAGAAAACCCCTTCGTGATTGAAATCCCATCTAAACATATAGCAAGAAGAATTCCCTACAGTAATCTCATTAAGTTTGATGAGGAGGCTAAGAATAGTATCATCATCAGTAAGGGCTTCTCGAATAAAAACTGGAGACCATATTATATTATCAGACCCTCTTTTCAAATAATCAGCCACAAAAGCATCCTTATTCCTTGCCAAGGAAAAAGAGAAGGGAAAAATTTTTCGAAGGAGCACCTTCATAACAGCAACCGTGCCAAAAATAAATGGAGGAACCAACTCCCACCCGCAAAGGAAAAGCGGAGTAGAAATATATCCCATCTTATAGAAATATACCTCCAAAGACTTTGTCCATAAGAACCATTCCATCTACAACGATACCACCCAAAATCGTCCTCTCCATATTTTACGGCCTTGCGCCAAAGATTCTCCTTCTCATTCATGAATCTCCATAACCATTTCCCAAGAAAAACCTTATTAAAACTCTTTAAGCCTTTGACACCTAATCCCCTCTCGAACTGGGACCTTAATAATATTCCATCTAACCAGTTGGTACTTGAAATCAGTCCCAAAAGAGCCCCAAAGAAACTTTCTCTGAATGGCCTCTAACTTTGAAGCCACCAAGGCAGGAATGTGGAAGAGGGAAAGGAAGAACGTAAGAATGCTAGCAAGGACACTTTTGATGAGAGTCAATCTCTGGGCGCTGAGACTCTTGAAGAATCTTTTCCATTCTTCGGTTATGTGTGGAAAGAGAAATACTTTGATTTCCACCCAGAAGCCTTCTTTCAAACTTCTCAACAACCGGTTGCCAAATGTCTTTCTTTTGAATTTTGCTCCCGGAGGAAGACCCAGGTAAGAAGTAGGAAGCGAATCAACACCACAACTTAAGACACAAACTGAATGTTGTCAAGAAGTAGGCAGCTGCTTGACTGATTCAAATGATTTAAATGTAGATTTAAGCAACCTAAAACACATCTAGATTTAAATCTACGAAGCCTTGCCCATGCAAGCAGAGACTGATTCAAAGGGAGCCACAAAAGTTTTGTAAAAAGCTTGAGACGATACAAGTACCCTTTTTGTGCGTTGGGGGGTGGGGGGTTACCTTTTTGTATAACCTAGCATAAGCTTCCCATCTCTTTATTTGAAAGGACGTTCTTCTGTCAGCAACTGCTTCAGATGCTGCCAATCCAAAGCTGACAGCAACAAGCAGTTCCTTTCCATCCTTGTCAACTCTGGAAAAAGAATTTCATGAGCAAATATGAGATTCCTTGTCTCCAACAAGAAAAGGCTATGGTGGTTTCTGCAATACATATATAGCACACACCAAGGCAGTAAGGCACTAACGTACTTAATAATAACTGCGGCGAGCAAGTTGCTTCCTTCCACCCTAAGCACAGGATGTCCTGCTTTCAAGGAGCTGTATTTCAAATATATATCCTCCGCTATGTTCTGTTCTTCCAAGCCTTCTGAAAAATTGGAGAAACCTTTCACATGATAACTTTCTGGGCTTAAAGAAGAAAGTGACTTGTTATTGGTCTCTTTGTAGAGCCAATGTGCAGCAAGTCCATGCTCTGCATACTCATGCATTCTCTAAAATAAAAAATTTCAAAAATAGGAGAAAGATAATGAGTTAAAAAGTAGAATAAAAGCCGAAAAGCTGGTATGGACGCCAAAAATGTGCAAGGAGAGAGAGAAGGGAGATAACCAGAGATTTATTTTTTCTTTTTTTTTTTTTTTGTTGGGGGTGGATAGTTTCGGAGAAAGGCAGGACTATGGTACCTGTGTCCTTATTTGGACTTCCAAGGGTGAGTTATCAGGACCTTGTACAGCAGTATGCAGAGACTGACATGAGTAGATGACGATTTTGTCAAACACAAAACATGTAATTTCAATAGAGCCATGAAATTCACAACAAAAACCATCTCTACTGCCAGCACATCTATATGTAGATGTCATATTATGGTGGCACCAATACACAGATTTCCTCACCGCAGTTTACAAAATGGCACACACATCTAGAGTATTCAATATCATGCAGACCATAACAAACCAATTGTCTGTTTTAAACCAACGTTGGACTGTTTAGATCCTTCCATCTAAATCCATTTTTTTCCTTTGATGAGTAATCAAGAATATATTCCAAGAACGCCAAGGGGGTGTTACCCATCTAAAGCATAATTGAAGGCTTGGCTTTGTTCAGATCATCAAAGTGACATGGCATTACCACTAACAAAGGTTCATTTCTTTCTTATTCTTTTTCTTTCCCATCGCATGTAAAGGATTAATCACGGGACGATACCCCCCTTTACTTCTCTTCTCTTGGATTTACCCTCAACCAAAGATAACCACCTAGCTCCTCAAACAGATGAAAAATCAGCATAGCAGAACATATGCAATCTTACAATTAAGGGTAAGTTTAATTGTAAAAATCCAACGGAAACAGCCTCTCTGAAATTTCCGGAGTGCCAAAAGGCACCTTACATTTTTTTAATGAGCAATTAAAAAATATATTGAAAGACACCAAGGGTATGTCACCCCATGTAAAGGGAGAAAATAATAAAAAATGCTCAAGTTCTCGTGCATAATTCTATCTACAAAATAAAAAAGTCACGTTTTTACTCCCATATGATGCCCTAAGCAAGTCTCCAGAGAGGCAACAGCGTAATGGCACTGTTATGACAATCCATGATGAGAAGGTATTATTTCATAGAGCTCTTTTTAAGCCAGCCAACAAGACACCATACTCTTCATTGTTTATTGTTTTCCCTTTAACCTGTTTTGTGGAATCCTATCTAGTTTGCTTCAGGCCATCCAGTCCAAATTTCGATATAAACTGCATATCCACACTCTAGTCACAAGTAAAAGTTCCATCCACGTACAAGTAGACATATCACCTAAACCCAAACTTGCATGCTCATTTTACGTCTCATGCTTTTCAATAGAGTGCATTAGAACGTACAATATGTATGCAGCCAATCCTGAGAAAGAATCGACTGCAATGGCAAATTAAATGCAAGACATGTTTGACACAATCATTTCCAACCTGATAGCCACTGGGCTTTGGGTTAACAATGTAGTCATCAAATTCGCCATCTATAGGTGACCAGAGCCTGCACAAGGCAGCTGATTATTATCAGATATCATGCATGACATGATGTTAAGGAGCAAACAAAGAATTCATAATTTGAGGTGCAAACAAACGTAAATTTACATAACTTTTTCAAATAAAAATTAAGTCATGCCAGCATATATCGAAAAGAGAAACAAGAAATTCAGCCATAGTAATCCTTACATACTTGTGTACTATATCAAGGACATTGTAGCAACACCTGACAGCAGGTCCGTGGAGGGTTCCATTCTTATCACCAATTACTACTCTTAATGCACGGGCATCATATACCTGGCTTATGTCTATATCTTTTCTTTTCATCTATACACAGGAGGGAAAACCTCAGATGCAGAGTTCAATGCAATATATATAGGATAGGCCAAACAAGTAGTATCTCCCAAACATGCAGAACAGTTATAAATTTATAAATATTATGACATATGATGACATGATAACAAAGTGAGCAATTTTTCGAATGGCCACAGAAGAGCAATATTGACAAAGTGCTGCAAATCAACCTAAATGTATAGCTTACTGTTCACTAGAAGAAGAGGTATTGTACTGTTGAAACACCACATTAATTTTTATACATGTAGAAAGATTTATTATAGATGGAAATGTTCCAACTTATGTTGCCACTGCAGTTTAGTCTCATTAAAATAAATCCCCAATGTGGTGCTACAAGTGTACTGGACATATAAAAAACTAGAAGCTATGGGCACCTTGCTGTATATGCTATACAAGCTTTTCAGGCGGCTGGATAGAGTGACCTCCATTCCTGGTACATAGCTGGAACAAGAAACATAAACAACTGGATCAGCCTAAATCTCAGCCAGCACAGCCAGAATGTTGCTTCCATATATGGAAACAATGGTGACCCCTTCTAAGTGCAATCAGACCAAAATTGCCAGGGCATAATGAACATTAAAGAAATGAAGCAAACCCCTTCACACTGTACTCGCACCAAAACTGTAAAATACAAAATGCACAACCAAGGAAAGGAGAAAACCATACGAAGTTGATATCAGAAGCTCACGCTCAAGTGCCTCTTCACAAATTGTTAATGATTCAACAGCAATATCAGCATCTCTTATGACCTTCGGTTTTGATTCGGCAGGAATTGAGGCATATCTTGACAAATTACTGAAGTTCATCCTTTTTCACGATGTAGCAAGACTTCAAAAGGTAACACTGATTCAAGAAGATCCTGCAGATTATGGATCACTCAGAAAACTAAATTTATCTGCAAAAGACCATTTTTTTGAGGAGGGACTGCTATAAGTTTACAGTGAGATATCAAACAGATTCACAAATGAAAAGGGATCGAAAGGAAGGGGCGGGGGGTAAAACTAGAGTAGAAAAAAAGGAAGAACCCTTGCTTCCAGTGTTGGCAACACTTGCAGCCAGGATGACTAACAACAAGGTGGACTTGTAAAACACCACATGCTTCTAGTTTCTAATATAAACAGATACAGACTTTGGTCCTCTGTAAAGCACCAAGAGGACTCAAACCAAACCATGTATCAGGCTGCAGGAAAGCACTGCAAACTAATCACTATGAACGTTATGAATGGGCATGGTAATTACTAAAGCATGATTTGTTCAACTTATAACTGGAACTTTTACAGACTGTTCTACCTTCATCTGTACAGTATCTTCCTCCATAGGCACAGAGCAGTTAAATCTACTTGATGCATCTGCATCAGAGGCAGAAAGTGAACTGCTTCGTGCTGATACTCTTCTGAGATTTCCAGTTCTTTTGCAAGGACTCCACATGGAGGCCAGCTGTGCTCTCATTTGACGAAACATCTGAGGCTGCAAAATAATTTATTAGTCTTTTAGTATCTTCAGTCTATTCCTTTCCTTTTGGTCTGATAAATCTTATCAACATCAAAGAAATATTATAAATAATCTACTGTCACACAAAGTCGTTGACCATCAATCCTACCAATTAACATAAACAAAGATCAAAACAAAGCAGCCTGAAAGCTGCGCCACAAAAATGTCAAGACTGATCTTTTAAAAAGAATATGCAGCATGGCACCATATCAAAGGGGGATGAGACATCATATCAACTTCAGGGACTATGACAATCACAAGAGATCTGATCACCCATTCAAAACAAAGATCCATATGATGATCAAGGCAAATTCACTATTTTCTTTTAAGGATTTAACTTGAAAAGAATTTTAACAAAATTAAGAGGGAACCTTGGTCGAGATTACACTCTTCTCTTCCTCCCCTTGTCTCACGAAAAGCCCTAGCCTCCATATACTCCAACACGGGACTGCCATAAGACAATTGCTAGTCGTAAACCCCAATTTTAGCACTACAAGGTATTTAATAATATTTTTATATTTCTTTTCAATAAATTTATCTTTGTCCGCAGGAGTTAGGTTTTTTATTTTTCTAATGTGAGTTTGGTTATTTATTTTCTCACGTTTAGTGTCAGTTAGGTCATTTATTTCCTAACCTTATTCTGAGTTTGCTCACAGCTGCTATGCGATTTATCATAGATTTGGAAGTTTGGAGAGGTATGATTTGGATGTTTCATATAAAGGTCTACTTATTTTGATTAGGGACAAGCCAATAATGGAATTTCATTTGGTCCTATTATGAAGATCTTCCTTTCAAGTGTAATCTATCGTGCCTAATAGGCCCCTGCTTCACAAAGTTATACCCTAGCTTGTCGTCGTTCAAGAAATACGCATTTACATTAAAGAACATGGTTAGTGACAAGAATAACTATACAAGTTTCGAGTTGGCTGATAAAATATTTAACATTAGTTTTTCGGAGATGAATATTTATTTTACTGTTTTACATTTGTCCTTATTAGGAGATATTCATTGTTAATGCCGTACGGCTTTTCATTAATGAATTTTCCCCTTTTCCTACCAAAAAAGAAAAAGGGAGGGCAACTCACCACACAGCGCATCACTCAAGAGTTTCACTTTCTAACCTATAAAAGATATCACCTTTTTGTGAGACTAATTTTTCAAATAACATGAGCAAGTGAGAAATATAGTCGATTAGGTTCTTTAACAGCCAAGATCGCCAAACATTGTAAAGCACAAGAAGAATCGCCATCGAAACTTAAAATACAGTGTATCATAAAAGAGAAGATCAGTACAGCCACAGGCCATCTCAGCTGAAAGAAAATTTCAAAAATATAATTTTATCTCTTACTCTTACCATGAAAACAACAATAGGAGCAACATGCAAGAAAAACAACTTAAGAAAGAGACTAAGTTGGACTAAAAAAGGATGCTGCAGCCTCCATTAGACCATGGATCTTCCCCAAAGAGGTAATTACTCCTCATCTTCAATTCTGGATTTTATCAAGAGTCAGAATATCTAGATGATATTATCTGATCACATTAGAACAGGACATTATGATTATGTTAGATGGATGACGACTAAATATACAAACCTGCAAAACAGCAAAGCAAAGATCTTCCAATTCAGCCTTTAAGGCCCAGAGGCCCAGTCTTGAAGCAAGGGAACACCAGACAACCAGAGTCTCTGCAGCAACAGATTCAGCCTTCGACAATGGCAAAGCATAGCTGAAAAAATAAGAAAAATCATACCACCATACAAGCTATAAAATATGGAAGAAAAATAACTTGAATGCACGCAATCGTTTCTGATATGAGCAATGGCAGAAAAATTATCCAGCAGTCTTTCCGGTGGCTGGAAAAAACATCGGCAACTCAAAACTCTGCTGAAGAGTGCGCCACAGGTGACAGAGAGGGCTGGCCAGCAAGAACCCGCCAGGGCCTTAACTAGAGAGAAGAAACAGCCCAAGGAGAGAGAAACCTGGCAGGTGTAAGATGAGCGCCTGGAGACCCAAGATCCAGCAGAGCTCAGGTGAATCTCCAATGACTGTGAGTGACGCCCCAGCTTTCACCAACCAAAGAGACGGAAGATGGACCGCTGTTAGAGAGAGAGAGACAAAGTGAAGCCCCTAAATACAACATGGTTTTTCGGAGGTTGAAAGGGATGTAAGAATAACTCGCCAGAAGGGGGAAATCTTCGAACTCAACTTTGTCAGCCATACATGGGTTTTGCAATAGAACATTATCTGGTGTACTTGGGCTAAATCATCTTTTCTCTTTTCTGGTAAAGTCGGAAGGGGGGCAGGGTTCCTCAGCTACCAGCCCTGACAGGGTAACGAGCCTAAGCAAGGGGAGAAACAGGAGGGGGTATTCACATTATTCAAAATCTTCAATAGTCAAGCAGTCAAGATTGTATAGAGGACTGCGAAGATGTTAAATGAGCTTTAGCAACTGTACTTCTCAAGATATGTTTGGATATTCAATCATAGTGCACTAAACTGGAGTATAGTGCTCGACGGCAGTAAAAATGTGACCTTTTTGGATTTTGTAGATAGAATCATGCACGAGGATTTTGTATATAGAATCACGCATGAGAGACTAGAGTATAGTGCTCGATGAGAGTAAAAGAGTGACCTTTTTGGATTTTGTAGATAGAATTACGCACGAGAGCTTGAGGCCGTGAATTTTGATACTTGCCCCCTTTGTGCATGGGTGACATCCCTTGGTGTCTTTCAATGTATTTTTTAATTACTCGTCAAAAAAAAATTGTTCCACAGTTGTGACGTTTGCTGTATAAGCTTTCCCTGGTTCTGAGGATGCCTCAATGTCCTTGACTTTTCATTCTTCTTTCCTGCAAGACGCCTAGGAGAAGCATGCCCAAATCTCCAAGTAACCAACCCCCTGCCCGCAGCAATCAACAGGGGGAGACAAGATAGAAAGATCAAACGACTCGGTTTGAAACAATGTACAAACTAGTCTGAATCCCCTCTCGTCATTCAGCTTAACGGCACGCAGATGCAGAAATTTGGTTGCAAATCCATGTACCCTGGTTACCTACTCAGTTTAACAACTTAGATCACACATCATACCAAGGTACCTCTTAGCCACACACCTCTATCCATAAAAGGTGTTCGAATATATACTGTTTAAGCATCTCAACTCCATACCACAAAAGTCCTGTCGTCAGGCAAACAAATTGGACCATTTCTCTATACTGTTTAAGCATCTATACTATTCCCCCCTCTCTTATTTGATGAATAATCAAAACATATTAAGACACCATGGAAATGTCACCCATGGACAAAAAGGTAATAACAAAAAAATCATGCCCTCAAGGTCTCGTGCATAATTCTATGTACAAAATCCACAAAGGTCGCATTTGTACCCCCATTGAGCACTAGACTCCAACTATACAAGGTTCTTAAAAAGTAAAGCTCTAATCTTGAAGGGACATTTCTTTTCCTTCAAAAATCCAACGACTCATTTCCTTACAGGTGCATCTATACTAATTTATGTTCCTCAACTAATTAAATATATATCCCATTCTCATTTAAGTTTTAACCAGCCAGTCAATAGTCAACACACAGAGTAAATGAGGCTAGAGAAGATACTACATAGAGAGAGACACTACATGGTTCTCATGTTATGAAGACGATCAGCAAGCTTTATAAGTACAACACGTGGATCATCAACCATCCCCAGGAGCATCACCCGCAAATTATTAGCCTAATAAAACAAGAGAAAATAAGAAATCAGGAAAAAATTGATCATTCATTATCAGATACAGAAGATCCATGACGAGAAGTATGCAAGAGTGCCAACATGAACATATATACCCAGCCAGTGCCTAAGAGGCATGTGGAAGGAGGATGAGAACAGTTTTTACATGGAATTAACATGAGTCCATCTCAACTCCAGATAAACATATGAGAGCACTGTTCACAACTGACCAATGTAATATAGCCAATTTATGTGGTCGGCAAGAAATGAAAATAAGATAATTCATAATTTATGGTATAAAGTTAATAGGCTTATTTAGGACAATCGTATATTGATTATTTCATTATTTTTGGATTTTGTTTTTAGGGGTATTTATAGGGTAATGAATCTTAGAATATAAGTTATCTCATGACTAGTAAAGAAGTATTTTAAATATCTTAGGACATTAGGAATGCTTTCCTTATTAGCTTGCTTTAGGCTATGAATACCCATTTATTGTTGTTTCATACTCAGAGTTGGTTATTAAATAAAATTGAGTTTTAGTTTTGGAGTGAATCTCCATCATCGATACTTACATACATCCAAGAGGTCTGCAAGAACTTGACATTTGAAAGTTCTTGTACATGAATAGATTACTAGCACTAATTGTGTGAACTAATAAAGTGAAGGACAGCAACACGAAAATGACAAGCAGAGATTATATTATAGGAAAGTTCAGACTTAACCCAAAGAAAAGAAATATTGACTCTGGATGGCAGATCACCTCTTCATGACTAAAGGTGTTCTGATTGGCATTTATTCTGCGATGTCTTCTCAGCAACTGCAAAGAATAAAAAAGGGATAATATTAGAAACATGCATTCAGGATGACAAGCGGACCTTACTAATCTCAGTAGGTGAACAACTTTCATTGCACTGACATGTAAGTTATAATTCAGACAGGAGATAACACCTTAACTTCAGGGAAAGAGATGAAAGAAAAGGTAGCATCAAGATGGAGAGTCCCATGAAAAGTAGTAGACAACCCCCAAGTGACTCATCTTTTGTACCTGATTGATATAACTTAACCGGGAAACCCCAGTTACCATTTGCGCCACATCATTACCAAAATTTTCTCGTATGCTGAGCAGGCTTTCACCGGTATCATCAATAACATCATGAAGGATCCCTGCCACAACTGTATCAACAGCCTGCAGCATCATCATATCAACAGCCACTAAGCCAGCATAACTCAGCAGGAAATCATATGAAAATTCCCTCTCTATACATTTTTTTTTGGTTGGGATAAGAAGACTCAGAAACACATATGCCTGAACAAAGCTACCATGTGACTAAAGATTAACAAAGAAATTCCGATGAACATCCCCCTTTTTAGGGTAAGGAAGACATTAATACATTATGATGAAAAGGTTGGATGCAACCAAGTAAAGTTAACATCCAACAAAAGGGCAATGTACAAATAATATAGGTATCCACAAAACCTTAAACATCGAAGAAGGGAAAAGTTCCCACTAGGGGTGTACGTGAGTCGAGCCGGCTTGTATAAAGGCTTGCTAAGCTGAGCTTACGGCAGACCCGAGCCGGGCCGAGTCTGGACAGTTACTTGAGCCGAGCTCGAGCTTGCAATTTTGGAGCTCATAAGCTCGCCGAGCCTACACGAGCCAATTACAAACGAACCGAACGAATGAACAAGCTAACGAGCTGAGTATACGAGTCCGAGCAAACGAGCCTAAACGAACCTGGATATTGTTTTCTTAAGTGTGTATATTGTGATTGTTGAGAAAAAAAGGAGCCTCAATAAAGTTCAAGTTTATGTTTTTATAATAAGTATATAAGGCGTAACTTTGAACCTAAAAACAAGAGTTTAAAAGAAGCGTAGGGAACTAACGAGTCAAGGACGAGCCAAGCTCAAACTCGAGCTTTTGATGAGCCAAACTTAGGCTCGAGCTTTCTATGAGCCGAGCTCGAGCTTGATTTTGCCAAGTTTGGCGGGCAACGAGTCGAGCTCCGAGCCCGGTAGGTTCGGTGGTCGGCTCGGCTCGAATACACCCCTAGTTCCCACTATCCAACTTCATTAGATTATATTTGTTGTGGGGAAGAGGTCACGCCCTTAAAGACTCTTTTGTTTCTCTTAACCATATGTTCCAAAACCGCATACGGATTTAACATAGCACTCTTCTTGATAGCCTTCTTACCGAGGAAACCCCGAGCCAAGAGATGGTTCCCAATAAAGCTTAAAGAATCTTGGAACAGACTAAAGTAACTAAAGGCTAGCTTCCAAACATATCTTGCAAATTGACAAGGCCTTTTTGGAAAAGGTTGAGACTTTTCTCACGAAAACCAAGATCAAGATTAATTAGATTATAATGTGATTTTCCTTTTTAGGAGTAATCAAAAACATAGTATTAAATGATAACAAGGGGTGTCACCCATGTACAAAAGGAGGCAATCGGAAAAAAAACAAAAAAGTCATACCCTCAAGTTCTCAAGCAATAATCTTATCAACAAAATCCACAAAAGTCAACTTTGAACCATGATCGAGAACTTGACCGAGCTATATAAAGTTCTCAAAAAGTAAATTTGAAATCATGAATACACCTAGCCTTACCCTAAAAAATATGGCAATTCCTCTCCTCTCAAGTGTTCCACCAAATAGCCAACAAGCATCAACCTCCATGCTCCAAAGACAACTCTTCTTTAACCTTCTTCTTCATGCAACCAAAACATCTCTTATGGTTTGAGATTGCACCCAACTAACCCCATCAAAGATAAATGCCATAAAGTACGGAACCATCAAGAACACAAAAAAAAGGTGTTCTCCAGCCTCCTCAAAACACATCGGACATCTACTAGCCGTATTAAATCTCTTTTTAAATATGTTCTTCATTGGAATCAACCTCTTTTCTTTTAGTAATTTCACATTATAATTAGATTATAATAATTATAATATGAAGTTACTAGAAAAATCTGAGATAGATATTTCAAGATCTTATGTATTGGTTTTTATTTTTGGAATGAGAACTATCACAAAAAGGCTAAAATAAAGCTGGAAAATGATGGAAAATTTATGAAAGATATGGAATAAATATGTAATAGGTTTGGGGAAAGAGGTGGACGATGAAGATGTAGGACCCGTAATGGTTGGAACAAGGCCCAAGAAGATACCAGGAACCACATGACCTACCTCAAGGAGCCCAAATTGAGCATGGGAGGAATCCCAAGACTATGGCTCGACATTATTCAATCTTCCTCAGGACCTTCCAAGCATAACATACAGCCTTCAAGTCGGTTCGTGTGCATCGGGGCTTTTCCAGAGCCTGTTTATGATTACTCATTTGTGGGCTATCAAGGAATGAAGGCCTAGGAAACCCCAAATTAAGGCACGGGGTTACAAATCAATAGCCTTTGTCATGTCATAAGCCCCAAAATCACATGCTACTTACTACTTACTACATAGGCCTCAAACTTGTTTGATGGCCACGACCTAACTCCTATCATGGTGAACATTGCATGCACTAATCCTCACCTATCAACATGCCATGACATAGTCTCTTGCTTCATTTGTTGCCCAAGTACCAGCCTAAGCCACTTTTCTCACCAAAGATACCTGGAAGGGCACGAGTCATTAAGTGAAGCCCTCAGCTCAATGAGAGCAGGTTGGCAGGGTGTAAGAGGCGTGGGCACACTGACACTAAATCACCATAACATAAAGAGGTTTAAGAGCCTAAGCAAGTCCACCATGAAGCCGACCTTCCATTAACAACCATACTGGATTTCTTCACACGATTAGGTGATCCTCAACACCAAGCAACACATCAAACGGTAGATCATGATATCAAGAAAGTCAAGACATGGGCATAACCTGCAGCAACATGCTTTTGATGGTTATGCCTCAAATGTGTGTGGCCTTGCTGCTGATTTTTCTGCAATGGCCTTGTCATAGTCGCGGCATAGTCTTACCACCAACATTCCTCCCTTGCCATGATCATGCCCTGAGGTGCATAGCCTTGTCATGGTGGCAGCATACCCTTGCCACGGATGTTCGCCACACATGGTATGCGGCCATTGAGGACCCATCCATGGCCATCCCGGAGACGTACACGGCCTTGTCATAGCCTAGTCGGTGATATAATACCTAGACTCTATGTATTTTTCTTTGGTATTCACGTCAGACATGACAGTTCATCATACGTTGGATACCTGTCAAACATGTACCCAACTAACTCTGAAGTGGTAGGGATCAAAAATATATAGTCCTTTATCTTCTTTATCTTTTGATGGTTCCCTAATGTTTACTGCTTTGAGGGAAATAGTTGAAAATCAGAAGGCACACAGAAAAATATTACCATTTGAGGGAAATAGTTGAAAATAAGAAGTTTCCATGGTTGTTCATGGAACCAGACAGTCACATATGCACACTAACAAGGAGATACTCTGAATCAGATAGTCTGTCTTTTGCAAAGGCTACAAATAGGATCGGAGGAGAGATAAAATACCCTTTGACCACTTGGCGGCACCAACATTGCCAAAATTCTTCCAGTATGAAGACAATGTGTTAGGTAAGGCTCCCCAGTTCTACGTAATTGACCATGATGAGCTTTCCTCGCGAAAGATATAGCATTTTGCACCTGTGCTCACAAAAATTTAGCATCTTATTACCAAAGCAAAAGAGTTTGAGATTAGACAAACTGCGTAGGCAGTAATGATAAACCTTGGGATCATTGAATATGGAGTACCCAGTTACATCCACTCCATCCAATATGAAAGGACCTGCATCAGATAAAGCGAGAGAAATTATCATTCAAAAAAATAAAAAAAGAATTATTATTCAAACAAAAACAAAGTAACTAAAATGCACAGAGAGATGTTAACAAACTCCATAAATCTTCACAACATCACTAAGGTTGTATCTAGATTATACATAAACGTCATCACACATGATAATGTGATAGTGAAGAGGTCACATCACCAATTTGAGAGAAAATTATTCAGCATTGATAGAATTAAGAAATAAAAAAGAAGTACTACCCTAAACCGGAGAAATGTCGCTAAGTTTTGTGTTGATAGACTCATAGGATAAATAAGTTAAAAAATGATAATAAAGATGCATTCCTTACCAATAACAGATTATGTACCATGTACAAGGTCTGGCCTAAAATACCCTTTTGTTTCTACACTAGTCATGGAGGTGCAGAGAGAGAAAGGATGTTCAATTGCAGATATCTGAAGTTATTAAAAGCATATAACGAGGGAGAAGGACGAGTGTAAGGACGTTGGTAGGCTGTAGCAACAATAAGATTGGGATCACAGTTGATAATTGATTTCAATACCAGTAAGGATTTAGCGTCATCAACTATCAACCACCGTTTAGCACAAAAACAAGAGGCAAAATTCAACAATAAACAAACGACTTTGTTTATTTGTTTTTTTTATATATATATTTTGGGAGGGGGATGACATACTAGGCGGGTCCTCCGACTTGGGCCACAAGAAATCGACCTTAGTAGAAAGGCAAGCGCCTGAGGCGATGGCAACGGCAGTGACGGCAACCTGGGTGATGGTGGAAGTGATGGCCGCGTGAGTGGAGGAACTGGCAGCAGCCGCAGAGGCCAAGAGCGGGCCCAGCGACGAGGACACCACCAAATTGGGGCTGATCAACCGCCGGAATTTCCGCTGAAATACGCGTAATGTCGAACATGTTTGCCCTAACATTCCCAAATTCGTCCTTGAGTTGGAGTGGTGGCATGAGATCATTTGCCCTTCCCTATATTCTCCGAGATTATCCAACAAATTTCCGTTGGGAAGTAGAGCTCAGGCCAGAGTTAGGAACGAGAGAGAGAAAGACAGAGAGCAGAGTAGAGCAGGGAGCGGTGTATCGTGTGTGGTTGGAAGTTTCCCGAGGAAGAGAGGAGGGCAGATGCCAAAAGGTCACTGTTGAATGTTGACTCTCTTCGGGGTTCAGTCATTCTTTTTCCGGAAAAACAAATATTACATTTATTAAAAAATTACCAAGTGAGTGATAAGAACTACACACTTTTATATTTTTTAATTTTACTCTATTTTAAAATAACACTATAATGGCAAATTCGCATTAACAATATACGCTAGATAGTTGGGGTAAACTTCTACTAGGACATGTTCCGACTCAACCGGATTGAGTCTAGCAATTGAGTGGGCCAAAACGTTTCCATATACCCATACATACTTATCCATAACCATACTCAAAGCTAATAAATCACCAACTAAAAGGTCAAAATCACACAAAAACAAAATAGCAGAATTTATTCTAGTAACTAGGACGGAGCAATCTGATTCTAAAATGATTTTTCCGAAGCCAAAACGGTGAGCAAGCTTGAGCCAAAATAGAGCTACCTTTGCCTCCGCCACCTTTGCTAGCCACCTAGCTCGAACCCTCTTTGCGGTTGCGACTAAAACTTCTCTCGGATGATCTCTTATCACAGTTCCAAGACCCACCCACCCGTCTATATTTACCGAGGCATCTATATTTATCTTCACCATTTATGGTATAAGGGGAATCCAAGTAGTTCTTGCAAGCATACCATTATGCTCTAGCTATGGATACATGTTGACCTTGGACAAGTTGTAGAGCTTTGTCAAGTTTACACATCTATCCCATATAATACGTCCCGACGTCTCCTTGTTCCGGAACACATTCTCCTTGCGCATCGCCCAACTAGCCAAGATGAGGAATATGGCGTGTCGAAGATCCTTCCCTTGGAGTTGATCCCACCAGACCTTTCATCACCTCTTTCACATCTACATGATTCCCAATATCCTCGTATAGCTTTGGGTAAGTATGATTGCCACGAGTTAAAGATCTTGGGGCACTTTATAATTGCTTGGATATCATCATCCCTTTCCAGTGTTGCATCTCGGACATACCCCATACTCGTTATGTGTCTCCTATAGAGGAGGTCCTTCGTGGGTAGCGTACCCGTGTACAAGCGCCACAAAGTACACTTCACTTTGGGGGTAGCCTCCGCCTTCCATAGCCTTGGGAAGAACTCAGCAAACATCTCAATATTTATTATTAAGCCCAAATAATAGGCTGATTTGACCGAAAAATCTCCATCGTTTAAGTAGCACCAAATTTGGCGATCCGGAGGTTGTCTTTGACTTATAGGAATTTCCGGAATCAAGTCTCGGTCCCTCTCATTGAACAAGGCTTGGACCATGCCAACATTCCACTCGTGTCCACCATGTTCATCCATTAGATCACACACCCTCTCCACTTCCGAGTTCAATGGTCTAGGGGTGCTTACTTTCTTGTCCTCACCATCTATCAACCATTCATCATACCGCATTCTCGATTGTTTGTCCATTTCCCACTCTCCATATCAGGCCATTTTGGAGTAAATTCTTTGCCCCCAAACGTTCCTCCAAGTAAAGCTTCGTGCGCGTGCTAGCTATGCATCTAGGAAATCATGCCGAGGAAAATATTTTTCTTTGAGTATCCTCCCTAGAAGCGACGTCGGGCTTTTTGCTAACAAGTGCATCGTTGAAAGCATCCAACTCACGGAACACCAAGCCTCCAAAGCATTTGGGAAGACATAGAGCATCCCAATTTTTCCAATGTATTTTTCGCTCATTCCCATTACTACCCCACCATAATCGGGCAAAGCAACTATAAAGGTTATCAATGAGGGTAAGAGGGAGTTTAAAAATACACGTTCGAGTACATAAGAATAGATTAGGCCACCGCTTTAATGAGTACCTCTTTACCCACCCATGAAAGAAACTTCTACTTCCACCCTCAAAGCTTCTTCCATACTCGGTCTTTAACTCGGGTTTATTTTTTTGTTCTTCCCACCACCGTGGGTGCCCCCAAGTATTTGGCGTGCTTGTCCACCATCTTCACACCCAAACAACGCTGTTAGCTCCTATCTCCTTTCAAGATAACACTTACTAAACACATCATCAAATAGTTAAATTACACTTCTTTCGTTTAAGTTTACCAATGTTATCTTTATTAATTCATTTATTTTTATCTATTTTTTTATTAATTTTCTTCATTTTCAATGGAATCTTGGGGCAACTTAGTATAAATATAAATGTTGTCATCAATTTTGTGTTACCTTTGTGATTCGGGTATTTCCTGGACAATACCAGCTCACCCGCCACGTCACCAACCAACCGTGCCTAATCGGTCGGATAACGGAGATCTCGGCCCAAGCCAACCCTTAACGGGTCGGGTAAAAGCCCAAAGCCCACTAGGGCAAGGGTTTCCCATACCATGGCAAAGTACTTGTTTTACCCCTTTAAAATCTTCTATAAATACACACCATTCCCAATCTCAAGGGACATGTTATGTTCACATTTCACAAAGTCTCATCTCTCTCACAATCCTACCTCCAAGCTTCCTAAGCTCTCAACATTCATCAACGTTCATCAACGTTCATCCACACTCATCCCGAGAACTTCCATCCTTGGAAAACTTCTCGACTCCCAAGGAATCCCTCCACGCACATTGAGGAAGATCTCCTCGATCCATTCAACTTAATCGGATACTAACTTGAGCGTCGGAGGGCGTTCCCTGGATCCACCACCCGGGCTTTGCCTTTTGCAGGTTCAAGCAGTCGCCACTCGGACTCGGATCAATCGTGCCACATCCTCGGAACCGGAGCGGTAAATCCTTCCTCTCTCCGAATCATCAATCCACAAGCATCGACTCAATTTTCTCCGGAAACAGCTTTGGTGCCGTCCGTGGGAAGGAAGGTAGCATATGGTCACTCGATCTTGATCCAAGATGACGCGCGACACGACTAACCCACCGGTCCTTCACCCTCATCGTTCAATGCCTACGGGGGCCAATCCCACGACACTGTTCAAGCCGAGGAGGCGGAATCATCTCGGCGGTCTACCGGCAACCGCCACACCTTGCCGGAGGGGTACGTCACCCTATAGGCTCTTCGTAACTTAATAAAGACCCTTAAAACGACTGTCGCACAACAAGTGCAAGAATAGGTGCGAGCCACCATGGAACAGAGCATGCCTATCATGCCTTTCCACTACGCCCCAACTCATGGGTACGGCACAACCCCCGGGAGGTCAACCTGTTGGCTACTTCTCGGGCGGGATGCCTTCCCATGCAGCCCCGTAACAACCAAGTGAGGCACCAATCGCGCTTGCTCCCGAGCGAGTCAAGTGTCCTCCCGACAAGGCGTCACGAAGAAGGCGATGCCCGAGGGATTATTGAGGCAAAGAAAGCTCTTCATAAAGCCAATGAGAATATTGCAACTTCGCACACGCCCTCAACCCCTATGCTACCCACAGCGGGCGTTCGCCTGGTTCGACGATCATGGTGATGCCCTTGCCCAAACAAGGAGCGAGGACCCCAGGGGAGCAGAAGGTCCGTTAGTCTTGCACGATCGGCTACACGTAGCTGCAATTTTCGGAGAGCCTACAATGCTCCAAGGCGCGACCAAGAGCGGTCCGACGCCCGGGAGCGGGAGCGATCCAGAGAAAGACATCATGAGCGATCAAATATGAAGGGTCCCGAGAAGTCGAGAGGACTAGGTGCGATCCTCCTCGATCCGAGATAAGGAAGAGTCCCTCCTTGGTGGAAGTTCCAAGCCACCAACCCCGTGCCGTTCCCGTCTCTCGGCTCCAATTCAAGGCCGACCCAACACACTTTCAACACTCCATTTTCGAAGAAGATTGTGAATGCTCCCGAATGAAGAAGATAAAGGTTCCAAACATTAATCCATACAATGGCACAACCGATCCCGAAGATCACTTGGCGTACTACAAGTCCCACATGTACATTCGGGATGGGGACGATGCAACCTACTGCCGATTCTTCCTCGCTACACTAAAGGGAGTTGCGCAGAAATGGTTAAACAATCTTCCCCAAGGGAGCATCTCTTCCTTTGAAAAGCTATGCGAGAAGTTCGTCGCACAATTCATCGCGAGTTGCAAGCGTAAGAAGACTAGCATCCACCTCTCCAAGATTAAGCAAGGGAGAAACGAGACCCTTAAAGACTATGTCCGAAGGTTTCATGGAGAGGCCGTCCTTATCTCCGACCTGCAAGACGGAGTCGCCTACACTGCCTTCCTTAATGGACTCGAAGCGGAAGATTCAAATTTTCCCTCGCCGAACAAAAGGTGTCCACCTTGGCGAAGCACTCCGAAAGGCGGCCGACTTTATTCGAGGCCACAGAGATCCGTGCGGAGGAAGGAGATGAGGTCGAAAGAAAGGAGGAGATGGAAAATTTAATCCTCGAAATAAAGTTGACCACCGCTTCAACACCGACCCCGGAGTATTCTGATGGAGATCAAAGGGCACCCCATGCTCAAAAACCACCTACCATGTCTACTCCTGCGAAAGCGCGAGCTTCCAACAAATATTACGAATTTCATGAACAAACCGGACACAACACTACTGAGTGTCGCGCGTTAAAGAAGGCGCTTAGGGAGTTGGCGAATAATGGGCAAATTGATCGCTTCCTCAAAAAATATACTCATGGAGTTCTTCAAGGCAAGGATATGAGCATTACGATGAGGACGATGCTACTAAGATTGTAGCCACCATCGCTGGGGATTTGCAAGGGGCACGACCCTCTCCTCCTGGAAAGCTCACCTCGGGAGCGCTCAACAAGTCCTCGATCACCGGCCGACCTCCACCTCCGAAGGTACCCATAGTGACCTTCGGAGAACGAGATTTGAAAAGCATGGCTGCCCCACATGAGGATCCTTTGGTCATCACATCGAAGATTTCGGACACCATAGTCCGCAGGGTCCTTATCGACATAGGGAGCTCGGTAGACGTCATTACCATGGAATGCCTAAGACAAGCTGAAGTATGCCCCTCGTAATCTCGTTTCCCTCGTCAATCCCGTCGTCGAATTCGGAGGACGGACAATACACCCCATAGGCATGATCCGCCTACCAGTCGGGGTTGGAGAGAAGGTCGGGGCCGAAACATCGAAGTCAAATTCCTAGTGATCGACATCCCTTTTGCCTACAATGTCATCATTGGACGTCCCACCCTCAACCGGATCAAAGCGGTCGTCGCTCCATACCTTCTCCTCATGAAGTATGAGCTTGATGACGGATCCGTAGGTGAGACCTATGGAGACCAAAAGACCGCACGTGAATGCTATGTAGTAAGCCTTCGACCTTTGATGGAGAAGCGAAAGAGGAGGGGAAGACTTATGGTGATCCTAAGGGTAAGAAGCTAAAAGCGGAGCCCCAACCAAAGTCTTCGAGACAATGATGGTGTGCTTCACCACCACGGAAAATTATGTCAAGGTCCGGCTTGCGCCTCCCGAAGACATCGAACTCATGAGCTAATGGTGCTTATGTAAAAAGTGTGAGCTCGTTTTACGGCGAGGGGCCTTTCTTTAAAGACCCACCCAGCCTAAGTCTCAAAGATTTTGTAAAGGAATCACCCACGATTGACGCGACTTTTCCGAAAGCGCTCAATGGGGTCACACATTCCTCCCTTCTATTCGGACTTCGATCTTTTATTAATACAACGAGCAAGCTTTTCGCATCTTTACGTCTCACACTTTACTTTAAGACAATCTTGGGAGCATGAATAGGGGCTAATACGAACCCATAGAGTGCCCAAACCCTCGCTTCCTTTCGTTGTATTTTCTTAACTTTGTAAAAGTTAGAAGAAAAAGTAGGGGCTAATATGACCCCCTAAGGCAACTAGCTGCTAGTTTCTTTCGTTGTATGTTTTTCATTGTGCCGATTTTGGGGGCAACACCGGGGCTAATATAATCCCCTAGGACAATCGAGGTTATAAAACTCAAAGAAGACCCAACTATGATGAAGGGTGATCATGTACCCCAAGCGGTAAGAAAGCAAAAATCGGCAACAATAAAAAGAAGTAACGAGGCAAGTAAGCATCTAACAAGCATCAAAGTAAGGATCGATCGAAGATAAAAATTCAAGCAAAACGAAAGAATGTCAAGTCATATGGCACGCAGGCCATCAAAAATAATTCATATCCCACGAAGAGTCGGGGAAAGGGGGCCAATCCTCGGAGCCATCTTGGGCATCCTCCTCAACGTCATCATCCTTGGGGATCTCCCCTTTCCTCTCGGTGTTTCCTTCTCGGGGACGGATACGGCCACGAGCTTGACGCCAAAGTAAGACGTTCAGAGCTAGATCCAAGCATAAGACAAGTAAATGCCAGGCATGAAGAGATCGACTATGGTCTTCGGATGAGTACATTTGTCAAAAGAAGGCCCCTTGGTCGAAAAAATATTGAGCGTACGCGACTCGATAAGCGAAGATCCCATAGGATCATAGAGGATCCCTAGGAGACATCACTTAAGCTCTCGATCACCGGAAAAAGCACAAGAGCTCCGAATTCCGGCAAAGGTTAATCGGGTGCGCACATTTTTTCTAAAAAAGAAAGGAGCGATGGTTCGCAAATTAAAGACGAAGATGATTTTTGGCCGTCAAGACGCACGGTCATAGCCCAACGCTAAACGTCGTTTGATGACATCAAGCTCGGAGGCAAACGAGAAGCTAACGAAGACCTCCATCGTAAAATTACGACTTGGGCACAATCGGAGGCACCCTACGAAGGCCCATACTAAAGAGTTGATACAATTTAAGCCCAACGGGAGTCAACACGAGCTCATCGAAGAGGAATCGATTTTTCTCGATCATAAAACGCCTAATATGTTTCGACTAACGGAGCCGGGGCCATCGCATTTCCGCTACGAATTGGGTTGATATTCTTCGTCCGAAGGAGCCTACAATTTATTCGCTCTAAAATCGAGGTCGGTATTTTTCCATCCCCTTCGAAAATTTTTTGCACATAAAATTGGTTGGGAATGTTTCCCCAAAAAATATGTCAACTCAAAAATAAAAAAAGTCGGTAGAGAGGGGGCTGCCCGAGGACTCGGCCTTAGGGGTTGGTCCCAAGACTCGGCCTCGGGGTCGGTCCCGGGACTCGGCCTCGGGGGTAAGTCGCAGGGCGGGGTCTACCGAGAGGGCGTGAGGGTTCGGCGGCGCAGAGGGGAGCGCCGAGCGAAAAGTCTACGCGGAGGAGGGGCTCGGTCCGGGGTCGGCCTCGGGGGTCGGTCCCGTGGGTCGGCCTCGCGGGGTGTGTCGAGGGGTCGGCCTCGCGGGGGTGTATTGAGGGGTCGGCCTCGCGGGGGTGTGGCGAGGGTCGGCCGTAGGGAGAGGTGTGCCGAGGGGTCGGCCTCGCGGGGGTGTGTCGAGGGGTCGGCCGCACGGGGGGTTGTGCCGAGGGGTCGGCCTCGCGTGGGGGTGTGCCGAGGGGTCGGCCTCGCGGGGACGTGTGTCGAGGGGTCGGCCTCGCGGGGGTGTGTCGAGGGGTCGGCCTCGCGGAGGGGTGCCGAGGGGTCGGCCGCACGGGGGGTGTGCCGAGGGGTCGGCCTCGCGGGGGTGCGCCAAGGGGTCGGCCTTGCGGGGGTGTGTCGAGGGTCGGCCGCACGGGGATGTGCCGAGGGGTCGGCCTCGCGGGGGTGTGCCGAGGGTCGGCCTCGCGGGGGTGTGCTGAGGGGTCGGCCTCGCGGGGTGTGTCGAGGGTCGGCCTCGCGCGGGGTGTGTTTGAGGGGTCGCCGCGAGGGGTGTGCGTGAGGGGTCGCCCGAGGGGTGTGCGTGAGGGGTCGCCCGAGGGGTGTGCGTGAGGGGTCCCTGCGAGGGGTGTGCGTGAGGGGTCACTGCGAGGGGTGTGCGTGAGGGGTCAATGCGAGGGGTGTGGAGAGGTAGCGTAATTATTTGGGGTTGGAGTCGTAAACCCCTCAAGATTGAAATTTGCGTTAACTTCTCAAAAACTTTCCGCAACGAAGCATATGATTGCGGACTCCGAAAGTCTCTCAACGACAAGCAACGACTTAGCCTGTGGGAGCTAATAAGTCCACCTCCACAAGGGGACATCCTTCGAAGTTACGGTAGCGATAACTTAGCCTCCGGAGCTAAAAAATCGTACGCCTAACTTCATAAAAGGAACACCTCTTAGAGGACACACAATCATGCACTTCTAAGCCTACGGGAGGCTGGAAGGTTGCGTAAAGACCTATGTCCGCATGGGCACACACTCCTAAGTTAAGGTTAGGGGTCGCGCTCTCCGTGGGATGTTCCCTAGCGAGAATCATGCACTTCTAAGCTTACGGGAGCTGGAAGGTCGTGTAAAGACCCATGTCCACATGGGCACTCGCACTCCTAACTTAAGGTTAGGAGGTCGCGCTCGACAATCATGCACTTCTAAGCCTACGGGAGCTGGAAGGTCGCGTAAAGACCCATGTCCGCATGGGCACTCGTACTCCTAACTTAAGGTTAGGAGGTCGCACTCAACAATCATGCACTTATAAGCCTAAGGGAGCTGGAAGGTCGCGTAAAGACCCATGTCCGCATGGGCACTCGCACTCCTAACTTAAGGTTAGGAGGTCGCGCTCTACGATCATGCACTTCTAAGCCCACGAGGGAGCTAGAAGGTCGCGCAAAGACCCATGTCCGCATGGGCACTTGCACTCCTAACTTTGGGTTAGGGGTCGCGCTCTCCGTGAGATATGCCCTCGCGAGATACTTACGTTCATGCACTTTCAAGCCTCCGGGAGCTGAAAGGTCGCATAAAAGACCTATAACAACGTTACCGTGGGCAAACCCACTTTCTTCGAATCCGAGGCACTTAGGGGCTGGGACGCCTTGAGAGCCCTAGAAGGACCACGGGAGGACTCATCCTCCACATAAGAGCCCCCGGGAGGATCACAAGAGAACTCATCCTCCCCGTAAGACTTCTTTTTAACCCCAAGGGGCTAAGTAAAAATCATCCACCACAAACAAAGCGTCAACAAGTGGGATAGGAAGGCGAAGAAAAGTAAGGTTGGCAAAGCCAACTTCATTCATTCATTCATTCATGGAGACAAGAACAAGCAACGCCCCATTACAAGAGAAGCAAAGCGTATAAAAATCAAGATACTACGCTACGACGCTATGGCTATACTAATACGCTACGGTTACACTACTTAGACGGAATGAGAGCCCCGGCTACCACATCACTTCTCCTTCGAAAGGTTCCTATTTTTCTCCACCGGAAGGTTCCTCTTCTTCTCCGTCGGAAGGTTCCTCTTCTTCTCCGCAGGAGGCCACTCCCCTTTGCCTTGGGCAAGTCCCTACTTTCATCAAAGGAGTGGATCGAAGGGTCATCCACCGACTCGCCACTCTCCATAGGAAGATTAGAAGACGAGCCAATACTCGAGCGGCCCCTCCACCTGCCACATCGCTTGCTGAAAAGCTCGGGTTCGTTGCACGAAGTTCGACGAAGAGATCATGGTTGCGCTCCACACGAGCCTCAAGAATATCCCACTCGGAGCGGATCGTGGCTTGAAACAATTTATCATACTCCTCACCGTCATTTATCAACCTCAGCTTCTAAGCATCATCGATGAGAAGCTGGTAGAACGTTTCCACGACAAAGGATGGCCGGCGACGCTCCATCGCTGTTTCTCGGTTGAAGCAAGGACACAACTTCTCGTATCCGACCGGAAGCGCTCCAACGCTCATTTTCTCCTAAGAAAGAGAAAAGAGAAGGTTGAAGAAATGGAAATGTGCTATCCTTATCAAGATTCACCCCTTGTTTATAAGAACTTGGGGTCATAAAGGCATAGCGGAATGGACTCCACATTCCACCTACCTACCTTGGGAGGCATATAGGCGAACGTGAGGGGCTAAATGATTCGGGTATTTCCCGGACAATACCAGCTCACCCGCTACGTCACCAACCAACCGTGCCTAATCAGTCGGATAACGGAGATCTCGGCCCAAGCCAACCCTTAACGGGTCGGTAAAAGCCCAAAGCCCACTAGGGCAAGGGTTTCCCATACCATGGCAAAGTACTTGTTTTACCCCTTTAAAATCTTCTATAAATACACACCATTTCCCAATCTCAAGGGACATGTTATGTTCACATTTCACAAAGTCTCATCTCTCTCACAATCCTACCTCCAAGCTTCCTAAGCTCTCAACATTCATCAACGTTCATCAACGTTCATCCACACTCATCTCGAGAACTTCCATCCTTGGAAAACTTCTCGACTCCCAAGGAATCCCCCACGCACATTGAGGAAGATCTCCTCGATCCATTCAACTTAATCGGATACTAACTTGAGCGTCGGAGGGCGTTCCCGGGATCCACCACCGGGGCTTTGCCTTTTGCAGGTTCAAGCAGTTGCCACTCGGACTCGGATCAATCGTGCCACGTCCTCGGAACCGGAGCGGTAAATCCTTCCTCTCTCCGAATCATCAATCCACATCATCGACTCGGTTTTCTCCGGAAACACTTTGTATTCCTTATAACCTTAAAACAACATGTATTTTGAAATGAATGGAGTAACTATTTTGAATCTGTAATATGTACGAAGTAATGTAATAGATCTTAAAAAAATATTAATTATAAACTTTGAGAAGATTATTAATAATGTTAGGAAATTATTATATCTTATTTTCATAATAATAATAATAATAATAATAATATTATTATTATTATTATACACATACGCACGCACACACATACACTACAATTTAAACAAGTCAATTACAAATTCAAATTCCAAATTTTCCATTACTAGCTAATTAAAAACAGCCCATAAAATTACAAATAACCCCTAAAATTACAATTATAAAACTTCCTTTCCCTTTCCAAAAAAAATGTATTTAGGGAAAAATATCCAATTCTAATTATTGAAATCAGTATTGACAAAGGCCTCATTATTGCGAGGACCCAATTTGTCCACAACAAATATTATGACAAATTTTATACTAGCAACTCTCCAACAGAAAAGAGGGAAGTGCTCACTAAATACAAATCACCTATTCTATTGGTATCAAAAATATATGATGATCACCTAAAAATCAAATAAGGATGCATTTAGTCAAACATATAGTAACCACTTCGTAATACAACTATTTTGGAAAAACTCGTGACAATTATCTCAACATCTCGGCCTATTAGTGCTCTCCTTGTGTTCCCAAACACCAACCTTAAGTATGCGAGCTCAACTCAAAAATTACCCAATTAAAAAAAAAAAGAAATATCAAAGGTCAACATTGAGAGTAAAGTTTCACCCAATGTGGGTAATTCCATGTAAAACTCTAAACATCTCGAATTTTTTTTTCTCGTATGCTTCTTCTTTAGTTCAATACCAAAACTAATTACTAAATTCTCCGGCTTGAACCATAGCTCTATCTTCTCTTCCATTGCAACAATTTACAACTTAGAGAATAGATAGAAAAAGGGGAGGTGAGAGGAAGGTATGCAATGAATTTAGATGTGAGGGAAAGAGGGAGGAAGCATGGGCTTACAAAAATTTAAGAAATTTATCAGTCATCACTACTTATCCACTGGAAATAATCAAAACCACTATCAATACTCCTTTTGCCTTATTTGAAAAAAAAAGAACATAAATAAAAAAAAGAGTGTTTAAAATGAAGTGAAGAAACTACTCATTTCATTACTTATTAAAAAGCTGAGGAGGAACATAAGAAAAACACTAATACTGATAGTCAATTCGTACACAATACGAGAAATAAAAATTACTAAACCTATAATGCACTGCAAGAAAAATAACACTAAAAAAGGGAGCAATGCTTAAAATATGCTTTAAAAACATCTTAAACCTATTAAAATTTAGAAGTAGTCCATAAATTAATTCCCTACAAACTCATCAATTTCACAAATACTTAATTAACACGCATGAGCCGTTCCAAGTTTTCGGAGTGTCAATACGCACATGGTCATCATAGGGAGTTTAAGTTAAGTGAAATTAAATATATTAGCTCAACCTTAATTAAATTTATATATTAAAAGATATAAACATTATCATATTGTTGGTAGTTATGTTATATATAATCAATTATTGGGTTATAAAATTTATTGATTTTATTAATAGATGAAAAACAATGCTTATAGGTTATTAGTCCCTTTGCCAAAAAGAGAATTGTAATAGTAAAATTTTTTTATCACCATAAGAATAATTTTTAAAATTGAAAAAAATTTTAAAAATAAAGGAAAAAATACTAATAAGATGATATTATCATATAAAAAAGAAAGAAAAGAGAAGAGAAAGTCCACTTATAGAAGAAATTTATTTTTTTATTTTTGATAAATTTTATTATTTATTTATTTAATTATTTACATCAACGTTTCATATTTAATGGAAAAATCATTTTCATGATTAAGATTGCACTAAGCTCGTACAATAATTCTCGTTAAAGTGTTTGGCCAACTTAAAAAGATTACTATTATATAGATTATAGAATATACATAGATAGATTTTTCCAATAATAAAATAACAGTGAAAATCAACGGCTCATATTAACTTGTGAAAATTTTCGCACGGTTGAGATTACATATAGCTCTAAAATTCACTCTTATAGCTTCATTTGAAAAATTTAAAAAATTACTATTGTATATTGTATAAATATATTAGAAAGTGTTAGATCTAACAATGGTTCCTATGACCTCATAAAAGGGGGAAATGGTAATAGATTATCAATTCTATTAGTATTTTACCATTCAAATTATATATAAAAATTCATAAGAATTTCTCATCAATAATGATAATAATGGTATTATAAATTTGACATATCAATTTTGGTTCAATATGTCAAAGCCAACTTAAATAATGAGACAACTTAAATGATGGGCATTGGAAACACAAATTGACTTTGGTTCAATATGTAAAGCCATCCATCTATTTTTGACATTTTTCAGTTTGCATCCGATTTTTTATTTTAGTTGCATCATATATATAGAATGCATGTCCATTAGAAGTGTTCCTCAAATATCCAATTACTATTCACAATTTGTGACCTAGTAATTCTCAAATCTTTTATCCTAACATCTTATTGTTGGTTAAATTTAGGGGTGAACATAATCGAACCGGGGTCAGGTCCGATCCAACTGGCTACAAGATTTTTGAAATTAAAATTGGAATCAGGCAAGACTACTTCCTTGGATTGCAAAATTTTTCTTTAGAAAATTTTTTCAAACCAAAGCTAAGCCTTGTCCCTTGGATTGCAAATTTAGTGCATAGTGTACTTAATACCTACGAACGTTAATTTAGAAAATTGTTTTTTTCTTTAGATAAATTTGTAAAATTGTTTACTGGATACTATTCTCCATAAAGAAAGTAGAAGACATGTTAGATAAATATTTAATTTAACTTCTAATCTAAATTAAGAACAATATCCGCTTCTGAAACTATCTTGAAATGGAGAGTGTGCTCAATATCTTGAAGGATTGTTCGGGAAAAACGAAATGGGAAAATATTAGGGTAATTTGTAATTCTGTATCAACATATTGCAGCTTATAAATATTGTAGGCATTTTGCTAAGAATCTATCAAAAATTACAAAGTGAGGAAGAAAGAATATTGTCGCAGAACAAAGACATGAAAAGGAAGAAAGAATGAAATTTAAAACAAGAAAGGGGAAAAATGGGAAGAATCGTAGTGAGTACTGTGCGCAGTGCTGCTTGTTGGGTTTGAAGAAGATGAGCGGCTTGTTGTGTTGTCATGTGATGCAGATGCAGATGCAGATGCAGAAGCACAAACACTTTGAAGGAATGGTATATATAAATTAATGATGGATTTATTTTGACTTGGCTTTGATCCCGGCTTCATAGGATAGTATAATAAGCAACAATTAGGAATGAAACAATGGACAGACAAATAGTACTAATTTAAATTTGAAGTGGGGAGGGCGAGGGGGAGGTGGGCCTGGCTCGTAGTTCCCTCCTGAGAATTTTGCCAGAAGGGGACTTTGGAATGGCATTGACAAAGTAGACGCTGTGCAACTTCTTGTAGAAAACCACCTGCTTAGCAATGTATTGTTTAACCTCCTCTTCAGTCACCTCTTCATTGCTTCTGACCACAAATGCAATCGGAACTTCTCCTGCTACTTCATCCTGCCGCCTGTTCATTAATCCATTTGGCCTTCATTATTATCATATCATTTATTGGTGTAATATTATATCAGTATCCAACATATATATATATATATATATATATATATATATATATATATATATATATATATATATATATATATAATTAATGCAACTAGGACTCACGAGACCACAGCTGCATCAGCAATTGAAGGATGATTCACCAGAATTGCCTCTAATTCCGCTGGTGCAACCTGAATTATGCAATCACACATGTTAAGGGGTTTTTTGTTTTTTTATTAAGATACAGAAAACTAAGCGTATCCAAACAATTAAGAAGAATAGACTTGCCTGGAAGCCCTTATATTTGATGATCTCCTTGACTCTGTCAACAATGAAAACTTCATGGTCATGGTCGACATAGCCGATGTCACCGGTATGAAGCCATCCCTGAGCGTCTATAGTAGCTGTAGTCGCTATAGTGTCGTTCAAATATTCTGTGTTCACCATAATTTTACCATGTATGTCAGATCAGATGTTAATTATTCAACGATGGACTAAATCAAACTAGTAGTTGTCATCAATTAGTAGTAATAATAATCTATGTTATCTATTTATGTTATATATAAAGTCAAGAGGTTTTAAGTAATATATAACTTTTGATTTGCTATATTTATCCCTCTTATAGTTTAAATTGTAGATATGAAATTATCATTATATCATTAATCTTATATAGTTATTACATTTCTTCTAATTTAATTTTAATAAATCCCCCAAAAACATTATGATCTATTTTTTATAATATTTTTTTACTATGCCTTCATTCCAATTTTATGCCATTTTATTGTTTTATCTTCATTAGTTATCATGGTGGTCTAAGAATGTTATTATTGCTGTTTATCATGTATCATAACAATTAAATCACATTCAACATAGTACGTATGAATAGACTCTATTGCATTTTAGAGAAATATATATTTTTTCAATTATAATTTATCCACATTTTAGTATGTTTATTAATTCATCTATGTTTATATATCTATTTATCTTTATATATACTTAAGGAAGATTTAGTAAATTAAAGTAAAAGCTAATTCACTGTTTAATAATAAGTAAATTCTTAAATCTTTTGGAATTATTTTTTCCCGACTATGTTTATATATGATTATTTAATAAGATTATTTATATACAATCAAGCATGTATTTGCATATAAATTCAAAGCTAGTAATAATAAATGTTGGTCACAAAAGGTGTTATTTCTCCAAACTTTTGGACAAATGTGTCATTTTTACAAACAACTCTCCCCAAAAGGCTAATGGGAAACAATTGTTTACTAAATATCCATTTAACTGTTTTACTTGGCCAAAATAGTTAAATCCCTCCAAACATCCATTTTTCTCCCTAAAAATTGTCAACCAAACACCCCCTATATGTTTCATTTTCTAATAGAGCTATGTTTTTAATCAAGTTGAACTATTATTGTCCTATAAAAAGACGAAACTCTCTATTCGCAAGAATCAAACCCAAAATTTACTTAAAGAGAACAAGTATCAAATCATTTAAATCAATTTATATTTATATCATGAATACATATTGAATAAATATAGTAATGATGCTAAGGAGTACCTTTCATAATTTGTTGGCCTCGGATGCAAATTTCTCCCGGTTGATTGTAGCCGAGGGAGGCACCAGTGTCGGGGTCAACTATCTTCATCTCAGCATTCCTAACAACAACACCACACGAGCCTGGCTTCGTTGGGAGTGGCTCTTTGGCGAACGCTGGGCACATTGACAATACAGGTCCGGCTTCTGTCATTCCATAACCCTATATATACACACACGCACTTTAGTCATCAAATATATGTTTTAGTAATGCAATATGTTTGATGTTATATGTTGTATTCTTGATGTTCTATGTTTGATCTGATGTCGCTTGGTGTTCCTGGCGTAATGGATAAAGCAATATTTGACTTGTGATAAAAAAATAAATAAATACTTTTGTATCTCATTAAATGTAATGTTTATTATATTACTTTTAATTTTTAAGATCACCACAAATCATCAATTTACAGTTATACAATTAATTATAAAGGGAAAAGATTTATATAATCATTTCGCTACTATAAAAGTTACTTGATATGGCATCGAATTAAAAAATTGTGTCCCATTTTTTTCATTTTCTTTTTCTTCTGGGAGTAGGATCCCATTCCCATGTGATAAATAAGTAAACCATTATTTAAAAAATTGAACATTCTGGCAAGATATGTGATGCGGATGGCGATGCATTTCCTGCTAGTTTACAGGAAGAGGATTGACAGTCATGAGATGGATCGGGATCTCCCGACCCGGCCGAGCCCCATCTGTGTCTCGTCGACGTCATAATCCAGAGAGTACAGAGCAGTTAATTTGATTCATTCCCAGTGAGAGATAGGAGGGAGCTAACTAGCTAGCGGAGTAATTAACAATGGGAAAGGCGATGGAATTACTAATGGACGAGGAATAATATATAAACTAAGCACGTACCTGGCCCAAGACGGCCTGAGGAACCCGCGTCCGGAGCGCCTCCTCGAGGTCCTTGCCGAGGGGAGCCGCCCCGGACATTACGATCCTGATGGAGCTGAGATCGTATTTGTCGACGGCGGGATTCTTGGCAAGGGCGAGGACGAGCGGGGGCACCACCATGGCCACCGATACCCTGTGCTTCTGGATGAGTTCCAGCAACGTCCCAATCTCGAACTTCGCCATGATGAGGACGGCGCATCCAGCCCTGATGCCGGCCATGAGCACCGAATTAAGAGAGAATATGTGGAATAGCGGTAGAACGCAGAGGCTCACGTCCTCCGCGGTCAGGTACAGGTTGGGGTTGTCACCGTCCACCTGCTGTGCCACGCTGGTGCACAGGCTCCTGTGGGTCAACACCACCCCCTTGGGCAGCCCCGTGGTCCCCGACGAGAACGGCAGGGTCAAGGGGTCGTCCGGGCTTATCTCTACTGCTGGGATCTCCTCCTCGTCCCCCTCAGACAGCGCCGAAAAGGGCAGGCAGTTCTCCGGGGGCTCGTCCACGGTCACCACCTTCAAGTCCTCTCCTATCTCAAGCCCCTCACCGTTGTTCCTCAGCTTGTCCACGAACTGGGACTGGGTCACGATCACCTTGGCGTTGGCCGCCTTCAGCTGCTTGAAGATCTCCGAGGACGTGTAGAAGGGATTTGCGGTGGTCGACACGGCCCCGATCATGGACGCCCCCATGAAGCTGAACACGAATTCTGGGCAGTTCTGCAGGAGGATCATCACCACATCCCCCTTCTTCACGCCCAATTTCGACAGCCCCGCCCCCGTCTTCCGGCAGATGAGGTGGGTCTCCCCGTAGGAGTAGATTTTGCCCGTGGCGCCGGAGATGAGGCAAGGGCGTTCGGAGGTACGGGGAAGATGCTCGAAGAGGTACGAGTGGAGAGGGAGGTGGTTGCTTATGCTAATGTCCGGGAGCCTTGATCTGAAGATGTGCTCTGTTGAGCCCGCTGATGCTGGTGCTGATGACGGGATGTCGGGGTTATTAAGGAGATTGGTTTCCACGGCTGCCATTGTCATTCTTGACTCCTGAGATCGAGAGAGAGAGTGACTTATAGGATTCGATCGAGGAAGCTAACTAAGCGGGGAAAGGTAGATGAAGAAGAGAGGGGGAAGTGGCACTACTAATAAATATAGAGGGGGAGGGGGAATGGAATGGATGATGGGATGGCCAGAAAAGCAGGGGGAGGCCGAGAGGGAGTTAGGTGGCAGAGAGTTCAAGTAGCGGAGAGTAAGTCAAGCGTAAGAAGAGTTTCAGAAGAGGTGGGCTCTGGAGGATTTATTTTGTGAAAGTGAGACAAATTGGTAACGAAAGTAATGGTTTGTGGAGTAGTAGTAGAATTAGCAAGTCAAAGTACGTGGCTCTTCTTACCAACACCAACCTCGCCACCTACCCCGTCCTTTCCCCTCCCCATCTACAACCAAACCCACCGTCTGTCACACATACTCTTTCAGGAGATGCCAATCGCCCCTATCAACTTTTCAAAGGCTCATTTCTATCCAAAAAGAAAATTAACTTCTATAGCCCCATATTTCGCGTCCCCCTCCCCCAAAGTCTAATTATAACTCGCTCTTTCGGACTCTGGTTTTTAATTAATATAAATGACATATTATTATATATAAAAATTCTATTCCCCATAAAAAAAATACAAGCATTTAATACAAAGATAAAGATGTGTGTTTGTTTAGGTAATATTTGGTAAAATTAGTGTTTTATGGTTGTTGATTATTTGAGTACTTGATAATTATTTTCGTAGAGACCATAACTATTAGCATATAATTATTATTTAGTATGTCAATTCAAGTCAATATGTTAAGGTGAATTTACCTATTAGGTTAATTGATATGTATGAAATGACATAAAAAGGTATTGATAATTTGTTAAAGATAAAATTAATGAATGATATTTTGAAACAAAAATATAAAATACTCTTTTTGGTATGCAAAAACACTATCTTTTAATTGTCAAAAGCTAATTTTCTTAAAGTATAATAATGGCTACTTAAAATATAGACTATTATAGATTCTTATATAAACACTAGTTTAATAATTAATTTATTAAAATTTTAATTTGGAACAAAATACTAAAAATTATGCTCAACGATGTGGAAAGTAGTTCAATATGAAAGTGTACAAGGTCCAAACAGTTAGGTTATGTTCATTTTTCTAATCCAAAACAAAGCCCCTTTATAGGCTCCTATTCTCCCTCCCCAAGTCTAATTATATTCTCTTAATAATTGCTCTTATTGGACTATGATTTGCCATAAATATAAACGCCATACAACTATGCATTGTTGAAAGTTGTACTCTGAAAAAAAGAAAAATGTACTTTCCATTAGTTAAACTAATAGATGAACTGTTATATTTAAAAAATATTGTTGGATTCTCCTTCCTATGTTCCCTCCCATCCCTTTCTCCGATCCAACCTCTAATTTAATATCTTTTACTTTTTCTATTTATTAAATTGTTGATTACTATTGGCCTAATTACATTCGATATAAGTCATTTTTACTTCAATTGCCTTAATCAAATCAATATACAGAATTGTTGTCATTATCTTTCCTGGTGAGAATTAAGGTTTCTCTATTTTTTGTAGGAGTTAGGACACCTCTCCTTCTTTTGAGAGTTTTGTTTCTTCGTTTTGTGCAAGTTATTTCTCTTACCTATACGTGCAAGTTTATTAGAGTTGTTAATTCGGTTGGAGGATATATTTATGGTATTTTTCATCGGTTGATTTCATGATTTTGATTGAAAATGATTCAATAACGGAAATTTATATGGCTCGATTAAAGTAATGTTTCCTTCAGGTTGAATACATTATATCACACATATATCTATTCTATGAAGTTATACTATAACTCGCTGACGAGCGATAAAGACAAAATGAAGTCGAAGAACATAATTTTGTGACTAGACCGATATTGCATGTATAGAGTTGGACGGAAATATATTTATCATTAATTTTGTGAAATAGATATTTGTTTAAATATTTTAGATTTATTCTTCTCAAAAATTATTTATCTTTGTAAATACCATATGACTTTACATTAATGAATTTTCTCTTTTTATATATATAAAAAGAACGGATAAACTGCTATGCTATTAGATTTCGTTAGGTGTTTTTCTAAAATTTGAATCTTTATCTGTTGTTGGTTTAAATTTATGCCTAATAGTTAGCCTTGTACTTTACCTTTGATAATCTGTTTTTTAAAAATATTTTTTCCTAACTAGTAATTTAAAAAATGATTGACATGATATCGATTGTCTTAATTGATAAAGTCTGTTGAAGTTGTTAAATGATTGATGGTAAGTCCTACAGAAGTTAAATGCATTCAAAATGTGATTACAACAAACACAAATACAACTTGATGGCCAACTTGTGGGAGACAAACCTCCAATAATTTTACTAATCTCTATAGCTGTCCTGTCTTCATTGACCTTTTTTAATTTATTTTCTACGCACATTGCATGACAATAGTAAAGACATATAGTTCCTGACATTCTCGTCTTTTCCTTTAAAATTCATTGTTTATTAGTTAATAAAATATGATATATACCTCTCAAATATGTAAATGCAATCTACATTCTATATTTTCCTTCTTTTTCTAATTAAAATCGCAAAATGTAGCATTTACCCAATAAATTACATTTGCATTTGTTTATACACAAGTCATTTAGTTCCATCAATAGCTACATTATGTTTAGGTAAGAACCTTAAAACTAGGCCAAACACCGTCCAACAAAAAAAGAACTAAGATATATCTGTAAAAAATTAAAAAAAAAAAGGAAACATTCTGCATAAAAATAAAAACATGTAACCCGAGCCCTTAAAGGCTGTGTTTTGTCTTGGATTGTGAAAGCTATCATTGATTTAGTGATAAATTTGTAGAGAATATAAAAGTTTGTAAAAAAAAAAAAGAAAACACTAAGATCATCTGTATATCCAGTAGAAAATTTTTTTTTATAGAAAATTATATAAAAATAACACAAAAAGCAACGATTATAAAAATTCTCCACTCTCGATTAGGGATGAGAGTATCACCCAAAGTCAACACTCGTCCCAAATGAGGTGTATGGGTAACAAAAATTAGGATAAAAATGGGTATGGGTACAACAAATTTGGGCACGGAGTAGGCATGGGTATAGCATTACCTATCCTGAATCCATACCCGAGTAGTTTTTTTTAATACTTACCTTTATGTTCTCTAGTGTCAAATTTGATTCTCTTGTGTTTTCGAACAAAAAGAAACTTAAAGTAGTTAATATAAAATAAGAAATGAAATATTAGATTTTAATGTTTGAGTCATGTTGCTCACAATAACCTAAACTATTAATTGGTCGACAATATCTCTACTTTTAGTACTACTATCTTTTAATATCCTCTGATCTTAACTGTCCCAATTTTAAGACATTATATCAAGTAAATTATTAGGAATTCACACGAAAAAATTATTAGGGGTATTTTATGAAGAAGCGAGAATACGGCACAACAAAATGCCAAAATACCTCATGGCAATTGAAATTTGTATCAGAAGAGTAACTGCTGCGCAAGCACTTAGGTAGTAAAATGACAGATTAATTACTAAAACCTTGGAGCACTTTACTATTGATTATGGGGGTGTTCGGTAAAATTAATTGTTTTAGTAGTGGTTAGCTGTTTTAGTAACTCGTTAGCTGTTTTATTAGCGATTAGTTGTTCCCGACTAGTGGTTAGTGGTTAGATCTTCAACTAGTAATTTGAGATAAGTGTGTTCGTTAATAGTAGTCTGTTTAAATAGCAAATTTGTATAAAATGACTTAAAAGGACATAATTGATAAAATATTTTAGAAAATAAAAAGGAGAATTTTGAAAATTATGTGCAAACACTAGATAGTGTTTTTAAAAACGTTATTTTGAGTAACTTTTCGAAAACACTACCTAAAACTCTACTCATTATGTCAAATACTACTTTGCCGAACACTTACTATGTTTCGTTTAGATATTAAACCCTATTTCTCTTACCTATGCATATATCTGAATATAAACTACCTTTGTCCCTCTTTCAAGTGTCAAACTCCAACCTTAATTATTTTCGCGATGCTTGTCATCTAAATATCTAATGATTGAATGTTTGGTAAGCCCCTATTTATTTTCATAATGAGGCTACTAACCATCATTATTTTCATGAGGCTTGTCAATTGATATGCAATGATTGAATGGATGAGTAACCACGAAATCCTAAATAAATGCAAATGTTTTCGCACCAAAAAAATACCAATTACTGTAATTTACTCAAGTAACATTAACATAAAACATAATATTTTTTTACTGATGTGAGTTAATTTAACCAGTAAACTTTTTAAAAATAATTGACTGATCAGTCTTTACACCTTTTTTACTCCAAAAAGAAATAACATTTTTTAACGTGACCCGATGTCTCGATAAAAGATAGGATAAAACCCTTTAAAAAGACATTTTATCGGATATGTGATGGCCGATAAAATCTCCAATACAAGCACAAATTAGATTAAAAAGGATAATATGTATAACATGATTAATCAAGCATAATAAATGGGAATCCCACGTTGACAAATTAAATGTCCTTAAGCATGTATATAAGTTGGTGAGTTTCATTTTGTCTTGTATGGCTAAACTAAACTACTTTTTACATCAAGTTAATCATGAAGATCACTGTTGGTGGAACTAATTTGAAGTGCGGAAGATATTTTAATCCCAGCTATCATCTCTTCCTTTTTTTTTTCCCGATTGTTCACAAGCCAAAAAGGCTTAGAGTACAAGTAATATAGAAATAACGAAAAGGTCAAGAAACAATTAAAATCACCCCGTCATACTACCGTTTGCAGTGCAGTTATATACCTATATGAGCCACGACCCATGCCCTATAGGGACTAATCGAGTTTCTTCACAAATAATGATTTCACACGAGGTATGGTTATCAAGTGAACAATAAAACTTTTGAAAGAGAGATTTTTAATAAAGGTTGATTGCAGGCAATTTTAGTAAATCGTTTTATTTTCAAAAGAGGTTTTAGAAGTGTCGGGATGCTTTTTTTTAGTTAGAAGGGTGAAAATAAAAGTATGGCCATCACAAAGCTCAACCGAGCTCACAACCGAAGCTGTCTAGACCAGGAGCTAAGCCCATACGACAACTTGGGGGCCGGGGACAGGCCGCCGGTGCTTCCATTAAGAATTAAAAAGATTAAAAGAGGGAGTCGCCGATCAATTTTGAAATAAAAACTAACAAAAAAAGCAGCACTTTTTTAATTTGAAATTAGAAAAGGTTTTAGAAAGGATTTCATTGGTCTTAAACCAATGATCCGCCATTTAGAGCAAAGGTACAAAACAAAGAGGACGCTATTCATTCTACTCGTCAAAAACAACAATTGCAAAGACGAGGTTTTGCACTTCCCACCTTTTAAGCTCCATGTTGGCCTACCCACATGGGCCATCGAGGAAACAAAATAAGTCATCTTGCTTCCCTATGCTACAAATTTCCAATAGTAGCTCTTAAAACTCCTTAACATATTATCGGATGTGACCCTCCTTGTGTTGAAGGCATCTAAGCTTGGTCCTCACTTCATGTTCGGAATCCTTGGGATATACTCGCTTCTTGAGTTCACCCTTGAATGCCTCCCAAGTACTAATGGGATTAGGCTTTATTTTGACGTCGTCACAACGACATCACCACCATAAGAGAGTAATGTCTTTCGTAAAGAGAGAAGTATTGTTCACCTTTAGTGCGTCATCCTCAATGCTCAAAGCTCAAGTAAGCCTCGAGTCCCCATATGAAGTTACCAATCTCCCTTGCGCTCCTAGCTCCATTGAAGTTTGGAGGATTGGGCGCATTCGCCTTAGGGGTAGCCATCACTTGGACAGACCCACCATTGGCCACCGCAACCATGCACAGTTTAACTTGTGCCTTGAGTTTCTCACTTGCTGTCATTGGTCATTGAGAATAGCTTTATAGGCCTCGAGTACACCATCCTTTACTACAACAAGTGGCTTTAAGGTAGGGGCGGAATTAGAAAATTTTATCGGGCGGCCGGGTGGTGAGGTAAAAATATTACTTATATAAGTTATAAAATAAACCATTATCATATATCTAACATTAATTACAATTAATTTATAGAGTATACTAGGGAGAAAATTTGTGTAATAAATAGATAAGCAATCATCTCTAAAGTCGAAACTTGGTGGCCACTACATTGTAACATTGGAATACATAAAAGTATGTAAAAGAAAATTGTCGTGGGGTTTGAATAATTGCTTCATTAAAAAAGATGTGTTAATATTTTATGCATAATTAACGATAAAAATATGAGAAAAATAAATAAATAAACAACAATAACAACAATAACAAATCATAATCATATTCTTTTTTATAATTTTAGGTTCATAAGTGAAAGCAAACGCTGATTTCACCGAATATATTATTGACTACAAATAAATTAGATTAGCTAATGTAATAATACATAATCCAATAACAATCAATTCACTAAAAGGAATATAATATTGATGCTAAACGTACTTTTTTGGCAATTGATAATTGAGAATAAAATTTACATTATTTTAAACTAAAATGTCTTTCAAAAAAATGTATAAAGAAAGAGTAATATTAAGGCTGAGAGATCATGTTCCTATCAATTAATTGAGACCATGTTCCTATTAAAAAGGCTGAGAGACAAATAACAAGATTAAAAAAATATTTAATAATTTTATGGCTTTGTATATTATAAAATAACTTGTATCATGTTTTTGTCATTTCTAATTTATTAAATATTTCATCTTTTTTAGATCTATATCACTAAAGTTTTTCAAAATCTAATTTGTTAAATATTATTTTTTAGATTATATTTTTTTAGGTTAGATATCACTAAAAAATTTGGTAAATATTAATTTATTAAATCTAATTTTTTAAAATCTAATTTATTAAATATTATGTTAAATATTTTTTATAAATCATTAATTTTTTTAAATCATGGGGGACCACGGCCCCTTAGTCCCCTCTAGTGCCGTTGTTGCTTTAAGGGTTGTCATCTACTTGGTCTGCGGCCACCGCATTCAAGGGCCTTTGCATCTCATCCTTGAGCCTTGAGTCCTCCACCTTGGACTCGACTCCTCGACGTGCTGGTCATGGTCTCGACTAATTCCTTTAAGTCGGACATAAAGGCATGCAGCTTGAGCGAGCCTTCCGCGAGAGTGGCGATCACTTCCCGAGACTTCTCACAATCCTTCTTGCCGCCTTATTGTTGGTTTTCCTCTGTGACACTCGACATCATTTTCCAAACTTGGTTATGATAGCCATTATCATGAGGTAATAATTCACTCAAACTCAACACCAAGTGCACCGTTAGCGAACTTCACTTGAAACCTTCTTAACTTGCTAGTAAACCTTAAAGGTTGTTTAACTGAAGCTTGAGAGAAATCCAGTAAGCAAGAGAGTACTCGGAGAGAGTTTGGGAGAATATATTTGTATATTGCTTTGCTTAGAAGCTTATGCGGTGATTTACAAATGAGCCCCTTTGAGGTATACATACTTGCCTACATTTTTAATGGATGGTCGAAACCGATTTAATCCAACGGTCTAAATTCATAATTTAGAATTCTCTAAACAAATACCCAAGATGTTATACAAGTTTAGAACAATGTGAAACTTGGTAAAACTTCGGAATAACGAAGAAAATTCTAAAGAATTCCGGGTTGTTCCGGAGCATTTTGTGACATTTGGCGCTCAAAGAACACTTTTCAAATAAGCCACCATTAAATTGCTTTTCCTAATGACTCTATGGTTGAATTTGGGAAAAAATTTTGATTAACTTTTTTAATAATTTAGTCAACTTTCTTTAATTATCTTGTTTGGTAAAAATAATTTGGAAAAAATTTAATTCTTTCAAAAGTCAACTTTCTTAATTTTGGGAAGTGGGTGAGAAACAACTTCCCGCATCAAATTTCACGGGCAGCTAAGATGACAATTAATGATTTTTTTAAAAACCCAAACTTATCCTCTATCTTTTGTCAAAATTCTCTTAAACCTATTATAAAACTTTTACATCCTATGTTTTCTATCTTTCTAGTCTCTCTGCTCCCGCCTCCTAATCCCTACGCAAAACCTATCTTATGAAGTCCCAACCCGATGCCATCTCCAGGCTTGAGTCACCTTATAAATTCATAGGCTTTGTCTGTCCCATCTTAAATTATCTCTCCATAAATTGAGTGAAAAATTGAGATATTTCTCCATAAATTTAAGGTTGATAATGATGAAAATAAATATTGAACACAACAACCTGAGCGGAGCATTGTTCCCAGTGGTCTTCCTCAATAGCGACCCAAGCATGGTGGTCATCATCAAGAGGCCCTACTCTCGCAAGATAGAAATTAAAGGTGGGGTGGATGCAAACATGGAAAGGAAAGGGTGAAAGAAGAAGAGAATGGTTTTAAAATATTATGTTATGATGTAATGGCTGTTAATAACAACCACCTTCAACTCTCACTCTATTATCACCTTCTCAAATTTTACATTTCGATTTCTTTTGAATTTAAGTCAAGCCTCAAATCCAGGAACATCTTCTAGTGAGGCTAGCCTTATTAATGGCAATTTTGTTGAGGAAGTTGGGAACCAGAATCTTGAGTATATTGAAGAAGAGTGGTCAGTGGCAATCAAGGTAAACCATGCATAAGGGACACTTTAGGAGGGGAAAAAACTCTCTTAAACTATTATAGATATCATAAAAGGGTATCGCCTACTGTTTGCGTTTTGTACTTATCTTTTCAATTTAAAAAGAAAATCATGTTATATAGGTTGTAGGTACAACTTTTGAATAGTTGAGATTTATTTCAAGTAGATTGATAGTTGTGATTTTTCAAATATGATAGTTGGAAAAAAATTAACTATGGTAGAATTTTTCCCCATTAAAAAAATAATTCAATTGATGTACAAAGTAAATAAATATATAATTACCAAACACTCATCTACCTTCTTTATACGGCAACAACCCAAGCACAGACATGTAGTCACAGTGCACCTAGAGCTTTTCGAAACGCACCCAATGAGTTGAACAAGGATGATTATAATAAGCTATCTGCTGCTTTTACCAACTCCAAATATTCTACAAATTAAGCCACCTTCATGTCTTCGGCTCACAATCAGGTCCTAAATATATAGCCGGCCTTGATTTCTTTTATTTTTGAGGCTTCTAGCTAAGTTCTCCATTGAGGCTCCCTCATCTTCAATCGCTCCGAATCCCAGCTACCACTTTAAGTGACCCTGAACCTGAACCAAAGCAGCAAGGATGAATCCCTGTCCCTCTGATAAACCAAATTAAAATACTCATTTTGGTCATTCCTCCCATGCATTGCCAACCGTTTCGCAAGGATGCAAAGCGTGATAGGTAGCTATCAATACATAGGTGAGGAACATAGGTGCTGAGGAAGCTTTAAGCTATAAGGTTGGAGGGTCTGGAACTCTTGATTTACAACCCACCCTGTTCAGACTTCAGAGTCACTGTTTATTTCCTATGACGACTTTTTTAATTTACCGTTTAAAGGCTTAACCAATACTCCTACAAACTAATTAGTTATTATATTATAGATTGCTTTTTTGAACCCTGGGTAGCTTCCTTCTCCTTGCCCGCCCTGGCTTTTTTAGGGGAGGTTGGGGTTTCACGAATTTTTTTCAAACACATTTAAAATTACTGACGTTTATCTTGCATCAGCTGCTCTGCTTGAGCTTTAGACTCCGTGAACAAAAAAATTATACTATAAACTCGAGTTTATATTATAATATGAATCATATAGATGTGACACATCAAAAATGATAATGACCTTTTATTAGACACGGTAATTGTTATTTTAAAATTTGATATTTAATATTTGAGTATGTTTTGACCATTGTTGAGGTTATAATAATGTTTATGAAAATATATGTTGTTATTATTGCAATTAATAATTAATAAATTTTACTTATTTTATCAATGAACATTGGTAAGATTTTGAATATTGCTACACAATTAACTTTTATTAGGTATAGCGATGCAAATATAATGACATTTTGGAAATCTTCGATACTTAAATACTTGATGTATGGATTCTCAACTTTATTGTTATAATTGCAATTTCTAAAATTGTTCCTTGATGAATATTATTATGCATAGCAATAAACTTTTTGGAATTTTTTTGTATTTTCTGACATTTGTTGTTTAGATTGTCAATTATTACTATATTTTTAAAAAGACGTTAATGTCAACTTTTATTAATAATGAATGGATATTTTCTCATATTATAAAAGAACATTTATAAGTCATAGTGATGAACATTGTTCTGACAGTAGTTATACAATTTTGTTTAGTTAATTCGAATATAAAAAGTAAAATCTTACAAACTAAAAAAAGAGAGAAAAAAGGAGAAAAAAATACGTATCATAAAGTGAATTACATGTGTTGTCTTAAATCCATATTGTAATACGGACTTAGGTACATAGTATAAGAATTTGGCAGATGTTGATGGTGACAAGGTGATCTGGTGGAGGCTACTTACTCCCTTTCCTGTTTTTGGTGTTTTTCATTTTTCTTTTAGGTTAAGATGAGATATAAATTAAAAGTATAATAGTTTAATGTAACTATAGAATGAAAAGGAAATATAAGGCCTAATATTATACATATTGATTAGTGGATACATACTACATTAGATAGATGATTCTGTTCAACTTAATTCATCATACAATATAAACTTCTTCATGTACGTGGGCGTATTATTTTGGGTGAGTAATTTTAATTTTTTCTATTCTTATTTAATTTTACTTGTGTTAGAAAAATCTCACTTTCCCCCTCATTTCTATTCCATATCGTACCATTATAAATTTTTCACTTCTTTTTGAGTTTACCGTGCTCCTCTCATTCTATCCCACTCATTCCCACCCTACATTTTTAACCCAAAAGAAGAAGCCCATATTTATAAACATAAAAAGTAAAACGATAATTTTCATGGTATAGTTGTTCTACCAAAATTACTAAAACTAGTATCCCAATGATGGTTATTGGAGAACCCTCCCTCGAACCCATCCCTACTAATTATTGGTTGATCAAAAACAGCAGTTGAGTGTGTGTGTTTTGGGGTATTCAATTGATGAATGTCATGTTTCTAAGTCCATTTCAGTTTCCATGACATACATTCAATTAAGCATCCCTACTTGTATGCATGTTGTATGGTAAAATCATGCATCCTAATCATCTCCACTGCCAACTATCTCTATAATTGCACACCAAAGCTGACTTAGAGACCCACTTTCATTTATGGACATATTTAAGAAAACTAATTCTAAGTTATTTCTCTCCCAATTAATGGGACTCGCTTTTTTTTTTTTTTTGAGGGGGTCAAGTGGGTTAATATGGGATGTTACAGCACATATTCAATTGCATCTATGATGACATTAACATGTGTCTGCAATAGAAAAATTTTAATTTATTCTTCTGGCAACATTAATTTAATCTTCTATATAATCCTTTTTTAAAAATTATTTTTAATTAGTAAACCAATTAATGTATGGACATGTATTCTCAAGAGATTATGAATTAATAATTTTTTATTTAAAAAGATATGGATAAAAGACACCACATGACTCTTGAAAATTTATACATTTTTTAATGCAATGTATTTTACCTATAATATAAACACTACACCCAAGAGTAAACTATATTCCCTAAAATCGAAGTGTTGAGTGACGTGGTGGCCACTCACCCACTTTCCTCAATCCATCTAAAGGTTTATTTTAAAGGGAGGGGTGGAATTTCCTAATGTCTGAGGAAATTATGTGGGAAAAAATGTTGGAATTTAACACTCTCTCATTCCCCTACTCATTAAAGCCTTCTAAGCAAGGCTTCCTTTAATATAGGGGGTCCAAAAGGTAAGCCTCCTTACCAAAAATAAAAACTATATTTTCTAAAATCAAGAAAAGTGTTAGAGAGAAATTATACAAACTTAAGTTATCTCCAAAATTGAATACTAAAGTTTTTTTTAAAAAAGGATAACATTTTGGATTTTTGGTAGTATTTCCTCTTCCCATCGAGTTGGGTTTTTCCTTGGAGTGAGTTATGGAGCCTTTGTCTATCAAAAACAAAAAAAAAAGGTTATGGATCCTTTAAGTGAGTTTTTCCTCTTCGCTATTATGCATATCAAACCAGGATGTGGAGAATTATGCAAATCATAGTCATATGATATAAGCTTCATTGCCTCTTCTCATATTAATTGGAAAATGAGTTGACAATGAATTTTTGCCTATAAAAAAGGTATTGAGTGAGAGTCGAGAGACGGGCACGGGCATGTGTGTGCAGGGCTAATGCAAACCCCTATCTGAAGGGACTGTGTAGAAGAGGAAAGCGAACAAGCGTCTTTGTCTGAGTTTTTGGTGTGTGTGTGTTGGGGGTTGAGCGTATGGATTGGTAGTGGCTCCTGGACTCGGTTTAAAAATTCGTTAGATGTGACTAATGTAGTGATTTTGTTATTAAAATTTGTTTATCTCCTTTAATATAATAATTTTGATCTTATGTTTTTTATGGTGACTTTTGCACATAAAATTTGTTGTGTTTTTGTATATTGTTATGTATATACATGTGTGCATATATATCTGTGGTTAAAAATTTACTCATTATTTTCGTTTCCAACAAGTATTATTAAAACTTAGTTCAAGATTGTATTAATAAATTCATGATCATACTTGCAAGATTGTCTCATGAACTACGTAGAACTTCTTTTTCTTTTTTTATTCTTTAAACCATCTCTTATTTTTTTAATTTTGTTTAATTGTCTATTAACTTGTGGTCCAGTAACTCAAAAACTACATTATAACAAGTAGCATATTAATTACTCTTGCAGTCGTATGTTTTGGCTTTGGGGAAGCCATTAAAGCCCGATTTCCCTAATAGAAGTAGGAAATTAGAAACTATAAACCAAATACTGATAGCAAGAAGATGTTGTATGGTCTTCGATCTACCAAGAGACCCCATAAACTGGATATATAGCTCTCCAGTGTGTTTGGGTGCATGAGAAAGGTTGAAGCTTCGGATAATAATAATAATAATAATAATAATAATAATAATATTATTATTATTATTATTATTATTATTATTATTATTATTATTATTATCGGATTAAAATAAATTTTTCAGCTGATGTGGGGAGAAGGATCTTCATAAGAAACGATTTTTTTTTTTTTGATAAGAAAGAAACGATTACTTTGAATACAAGGCTAATGGTTTGTGAGATTTTCTAAGGTTATTATGCTAAATATAACAGCTGACACAAATATATATGTGTGTGTGTATTATGGAAGACGCGAAATGCAATATCCACATTAATCTCAGATTGGGAGCCCCTAATTGTTCCACAGCCTTTTGCATTTGGCCCCAACCCCATCCTTTTAAAGCCTTATATAAACCCCCATCAAATTCTCACCCTGAAGCACTCCATCCTTAAGTCTGCCTCTCTCTCTCTCTCTCTCTCAATTGGGTAATACGAGCGAAAATGCATCTTCTGGTTCTTTTCTTGTTCACCTTTCTCTCTTTTCCCATCTTCATTCATTCATCACCTGTTCAAGATCCTATACTTGTAGTTCAACAAGTTCAAGAGTACGTTACAGATCATAACAGTACCCAGTATTCTTAAAAGAACTCTTAGAGATAATTAACTAGTAGTAATGCTAGTTTTAGTACGTAGTATTAACATGATTTTCTATTTTCTTTTCGCAGGGCCTTTAATGCATCTAGGAGGATCTCGGCCACCTCCTCTTGCAGGACCGGCAATCCCATAGATGATTGTTGGCGGTGTGATAAGGATTGGGATAAAAACCGTCTACACTTGGCTGATTGTGCCATTGGGTTTGGTAACAATGCCACAGGCGGTAAAAATGGAAAAATCTATGAGGTCTCTGATCCTATGGATGATCCTGTGAACCCTAAACCAGGTAGTTTGAGGTATGGGGTCATCCAGGATGAGCCATTATGGATAACATTTTCCCAGAATATGGTGATCAAGCTCAAACAAGATCTGAGGATGAACTCGTTTAAGACCATTGATGGCAGAGGTGCAAATGTGCATATTGCTGGAGGACCATGCATCGACGTGCACAATGTGACCAACATCATTATACACGGCATCAACATACATGATTGCAAGAGAGAGGGGAAGGTAATGTGAGGGACTCACCCAGGCATACCATTCGAAGAAAGAAGTCAGATGGAGATGGGATTTCGATCTCCATGTCGAGCCACATATGGGTGGATCATTGCTCCCTCTCTAGGTGCACTGATGGTTTGATAGATGCCAGCCATGGGTCCACTGCCATCACCGTATCTAACAACTACATGACCCATCATAACAAGGTCATGCTCTTGGGACATAGTGATAGCTACGAAATGGATAGGAAAATGCAGGTCACAGTAGCATTCAACCATTTTGGGGAAGGGCTTGGTCAGAGGATGCCAAGGTAAGGATAATGAGCATACTGTATATATATGTCTTTTATGACTAATCAATTTATTAAACATGCTGCGACTTGTGAGTCTTCATCATAAAGTCCGTTCTATGTTCAATTTCTGCAGGTGTAGATATGGATATTTTCATGTGGTGAATAATGACTACAGCCACTGGCAAGCATATGCCATTGGAGGAAGCGCGGCACCAACTATCAACAGCCAAGGCAACAGATTCCTAGCCCCTGATGCGAGGTTCAAAAAGGAGGTGCTTCTTCATTGCCATTCTTCTTCTTTTCGGACTTTAACTCTGCAGTTAACCTCTACAACTCATAAAATGGGAGGGTTGAAATAATTATTGGAAGGGGGGAGAAAAGAAAAGGGAGCCACACGTGAACTTTTTCGATGATGACTAGGATATCATCTCTACTTGGTCTGATTGCTTGTTACAGGTAACCGACCGTGAGAATACATCAGCATATATATGGAAGAAATGGAATTGGAAGTCAGAGGGGGATCTGTTTTTAAATGGAGCATTCTTTGTGCCATCCGGGAGTACATCGACAGAGCTTTATGCCAAGGCCATAAGCATGACTGCTCAACCATCTTCACTTGTGCCCTTATTGACAAGGGAAGCAGGTCCACTTAATTGCCAAAAAGGAAGACTCTGCTAATTGGCTCTAAATTTCATCTAATTAAGATAACGGAAAAGGAACTTAAGGAAAAAGGATGATGCTCAGTTGTATTTACAAAACAACGTAAAATATCTTTTCACTCTTTTGAGTTTATTTTATTAACAATATTTTGTAAACCATTACAACACAAGAGAGACGATCTCAGCTCTTCATGAAGCTCTGGTTTCTTTTGTACTCTTCAGAATCACAGCAGATACGTAATAAGAGCACGTGTCACATGTCTTGTTGCACTGGTATGCAGCTGTAACATTGTAAACAACAGAAAAAGATAAATCTTATAGTTCAGATGTACATTTTTCTGTTTCCTTTTCCGACTCTGTGAGCATATTTGTGATTGTAGAGTCTCCTGCAATGACTTTGCTAACTAGACATTACTTTTGTTCCTGGTTTGACAATTGATGACTAGCTAAGCTGGAGTAACCAGGTAGTCCAGCAATAGAAAAAAGCACAGGATAAGGATAGGGAAGTGAACAACTCAACAAGTTTGCGTAAGGATAGATATACACAAAACACAAGTTAAGAATATGTGATGATGTACATAAATTGGACTCAAGTTAGTGAACAACGCATTGATTTTAGTGACAGATGATGTCTTGGAGATGACAAAAATGCATGCTGAATTGAATTCCAGTCTCTAATGCTCCCTAAATCCCTAATACAAGCAAGCAATGCTTGCGGAAAGTCATTCACCAAAGTCCAAGACAGCATAATTGATAAACATAATGTGGCTGACAAGTCCTTCTTAGAGGTTTTATTCCTTAAAAACACATCAATTTCCAAAGACCATTGTCAATAAGCATTTAGAGTTTCCGGTGCGCATAAAAAGTTACAACAGCATCCAAACCGGTTGGTTGAACTTAGTAGCAACACTTGAGGCTCTGGTTTTGGTATCCTTAGGCCTTAGCTAATACACTGTGTCCACGACCCACTAGCCCCTCCCTTTCCATAAGAAAGGGGGGAACATGCATAAATAGCATACAAATCACCAATTCCCTAGTTTTAGTGGAGTGATTGTTGAAGCTGTGTTTGGACTTTGATAAAATGGAATCGTTTGCTGCTTAGTTCTTACAGTAAAAGAGTTTTGCAGTGTTGCAAAGTAGTGTTGACCAAAACAGACAATCTGCACTCGAACTTCCAACATTCCCTATAACTAGAGAGGAAATGAATGCAAGCGAAAAACCATCCCATTACATCTCTCGAGAAAGGATTGGAAGGACTATACAGCTACAGTTTACACAAAGAGGAAGCAGAAAAAATGAAAATATTCCATGTCATACAAAGCAACAACATCAAACACAATCGCAAAGACCGGAATTGGGAAAAACAGGGGAAGAGAAGGCCTGGAGAAGTAACATATGGTATGAACTATGAAGAACAAAAACTGAAGATGAAACTATCCGCAAAATGGGTGGAGATGTAAAATGTGATATCCGGTTCACGTCCAAGAGTTGTCAAAAGCAGCAGAAGTGATGGCCTGAGAGAACTCCTGAAAGCTGATACAACCATCGCCGTCGGTGTCGGCCTCCTTGATCATGCCGGTGAGCTCCTCGGCGGTCAAGGCATGGCCGAGCTTGGCCATGGAGTGTGCGAGTTCCGCAGCGGTGATGTAGCCATTTCCATCCCTATCAAACATGTTGAATAGCTGCTTGAGCTGTTCCTCACTGTATGGGCATTTGGATGGGATTAGATCAGGGGCAACCAGAGCTATGAACTCTGAGAACTCTATCATTCCATTGTTGTTCTTGTCCGCCGCCTGAATCAGGGCCTCCAGCTGATCTTCGCTCGGTTTCAGCCCCAATGATCGCAGCAGCGACCCAAGCTCCAGCTGAGTTAGTTTCCCGTCGTTGTTTCTATCAAAATTTCTGAATATTTCCCTCAATTCTGCAATCTGCTCGTCATCAAGTTCCACTGCTGCCTTCTTATCGTTACTCATCGAAGCGCATGTGCCTCCAGATTCAATGCCAAACCTTTCTGCTTTCTGATGCCTTTGATCAGATTTCTCCCTCCGTCTTTTCCTTTTCGGACCTCCCTACCACCAAAATCGTTGATCTACACAGAGAATTTCGGATCACAAAGGCAAGGCAGGGTGAGGAAAACAGAAAGTGGAGAAATTACGGATCTTGGGGAGAATATATTTCCAGAGGAGGATGTTATGCAACAATCAAAGGGAATTGATGGAAATTCGGTGGTAAGTCAACGACAAAGGTTTCTCCATCATTTCCCAGAGCCATAACCCTAAAAAATTTTTTAAAAAAACACTAAACCGGAATAATTGTGAAAGGAAAGGAGAATAAATAATTGAAGAGACAATCAATTAATTAACTAAAGAAAAAAGGTTTAAGATTGGGGGTAGGAAAAGGAATGAAATGAAAGAAGAAAATGGAGAGCGTCAAACGGGGTGAATTTGAAAGGGGGATGGGCAAAGACACGGTCAGAGGGTGGGGGAGATGATTTTGATCTTCTTGATGCATCTCTTCTCTCTCTCTCTCTCTCTCCCTCTCTCCTCTCTCCTCTCTCCTCCCTCCTCCCTCCTCCCTCGCACCTAAATAATTTCCCTACTCATTCTGCGCGCCATTAGAAATCAGCAACAGGCTAACAGCATAATAATAGTCATTCTCCAAACCTAACTTTTTCCCCTCTTTCCTTAAATTAAAAACTAAATATTTATTTGATGTCTTTCTAGCTTCAAATATTTTTATTACAGTTTGTAAAATCTTTTTAAAGTTATTATAAGATAAGAAGCTCATATATAGTGTCCTTAGATATCACATAAAAGAGTATTAATTATAATTTTTTATTTTTTAATGTTAAAAAACTAAACAAATATTGAAATAATGCTTAGAGGAAAATATTTTTTGATTTAAAAACCTTAGAAAAAATGAGAGTAATAATGAGTCATATCAACTCTATTGAAAAATAATATCAAATATTATGATAATAAATATAATTTATATATGTTACATTAGGGCACTATATATAACATTTTTCTATAAGAAAGTTCAAATGTTACATGGTCTTTATATTTTTATATATAAAAAAATTATTAAGTGATTAAATGGTTATAATATTAACATTGTACATACCATGTTTCGATCATGTTTTATAATGTGTGTCGGTTATTATTATCGCTAAAGTCTCTCAAAATTGTCCATAGACAACTTGATTGAGAACCCATAAACAATGGCCTTCATATTTCTCTTTACACCATTAGTATGATGATATGGTATAACTTTGTGTTTTTCTCAAAAATTTTTTGGAGTTATATAAAATAGCCAACCTATACATACAAAATTAGAGTTATCGATTTATATGTATTTTAATGAAAGAAACCGTCAGTAGCCAATGAGACCTACATTATTATTGTTGTTGTTGTTGTTGTTATTCTCGTTATTATTGTTGTTGTTATATTTATTGTTTAATGTCATTAAATATTCCACTAACTATATGTGAACGGGGAGGATCGGCCACATTAAAATTAAAATTACCTAATTGGGGGAGGGTACATTTGATATCCAAAAACTGCTCAATAATAGCCGGATAGTGAACATTGCTCATTCCATAGAAAAACAAACTGATGTATCCTTTATTTTCCATTGGCTAGTTTTGTTCATTTATATATTTTTTTTAATGCCTAACAACTGCCTTAAATAAACGCTTTGTTTATAAGAAGGTATGTTATTCGATAAATACAATAGTTATGGACATTATTTTTTCTATTCTTGAAGGGTTGTTCCAACCCTACTCTTAAAGTTAATATTTTTATGACAGCTCTAATTTTAAATACTTATGATAACATGAAAAAAACAGCACCTAACTATGTAAACATAAACAAACCCTACAACGCAGGGTATCATGTTAGTAATTACAATGCAATTTTTCCCCCTTTTCCCTCACCCATGCGTGCATGTTACCATTTCACCACCACCACCGTCCTAACGTTATGCCAGTCATGAATTGAAATAAAGAATAAATAACCAGTTGTATCCTAGCATGCTTTGAACTATAGGAGAAAAGAAAAATCAACTTGAAACTACGACCCACCTATCATCAAATTAACATGGTTCACCGTGGTAACCACCGTTCACCAGCAGTGCGTCATTCACCGGCAACTAGGTTGGAAATGAGCTGAGTTCGCTCTAAATTAACATGGTTCACTGTGGTAACCACCGTTCACCAGTAGTGCGACATTCACCGGCAACTAGGTTGGAAATGAGCCGAGCTGGCTCATGAGCAAACTCGCAGAAAACCTGTAAAGCTCAACTCATAAAAAGCTCATGAGATAGGAGCAGCAGTCCCCTAACCCTAAATCAAGCACAAGCTAAATCTAGAGCATAGAGAACAGCTAAATACGTGCATCTTTAAAAGCAATCTGATAAAAAGGTAGGAGGTGAAACCAGTAAAAAGGATGCTGATTGTAGCTACCGACCAGACACGGAGAGAAACATTGCATCAAACACTTTCCAGCTTTATATGACATTGACATATGACTTCTAAAAACTAAACCAAAATAAACCAATTTTTTCTGTCGAACATTCACCAAGTGCAAATTGAGAGGACTTGAAATCATATTATAGAATCAAGCCCTGGGCAGGAGCTGGTTTTGAGGGTTGCTCACTCGTAGCAGCTTTGTGAGGGGAACCAGACTCAGAAATCTCACAGTAGCCTTCAGCCATGTTTCTGCCTCTCTCTTCCTCCTCCATCTTCTCCCTTGTTTTCTGACCCACTTCCTCAGCAGCCTTGGCAACCCGGCTGAAGGCACCAGTAACCCATGAAGCTCCAGTCAAGATGTAACGGTTCTTCATAATCGCAGATCCAGCATTATTGACTGTTTGCTCTGCAGCTGCAAATGCAGATTTTGTCTTCTCTGTCACCTGAAACCTTTGATCCACTTCTCTCATCTTGTCGTTCACCAAGGTTGTGCCTATTGTAAGCTTCTCACTCAACCCAATCTTTTGGTCCAGCGAAGCTACAGTAGCGGAAGCAGTAGAGGTGAATCCATGCTTCTCATCAAAGGTCCTTGCCTTGTTGAGTGCATCCTTTCCCAACACAAAGCCCTTTGCTAGCATTGTAGTAACAACATCCTCAGCCTTCTGCACTGCAGACCCAGCTGTGTCTGCATTCTTGTTCTCTGTGACCTGATGTAGTTTTTAAATTATAAAAAAAAAAAAAGAATTAACTCTGATGTCCTTATGTCGAGAAGACATATACTCTTTCCCTCATTTTTTTGCTTCAGGGAGGCATATCATAATAAATGATGGAAGCTATACCATTGGTGATGCTGATATAGTAACTGGTAGCTTGTAATCTGGTGCAAGAACTATTGTCACTGGTTGGTCAACTATTGTTGCTCCCTGAAAGAGGAAAAGACCAAAAGATCATTACCTTAAGGAAGAGAACACCATCCTCTGTTTCAAGCAAGTCATCCCCCCTTCAAAAAAACCCTCTGAAAAAAAGGTGCGAACTAGAAAGGCTGAGAAATGGTGTTGCACATAGAGAAGCACATTTTAGAATTTGGAGACTTCCAAATGTGAATATAATGAAATATAAATATTTCAAATCTTTTACAAAAAAAAAAAGAGGGAATAAATAATGGCTTGGTGAAATTTCTTTTACTTCCAAACAAGAGTGAACCTAGATCTCCCCAGACCTAGCTAAGCGGGTTAGTGGAACAGACACGGGATAGTGGTGGTGGTGGTGGTGCATCTGAAGTTGTGAAGGAATAGAGTTGAATAGTTTGAGTCAACAAGATTACAGCTGAAGAACAGAATGGGGTCACAGGAGTAGCGAAGAGACATAGAACAATCAGATAAATGACAATAAGTAAATTCTGAGTACTTGGTAATGCTTGGCTTGTACCATGAACCTAGAGGTTGGAGGCCGGAGGCTTTTATCTACCCATCACAGTGCGCAGGTTTTGATGGAAGGGTGACCGAGGAACACCATGCTACTGAAGAGGATCATTCTCCAAGTCAACACCAAGCTGAAATGAAGGCCTTTTCACAGCCAAGTAAAGCACTGGATGATTCTGCCCAGCTTAGGCGCTTGGACAGTGCACTTGTTTGTCCCATGACTCGACTTTGAGGAGGAGTTGGACCTCCTAATTTTGAGGGTTAACGCCTCTAAGGGTCCTCTAGATGGGGGATCTGGGCATTTCAATCCAAGTCGGAGACAATAATTTTTGAAGCCAAATTATCAAAGTCAGCAAAGCCGGACACTCGTGGTAACGTTTTGGGTCATATCTTCTTCATCCTTTAGTCAACGGAGGCAAATAGCATATGTATGGAAAGGATACATCACCATCTTTCCTAGTATACCTTTGGATCAGAATTTGGAGCTCCACCCAAGAAGATATGGCAATTTGAAAACAGACCCAAAAGCGCCTAAAAAGCGCATGGCAGGTTGAAAATGACCCACCATCACTTCCAACTTTTTGTGCCTGCCTTGTGTATCTTGCTTTTGCTTTATGCTTTATGCTTTAAGGGATGTATTAAGCTGCTTGTATTTTCTATCTTTGGATGCTGAACTTTTGATTTGAACCGTTGGATGGATTGTAATTACCCTAAGAATTCCACACTATAAATATGAAAGTGTGAGAATGCTTAAGGGACTTTTGCTGAATTAATGATTAAAGTTGAGCTTGGCTCCTTACTCTTTTGAATCCTCTTATGCTTATCTTAAACTTGGCCTAGTTAAATGGTGCATTAAGAGTCTAATTGAGCCTAATGGTGGTGTGTCTTATCCATTAAGTACAATTAGTGGCCCTAATTTTTCTTAGGTGGTGTGTCTTATCCTAGACAGAATTAGTTTATCTGATTCCTTGTCTTGGAGAATTCCCTTCTCCCAAACCCTTAGCCTTGGAACTTCATCTTTTTACCATTATTCCTCTACCTTTTAACTCCCATTTTCCCAGAAATCACCCCCAACCCAAATCGTTTGCGACCCCCTCCTCACCAGATTACAAAGCTGCCGATTACTTAAGTTTCAGGCTTCCCTCTTTTAACCCCGGTCTTGGTTGTCATTTCTACCTTCCCCCTCCTCTTGCCCAATCAGTTTACTTTCACTAAACTCATTTTCAGCCTCATTTGTGACCCCCTCCTCAACAGATTACAAAACTGTCCAGTGTTGGGATCTCTGTGGGTACCTCCAGTTTGAGGCTTCCCCTCTTTTATCCCTGACTTTGGATGCAACCCCAAACCAACCCTCCTCTATTCCTACTAGTCCACCTTCTCCCTACCATTTCCCAGCTCCAAACTCCCCACATCTGCCTGCCACACGCCCAAACTACAAACAACCGCAGATTTGAGCTCAACTTGTTAATCAGGTTTTTAGTCTTTTCCATCTTTCTCTTTTCCAACTTCTCTCCTTGGCCTCTTGATACATCAGGTTTAGATCAATGCAAATGTGATATCTGCTAGATGACTTAGCTAAAAAGACATATAAGTGGCCACAGAAGACAGAAAGCTCCATCAATGCAATTATGGACCTGATGACCTGTGTGATATACTGAAAGGAGTAGGACTCAGCAAAGTAAGCCAACATGGGGGAAAAATAGCAGAGATATCCAAACTTAAAATGCCTGAGCGACACATCTAATCACCTCTAAGTTCACATTAAAAACCTCTGTGCCCAAAATACTGAAAAACCATCAGAGAGTAAAAAAATGAGGAGGGCTCCAAAAATACCTCAAAACCACGAAATAGATTAACAAAGTAGACTTGTCACATTAAACTGAGGATTTCGCCCTCGCCTCACAGTAGACCAGAATTCTTGCTATTGATGCTTAAAAACTCTAAATTTCTGCACCAAGGGCATTGTGTGTGAAGACTATAACTCTGTCAGCTTGTGTTACCAGAACCAGCATTTTAAGTGAATAAATCTTTTGTATAGTTAATTGAATTTGTATAACTCAAAAGAACATGCAAACATCGCGTGATGACCAACAAATTTCAATTGAGTTACTGTAATAATGCTCGTTGTTGACTACTGCATCGTATCAAACATCCTTCACAATAGAAACAGTAGCTGTAATGGCTATGGTCCATGTAAGATAAACTTAACTGCTTCCCTTCTAGGAAAGATGTTATAATTCCAGAAAAAAGGGAAAGATGTTTACAATTGTGTAAGATATTAATCAAAGACCGTGGTGCCCCAAAAAAGCCCCTTCAATAAGTCTTTCAGAGTGGACTTACAGAAAGAAGAACAGCAGTTTCTGCACCTTGAGCATCCTTAAAGGTGACATATGCAGTTTGAGATCGCTCATTCTCACTGGATAAAGATTAGCAACAAATTCGAAAAGAAAACTCAGGACAGAATCATAAAAGTAACTCTCGTAATTAAAAAGGTGGTCATTGATGATTATATTACATCATTTACAAAATCTTTCAAATTACTCTGTCCACCAAACTAAAGCAAACAAGACGGAGATGAAAAACGAGGTAATGCATCCAAAATGACCAACCTTTGCAGTTCAACATATTCAATTTCACCAGAAAAGGAAAAAACTCCTTCACATCTTGTTCAGATGCTCCAAGAGAAACATTGCAAACTTTCACACTTCTTATCTGCAAGAATAGATCATTTTCAACCCAAGTTAAAATGAAATCCAGAAATAACCCTGAGCAAGCCCCTAAGCTGCTCGGAAAGGGAACAGGGCAAGCAAAGGAGAATTGAATAACACAATATCTCAAGTACAGTATATCAAATAGGTGTTGAAGGAAAATAACAAAGAAAACATATTAATCGTACATGATTATTTTCTCTGCCAGGTTTGGAGAAGTTAGAGAATTCATTTAGTGCCAACCACTTACATGTGAGTTGGATGCTTGGCAGTGGTTTAAATGATTAAAAGCAGAATACAATCATATGATCCTCCTGCAAATGGGCTGGTCGAAAAGGAAGAGAGAAAAGATCAGACTATTGATGAGCCCACAATCTTCAGAAAGATATGGGGCTTTCACTAGGCTGGCGCACTGTAAGACCAGGCCTATATCATCTTAAGTACAGCACATAAGAGACCACCAAATTCCTATTACCATTGGACTGACCCGGTGACCCCACCATCAAGGTGGCGTGCGGTCCAAAATCAACCCCACAAGCAACCATCTTCGAACCCCCACCCCCACCCCCAACTAGGGTGTCTATACAAGAGATGGAGTCTATCTTAAGATATTGGTAGGGGAGAACGAACACGGGAGAAAAGCAAAATACTTTACTCCCTAAAATTCCTTGCATAACTCATTTATCCAGAGAGAATCAATCTCAACAATCTTACACCACATTATAAGCAGCAAATGCCACAACTTCTGAATATTCCCAACATCTATGCATGTATAACACAAAGCCTATGGTACCAATTATGAAGAGATTTGCGATTACACTGGATGAAGCATAAGCCCTGCCAACATGGACATCTACCCACCCAAAAAGGCAGACCACAATTCACAGATGGAAACTGCTGCAAAAAAAAAAAAAATATTCCTCAGTCCTCAAAGGCCATGTTAGCACTCTGGCACACAAGGGACATACCATTAAAGGGGGAAAAGATGAATCACTTATATTTCACAATAAAAATAGTTGGTCGAACCACCAGGGTCCATCTAAGTGGGTTTTAGAAAACATAGCTGTAAAGTCTTTGAGAGTTGCAGCTAAAGACTTAAGGTTTGAGCCCCACCTACAGAAACTATTCTGCCTCCATCTAAGCACACACATACACACACACACACAAAAGGTCCATTTGAGGACAAACTCAACAAACACTTAAGACTTGCTTTTAATTCAGTGGTGGATGTTATATATATATATATATATATATATATATATATATATATATATATATATATATATATATATATATATATATATATATATCCTAAATCTATAAAGTGGACACTCATCCAATGTAATTGGCACATCAAACCATAGGAAGCTCGAAAGGGGTACACTTGATATCCCATTGTTAATTTATCAACATTTGGTACACATAAGACCGTAAATCAGCTTTTCAAGCATCAACTTTGAAGCAAACATACATCAATTAGTAATTACATTTAGTTTATTTCCCAGGACGAAACATTAGATGAAAAGAGGATAACAGGATAAAAAGCTTGATAAACACAAGGAGCTAAAATGAATTTCTCTGGAGAAAGAAGGTGCAGGTAGACATTATCCAGCATTGGATCTAAGGCGATGCCCAGGCAGTAGGCTTTTTTTTCCCATTCAGTTATCAACTATAGGACCTAGAAACCTTTCTGTTCAATTCTGAGCAGCTTCAAAATCCATTTACAAATTTTTTCTGGCTTCAGGATCAAATATCATTAGCTCAAAAGCTTCGTTTCCAAATGAGACAACAAATATAACAAATTCACCTCACGTGCATTCTACAACTTGGTTGAGATCAAGCACTCTGGCTACTCATTCAAAAACATTCATCAGTGGATCAAATTAGGAGATTTCAAAAAAATAAATCGAACAAGTATGTAAAGATTGTAACCCTACCACAAAAATCAATGCAACTGAATTTGTTTCATAATTCTTATCTTATTTAATTTAGAGTCTAGTATGTGTCTGCATTAGGGCCAACAGACACAGACTCATGGTCATTCAAACATTAGACCATGCAGGCGTCCATGACAGTAAAGATTTGTGCATCAACCAGTCGAGATTCCCACTGTGCAAGAAGATATTACTAACTCGCCGAGAGAAACGGGTTTAGGGGAAGGAAAAGACATTTCTTCCGATACAAACACTATAAACTCATGATGAGAATATTCAATACCCAAAACTACAACTACAAGCTCACATCAAGCTCTACAAAACTAAGATGGCGTTTAATAATGATCTGTCATGTATCAATTTCAAATGATCAATAGTACAAATTGATTTGATCCATAATTTCTAACTAACCTAAGATCATAAAACAACCCTAAAAGAGAGTTTTTCACCAACCGTAAGACGATTAATACGATTCGGAAAGAACACAAGCACAAATAACCCATCAACGACATGCACTGATATGATAGAAAGAAGCGAGAGATCGATACGCACCGACATAGAGTAAATCAACAAAGGGGATACGATAGCAGGACAGAGAGAATGAGCAAGAAGAAGCAGATTTTGACTAATTTTCAGCAGCAATGGCAGGATTTGGGGCTCTGAAATGAAATCGAAGACGCGATGTGAGAGGAGAGAGAGTCAGCTGACGGTTTTTTTGTTTTTGTTTTTTTATTGACGTTGCCGTCACGTTCTTCACTGTTCCACGTTCACGCCTTGTTTCAGGTTGCCTTCCCTCCCAGAACCCTTGCACTGTGTCAACAGTCAATAGACGCATCGTCTTATTCCTAAATTGTATTACAGATGTTCAGTAGCTACTGGGTACAACTTTCACTAAGGAAATTGTGAAGATTATGTAGAGTTAATTAATTATTATTATTATTTGCACAGTTAGTGATGTAATTAGCAAGGTGTCCCAACGAGTTACTTTCCTTTTGTATATATGTTGTACATGCATGTTTTTCCGGTAAATAGAATTACAATTCATCTACAGTTTTTCGCTCTCTTTCTACTTTTCTCTCTCGTAGTTACTCACATGAGTCACATAGTATCGGAGCAAGAGGGTTTTTTAACATAAATTTTTGCTCAATCCTCTTCGATCATTGATCATTGATCGTTGCTTAGCATTTTTCTTCCTCGATTAATGTTTTATCTCTTTGATCGTTCTTGTTTCAATTTGTCCTCTTCTTGATGGAATAACGATTGCGATTTCTTATCCTCCTTCGATGCTGAATTTGATTCTTGTTCAAAATTCCTATGATGATCCTCTCTACCTGTCCAAATCTAATCACGCAGAATACAATTGACTACAAAGCTCTTTGATGGCGCCAATTATGTCACTTGGAGTCGATTTGTGAAACGAGCTCTCGAAACGAAGACAAAGCTAAGTTTTCCGGATGGATTGTGTAATCATCCCGAGAATTCATCTCTAGAACCGATAAGATGGATTCGAGTTGATAATATGGTTCTTTATTGGATATTGAACTCAATGAACTCGAAAATTGCGAAGGTTTCATGTATGTTGAAACCTCTAAAGTGTTGTGGGAAGAAATTAAAGAGTGTTTTGGCCGGATTAATGGTCCCTTTATATAACAGATTGAAGAGAGAAATGTCAAATCTCACACAAGAGAATTCTTCTATTGTTGCATACTACACTCGTATGAAGCGAGTTTGTGATGAAAATTACCTCAAATTACGTTAACGGGAAACATGGTATGATAATAGTAGTTGGATAGTGGATACTTGGGACGTCTAACCACATGAGTGCTACACCCCAGGCCCAAAACAAAAAAACGCGCGATCCATGCCCAAGTGCAATTCAAAATATTAATGTTGATAAGGAGATTCAAATCCTTAACCTCATTAATAACAAATTAACACTTTTACCAACAGGCCACGTACATCTTTCTAATTTATTTTATAACAAAATAATAAAATATCATATCTATAAGGGAAATAAAATCCAACCACATGGATATTTTTCTACAATATTTTTTTAGTTTTTACTTTTAAAAAAAGAATTTATTCTTATTCAAATTTTAGTATTCGCTAAAAAAATTATAATATTTACTATATAATATTCACTAAAACTTAGTTTGGTGTTCAATAAAAATAGATTCACTTAAATTTATTTTAATATTCATAAAAATATACTAAACACTAAACACTAATATATTATACACTAATAACTAATGTATTATACACAAAACATCATTTTAATCTATAATAGAAAATTAAAACTAAAGCCATCATTTTTCATATAAACCTTAACACTAAATGTTGAATCATATTCATTAAATAACGTTATAATGAACACTAAAAGACTAAAACTAATAAATTGACAATATTATAGATTTAATGTTCAACACTAAACACCGATATATAATACACTAAATGACATTCTAATATATACTAAAAAGTAAAAATTTTAAAGCGAAACTACAATACTCGTTGATATACATTAAAAATTAAAAGCTAAAATCACATATCTAAAGCTCAACACTAAACTTTATTATGTCATACACTAAACAATGACCTAATATACACTAAAAGTTAAAAAAAAACACTAAATATTATGCAACAATACACTAAAGACTATTAAAAACATAATAGATGTAATACTAAATGACAAACACTAAACACTATTCTACCATATACTAAATAGTTTGATAGAAAACACTAAACATTGTACTAAAAACACTCGAACATTGTGCAACAATACACTAATGATCATTAAAAATATCATAGATGTAAGACTAAATGACAAACACTAAACACTATTCTACCATACACTAAATTGCTTGATATAAAATACTAAATATTGTAGTAAAAAACAATAAACACTCGTACTAAAAAACACTAAACACTCGTGCAACAATACACTAAATATCATTAAAAACAAAATAGGTGTAACACTAATTAATAAACACTAAACGTTATTCTATCACACACTAAAATGCTTGATAGAAAACAGTAAACATTGTAATAAAAAACACTAAATATTGGACTAAAAAAACACTAAATATTGTGCAATACTACACTAAATGTCATTAAAAACATAATAGGTGTAACACTAAATGACAAATATTAAACATTATTTTACCATATACTAAATTGCTTGATAGAAAACGCTAAACATTATACTAAAAATCACTAAACATTTTACTAAAAAACACTAAATATTGTGCAACAATACACTAAATATCATTAAAAATATAATAGGTGTAACACTAAATGACAAACACTAAATACTATTCTACTATACATTAAATTGCTTGATAGAAAACACTAAATATTGTACTAAAAAACAATAAATATTGTACTAAAAACACTATACACTATGCAACAATATACTAAATATCATTAAAAACATAATAGGTGTAACACTAAATGACAAATATTAAATACTATTTTACCATATACTAAATTGCTTGATAGAAAACGTTAAACATTACATACTAAAAACACTAAAGATTATACTAAAAAACATTAAATATTGTGCAACAATTCACTAAAGATCATTAAAAATATAATAGGTGTAACAGATAAATGACAAACACTAAACACTATTTTACCATACATTAAATTGCTTGATAGAAAACACTAAACATTGTACTAAAAAGTAGTAAATAGTGTACTAAAAACACTAAACACTATGTAATAATATACTAAATATCATTAAAAACATAATAGGTGTAACACTAAATGACAAATACTAAACACTATTCTAATATACACTAAATTGCTCGATAGAAACTAAGTATTATACTAAAAACACTAAACATTGTACTAGAAAATACTAAATTAAATATTGTGCAACAATATACTAAAGATCATTAAAAACATAATAGGTGTAATACTAAATAACAAACGTTAAACACTATTCTATCATACACTAAAATGTTTGATAGAAAATACTAAACATTGTAATAAAAAATACTAAACATTGTGCAACAATACACTAAAGATCATTAAAAATATAATAGGTGTAACACTAAATTACAAACACTAAACACTATCCTACCATACACTAAAATGTTTGATAGAAAACACTAAATATTGTACTAAAAAACACTAAATATTATACTAAAAAACACTAAATATTGTACTAAAAACACTAAATACTGTGTAACAATACACTAAAGATCATTAAAAATATAATAAGTATAACACTAATTGACAAACACTAAACATTATTCTACCATACACTAAAATATTTGATAGAAAACACTAGGTGTGCAAATTTGAGTTTTAGGGTTTTACCTTCAAAATCAAAGAGATGGAAGCCAAGAGGAAGAGCAGGGGTGGTGGTGCGTGGCGGTTGCACCGGCGACCACCGGGCGAGGGACGGCGACTAGCTCCAGCGGCCCTCGCGGTTGGTGGGTGGTCGATAGGTAGGCCGCGGCAGAGGTGAGGCGAGGCGTGCGCCGCGCGAGAGAGAGAGAGAGAGAGAGCGCGCGAAAGAGAGAGGCCGGCGTCTTCCCGAAGACGCCGGCCGGCCGCTGGCCGGCGTTAGTGGCCGAGACCAGAGTAGCAGGTGGAGGCAGGGGAGGGGAGCAGAGGCACGCGAGGGAGGGAGAGAGAGCGATAGCGTGAGAGAGTAAGAGGGAAGGTCGGCGCCGGTCTTCCAGCCGGCATTGGTAGTGCCGGTGGCCGGAGGAGACGACGACAGCAAGGAGGGGGAAGCGGAGGAGGCCTGAGCGCAGTGCGGGGATCGAGATGAGGGAAATGGAGACTGAAACTTTTGCCCCGACTATTTTCATCTCGTAACTTTATTCATTTCCTCTCTCTTTGTTTGTTTTTTTTTAAAAAAATTCCGGAGAAATCCATTTCCGGATTTTTCCTTCGAAAAATATGATTTGTTTATTTTATTATTTTGATTTTATTTTGATTTATTTATTTATTTATTTTGTTTTCTTTTATTGTTACTTTTAATTTTATTTTAATAATGATGTTCACAAATTATAATTGTAACGGTTTACTTGAAATATAATACTAACGACCTTATAATCATATACCATCTCATGCAAAATTTTAAATTTTCTCTTTTAAACATATACGTGAATTATAATCATTATTATGAAATTTTTATTAGGGTCACTTCGTTGCCTTAGCTACATAACACATATGTAAAAATAATTTAAATATAAAATATTGAATCGAAATGCACGCGCTCAATTATATTTATCTTGTAATTAATAAGATAAATAATGTGATTTAGGGTTGGGTTGTTACATGAATAAAGAGTACTCGTTTAGATCGCTTGAAGCCCTAACCCTTGAGGAACTTAGTGAGCTCTAATACATTGGGCATGCCTAGGTTTATAGTGTAGATAAGAATAGTTTTGGCTCCATCCGAACCCTAACCCTAAGGGCGATCGTGAGGCTTTTCTTGCTCCCGATTTCCCGTGGAGCGGTGTTTGCTTGCGTGTTTAGCCTCCCCAGTAGGCTTGTGTTTGTCTCCGTGACTCTCTGTTCCCTCGGTTTCGGGGCTGGTGTGGCGATCGGCGTCTTCCCTGTGTGCGGGTTGCCCAACGACTCTTGACTTGCTCGGACCCCATCCTTCAGTAAACCATGGAGGAAAAATTGGTGTCAGATTGGCGTCGATTGAAATTAACGACGAAAGAAGAAGAGGAAGTAAAGTTTGTGGAGGAAGTTTATGCGAAAAGAAGGAAGAAATAGAACTTAGCCTTTTAGGCAAATTGATGACCCGGAACAATGTCAATATCCGAGTGCTCCGAGCGTAATGCGGAACATATGGAAGCCCGCGAAGGGGCTTGTTCTCTGAGAGCTGGACAACCGAGTGCTTCGTTTCAGTTCTTCTCGAAGAAGGACAAAGACTTTGCCCTAAACGAGGGACCCTGGGCCTTCGACGGAAGCATTCTCGCTCCTGAGAAACCGGAAGGGGACTGAATCGATTGCTGATATGGAATTTTATATAGCTAGGTTCTGGCTTAAAGTGTACGACGTCCCGGCCATCCGCCAAACAGACTTCCTTTGCGAAAATTCCGGGCGATAAAGTTGGAACCTTTGTGGACTGCGAAGCATCGAATGTGTATGGGGTGGATAAAGCTATGTGCTTCAAGGTAGATGTGGACATCGAAAAACCCCTATGTAACAACCCGACCCTAAATCACATTATTTATTTTATTAATTACACTATTTATATAATCGAGCGCGTGCACTTCAATTCGATATCTTATATTTAAACTATTTTTATCTCGTATGTTATGCAGCTAAGGCGACGAAGTGGCCCCAATAAAAATCTCATAATAAGATTTTAATTTCGAACATCGTTATTAAAAACAAAATTAAAAGTAACAATAAAAGAAATCAAAATAAGTAAATAAAGAAATAAATCAACGTAATCAAATAATGAAATTAGATTTTTCTAAGGAGCAATCCGGAGAAAGAATTCTCTCGGAATATGTTAGGTAGCTTAAAAATACATTCAGGCTCACTTGCTCTGCTATTCCCGTTCCTCCCTTCCTCCCCTGCTTCCCCTTCTTCGCTCTTCCTTCCCCTCGCTGCTGCTACCCTCTCCGGCCACCGGCGCCGATGACGCCGGCGGGAGACCAGCGCCGGCCACCTCTCGGTTCTCCCTGTCTCGCTTCCGCCCTATCTCGCGCCCACTACCTCCTTCTCCCTCTCTTATCGCGCGCCTCTGCTCCTTACCCTGCCTCCACTCGCGGCCTGCTCCCGGCCATCGGCGCCACCAACGCCGGCCGAAGCCGACGCCGGCGTCGTCGGGGAGATGCTCGACGCCTCTCTCGCCACCACTCTCTCCCGCCACCGCTTGCTGCCGCTCGCGCACGGGCGGTTGCCCTGCCTCCCCACCGCGGCAACCCACTCTGCCGCCAACCACCACCCGCAACACGGCTGTCGGAGCTCGACGCCGGTGCTGCCCGCAGCCGCCGGAGCAACCGAGCACCCCCAAGCATCCTCTCCTTGCCTCCCCTCCGTGAATTCGAAGGTAAAACTCTAGACCCTAAATTATCAATTTCATTATCTATTTGAGCAATTGTAGCTGTAAATTGAAGTATGATTAGAAATATATTTGTGGAGTGAATTCAAAGATTAAATTGGGAAAATTCGAATTGGTGTGAATAAGCGAGTTGTGGCGGTTTGATGGTCCGATTGTGTATAAATGTAAACGAATGTGATTTTTTTGGGGAGACTGCGAATCGGTGAATGAGTTTAGGGAGGTTCTATTGTAGAATTTAGCAAGTGGATGGAATTGTTACATTTTGGTTATATTGAGCAAATGAAGAGGAATGCATACGTAAAACTTGAAATTCGGTAATGTGCAGGTGTGGAAAATAATTAAGTATTAAGCATGCCTAATTATAGTTGTGAATGTGAAGTTGTCGGGAAAACAATGCTTATGACCTTAAAATGGTGCATGCATGAGTTTGAGCAATTTAGTAGGTTATGGAGCCTTCCTATAGGGAGGCGTTTGACTGATTAATTAATTATTTAACCAGGGGTTGAATGCAATGAAGGGAGAGAGGATAAACTAGGAATCGGTGTTTGTTAGGTATATCCATATATATAGACACCATTGTCAATCTAAGTCAGCTAACGGATTGAATTCCGTCAAAACAATCGAGTATTTAGTCAACCTAATCAACCTCTTTAATTAATATAAATCGTATTAAATAATTGAAACGGAATCAACGCAAGTAAAGCTAAGTAGTACAAACATTAGTTTAATCGATTTTCATACGAATATAGAAATTGAAATAGATTATTAAAGCTTATACAAATTCAAGCATTAAAACTCAAGAAAACATCATTAACCCTAGAGATCCATTTGAAACGTAACTCAGGCCACTTCCGTTGCTCGAACACTGCTGACTCAAATTTCTATAAAGGGAGAAACGAATACTCTCAATTCAGGTACGTTCATTGCCTCGTACCTTTCGAAAATTCACATGTTTCATCAAATCTCAACATTTCTCATATATACAAATAACAATGAATCATTTACAAGCCAAGTTTTGCCACCTAATTAAGTGGTCCCCGCCCAATTATCAATTACCAAGGGCTTAGGCCCGCCAATTATACCGCGCGCGCGTCAACTCGGGTTATCGATCGGCCCGGGGTGACACCTGTTCAACGATCGTATCAATTACCAAGGGGTTCCACTTCCAGATAATAACCGGCAAGCAAGTTTTAATTATATTCTCTCCTCCCGATTTCAAACTAAAATGAATTGAAATGCGCGCGCTCAATCAATACATTCTTCAAAGTTGTTTTACAAGACAGGAATGTTCGTATTGAGTTTCGACTCACTCTTCCAAATATTTTACTGTTTTTGTTTTAGGAAGAAGCATTGGTGAACAATCAACCATTTACCAAGTCCGACAAAGGCAAACCCTAGCCAGCCACGTGGCATTCGCAAATCTGAAGGTACATAGACGCTCACGAGTGATTTGACCTTCGACCAGGGTTAGGTATGGCCTTGGGAATTATTGTACGTCGTATATTAGTTTGTGGAATAGACAAAAGTCTAGGTTGTATAAATATGGTGTTACTAAACAAGTAAACTCGTATTGTGAGATGACTTGGAAATTTGGGTAATAGGTAATTACTTCTATCAGGGTCAAGCATAAATTGTAAGTCCTTTTATTCTAATAATATAGCCTTGTCCTATCTTGAGGGCGGCGGTGACGCCTTCAGTCTTTAACTTCCGCTGCGACCTTACCTAATATTCTCGAATTAGAGAGTTATTAAGTAATGGTAACTCGGGGCGTTACACCCTAAGAAGAGGTCTCATGGTGAAAGTGGATGGTAAGTCTATATGGATCCGTTTCAAATACCTTAAACTCCCGGACTTCTATTACGGCTGTGGCTACTTGGGCCACATGCTAAAGGACTCGTGATACGGTAGAAACCGACATCCCCGAAGAGGAGCTGCAATATGGTCCCTGGTTGAGAGCGTCCCCATGAAGTCTAAGAGGAGGAATGCCGAGGCTGACCTTCAAGAGGAAAGACGCTTATTTAAAGCATTCCGGGATGGAAAGAAAGCCCCGCTATCCAAAAACGATTAAGCTTTGACAAGTATGGGCGTGGTGGCCATCAAGGGGACATGAACGCCGAGGGTAATCAAGGTTCAAGTAGCATGGTGATCGAAAAGGACAACCACATGGAGATTAGTAGCGAGGTTTTCAAACGCAAACTAAGTGAAAAGAGGGATGACGGAGACTGTGAGAAAGTCGAGTTGTGGAGGACTCGTAACTATGAGTCAACTAATCACCAAGTTCAGGCGGAGGTTGCATTGCAACCCCGCCGTAAGCAATGAATCTCCCGTGCATCAACTGCCGGGGCTTAGGCGAGACCCGAGCAGTTTCGACCTTCGAGCACCGCTGCGTAGGTTATCGCCAAATTTGGTCTTCTTGTCGGAGACCAAAAGAGTAAGCCGGAGATGGATGCTCCGGTGTCAAAATTAGGAGAGTTTCGGTGTGTGTCCGTGGATGCTAGGGGCCGTTCGGGTGGACTTGCTATCCTTTGGGACAAGGAGGTACAACTCTCTCTCCTCTCTCTCTCATCACATCACATGGATGTCACGGTGCAATACAAGGGGAAGCTCAGCCTTGGCGTTTTTCTGGTGTTTACGGTCGGTGCGAGGCAATGGAAAAATTATGTACTTGGAGCTATGATTTCAGATTTGAAAACCCATTCAGACCTGCCTTGGCTTATTGGAGGGGACTTAAACGAGGTCTTCTACCATGAGGAAAAGAAAGGAGGCCCTCGCAAATCGCAAAATCTTATTGACCAGCTTCCGAACGCTTTCCTCGACAACGAACCGTTTGACCTAGGCTTCACTAGATATCCGTTTACGTGGAGTAATAACCAGCAAGGCGTGGGTATGGTTGAAGAACGTCCTGGATAGGTATTGCGCTACGACGGAATGGTCTTTACTCTTCCCGGATGCAAAGGTTACTCACATAGATAGTGACCTCTCGGACCATCTACCCATAAGGTTATGTTGTAGAGCAAAGTTAATCACACAACGCCAGCGCCACAACCTTTTCCGGTTTGAAAATATGTGGGCCTTGGATGATTCTTGTCAAAGTGTCGTGGAACAGGCTCGGGCTATAGCTCCCTTGCGGATGAAGTGGAGAACCTTTAATGCGTGCGCTATTGGACTTACTGACTGGAGTAGGAATAAATTCGGAAGCATCAATATCGAAATTGTGAAGCTCGAGCGCAAGTCGAAGCGAGAAATTAACCCTACCTTTAGAAGGAAAATTATGGCGGATTTACGCGAATGGAGACGCAAAGAAGAAATCCTCCGGTGGCGAGAGCACGGTCCGACTACCTAAAGTACGGGGATGCGAATACTAGATGGTTCCATTCTAGAGCAACAATGAGACGCTCCCGGAATCGAATTAGCAGACTTGCTGAATGAAGAGGGTATGGAATGTGATGAGCCCGAGCAGATGGGTAATATTGTGGTCCAATATTTCTCTTCACTATTCACTACTAATGGGCCTCGTGACATGCAACGAACCCTAGAATGCATCACCCCCGGTTACCGACGCTATGAATGATATCCTATGCGCCCCTTACTCGGCCTATCGAAGTCGAACAGGCTCTTAAACAGATGCACCCACACAAAGCTCCGAGTCCAGATGGGTTGAACCCTTTTTCTTTCAAAAATTCTGGGGAGTAATTGGGGAAGATGTCTCGAGAGCTGTGATTGCAATCCTTAATGGTCATGACATCCCTCCAAGGTTAAATCATACGAATGTGACGCTAATACCCAAAAAATCTAACCCGACTTCAATGGGTGACTTTCGGCCGATCGATCTATGCAACGTTGCCTACAAACTTGTGACAAAGGTTATAGCTAATCGGCTCAAAGGCCTACTTCACGAGATCATCTCGGACTCGCAGAGCGCCTTCACACCAGGGAGACTTATGTCGGATAATATCTTAGTGGCGTATGAGATGTATCACGATATGCATAGGGATCGGAGAGTGGGTGGCAATATGGCCATTAAATTAGATATGGCTAAGGCTTACGATCGAGTCGAGTGGAACTATTTGGAAAACGTTATGCTCGGATTGGGTTTTCGAAGTGATTGGGTTATGTTGGTTATGAAATGTGTGCGCACGGCCTCCTTCTCCTTCCTGGTCAACGGCGTTCCCACGGGTCACGTTATTCCAAGTAGAGGCCTACGACAGGGTGACCCTCTGTCGCCCTACTTATTCCTGTTTGCTTCGAAGGTCTCTCGGGTCTTCTTAGAATGGCCACGGAGGAAGGAACTATTCACGGCATCCAGGTGTGTGAGGGGCTCCTACGATTTCCCACCTTCTCTTTGCAGATGATACACTTATCTTTTGTGGTGCGAATGAGTCCGAAGTCGTAGCCGTGAAAGAAGTGCTCCATACCTATGAAAGGGCCTCGGGTCAAATGGTTAATTTCTCTAAAACAACGGTGACTTTCAGCAAAGGGGTTAGGCCGGAACATCGGAGTCGTATTGTCCACACCTTGGACATACGTGAAGTTCTCTCTAGAGATAAATACCTGTGCCTCGCCTATGTTCGTGGGCAAATCTAGGAAGAAGCCATTCTTGTTTTTACTTGACCGCATCAAGCAAAGGATGGGCGGATGGATGGACAAACTTGTCTCTTGGGCGGGACGGGAGGTGCTAATAAAGGTCGTTGCCCAAGCTATCCCGACATTTGCTATGAGTGTCTTTAAGTTCCCAAAAGAGATATGCAATTCCATTCAATCCGAGATTAATCGCTTCGGTGGGGTCACAAGAACGGAGAAAGAAAGGTCCACTGGCTCGGTGGAGATAAGTTGCGCCGGCCTAAATCGGATGGGGGTTAAACCTCCGGGACATTGAAGCTTTTAATGATGCCCTCCTAGCTAAACAAATCTGCGGTTAATCCACAATCGGTCGTCCTTGGTGGCTCGGTTGATCAAAGCTAAATATCACCCACATACGGACATTCTTCATGCCGACTTAGGCCCTCGGCCGAGCTTTACGTGGCGCAGTCTATGGAACGTGAGATATGTGATCATCCAGGGGTCCAGATGGCTAATCGGAAACGGCAAATCGGTGGATATTTGGGAGGACAGATGGGTCCCCCGTCCGTACTCTTTCAAGATTATTTCACCGAAACCCGCTCTCCCCACCGTCTCTAAGGTTAGCGACCTTATCGATGTTCCTAATTCCTGCTGGAATAATCAGCTTATCCGTGACATATTGTTACCTTATGATGCCGATACTATATTAGGAATGCCTCTGTGTCATGCTTGGCCCGATGATAAATTTGTGTGGCATTTTACTACAACCGGGGATTACTCGGTGAAATCGCTTACTAAATGCTTATGAAGGTAAGAGAAACCCAAGAGGGCTCTCCCTCTTCCGTGGATCGAAGGTGTGGAAAGTGATCCGGAACTTAAATGTCCCACCTAGAATCCGTGTCTTTGCTTGGAGGCTTTGTCACAATATCCTGCGACTCTTGCTAATATTGGCCACCGCATCCCATCTCGTAGATATATCCTCGCCCTATCTGCAGATCACTGCGAAGGGACAGACCTACATACTCTCTTAGAGTGTCCATTTGCAGTAAAAATTTGGGAGAGTAGTCCCATTGATCCAAAGTACTTGGGGTGGAAACTTCAGGGCTATCGGGGATTGTATTGAATTGGCGGCAGATGGAATGGGGAGGGAGGAATTGGGTTCTTTTGTCGCCATCCTGTGGGAAGTGTGGAATGCTAGGAACCGTTTCCTCTTTGGCAAAGCAGATAGAAATTTGTCCACCCTCCGGGAGAGAGCTACTTCTTTTGTTCGGAGTTTTGCGAAGCTCGTGACCGGATGAGCGTACCTACTCCGTCTAGCCATGCTCATCATCCGTGGCAGCCGCCTACTGCTGGGCTGGTGAAGCTTAATTTTGATGGAGGATAGATGGGTGATGATTGCTGGGGATGGGGAGCGGTATTACGAAATCTGGATGGAGATATCATATGGCCCGGCTCTAAGCAAGGTACAAACTTTGGTGGGCCTGAACTTGAGGAAGCCAGGGCGTGTCTCTTTGGGCTAAAAGCTGCTAAAGATGCCGGGTTTAGAAGTTTAATCGTGGAAGGTGACTGCTTAACACTCATCCGTAAGCTCACAAAAAGCAAGTCCCAAATAATACTATTGGTTTCTTCATCGGTGAAATCTTAGATCTTGCTACTTCTTTGGACTTTATTTCTTGGTCTTTTGTCCACGAGAGGGGGAACAAGGTTGCACATGAGTTAGCCCATTTGCAACCCTTTAGTCTTGATAGCAGGGTGTGGTTTAATGATGCTCCGTAAGCGGTTGTTTCTCGAGCATCGGAGGACATGTATGCTATGATTGATTCTCAATTAATATAACCAACCCTCCCCTTCTTATAAAAAAAAAAACTTAGTGAGCTCTAAGTTTCATTGTCTAGAAGCCTCGCTTAATTCCATATAAACACTTATGCAACTTACAAACCTTTCCCGCAAACACGTGATAACCTTTGGGGGAAGAATGTATACATCTTCATCTAAGAAACCATGAAGAAATGCATTATTTACATCAAACTAATGTAAAGGCCAGCTCGGGTCTGTAGCTAAGGCTCGTTAAGACCCTTATTGTAGGCAACTTAGCAATAGGAGAAAAAAGTATGCTTGTAATCTTTCCTTTTAATCGGTGTAAAACCCCTAACCAAAAACCAAGCTTTATATTTGTTAATGGTGTCATTGGGCTTATATTTAACTTTGTAGTGCCATTTGGAGCCAATGACCTTTTTTCCATAAGGTAAATGGCTGATCCGCCGATTTCATTGGTTTCCATGACAGTAAGTTCTTTGGCTATAGTCTTCTCCCATTGAGAATGACCCTTGGCTTGTTCATAAGTGGAAGGTTTAGGAATTGAGAGAACATTATGCAAATAAGCTACATAATCGGCGCAAAATGATCAAAAGTTGAAGCTATAAAGGGAGTATATTTCACTACAGAGTGAACATAATCCTCAAGCCGGACAGATTTTCCGACCTCTGTAAGGGACTTCCTTACAACTGGAGTAGAAGAGATAGAAGAATGGAGTAGGATAGATAGAAGGAGAGAGAATCGCAGAAGAGTTGCTCTTAGAAATAATGTCTGCTGAAAGAGGTCAACCAGGACTATCAATATCAACCTCTCCGGAGGGTGCGGGACGATCGGGAAACAAAATTGCTCTAGGAACCTCGGTGAGAGAGGGGGAGAAGATGAAGATACTTGGAAAGGCAAGATACTTCAAAGAATTTTACATCTCTCGCTAATGAATGCGGTGTGAGTGTCCAGGTCATACAACCTATAGGCTTTCTAATAAAGGGGGTACCCAATAAGTATGCATCTTCGCCCTTGGCCTCAAATTTGTCCCCGAAGTTTGTATTCAAAGCATAACATAAACACCTTATAATTCCCAACTCATCATAACAAGGAGCCATATCATAAAGTTTCTGAAAAGGGCGTCCCACTTCGAACATAAGAGGGAAGTTTATTTATCAAGTGAGATGCTACAAGAATACCAGCCCCTAGAATTTGATAGGGAGATGAGTATGAAGCCTAATAACTCTAGTCTGTCTCAACAAGATGTATGTGTTTTCGCTCAACTCTACCATTTTGTTGCTGTGTCTTGACAACACTTTTGCGTTTAATAATACCCTTGTCACCAAACAACTGAGAACACTAATCTTGAATAAATTTTGTGCCATTATCACTCCTAATGGCCTTAATAGAAGTACCAAATTTATTTTTAACATATGCAACAAAATGTTTAACTTTCTATGCTATCTGCAACTTCTTATGTAATAAGAAAGTCCATGTAGTACGAGTACAATCATCTAATACGGTTAAAAAGTAGTGAGCACCACTATAAGGACCTCACAAGTCCATATGAACAAGATCAAAAGGATTATTTGCCATAAAATAATTTTTACAAAAAGGCAATCTGTGAAACTTAGACATGATGCAAGCTTCACAATGTAAACTATCAGGACATTGAGTTTTACACTTAGCAACATGCTTCAATTTGGATAAAGAACAATGGCCAAAATGAGCATGTAAGAGGAGTATTTGATCTACCATGCTTCAATTCTTCTCTTGGTTCGTGCTCCAAGCTACTCTTGGAGGGGTATTTGATCTACCAAGACTCTGTTTAAGGAGGGCTTAATGTGGAAAGTTGGAAATGGATGTCAAATTGATATTTGGAAGGATCCATGGCTTATTGATGACAAAGGGAAGAAAGCTTCGACAATTAGGCCTTCAAATTTGGACATCTCCAAGGTATGCGAGCTAATTAATCTTGATACAACGACGTGGAACACAATTTGATCAAGCCCTCGATCAACATGACAAACATCTAATTTTTCTATGCCTAATAATCCATGTTTGCCACTAGACAATCTTGTTTGGTTTTACTATAATGGGATATATTCGAACAAATCAACATATTTACTTGGTTTGTCGGTATGGCTGAATGATTTTGATCACCGCTGGCGATCATTTGGCGAGCTGGGTAAGACAAAGGATTTTCAGTATAAATTTTGCTCGACACTTTGGCCACAAAAAGCCCATTTCTCTACTATCATATTGGTCGGGATGATACGCGTTCTCGGTGAAACATGAACAAAGAGGATTCGTGGCATGCAATTTTTGAATGTGGAGTTGTTAAAGATGCTTGGGACGAGGTGGATGAGAAAGTTCAACAACTCGGACAAGGTGTTTCGACTATAGGTGAATTAATTTTGGTATGGCATGATTAGTTAGAGAAAGACAACTTATTGTTGTGTCCGACTATTGGTTAGCAAGTTTGAGTGAGCAGAAATGATCATATCTTTAATAACTAAATGACGCCCGTTAAGCTTATACAACAAAGAGTCAAGCAAATAGTGATGGAGGTTCAGCGACTACAATCCATTGACAAGAACAATTGAAATATGGGTGTGGCGAGTATGAGTGTTGTTTGGAGCCCACCCCATGATGAACTAAAAATCAACGTCGACACATCTATCCGAGATGGTGGTTGGTTTGGTCGGGTGACATTTCGTTGTAGTGAAGTGAATACAAGCATCTTGGTTGATAACTATAGCGTAGCTGAATGCGGCACAATGTGGAGCTCATGTGACCAAGCAGTTTAATATGACAAAGAATATTATTCAGTTAGATTGTCTTTCCCTTATTCAACTATTGTCTAATCCTAAGTCTTTTCTTAGTGAGTTTGAGCTTGTCGTAGACGATTTGTGATTTACTTCTAGCAATTTCTTGTTTTGTAAGTGGTCCCATATCAAGAGAGATGGAAATATGGCAGCTCATTATTTGGCCAAAATACTTCTATCGGAGTTAGAACAAATCGCGGTCGGGATTTGTCCTATCCCGATAGTGTCACATATTCGTATGTATTTTCTATCGATGAATTCGGACCACTTCTTATTTTATTTAAAAAAAACTCTTTAGCTGGTTTTGTTGTAGAATATTACATAACCTTAGTGGTTGTCTTTTAGTTAGACGGTAATTTATTTTTGGGAAACTACGAAAGTGAGAGCGATTGTTTTAGGCATATTTTAGTGCTTTTGATTTTATTTACTTTGAAATAGCTTAAATTTCATAAGTCAATAATAATTTGAGTACAATTTGGATCTCTTTTTAGGTAAAATCAAAAGCACTAAAACAATCACTCTCACTGAGATTTAAATTGGAGAGAAAAACATACATGAAACATGCGCTGATAAAACTAGTGATAATAAATAACTACTTTATGCGCCAATAATAACATTCATATGCCATGTGAATCTTTATTAAAAAACAGGGGCAGAATTGTGAGATAAACGCGACGCGCACCGGCCTGCTCACGATTCACAGTTGACACTTGACAGACAAAACACGCAAGGTAGGGGTTGGGGTCTGAGGAGGCAGAGGGGAGAGGGGAGGGAAACTTTCTTCCCTGGTATTTGGCTGCAGACTGCGGTTCTTCTTCTTCTTCTTGTGTCATTATTGGGTTTTCCCTTTCTCAACTCTACTACTCTACGCAAAGAATAGGGAGAGAGAGAGAGATGAGTTTTGCGGATTTGGAGGTTGGTAGGCCTTTGCCTTCCAGAAAGCAGCAACGGCAGCAGCAACAGGACCCTTCTCAGGCCGTGGCTGCCGGAATTTTCCAGATTAACACCGCTGTCTCCAATTTCCAACGCCTTGTCAACACCCTCGGGACTCCCAAGGACACCCTTGACCTTCGTGAACGGCTGTCAGTTCCTTTTTGCCTCTCTTTCTCTATCTCATCGCTCAGTCCAATTTTATTTCTGCTTCTCTGAACTGGGTCGAACTGGTCAACCCTCTGATTGATGTGGGTGTTTTTCCTTTCCTTGAGTTTGAATTTTTGGGTTAAGTTTTTCGGTTCATTTTGATGCTGCACTGTTATGCATGATTATTAAGGACCCCATATTTTGATTCTTCGGATTGTCTGCTTTGTTTATGCTGAATTAAGGGGAAAAGGAAATTGTACTGAGAAATCTTGATGTTTTTGGTCTGATTGGATCGATAGTCCTGTCATTTTTTGTCTGGTCATTGTCATAGGCTTGTTTGAGTGGTCCACCTCCAGTTGCTATATGCAGATGTATCATCAATGGCAGCACTGATAGTTGAACCCTCCTAGAAAAGTACTAAGGCCATAACGGTTTAATTTACTCTTGTTTTGAGACTCTTGTGGATTCTTTGAGGGAAGTGATCCTCTAATTTGTCTAAGGTGATGGCTCCTGTAGACAGTGATGTTATCTAGAGGCTTTGGGGGGATTATGAATTCAGAGAGCAACTTTGCCATTGGAAACAATGAGTCAGTTTGAATAGCGAGTTTTTGGTTGTCTTTTACAGGGATAGGCAAGCTGTTTGGTGGATTCTTCACATTCTCTGTTGTAAATGAGTGGCATATTTGATTCATATTATTCAGTTTTGATTTGCTGTAATGTAGCTGAGCTGTTGTTTTCCTTTTACCCGCTCCAATAGTCATGTTGATACAGGGGAGGGATAAGCTTTGTCTCATTTAATTTTACTACTTGACTGAAAATGAGTTATATCCAATTTACCATATCTTGTGTTGATTTTGAAAAAATGATTACAACTTTGATCTTGATCACATTACTTGCAGACATAAGACAAGGATACATATTGGTCAGTTGGTTAAAGAAACTTCAGTTAAGCTCAAGGAAGCTAGCGAAACAGATCTACGCTTTGAAGTCAGTGTAAGGAGATGTGCTCTAGGATTTCAGTTTGAACTTCGTAGAAGATGTATTCCGTTTTTGTTTTTAATTCTTTTAAAGGGCGATCAATTTTAGGTGTCTCTTGATTTTGTTTGTTGTCATTTCTTTCCATTGGCTTGAGCTTATGGAGTTGATTTCGTTGATGATTAATCCTTCTCTTACATGTGGAATCAATCTGCTGATCTGCAGGCTAGCAAGAAGATTGCTGATGCTAAACTTGCAAAAGATTTCCAGGCAGTTCTTAAGGAGTTCCAGAAGGCTCAACGACTTGCAGCTCAAAGAGAAACTGCATATTCACCGTTTGTACCAAAGGAAGTGGCTTCACCTGGGTAATTTTTCTGTGCAGCTTTTTTCTATTTGATTCTTCTTTGCTTTAGACTCAGGGCAGAGGTGATTGCAAAAATAAATATTGGGAAGTAACATTTGGGTTCTATAACTTCAGCTTCAGTTACCTTCAGTTTATTCCGCACAGGGTGGTTGATAGCTAAGTTTAAATGTTCCTATGCACATCTGATTACTGAAATAACCTATGAGGATAATAGAACTTGGTATATTTTGACATAAGCTACACATAAATGTATGCAACTAGTACAATGTTGAAAGGAATTGCTTTGTATTAATACATCTGCAAGATGTGGTCACCCCATGGCATGGGTATCTTTAGCAGTGGGGGATGGTGATTGATCTCTTAATCATGTCCCCTTCCTAGACTAAAAACCCTCATCATTCTTAGACTTGCCTTCTATTGCTTCATAAATCCATGTGTTTTAGTTACTAGATGCCTTGTCCCTATTGACAATGCACCTTCTTGCCCAAGTGGCCCTACTACCACCCTCGATGCTTGTCTAAGGTGAAATGGTAACTACAAGTACTTCCAAGTTGCTACTTTGGGCATCATTTTTGAATTTGGGGTATTTTCCCCCTTCAATGTCTCTAATTGTCCTCAGTCAATCAGGCCCCCACCAAATGTGAAGTTGGTGTCCTGCCGAGCTGCACAGTATGTAAGTATTTGTCAACAACATTTGTGGGATTACCTGTGTGGCACTCGAACCCCTAAAATTAGTGGTATGCCGCGCTATTGCCTTTATGCAGCAAGCATTGTAAAGTACCAAAGAGACTATGAAGTGGAATACCAAAAACCTACTCGAATGGTACTTTGGTGCAACTATTGTTAGGACTCCGACTTATCAAAAATGATTATGAGGTACCTTATCTTTTAATATAATAAATTTTTAGAACCGTTATTTCATTTTTTTGGGTAGAAGACCCTTATTTCATGTTGAAAGACATAATTGTCCTTCATTAAAGTAAAGAATTTAAAAATATACTAAATACAAAAACATAATAAAATGATATAATCAATGTATAAAAATATAATAAATTAACACAATCCATATAAAAAGATGGAAAATTACTTTATTATATTTTGTACATATCATTTCATTATGTTTTGTATTTAGTTTGTTTTAAATTCTTTACTTTAACGAAGGATAATTACGTCTTTTAACATGAAATAAGTGTCTTCTATAAAAAAATAAATAAATAAGGGTCCTAAAAATTTATTATATTAGAACATATAAGGTACCTCATAATCATTTTTAATTAGTCAGGGTCCTGAAAATAGTTGTACCGAAAGTTGAGGTAGCATTGAGTAGTTTTTGTGTATAATACTCACAAATATGATGTAGAATACTGGCAAAGACCAATCCTATGCTACATTGGTGAGGTTATTCAAGCAGCAGAGCTTGAGATCACCACTATACCAAAGGGGATTTTTAAACAAAGAAGCCAAAATATCAAGACCTAGTTAATGTCTTCTCCTCCCTATTAATAAGGGCATTTATATTGCTAATAATCGTACACACTGGAAACATTTTTGAAAAAAACAACAAAGTGAAATTGAACTTCAAAGGATGTCAATATCTTTGTAGAATGATCCTAAAAAGAGTAGAGTAGGAACAAAATCTTACCGGCATAACTACGGAATCGACTTTATTTTCCCCTAAAATATATACAGTAAGAATAGACAGTAAACTAACAAATTAACATTCCTAAATAAGAAAGCAAAATGCTTTCTTATTGTTAACATATGCTATTAGCAGACACGAGTGTATTGAGTCACCTGAAGTAACACTCTGATTATTCCCTGAACTGAAAAGCAGTCTGTGACTGAGGCAATGAATTGGAAATTATAAGGTATGGAGACTGTTCTGAGTTTTGCGGACAAAGAATTTGTTTAATCGATACAAATTGTCATCCAGATCTTGCAGATATTTTGATTTTGGCAAACATTGATGTTATAGCTTCAATCCATTCAATTCTTACCAAAAATATGCCTTGGAAATACTTTAGAAATATGATCTCAGAACTCAAATCTGTGGGCATAAGGATTCAACTTGTTGTCAGCACTATAACAGAATATAAGTAAGGGGTTTTGGTGTCCCTTTTTTTGAATTTAAATATATTTCACATGTATAACTGCATATGCGTGTCTCTGTTTTAGACGATTGCTTATATCTACACTTTTGTAGTTGTTTCTGTGATTGTGAATGAAGAGCTTATCACCGAATTGCTGAAAGCTGATGGTTGGTTTAGCAGTCCCCACTGGAATTAAAATATTTAGCCAGTGAATTTTGTTGGCGATGCTAACGAACCGTTCTGTAATTGTTGAGATTGGTAACTGTGATGGGAATACGCAATGCGATGTGTCTAAATTTTTCAAACACTTGGCTTATCTAGCCAGTGCTGCCATCTTTGTTCTATGAGAAGTATTCCCTTTTAAAAAGAATACATGGGGAAAATTCAATGTTAAGAGTTCATAACGTTAAGGTTGTCACAAAGTCCAACTGTCTGCTGAATCTTCACATACCACCTTAGAGTTCATAATGTTTGGATATTACATAGGTACCATAATTAAAATAAATTGAAAATATATGAAAATACATATTCAATTATCGTCTCTAAATATCAGGCATGGTTGATATCTTGTGTGCAAGTTTAGATAGATGGCCAACCTTCGGCTGTCTCTTTTATATTCCGCTAACATAACCTACAGGTATACTGGAAACGATGAAGAAACAAGCTCATCTCGAAGGCAGGAACAACATGCCCTTCTGTTGGAGTCTAGAAGGTATGTGATGCATCCGAAAATGGATTGTTAATGCAAATTTTGCTTTATTTTACCTTTTGTCTCTTCCAAGGTCCCTTGGAAATTTTTGGTACCTAGCTGGGGACTTGATCTTTAAGTTCTAGGCCCATGATGTGGTTTGGGTAACTATGTCTATGTGAAGCACAGGAACTTCTCAAGGGAACCATGTGTATGAATGTCCGACACATGTTGGACATTGCACCAATACTCTCTTGACATGTAGCGAAGTATCTAATACACTGAAAGTTAGAAAAATTCAAAAAGTAAAAATGTCTTGATCGGACATGTCTTATGCACAGATTTAGTTGTGTCAGGCTCTTTTCAATGTTGCTATAAGTTTTTTCCCTAGTGCTTTTTATAACAGCTCATTAAGCAGACAACTCCATCCTTTTTATTTTAAGGACACATATTGCTCTTGAATACCATTTATTTTGTTATCATGTCCTCAACACTAAACAATGACTATTACTGTATTTTTCCTTTCTTTTGGCTTTTGGACGCCAATAGTCTCACCTATTTGGGTTTTAGAAAAGAATGATCCAACATTTAATATTAGTGATCAACATGTGAACCTTTGGGGGTATTTGTTTTCAATATACCAATCTCAAGCCAACAATAATTGTCAGGCCAATTTCATTATATGATAGCTTACTTATCACATATGAATGATGGTGCTAGAAAAGTCGACGAAAATGGATGCACTATCTGCCCTTGATAAATAACTTATCACCTCTCAAATTGGTGTGTAAAAATTGTCTATGATTTAATAGTTTTTGGAAATAAAATAAATATCCACAAAATTTAGAAAGTAATGAGGCAGTCACTTAATTATCCCGCTTAAATGGTGATGTTGGAAAAAGCCAAGGAAAATATATCAGCATGTGGAGATATATCTCTGAAGGCTGTGGAAGATTCTTTCCACACTTTTCCTTCGATGGAGGTGATGGTTCTACCATCTTTTTGGCATGATCATTGGTGTAATGGGGCTCCATTGAAAGAGCTTTTCCCTACTCTCTATGTTCTGGCAGTGGTTAGATATGCTTTTGTTGCTGATTATTGGCAGCAAGTTTCTGGTGTTAATGTTTGGTCTCCTATTTGTGTACGAGATGGTTTTGTTGAGGATGACATTCTGGTGAGCTTTTTTAGCATGCTTAATTAGGGAAACTACAGGACTCTTCTCTTGATAGGGTGAGATTGAATCTGAATATTAAAGGGGACTTCACGGTTAGATCTTATTATTATTATTTTTTAATAGGACAGTTAAGATCTTATTATTTGAAGCTCCTACACCTGGAATTTCCATTACTGCAGAACCGTTTTAAAGGAGCTTTCCCTGCCAAGCTCATTTGGAAGTCCCTGCCACCTTTAAAGGTTTATTTCTTTGTTTGGGAAGTTGCATATGTGCTTATTCTGACTTGTGATAACTTACAAAAGAGGGTGAAGATGTTGGTCAATAGGTGCTCCCTGTGCAAAAGTAATTTAGAATCAATGGATCACGTGTTGCTTAATTGGCAGTTTGCTATGGCACTTTGGGAACTTGCTGTGAGTTGCTTGGGTTTTTCTTGGGTTGTTTCTGATTCCATAAGGAGCCATCTTTTAGCTTTTGGGGGGCTATTTGGAGAGAAAGAAACTGAAGAGTTTGCGAGGAAAAATTGCTTGTTCCTAAAACTTCCAGCGTCTTTTGGAAATTTATGGCAACTAACTGATTTTCTGTATGTAAATATAGAAGTTTTGAGTTTGAATTGGCCTAAGATAGTGTGATTAGACAGATCACCATTCACAACTGGATGTGTTATCCAAATATCTTCATCACCAAGTATTTTTCTCTATGATTTTATTCAGACAGGATGTAGTACTTCTTGAAAATGAGCTTGTTTTCAATGAAGCCATTATTGAAGAAAGAGAGCAAGGGATTCAGGAAATCCAACAGCAGATTGGTGAAGTGAATGAAATTTTTAAAGATCTGGCGGTGCTAGTCCATGATCAAGGAGTCTTGATAGGTAGCTGTTCTGGTATTCGCATTGTCTACATTCATTTGCCTTATGGTTTCCTCTATAAACCATGATAAAGCTGGAGAAATTATCTTGCAGATGACATTAGTTCAAACATTGATAGTTCTCATGCTGCAACTACACAAGGAACATACCAACTTGCGAAGGCTTCAAAGGCCCAAAAATCCAGTTCTTCTCTGGTAAGTTAGTAAGCATCATTTCATATATATATATATATATATATATATATATATATATATATATATATATATATATATATATATATATATATCGAGAAGATATCTAGTGAGAATTAGGGGTTTTGGTGAGAAATAGGAACTTTTAATCTGGCCATTGTTTTTTAATCCAAGCATCACCATTTTGCCACGTCACAACCCCCCACCCCAGCTTCGGCATGAATCTAGTGAGGCAAGAAAATCCCCAACCATCCCATACTCGCCAACGACCATTGTCAATTGGCTTCACAGCGGCCTCCATGAGCGTCGCCTGCCGGTCATACTCGCTCCGTGTTCGTCGGCCGTCGACGAGTTTGATGATGGATGCAATTTATTCATATAGACTTCTTTCGTCTCTCTTTCTCCTCAATTTTCGCTCAGCTTGAGCCCAAATCTCGGGAAATTAAACCAAAACCAATCTCCTCCCCAAATCAATCTCTCCCCTCTGCAAAACCAATGTTGACCCAAACAATTTTCCGGCAGCTTTGCCTCTAGAATTTACAAAAACCCTATAAAAAGCATGAAATGAAGGGGCAACATCAACCCCACACCGGCGAGAATGGAGAATGGTAATTCGGGCTGCTAGAAGTTCCAAACCTTGGTGCTTGGTCGGCCGTGGGCCTTGTTGCTGGGCTTAATCTTGGTGGCTACGGTTCTGCAGGTGGTGGCATTGGGGATTGAGGGCTTTGGGTGGGTGGTTGGAGGAGATGATGACATGACAACTTTTAGACTCTTACATTAGACTTTGATGGTTAAGATTCTTAGTTCTTAATTCTTATTTTAACTTACAAATCTCATTGGATGCATTCTCTCTCTCTCTCTCTCTCTCTCTCTCTCTCTATATATATATATATATATATATATATATATATATATATATATATATATATATATATATATATATATATATATATATTTGAGTTTTGTCTGAGGGATTAGGGGTAGGCCACTAAAGTAGATTTAGTATATATAATTTTTATTTTTATAGTGTGTAATTATTTATTGGATGATATTTTCATGAATACTTTAAGTTAATATTTAACTTTCAATTTAAATAAAAATAATAAAAAAGAGCTGCAATTAGTAAAAAAATTATGCTGGTTTTTGATATATATATATATATATATATATATATATATATATATATATATATATATATATATACATATATATATTTGAGTTTTGTCTGAGGGATTAGGGGTAGGCCACTAAAGTAGATTTAGTATATATAATTTTTATTTTTATAGTGTGTAATTATTTATTGGATGATATTTTCATGAATACTTTAAGTTAATATTTAACTTTCAATTTAAATAAAAATAATAAAAAAGAGCTGCAATTAGTAAAAAATTATGCTGGTTTTTGACTTTGTTTCCTTCCATTTTGTTCAGTAGATTTTAAAATGAACAATCCTACAAAGAATGTACTTATATGTTTATCATGCCCGAAAAAAAGAGTATAATATTTTATACAGTTTTCAACATAGATCTTATATCATATTGTCAAAAACAATAGAGAACATTAGAGAAACAAATAAAATAGCTTATGCATGCAATTTCTATTTTAGAGTCTTAATTAATAAGTGGATGATGTTTTCATGAATAGTTGAAGTTATATTTTCCTTTTAATATTTATGACTAATAAATAAAGTAGTTCTGTGTTAGTAAAAAAAGTATGAATAAATGTAGTGTGCCAACAATAAATTTAATAGCAAATAACAATAAAAAGACCAAACTAATAGCTGTATGTTGGTAAAAATAAGTAAAATAGCTTGTTTTTTAGTTTTAAAAACGGAATACAATGTTTTGTAAAGCTGTAATCAAAGATCTTATGTTATATTGCCAAAAAATTAGAGATCTTCTTTTTGGATTTTGAAAGCTATATTTTTAGGACTTATTAATATATGAAAATTTCTTTTATAATTTGTAGCGATAATAACACTAATAATTTCTTTAATTTTACGAAATATTTTTTCAGTTAAAAGAATATAACTTAAAATTTCTATATACATTTTAAAAAATAAATGGTTAGGATTAAATATGGCACATGCATGGCTAAGATTACTTTTAGTTGTGATAATTTTTAAGTTTTTGCTTATTTAAAATTGACGACTTTAGTTTTGATCTATTTTTGTTAAAAAATAACTTCTTTTGTTTGCCTGAAATTAGTAAAACAATAACTAACTGTATATGAAAAATATTGTTGAATTTGTCGTACATTTTAAATAGAATATAAGTTATCCTATCATAGCGAGTGCAACCTAGCATATCAAACCCATTCATTTTTCTTTTTTTCTAATGATAGAATAAAACCTTTCTTAATCTCTCTGCAAGATGTGCACAGTGCACCACCTTCGAAGGCCTTTTATTTCTACTCCACTCCATCAAATCAATGCTTGCTCACTATTCATATTCTGTACTGCTCCTTTTTATCTTCCTAAACAGTTAGGGAAATCAATATATTATCACAAGTTATAATTTAATAGGAGGAAGAGTGGAATCCCAGTAAAAAGGGAGTAGAAATTTAATCATGAGTTTCACCATAGTTTTTTCATAATAATTCTCTATTTGTTTCTTGACATTTGTAATTGAGTCATTATGTTTTCAAAAAGGTCAGAATATGTTCCAATTTGGGGCTTCACGCCCTTCTGTCTTTCGTCTACTGCCCTTTTTTTTAAACTACAGTATTAAAGTCAACGAAAATTCACTTAATATACGTCACAACTCAAGAGTTCTTTAAACTTGGAGAAGACATCAGAATATCGACCATTATATTTATCTTCAAATTTTAGAGTGATGTTTAATCATCAAGGGTTGGCATTTACTTAATGCCCCTTGTTAAAACATCTTCAACCAAGAATCTTAATTAAACATCATAGTTTGTCAAGGTTTTAGTCATTTTGAATGTATTATCTATAACTAAAGTATTTTGTTAATGTTTAAACTAATTTTTGAAGATTAATCTTTATTATTATTTTTTTAATTTCCTTTATTATTTTTTTATATACTACTAGCTAATTCTTTTATATTTTCTTTAATATATTCTTAAGGAAAATGATGCCTTCCTAATTTGCATGTCAATTTGATTGTTTTTTTGAGGTATTCCCTTTCTAACTCAGGACAAAGATGATATCGTTTATTTAATTAGAGGTTATTTTGTCCTTTTTACATAATTTTATATATATTTAGATAGTAATATGTTTTTTCTTTTTTTGATAGTTGAGATAATAATATGTTAGAAACATATAATATAGATAATCCAATGAACCTAAAAAACGTTATCAATTTATGATGCTAATGTGGTTACAAATAAAGAAGTATTAAAATATCCCTGCAAAGCATAGATTAGAATCTAGTTGTATTATTTTTCAATATCATGGAAAAATACTGATGAATTCCTTCAGCTACCCTCCTGTATCCATTACGTTTGAGAAAGCTCAGATTTAGCGTTGTGGTTGGTAGAGGGAGATGAATAATAAATTCTGCAAGTTGATTGGTAAATGTTTACTGTGTCCATTTCAACAGCCTTTTTGTGAAGTGGAAAAAGGTTGGTTTGAGTGTTACCTGGATCACAGGTCCACCCTGCAAGCGGCAAACTGGTTATGGTGGAATGCAAACCAATTCCAGTCCAGCCACCTGCATAGGGACTATGAAATGTTGACGGAAGAAGGCGTAGAGTCGTCCCTCTTGTAAAGATCTAGGGCAACAACACTCTAGATTTAGAACAAAGGAGAAAGCGATAACAATTTGCAGTGTTCTCGTGATGGAAGGAGGGAGGGAGAGAGAGAGAGAGAGACGCTCATGGTGGATATTATTTGGCAATTAGCAGTGAGAGGAGAGAATGTGCAAGTTACGGAAATTAGAGGAGAAAGAAGGAGAATGCACACACTGGAAATTGGAGAATTAATTGATGCAGCTGTCAAACAAATGACCTTTCATTTCCGTTTATAAACAATTTAACCTTCTATACTGTCATTGACTTATATATATATAACCCTTTTGGAATAGCAACTTTAAACACAGTGACACTCACGCACACATGATATATCGACCCTAAATCATACTACTTTCCTGGAAAACTACCCCAGTGTGCCCAATTGCTTGTGGGTGGTGTCTTGTGTTCCCATTCTCGTTCTGGAGCAAATGGCGAACTGCATAACTATGGTCTATTTGGCTGTTCTTGGTTGTGTTCTTGATTCTTGAGAATGCAGGTCATTCTCATTTGATGTAGACATTCTTTCAATAGAGTGGATCCCTAGAAAACCACCTCTTTAGTGCAAGGTTTCCTACAATAGGATTTTCTCATACCTGACATTGGTCAGATCCTGATTTTGGTTGTCATTAATGTTGTATTTTTATGGAAAGGTTGTATCCTTGAAGCTTCCTGCTATTGGTCCTCTTGATCATGCATATTCATCCTCTCTTGCGATTGGTTGGTAGTCGTCTTTGTTGATGGAATCTGTAATTCACATGAGGTTGCCTGCGCTAGCTGTATAGCTGGTTGCGTGATTGCTCCCCTGCCTGCAAATGTACCTCATGATTATGTTGGTTGTTTTGGTGAAATTTCATTGACAATGGTATCATTAAACTCCTTTCGCAGGTTTGTTTACTGTTGGTGATATTTGGGATCATTCTGCTCATCCTGATTATAGTTATCGTTTTCTGAAGCTCAGAGAGCTCCCAAATTCTCTAATGTCAAAACCAGGCTTGTACCTTATGATAATGATATATCTTTGTTTTTTTGCAATGAATTGAATATGATTGTGGCTGTAAAAAAGAAGGCTCAGTCCGAGTGTGTAGCCCGACCTGTAGGCTGTACGCAGGCGTTGGCTTAGCCTGGCATGGATAAATAAGATGTTGGACAGACACGACGTGTACAGTCTCTCTCCATTTAATACTTTTTTTTAATGTTCACTTGGTCCATTTTATGACTATCCGGTTCTGAATAAAGATGCTTACATATTTTGTTTATAAATGACTTTGTCAATTGAAGCCATTACGGTTAATCTGCACAATTAATAAGAGTTATTCTCAAGAGTATAAATGCCAACTACGGGGGCCTCTTTTTTCTTAGGGGTTCGAGAGGTGCTACAACAGGATTTAGGGCATGAAAAATAAAAAGAAAGTAATCATAACCCATTTTCCATAGTATGTTTGTCAACTGTGATCGTGGAAGCATTCGTCCGGTTTCACTAATCATACAGCATTAAGACCACATGCAAAGCATATGGAAAGAAGAAAATTGCAAAACAAAATATTATTCCATGTTTGGATTTAAGAAAAAGAAGAGGAAAAAAATTGGTGAAAAATTGGCAAGTATTAATCCCCTGAAGTTGGTAGACAATGTTTCCACTTGACTTTTAATGCTGTCAAAATCCGATTATATGATCTTCAACAACCACAAGCAAAGCAGGCTCCCAGTTTTGAAAGAATTTAATCATGACCTTAGCTTTGTTTATTGTCCCTTTTTGTCCTTTTAACTAAACTGCACAGAGAATTTTAATTACAATTTTAAATTAATAAGATTCATTTTGAGCAATTTCTCTAAATTAATTATTCTAATTGTAAATTGATACCCCAAATTAATTTCAGAAATTTGAAAAATCAAGTCCAGCTCTTACTAAGGATTGAAATTCATGTGAATAAAAAGAAATGGGACCTACCTTGTGATAGAAGGAAGAAATATGGTCATAGTGAGAGAAGATGAATATAAAACTCCGAGTTGGTGATTGATAATATGCCCTGCCCTCCCTTCCCTCGGATTAAATACCACTTAACTATTTCAGAAAGTAAAAGTATAACTAAGTAATGTAATGTCCAACTATTATCACTATTTGTTTTGTTATTGATCCCTAAAATTGCCGCTATAGCACATTTTAACCTGCTGCAATATTTGGTTTCCAATTTTTTCGTTTTGAATTTTTTAAGAAAGCAAAATGCCTCTCTCTCTTCCCTCCATTTGTTTAGTCTCTCTCTCTCCCTCTCTATACCTAAAAGTGTGAAATTGCAATCGCAAACTGCCGAAGAACATCAAGTTGATTGAAAGGTCTACAGCCACTTGAAGGACGAACTTGGTAGGTTTGATCGTCATGAGAAGTTAAGTTTTAGGTTTTTAATTGATTATTTTGGAAATTAGAAATACTCGGTATAAGATGAAATTTTGAGTTGTTTATGTTATAGTTACCTTTTGTAATAGGTTAAGTAGTTGAATTATTTTTAAAATGGTAATATGAATTCGTAAGTTGCTTCAAAGTTATAATTTTAAGGGTGGAAAACGTGTAATGTTTTAATTAGATTTAATTTGATTGTTATTGGATGTTTGTCATTATTATTTTACGAAACAATCTCAATTTCTTTGCTTCCCTGAATTTTGATGCTAGGTTTTTTTCCTCAAACCCAAACTGTTTATTTTTTGTACTAAAAGACAAAGAGAAAGAGTGAATTGAAGGGAATTCATGGGGAGCGGCAGGGGATTATTTATATTTCTAATAATATAAGAAAAATGGGAATTGGACTACTGCAGCATGTTAACAGGTGTTATAGTAGCAATTTTAAGGATAAATAATAATTATAGTGGCAACTACTGGACATTAACTTATTTAGTGATAATTTTTACTTTTTAAAATAGTTAAGTGGCATTTTAGTCAAGGACAGAGCCTTGAAGAGGGCAAGAGTAATTGGACACCCTTGGTTTAAAAAAATAAAAATAAAAAAGTATTTTGTATTTAAATAAAAAAAATTAAAATGCTAAGCAATTGAATATTTTTACATTTGAATAAAAAGACATTGAACACCATTATTTTAAATTTTTAACTCCGCCATTAATTTTAGTTAGGACATTTGATTCCCCTCACCTTCCAGTTCACTCTTTGCTTTTTCTAAAACAAAATATTACCTGGCCCCTATTTCTCCGCCATGAATGAAGAACATGTTGCTGCCTATTGCATTTCATCCTTTTTTTCCCCATCAAACTTGAACTATTATTAGCAATAAAATGAGAAGATGATTGAAATTAAAAAAATTAAAGCAACAAATCGAGGAAATAAATAGAAATTATCAAATAAATTTATCAAGAAATTCGAGAAAAGTAGAGAAACCAACAGATGAATGTAACACATCGAAAATAAAAGAACTGTTTGAACACATGTAATCGAGAGACAAAAATAGATTAAAAATGATAAATAACAGATAAGGATTTAATAGGAGTTTTCGTGTATGCGTGCGTACATGAGCGTAAGTATATATATAGAGAGAGAGAATAAAGAGGTATGGTCGACTCTACATGTCAGATTTCAGCATTTATTAATTTCTTTTCACTTTTTTTCTGCAAGTAGATGTATAGATTTGAGTTTGTGACTTGCCGAAATTAAGAGGGGAGACTACAATTTGCAATTTATTACACCAACTACAGAGGAGCTGCTTCCCGCTGAAAGCAACCTCTTTCACAAGGTTTGTAGATCCAGTTGAATTTTGTTAAAAATCACAAGTAACCTAGAAAATTCTTACTCCAAATATTTAGAATAATCTTTATTTATATGATATATTAAATAGTTGTATTAATAGAAGAGACATGGATGGATGGGAGAACTAATCTAAAAAAATTCATAAAATTCATTGTACTAGGATAGAAGGGTTCATTATTCTTGACGAAGATATCAACTATAATTACGCATATAATAGTCATTTACCATCCACCCAATCAAGCAATTCAAAGAACAACAATCTCTTCTATCTTCTACTCCCTTTAGCATTTCAACATAATAAGACAAATAGATGTTCCGGCACTCCCGTGGTTGTGACAATGATGACTAACGAGCGCATCAGGAGAGAGAGAGATTTGTAGAAGGAAGCATTTTATCGTCCATGGATTATTTGGTTGCTTGTTGTAGGAGGTGGGATTCAGCGAGTTTGGCAATATCTTCCAAGGGCTGAATGGAGAGAAGATGCGAAGCATGAGGAGCAGCATCTTGTTTGACAGCGTACTCGATGGTGGACCTGAGGATGCAATTACCCAAACCCTTTTCAAGGATTTGAAACCTGACCCGATACAAGCTAAATCCCAGATCCAGGTATCCTCCTTCCACCACCTCCGCTTCCTTTATGCGATTCTCGTCATCAATTTTTGTGAACTCCTCCTTGTATGAACTAAATCCTGGCGTGCCTTTATTTTATTTTATTTTTATTGTCGGCGTTCACAAACAAACTCGCTCTCGTTAACTGTCATTGTTTTTATTAATAAGCAAAGCAGAATTGATATGGAAGGATAAATACCAGGAGCAAAAATGAGATTGAGGACAGTTCCAACACCTCCATCGCCTTGGACAACCTCTATCTTGTCAATGAGCGGTAGCTTTTCTTCAACTAACTTGGCCAACTCAAGCGACCTATACAGCTCCCACACCTTGTCTGCATCGGCTTTCATTTCGTATTCACATGAAACTTGACCCTCCATTCGTTTTTCTCTTGTTTACACCGGGAGAGGGAGGGGGAGGGGGGCGCGGAGAGAGAGAGAGAGAGGGGATAGTGGGATAGTGGGTAGATTTTCCTCCCCCACCCCCAACCTTCTGTCTACTTGTGGACTGAATTCCATACGCTTTGAGAACCTCGAAATCAGACCAGACAGAACAGCCTATAATTGTGTAATATCATATTTTTATACAATTTTTCACAACTATAAAATTATTCATATGATACGTCTTCACTAATAAAGTTTGTCCAATTAGGTTATGATTTGATACTCATCGGTATAACTAATGGATACTAAAATTAGGAGTGTTTATCGGTCCAAACCCAGGCAGAACCCCACCGGACCGTTGGACGGAAGACCGAATAAGGAAAAAAACATGGACCGAGTACCAGATCGAAAAATATCAGTCCAGACAGGCTGAAATGGAAAAAATCGAACTGGCCTGAGACTGGACCGAATTGGACTGAGCAACAATTGATGCATAATTGACTAAATCCTCAAGCCAAATTTAGACTATAACATAATCATTCTATAAGTATTTTCTTGCTAAATCCTTTTCAATGAAAGTAAAAACATAAAATCATCACAAAATTTAGAATAAAATAGAGAATAGTATGATTTTTCAAGGAAAACAAAATCAGATTGACATGGAATTTCGTGAACCAACCAACAACAACAAAAGGAATTGGAAACTTACAAGGCAACGAAACTAAAATGAGACCCCAAAAAAATCAGCAAATATCAAACCTTTTTTTGCCAGTGTTCAAAGTCGACCATAGCAAGACAAATCTGGGCTCAGCTATTAAGAACCTAAAAGGAAAGAATCACGTAAATACAATTATAGTCACATGCTCTCTGCCGCCACTCGTTTACAATTTGCCTTGGCGTAACCTTGGATTCTTATTTAAGTGAGATGAAAGAAAAGAGATTGAGAGCAAACAGAAGCCCAATCAGACGCAAGATCAGAAGCAGTTGGCAGGAGGCGAGGTGCTGTTGGAGCTGGCCCCGTAATACGACCAGAGAGAGCGAGGTGGGAAGCATAGAGTAGCTAAGAGCATTCACAATGGATGAGCTTATTTTAGGCTCACGTCATGCGGCTCATGATGACACATCACGCAAGAAGCTTAATTTTTTGTCTTTTCTTTCACGATGTAAGACTCACCGCTTTAGGCTCACCAAATAAAATATTATTTTAGACTCCACATTACAATTAATATAACATTCTTTTTTAAAATTTAAAAAAAAGGAAAATTCAAAAGTAAAATGAAAAAAATACAAACCAATAAAAAAATAGTCTCTGGGCCTCTTTTTGTGGAATGTTGACACATGGCATAGGGGCCCCTCCAGCGAGAGGCCCTTGCATGCGAGCTCACACGCACGTTCGAAAATTGTTCTCGGCCACTGTGGAGATGCGCGCCCACGCGGGCCCTCCACCTCAGCTATGAAGGCTCGCGCGTTTATGCATTGTGGAAGCTCTAAGGAATCTGTCAAAGAGAAGTGAGCTACTGAAAATAAACCCTAATTTGGTTCTCTGAGTGGGCTGCAACAAGTTGATTATTTTAAAATATATATTTGGTCTTCAGTTGGGAATCGTGGACCGGACTTGAGACCGAATACGACCACAATAGTGGACCAAGGACTGGATTAAATTCACTCGGTTCAGTCTAGTTCGGTCCAATCCGGTCTTCAATTCCGTCCGGATATGGACCAAATAAAGAACAACCCTAACTAAAACTTTCACAATTTTTCCTCTTATTGTGGATCCCGCTTGCACGGAGTTTAGAGAGATTTAAATATATACAATTTTACCCTTGTAAAAATTTGTACTTACAAAGAGAACAATTTCAAAAGACCCACATTAAAAAACGAAAAACAAATTTGAATAGATAATATTTGAAACAAAACCAGTAACTAAATCCCTAACTATCAAAACCAAGTAACTACATATATTAAGAAATGTAAATACATGATATTGTATTATAGACTTACATTTCTTTATATATTTTGTTACTTGGTTAGTAGTTAGGGCTTTAGTTACTACTGGTTTCGTTTTAAAGATTTCTAATTGAAAATTAAATATAATTATTGAAAATTTTGACAATTTTAAACCATATAATACACTAATTTACGTTAAAGCAAGACATATATGAAATATATTTCTACAAAATATATATCATCATCCTTATTGTTATAAGCTGAACATGATTATTATTGATGCTATGTAAATTATGTTTCAGGGGCGAAAACCCAGGTTAATAAAAGGAGGAAGTGACAATTGCTTCACGAGGCATCTTTGTGGCCCAAACAGAATGTGCTACGCTGCACGCAGGAAAGCAAGGTGTAATTTCAGCATGCAGGAATGCAACGTGCAATTTCAGGCACGATCGCAGCAAAGGGTTCCAACGTGAAACATTGTGGACAAAAATGCAGCAAAACAGGACTTCGAAACCTTTTTAGTACAGCCATTTCATTATTTCATCTTGAACAACCTCATTTTGAATCCCTATCTACATAATACAGCGTTGAAAATTCATCCAAAATCTGACACTTTACACAGGGAACTAATGTTTCTAGTGCATTTAAAAAATTTGTACAAGGTCTTGCAGATGAAGACAAAACTAGACGCTACCTCATAGTCCATCCTACTTCTGAAAACTACCTGATTGAACATCCCCATAAGCCTCATTGATAATCCAAATGCCTTGCAGAGAATTATTAAGCCAACATCAGCAAACCTCCTTAACCGTAGCATCTCAAGCTACCATGATCTATCCCTAAATAATGTAATAAGATTAACCTACTATAATTTCCTATAATGTTGCTTAGCATAACCCCAAAATGAAGGGTCTAGGAGACTAGGCACCAAAAAGATACTACAAGACTAAAATCGAGGAAACTTGGGCCTTAGATAGTAGAAGCCAGAGCACCTCCCGAAGACAGCTCCAGTGTCCTACCAGCATTGCCTGGACTCCAGCAAACCAAAGGAAACCTCCTGGATAAATTTGAAAAGAGTTCGGAGCTAGACTCTTGAAAGGTCTATACTAGAGCCTGTATGCAATATGGTCATTGGGAGATTTGTTCTAGATAATTTCTTAGGACAGTTGAAGGCACTACAAGCTCAATGGATAGTTTCTCGGCACAAAAGTAAGTCTAACCTACACAAGAACTATGAATTTAACACTTCCAAATGAAAAACTATAGTGCACATCTTAAGAAAGATTTGGGAAAGCACCCTAAAAGGTTGTTTTACATGGAGTTCAGGGTTAGGTTCTGTTGTGTGGTCAGTACACCTACTGTAAATTAGGTGTCACAATATTAGCATTAAAAGCACTATGTAACCTGATAGCAGTTTCTGAGGATAATATAAGAGAAGAGACCCCCATCAAAGAAAAACTTATAACTCAAGCATATAATGGATTATTCTAACCGAAAAGCTTATAACTCAAGCATATAATGGATTATTCTAACCGAAAAGCTTATAACTCAAGCATATAATGGATTATTCTAACCGAAAAGCTTATAACTCAAGCATATAATGGATTATTCTAACCAAAAAAAAAAGGAACATAGAATGGATTAAGAAGGATTCTGTTTCAAGAGTCTAAGACTTTGGGTAACAGATCGTAGGTCAAGGACCACAAGTCTTTGGACAATGTTTCAATAAACAAAGACAACCATAATTATCAATATTAACTGCCTCAAACAATCTCATTCAACGCATAAAATCGAAGATAAATAGTCTGTCAACCTGCTAAGCAATATAATTAAATCATTTTCTGGCCACAAAACAGTATTCACAAAATAGAAGTCAGAAAATTCAACGACACAAGATAGTAAGTAGATAATCAGCTGAAGTGTTGAATACTACTATTCCTTCAAAAGGCGCTCTTAAGTTACCTCCAAGAGATGGAAGCATCATCAAGCGCTGAGTGTTAAAGAAGTAACAGTGGATAACTTGAATTTGCGAACTTTCTTGAAATTGTGGGGCTGAAAGATAACTTCTGTACTTGACCGGACAGTCACTTCTTTCCACTCAGATGCTGAAGCTCCTTCATTTCGATAATCACGAAGAGAGTACAAAACTTGAAGCTTAGTTGGAGCTGCATTTGAAGATAAAGCAAAAAAAACATAAGAAGCTAGGAGAAAAAGAATTGGCACTACAATTCAGCATAAAGCAATGCATTATATAGTGGAGATCATATCCATATCCATATTCATACCCTAAGGGTACCACCTAGGTGGGCGTGGGAGGGTTAGAATAGCAGCCATACCCCTTGTTAGACCCTAGATTTAAAACATTTGCAGGCACTACTCCACAGAAAGGAAGTAGAGAACAACTTTGAGAGGCATTTTGATTTATAAACTATAATCCAAGCTTTAAAAAAACCAAAATATCAGATGCCAATGGTCTTGGAGGCCAACAGCATAAGAGAATATCAGATGCAACGTTAGAAAAATATTAGATCATTGTATAGCGTAATAAAGTAAATTCAACCATGATAAATTCAGTTATAAAGCATCTCTAGAGTTCGCTAAAAATCAACCTAATAAGAGAGATAGCCTGTTCAGCTTGGATGGAAGATGGGCCAGCGCATGATGGCCCTGTTAAAAGTGAGACCCATGAGCCACAAGTCATAGAATCCATAAACAGCTGACGATTCCCCCCCAACCAAGTGGCATCTAGTATTGTAAAAAGACCATGATGTTTAGACATCAACCTCAAACACCAACATGCATAAGACAATGCAGTTTAGTATCAGGAGCAAAATTAGCCATGGACTTTTATGCCACCAACCTCATTTATGTACATGAAAAGGAAATGAAACGGTTATGTTAGAACATTTGTATACTTGGAGTGTTGTGCTTAATTGTGATAGAAATTTGAATTTTCGGATTTTATAGATCGTTTTATGGCCAAGAGCTTGAGCGCATTAGTTTTTGGAAGTGCCCCTTTTGTACAGGGGTGACATCCCCTTGGTGTCTCATTTTGATTACCTATAAAAAAAAAAAATAATTAGTCTTCCAAGACTTACTCTCAATATGAGTAAGTCAGCTTCTTCTAACCCCCTTGTTCTTCTGCTTATTGAAATTAATCAGAGAATGGTGATTGGTGATAGATGAAGGAAAACATAGAAAAATGCACAAAAAGCTATCCCTGTTTGGATAGCTGTGGCAGAAATGCCCCAGATAGGCTACAATGGTCACCAGAAAGGAACCGGCATGTAACTATTCATACATACAATAACAAGGAGAAGTGATGCTGAAAAAGGATGTTTCTTTTTGCATTTTCTGTTCAAAAACTCAGGTGTAGAACGCACACTACTCAGGAGCAGAATATTTACCCCTGGAGCAGAGGACCAATTTAAACAATTGTTAGGTAGAAGCACATATAGGTCCTCCGCCATCCAATGTGGGGCACTCAGCCAAAAGATTCGTGGAAAATGATCATCCACTGTCAAGATGTATCTGTCATTGACACCTACAACCAAGAGAGGATCTCCTTTACAGCTCCCTTATATATTTTCCGACAACATGGCATATGAACAAGACATCCCTCTCTGAAGACAGTCATGCATTATGGCTGAATTCCACTACCTGTGCATTCCATTCCCACGTTCCCATCTCAGACCAACACAGCAGCATTCAACAGAAAAGGTGTATTCCCTTTGGAGTGCGACCAAAAGGCCAACATGCAAGGAGGAATTCCCTAATCGCATTGGAAAGCTTTCCCCAACAAACTTGCCATTCATTACTGAAAGACCTATTTTCTCATCTAGCCAATACTTATAAACGTCTGCTCTGGTCTTACATGGACCTAAGATAGTCAAGTCAGGTCTCACGCTTAAGCTTCACACCTTTCTCCTGCGCCAATTTTTTATTTTGTTCACTTGTTGCTATCGCTGAGCTCATAACACCAATCAATGAGTATTTGGCCATGTTTTTTCAGTTATAAGGAGCCTTACCTATAAGCAATTGTAAGATAATTATAATGTTAGTTAGGAGCTATAGGCACTAGGCAGCTGATCCCACCCATGCTCAGTATGGAGCATGAACCTTGAAACATAAATTATACGAATTAGTGACCAATACAACTAGTAAGATAATTCAAGGTAGGTGTCTTCACACAAAAAGTGATGCCCACTAATGAGCTACAACCTTTTAGTCATCTTTAGCTACCAGCTTCACAAGGTCTAACACCAACACGGCAGAACCTTACAAGATGGCCAGTTAAGTAGATCATATCTTCGCTTACGTGCATGCCCCTAACTCAGGTGTAGAGATTTACTTATAATTAAATTGATGGCATGCTGCCTACTCAAAGATTTTGTACTTTCCCTGGCCATTCTCTAACCATAACACTTGCCTGACAAAACTGTCCTGGCAGAGATCAGACAATTTTCTGAGGCTTGGATCTCTTTCCAGCAACATTAAATAGCCTTGGTTTCAACATGATAAATAACAGTAAAATCAAAAAGAAAAAAGAAAACTAAAAGAGAAGGAAGAAGAAGAATCAAGTTTCAAGTGGAAAACGAGAGCTGGAAGTATGGAAATCACCTAAGCCAAACATAGATGTCCTCTGGACAATCACTTGACCAACTTTAGATCTCTTAATATTTTGTAAAACTTGGATATCATCCTGCTTGCCTTTGAACTCCAAAAATTCTCCAAGCACATACTTGCTACCCCTGAGCTCCAGCCTGTGCAAAGAAAAGATAGAAGTCATCAAACCGCATAGGAAGTGAATCGCAAAATCAAGGTTGAATCAAGGGCATTAGGATGCTAGCTTAGACACCCTGCACTATTTTACATAGAAACAATGAAACATTCATACCATGAAATATATTTGACACAAAAAATGTCATAATGCCAAGCATAATGAAGATTTTGTTGAAAGTCAATGGACGCTTTTATCAACCTGGAAGCATCCACCCCGACATCAACCAGGCGCCCTACCCAGTCAAACACGCACAACAAACTGTTCACTACTTTGTTCAGAAGTAGTTGACAACTAATGCCTTTTATGTATAACTCCAATTAAAACTGCTTCTCCACAATCCTACTACAGTCAAAGTATGTACGCCTTACCCTTTACCCCCATACCACCTTAGGTGGAACTTCAAGCCACCTGTTTATAGTCCATCCTTTAATAATGCCTCTGAGTTTCATGCTGCTTGATGTACTGAAAGAGAAAAGCAGCAATGATGAAACCTCATTCCTAAGTTTTTCATACCAAGAGCATACCTATCCCACATTGGAGATGTACTGAGAACAAAATGAAGCTGCTGATATACAGATTCCTGCATCTCTTTCTTTGCAGCAGAAAAGGCCCCTTTAATCCATCCAGAGAGCATGCTTTTTGATTCTGGTTTCATCTGTACCCACTGATCATATTGTATGACTTCTGGCGGAAAGCTGTCCGAGTTTAGTGCCCTACAAGTGCAAAGCAGCATAAAGAATTTAGATCTGCTAGATGCAGCAATGTCAAAAGAACAAGACATGCAATAACAAATTAATACAGCTCAAAACATCATGAAGACAACTAGGAATTTGGATGTATAACTAATTCCTAGTTGTCAATATTTTTTTTTTGATATTGTAGATTTTATGGATAGTCTAAATATTGAATGTATGTAGTACTTTTGTAGGACGCTTGCTTCGCGTCCATCCTAGCTGTCAACTTTTTTTTGATATTGTAGACAACTTTAGTGATATAACTAGGGATGAATGTAATACCCCGAGAATGGCTTAAAGGACCCGGAATGACTACTTATATCACTAAAGTTGCAACTTCTTTTAGGGATTCTTTTCAGGGAGCCTACTCTTGAGATCTCCAGTTAAATGTGTTTGACTTGGAATAGTCTTGGCATGAGCAACCTCCTATGAAGTTTTCCCATTCAGCATGTGAATGAGGCTAAGCATGCTGGAAAGGTTTGTGTGATTTGTACAGGCACTCATCAATTCTCATCAACTCATAAAGTTGTTTCGGTAATGTCTGCAGATCAAAAGGGGTCAGGGCATTGCAAATGGTATCCAGGATAGCTAACCTGTGACCATGAGTTGCCAAGTGGAATGACTACTTATATCACCAAAGATGTACCTTTTTTTCAGGAAACCTACTCTTTAGAACTCAGAACTCCATTGTTTGGCGTTTAGCTTGGAGTAATCTTAGGATGAGTGATCTCTGGGAAGTTTTCCCGGCCAAAGTGTGAATGAGGACAAAACAGGCGGAAAGGCTTGTGATGATTGTTGCGGCAGTAGTCAATCCTTGAAGCTATTTCCGGTAAACTGTTTCCGGTAATGTCAACAGTCAGGGAAGACAGAGGAGGAGGAGGAGGAGAGTTGGGGTTTGTCTACACAAGGATACCCCTCTTGTCAAAAGTTTAAATGCACTCTTCCATCACCAAAATGCAACTTGGGAACACTGATGTTTATTTGGATTTTTGATGATAGATCCCTGTAGTCCCAAAGACCAATACAACATAAAATAAATAATAAATCACGCAGATGGCAGATAACTCACCGGAACTTTGGATTGGAAGTTACAACTTTGTAAGACAAATATCCTTCAGGAAGAGCAACACCCCTTTGTTCAAGATACGCTTCTAAAACAGCAGACTGTCTTCTGGCTTCTGCCACCTATGTGAAAGAATAGTAATAAAGTAGGGGGATAGAATTAAGAGGGAAACAATTACTTGTGAAAAAAATTATCAGCATACAATAGCCATATAAGTGCACATAGCATCTGAAGCAACACAAAGTGAGGGATCAATTATGTTACTAATGGTTATTCATATCACCAGACCGTTTACTGCAAAGAAATTGAACCCTAATGTAAAAAGAAGTAAGAAAAACCTTACTGCTTACTTTAACTTTAAACTTTTGGATCTTCAACATTCTTTAAAGCATCTGATGGGAAAATTGACAGGCTTTCATTTTAGAAGAGTCAATGTATTTTGAGTTTCACTTTAGGTCACAATAGCATAGGTAGTACCAATAAACAATTGCACCATATCTCACTCAATATAGCACATTCCAGGAACAGTAACATCACCAGGGTGACTAATGTGAAAATTTTGGATACAACGGACTAAATTAAATATCTTGCTCAACTTCCTTTACATCTTTTTTATTCTAATTTTTAGGAGAGTCCCATACATTTTGGATTAAGAGTCCAAAAGGAAAGAGTGTTTCTGGTTGTAGTCCGGCAAGGCTGCATATGTTTAATAACCTAGAGAAATTTGATCAAGAGCTACATGGCAGAAAGTGAGGAGGTCGATCTGGGAGCATGTAGGGCAAAGCTTGAAGAAGTCATGCCTAGCAATGAATAATCCTGGATGTGGATCTTGGTTGATTTCTCGTTCGAATCGATAGTAACAAATAGTTTAATAGAGGACCCACAAGCTCTGCTAGTATTAGGAGAAATGCAAGACCCTAGATTAATGGACTCAATAGGTTTGGTTTAGTCATGTAGTAGATTTGCAAGGTGCTAAGTGAACATATAAAAGCTTTATACATGATGGAACAGAACTTACGGGGTCCTCATGATGTTCCTCCTTGTGTTTGCGCTCACTAAAACAAACCCAACTCCCATCAGAATTTACTGATACAAACCCTGCCAAGTTCTTCACACAGATCACTACGGCCTCCCTAAAGTCACCAAAATGAAGCATTAAGATACTCACTTCCCAAAGAAAACTTAAGAGTTAAAACAACGAGGATCAGGAATATGCAATTGCATACACACAATACATAGGTTATTCAGATAAGAATCACAAAACCATAAATAACATTAAATAAACGAGCAGAATGTGCAGGTAATTCAAAACATAAATTTTGGTAAATGGAATTTCTGATTTTGGTATCTCTTTTTACAATCCAATTATGGTTCCCCACCCCCTCCCCGTTTTGTTTCTTCTCTAAAATTTGTTTCCCTCATGAAACCACATGGAGAAATAGCTCTACAGTCACGTTGTTTACTTCGTCTTGGGCTACCTTGATAGGCTTTTCTTTTAAATGATGTAATTTGAAAGTATTCTCCAATTGTGAGATTCGATAATCCTCTACATAAACTTGTCTCCAAAATTGTGTGGGAGCTTATGTTTGCTTTGTTTTAGCTTTTGGTGTTTTTGTTGTTCATAGGATGAGTTCTCTAATGTGCCAGCCAACTTGGATTTGCAATGGTTTCCAATACTTCAAGTGCAACCCTTCCCATCAACGGAATTTTTCTTCTCTGCAAAATCTACACTAGATCATCATATCTACATTTTGAAAGAAGAGCAAGACACATACACTGACCGCTTTCCGGTGTTGTACTTAGGCAAAACCAGTATCTACAGGAGAAGAGGAACATGAAACATCGACTCCCAATCAATATTTCATTTTGAGATTCAAGATTGTATTTCTTTGAGTTGAATTTGCATTGTAGAAATCAGATGGTTTGTTGTTTAAAAATGTATCCCTTTTGTTGGAAAAATAAAGGTTTTGGGAGTAGATTCAAGATTGTATTTCTTTGAGTTGAATTTGCATTGTAGAAATCGGATGGTTTATTGTTTAAAAACGTATCCCTTTTGTTGGAAAAAAAAAAAAAAGGTTTTTGGAGTAGATGTTGAATTTATAGAGGCCTGGAGTTCGAAGCTAGATTATGAAGATCGCAAACAAATTTCACATACCGTTATCAAAAGCTAAGTCACGATGAAAAGGGAAAAAGAAAGAAATGTGAAAGGAAAGAGCGTTAGCAGTACCCTTTAGTGACGAGAACGAGATCAATATTTTGAGGAGAAGCAGAATCGGCATCGGGAATTCGAAGTCCGACATAAACCTTCCCACCGTACAGCTTCTCTAGTCTAAATTAACGAAGATAAATAATCGTTAGGGAAGAAATAAGTCAAATAACAGAAAGCCAGGGTACGAGGGAGAATATATAAGGAACGAACCTGGCGGCGACGGCAAAGAGGGCGTTGAAATCGGAGGTCTCGACATCCAAGACGTCATCGTCGCCGAAGAAGAGACGGAGTACTTTGTAGAGTATAAAAGCGCAGAGCAACGCTACCCACATGATTCGCCTTGAACAAAATGATGGGGCTCCTCTTCAAAATCTCAGCTGCACTTTCTGTGAGATTGTAGCTCCAAATCCAATTTCAAAGGGAATCCACCACCGTGTACCGCGAGAAAACTAGGCGAGGGATCCGCGATCTTAACAACGAAGTTAACTCTGAAAACTACGGGCGACACTCTTCCATGTAGGTGAAGGATTGAGTTATGAGATATCAGAAAAGTTACAGTGAATTATAAATTTAATTTATAATTACACGTGAGTCACCTGGTATTTGCTTAAGTTATTATAGCTTAATCTACCGGCATGTGGTTTAAAGTTAGAAGATTTTGAAAAAACTATTTTTCCAGTTCTTCTGTGTTGGATGTTGATTTGACAATATCAAAATTTATTTTAGAAGAACCAATGCATTTGTGAGAATGAATCGTATAGAGAAAATTTTTAAAGATTTAGAATTGACAGTCAAACTTAATCCTAATAATAAGAAAGTATTAAAGGAGTTATTGAAGGTTAGAATGAGTGGGGTAACATATACAATATCAATGAACCAGGGATTGTTGATTTAGTTACTAGTATGGAGGTTGAGGAGAAGATCCTGAAAAATGAAGGTTTATTAAAAGAATATAATGTACTTGGTGAGAAAGAAGCATGTGGAAGTGACAAAGAGGAAATGTCGGTGTTAACTTCGCAAGCTGGGAGGCCAATAAAAATCTCGGAATTGGTTCACAATTCATTAGATTCAATCCTATGCTAAACTTAAGTTGCCTCAAGTCCTACTAGAATCTCTATTATATCATTTGGAAGATAATGGTATTGAAAGACCAGTTATGTTAGCTTATAAATTTGAAAAAAGGGAATTGTAGGCATTCACTCTCCCTAAGTAAGTCAACTTATGATTGAATTATGGAAGGAAAACAAGTTGAAATTTATAGCCCTAATGGTATGAGCTATATGACTATTCGAGTTAAGTAGTTTCAACAATTACCGTCAAAAATTGCGAAGCGGTTGGTGAGACTTTGCCACAATAGTTAGCTATGATGGGTCAAGTCATGGAGAGTGAAGCTAGCATGATAGCGGACACCGCATAGGATCCATTTATCACTAAGGAGGATTTGGACAATGTTTCAACCACAACCCGACAATCATAGCAACAAGAAGTGTTTGAGGAGCACTCTAATAAATAAATACAGCAGGAGGAGGTGCGGAAGCATAAACATAGTGATAGCTAGTGGTAAAAAGAGGAAACAGAAGAGTTGGCCCAAGAATAGGAAAGTTCATATAAAAACGAAAGATCACAATTGACTTTTGTAGGAACATAACACCTATCAATTTCAAAGTGAGGAAGGAGGACTTCATGGGACAAAGCGGAAAATAGGACAACTAACAAAGGAAGATCGGAAGGGTTCAGGCAAAAGAAAAATCATCATTGACAAAGAAGAAATTGGAAGACATGTTGATAAACCTCTGTCATCTTGCATTAATTATGAGTCTAATGTTAGTTTAGATGTTAGATCTATTATTTTGTAATTTGTAATTTCCGTCTTTTCTACCCAAAAAGAAAGTTATTGTTATAATTAAAAAGACAATTATATCCTTCCATATCACTCTTCCTGTTTCTCTCCTTCTACTGTCGGTCCCGCTCTCTCTCTCTCCTTCTCTTCTCTCCCCTCTCTGTGAATATTTCTTTCACACACACATCGCCAAATTCAGGATTCAAATTAAATGGTGTCAGCATCACCGCAAAAATATACATATCAGTTTAACATTATTACTAAAACTATTTTTTTTTAGATTTGAAGTATTAAAAATGAAATTAAACAACTAATACATTATAATTATAAAATAAAAGTTTTTTAAAATTATTATTAAAACTGACTTTTTTAAACATTTTTTCAACCTTCTTAAAAAATCTATGCATTTGTAACTAAAAAAATTAAAATTAATTAAGATTGAAAAATTTTACATTTCATAACTTCAAAAATCAAAATTAAAATTATATTCCAAATTGCATCCAACAATAATATCAAACAATCAAACAACCAAATAATTGCAATCTATAACACGAATGAATGAGTGAACCCAATACGAATGAATGAACCCATTGCTATAACAACAGGTTGCTAGGTCTCATTGCAAACTAGTGAGAAAATTGCACATGGAGAGGCAAGAAAATATAAAAAGATATTGAATCAAATCCCCAAGCCTGCCTGACTATGATTAAACCAGTTTCCCTGCATATATATATTTTCAAAAACAGGAATGTATAACAAAGGCAAAATGAGGAATGAAACAAAAAGTTTTGAAGCATTTGGAATTCTAGAGTGAGCAAATATACAAGCATTATAAATTGTAAACTAAGAAGTCATGAAACTTGGTAGGTGGCTAGGCTCGCTTAATATGTCCCTTCCCCTTTTAACATACTTGCCCTTTTTAACATTTTACAACTTTACTTGCCCTCCCTCCTGTGAGCCCATCATTAAGGGTCGAACTCATAAAATAGTTGTTGAGTTTGAGTTTGGCTTACTTTTACGTGAAATTATCATAAGTTCGGTGAATTTTCGGGTCTAAAAAGATTTGGATTAATCAATTAATATCCTATCAAAACTCCATTTCAATGAATGATAGAACCAAATAGGCATAAGAAATACCCTCATCACACACTAAGTTGCCATTGATGTGAAGCAAAAACTATATCATCAATAATTGAGTTAAAAAAAAAGTCTGGAATGAAAAAAAAAACACTTATACTGAGATTTGAATACAGAAAACTCTACCTAATATAAACTCTCTTAACCACTACACCATCTAACACTTTTCTAATTTTCTATGTTGTCAAATTATATATATATATATATATATAAATTTTTTCCTTATATAAATCTTTTTAAAAAAAAATGAGTGGTGTCAAGCGATACCACTTATTCTATAGTGGATCCACCTATGCACATACATCTCTTTAAAACATATTATTTTTAAAAAAATTATATTTTTTTCTTTAGATAAAAAATTAATTATTTGTATAATAGATCATTTTTAAAAAATTTTTTAATGAAAAAATTATTTTACATTTTAAGTTTTACTTTTCTTATTCATATCGTCTTTTTTTGTACCAATATGCATTTCTCTTATTATAAATAAATAAATTTATTTTTCCTATAAAAAATATATTTATTTTTATGATCTAATTTTAAATAATTTCAAGTAAAGTTTTAATTTTAATTTATTATTATAAAAGTTTAAATTTTTTGTTTTTTATTTTAATTAAAATTATTTTAATTTAAAAAATATATAAATATTATTTAAATCCTAAACCTTAATTACTCAATTTAAAATATTAAATTAATAAAATTAAACATAAACATTCATCTCGAGGATAACATAGATTATCATTCTGGGATAACATAGCAAGTAATCCATGGTTAACCATGATGTTATCATGGGATGACTGTCTATGTTAACTAGGACTATAAAATTAAATAAATTCAAGGTTATCTCATCATAGATTTTCATATTTTTCAAATCAAAATAGTTTTAATTAAAATTAAAAAAACTAAGATTGAAAATTTTTAATTTTATAATAATAAATTAAAATTATAATTTTACTTAAAATTTAAATTTTATTTAAAATTAGTTTGTAAAAATAAATATATTTTTTATAAAAATAAGTTAATTTATTATAATAAGACAAATGCATAATGGTATTTAAAAAAGAGAAATGAAGAGCAAAAGTAAAATAAAAAAGTGAAATAATTTTTTTATTGAAAAAATTTTAAAAAATTATCTACAAATAAATAATTAATTTTCTATGTAAAGAGAAAAATATAAAAATTATTTTCAAAATAATATGTTTTAAATATAAATTAACTTTTTATTTTTATTTAAAAAATTATTTAGAGAGACATGTGTGCGAGAGAGAAGTTGAGAGAGAGGGACTGACACTGGGGAGGGAGAGACACAGAAGGATGGAGAGAGAGAGAGAGGAGGAGGGATATGGGAGGGTATAGTTGTCTTTTTAATTATAATGATGACTAAAACGTAAATACAACGTGAGTCAAGTGTAATTATATAGTAAAGTTGTAATTAACGGTAAATTTTCCTGTTAACATATGCCAGACTGCCATCATACGTTATCATGAAATAATTTTAAATTCCTTCTAATTTCATACGGTGACTTCAATTAAAATTTTTCGTTTAAATTATCTATGATTTTATAATTTTTGTCATATATTGGTGATTACTTTGCCAACTTTATATTTATTAATTGTTTTCTTTTCCTTTTTTTATTAATTTTTTTATTTATAATAAAATCTTATGGAAACTAGATCTTTTATTACAAATTTGTCATAAATTTTATGTTTTATTGATATTTCCTTATAACTTTAAAACGACGAGTATTTTGAAACAGATGGAGTAATTTGCAACTCCCTTTATTGAGTTCACAAACATTTTTTATGGAAAAAGATATATTCACTTGTGAAACATAATAAATTTAAAACATCAAAATAAATACTTATCTTTAAAAAATTAATGGTAAATATACATGCTCTAAACTTGCAGGTGTCTTTCTAGCACTAACAGTGTTTTTCAACGTTGTTGTGTATTTTTCAAACGTCCGTAAGTTACAATTTATCTCTCTAATGTAAATATCCATTTGAAATGATAGACTACATTTGTAAGGAACACCGTCGTGATATAACCATATGAAACTTCATCATCAATTTATCTCCAAATGAAAATAAATAAACTTCATATGAAAGGTCTAATCATCTTCCACCAAATCTATCACTTTTAGATCTACGAAACTTCCATCAAGATGAGAGATAAAACTTACACTAAGGTGAGAAGCCAAAACTCACACTAACGGAAGTAAATCTAACTCTCGTGATTTAAACGGAAAAAATTATTTATTGAAAGAAGATATAAACTTATAGTAAATCTAGTTATAGTTAAAATAGGATATGAAAAAAATTGGGGCATACTACAATCAATTATGACTGACGGCCTCCCATAATTAGAGAAGATGGAAGGAGTTAGGGTTTTTTTCCTATGGGAGAAGATGAGAGAGACAGAGGGAGTACTACTATTCGAACTCGATTAATTTATGGTGACAAATGTTTTGAAAGTTCATGAACATTAAATGAAATTAATATGTGGATCTCTTTTTCGATAATAAAATATGTGAATTATATATATATATATATATTCTCATAAATACTTCTCTTATTTCTATTTCTTTCTCATCTTTACGGTCGAATTTTTTCTCTTGATCACCATTCATGTGAGATCTCTATTGTTGAAGAAGCTTTAGTACTCTTTCTTTTCTATTCATTCTAATCTCTACCTCTATATGTTATGTCCATCTTTGTGTGTGAATGTGTCTTTTGCTAGGTCTCTAATCTTGACCTCTTCGTGTTGATTTTATTTTATATTTTTGAATTTCAGGTCTAAAGGAGCCCAGTGTAAATAAAAATGGATGAATTTTCAAGCCATTGAAAATGAAAAACCTACCTGAAGATATTTATCCTTCACTTCTTCTTTTTTCCTCCTCCCAACCCTAACTTCTCAAACATTAAAAACGAGAGGAATGGTGAGAGAATAAAGAGAGAGGTTTTGAGTGATTTTCACCAACTTAGTCATTTATGTATCAATATTTACACGATGTTTAAATAGGGCTATTATTGTCTTTCTATATCTTAATTGCCCATATTACCAGAAACTAGATAAATTTTTTTTTATAACACCCACTCTAAAGGGTGTTACAAAATTAATATACAAAGGTCGGGATATCTAAAATCATTTCATGATAACATCGGGTAGTTGAATCAATTCCAAAATGTTGGATTGTTATATGATATAAAGGTATCAACAACTATATATTTTAATTATGAGAATTTTGTAAGTGCTTAAAGTATTTGTAATGGGGATCATGTAATCCAAATTTATTGTATGCGGTTCAAGGAGCACTATGCATTGTATGGATCACATGATTTACCCTCATATATATTATCCCTTCCAAGCAATCCACCCACAATTCCAAACAATCATCTTTTACCTCTTTTTTAAAATTGATAGAACCATTTATCACCTTTAGGAAATATATTTGGCATAAAAATATAAAAATAAAAAACCAAAAACTAAATTAAATATATTTAGTAATCCAAGTGGTGATTGAAGGGGTGTAGAGGTGGATGAGGTGAAAGGTGTATGCCTCATATATGATCCAAAAATTTTGATCATACATTGTGAATGCTTTTATAGCATTTGTAATGGGATCACATGATCCAAATTTATTGCACACGATTCAATGAGCACTCGGCAGCACATGGATCATGTGATCCACTCTCATATTTGCCCTTCCAAGCAATCCATCCATAGTTTCAAACAATCAATTTTTACCTTTTTGATGGAGCTACTTATCAGCTTTGGAAATGAATTTGGTATAAATAAAAAAATAAATACTTAAAACTAGATTAAATATGCTTAGTGATCCAAGTGGTGATCTAAGAGGTGCAGATGTGATGAATTGAGTTCCAAAAATTGAATTGTGAGATGAGGTGTAAGATGTAGGCTACCATATATGATCTAAAATTTTGGACCATACATTACCAATGCTCTTGAGCTATATTTGGATTAAGGAAGAGGGGATGGAAATAAAGCTTACTATCGTTAGAAATATAAAGTTTAATTACAACACATGCATTACAGGATTGCTTGATCTAGTTTTTTCCACGTGGCTCGATCCAAGGCAACTCGTCTTATGCACACCCGAGAGTATCTATTCCTCGCCATATGTCACGAGATGTTTGGACGAACGGGAAAATAAGGAGAATTTTGTGGCCTAATTTCTCTCTCTCTCCTCGAGAGTATGTGCTCCCGGGAGCACTTTAGAATTTATAGATCCAAGGATTTGCAATGCTCGGCTGAAGATTAGTCTGTTGTATTGTTTCCACATCACCTTTTTATTTTCTGTTGGCCGCAACCCGAATGAGGGCATTACTAGGCTCATGTATTTGGGCTAATTAGACCATTTTGGTCCATCTGTACTCGTTATTATGTTTTTTTATATGAATTTTGGATTAAAATAAATTATACTTTAGATGTGATTTTAGATAAATATATCATACTATAAATTTAGACGTATCTGCATTATAATTTGGAGGTGTTTGTTGTTTATAAACTAACACCGAATTGGGCAATTGACTCGGCAGCACGCTGACATAATTGTGCGAAGCTTGTCATTCAGGCTTGAGTGGGAATACCCTTATTTAAGTGAAGCAAGTATTATTTGACCCCCCTCTCGTTCCCCCTTAGGCATTTCTTCCTCCTCCATATGATATCATGTCCATCATGTTTAGTTGGTTTTCAATTTTCTTTCCCTTCCTTAGCTCTCTGATGTGATTTTTTAATGGATTATTAATTATAGATAACAACATATTCACAATTAAAAAAATTGGATGAAATAATATGAATTTTGAAGGTATTGGACAAAAATAATACAAATTTTTTTTTTTGGATGCCAATGATAGGAACTTTAACCCTATTTAGAGCCAGCTAAATATCATCGAGTTAAGGGATTGAGATTCAGCGAAACGATGTCGTGGAAGGTAAAGTCACTTATGTGGATGATAGAGTTGAAAATTTGACTTTAATATATTTTATTTGCATTGACAAAAGTAAACCTTTGCTTAACCAAGAAAAAAATCAAAGTCAAATCTTCAACTCTATATTAGACGTAAGCAACTTCACATACCATGTCATAGTTATGCTGAGTCACAACCCCTTAACTCGATGGTGTTTTGCTGACGTTACATACGGTTAATATTCATATTGTTGGCGTCCAAAAAATGTGTATTATTTTCGTCTAATACTTTAAAGTTCATATTATTTTCATCCAAAATCCAAAGAAAATTAAGGATTCTCACATTCAAGTTTGAAAAGGCTGATTTTATATATAAAAAAACCCCACATTGGAAGGTCATAAATGACGCCTCCCTCTCAATATACTTGTTTTAAGTGCATGTTTTACCTGGAATTTGGTAAAAAAAAAAGCAACGACTAGTTAAAACATGAAATTGACTATAACACTCGAAGAACTTTTGTATTGGTTATGAGTAGGGATGGCAACGGGCGGGATTCCCGCCCTCGCCGAGGCCCCACCCCGAACAGGGAACGGGGCGGGGACGGGGACGGGGACGGGGCCGGGAAAATCCCGGCCCCGTCCCCGTTTTTTATAAAAAATTAAAATTAAACTTAGGGTTATTTTTGTAATTTTCCTTCCCTAAAACCCTAACTATAAAAGCTAAGTGTGTCACTGCCTCCTTCATCTCTCTCTCCTCAGTCTCCTCTCTCCTCCCTCTCCTCCCTCTCGCCGTTCATCTCTCTCCCCTCAAATGCTCTCTCGTCTCCTCGGGTGCTCTCTCTCTCTCCCCCTCTCCTCCGATGCTCTCTCTCTCTCCTCCCTAGGCCTCTCGCCGTTCATCTCTCTCCTCCCTAGGCCTCTCGCTGTTCCGTCTCCCTCTTGCCGTGGTCTCTCTCTCCTCCCTCTCGCCGCGCTCTCTCTTCGGTGGAGGCAGGGAAGTGGGGCCCCGGTGGAGATTGGGTACCCGGCGGGGCGGGGGCAGAGGGAGCAGCGGGGACGGGGTGGGGGTGCCCCCGACCCGACCCGCCCGTTGCCATCCCTAGTTATGAGTTTAAATATAATATATAACCCTCACTTTTTGGAAAAATAAACATGAAATTGACCATACAAGAGATTGAATTTAATTCAAATTAAAGCAATGAAAGTGAAAGTACAATTGTCATGCTCATTGGCTAAACATCTTAATTCAATCAACTCGGAATCTTATATATATATAATGAAGAACCATAGCTCAACAAAGACCACAATGTTTGTTCGATTGAATTGATATTACAGGTCTCAGAATAAAAAATGGATAACTCAGCCCTATAGTCAACAACAAAAGAAAATGAAAGTCACAGATCTATTGACAAAAAATAAGTTAAAAAACGAAAAATTATGTTGATTCCTTGTCAAGGGTGGGAGCATTGGCATCGTTGTGTTCCTCCTTGAATTATGAGCTTCACGCTTCATTTGTCAGCCCAACGGATTAGGCCAATAGATGATCCTCTCTAGTCAACAATCTAATCTTCAATCATTTGGCACAAGATCTAACCCCTCTACTATCATTTATAAACCATGTCATTTTCCTATAATCTTTCGATGTGGGATACGGGGATGTTACACACTTCCCCTCTCTCGTCAATTGTCTCTCATCCATCACCACTTCACTAAGACGCCAACCACCTCACCTGTCGACTCTTTTGCAGCTCTTGACAAAGGTTGGCTCCTCTTCCTTCTTTGCTGCTTCAACCACCTTTTTGAAGTGAGTATTTTGAATTATTTGTGCTTTTTAAAATATGAAATAGCTCAGATTCGTCGACAAGCATAAGTTTGGGTTTGAATTAGGTTTGTATCCAAGGTTAGATCCGATAAATAAATATGGATCTAGGAGGACCCGATCTAGACCTCGCCTTATTGCAATCCGGATGGACCGGATCTAGACTCGCTCCATTGTCATCGCTATAGTTATTTGTATGGTCCTGACATTATCGATTGGAATGGTGAGCAATTGTTTTTTTTTTTTTTTGGTGCAGAGGAGTCATAAAGAGCGAGTATAATACAATAAGCGAAGCGGGAATCAAACCCGAGACCTAATGTAATGGTGAGTGATTGTTAGTAGTGGATATAGTACGTGTTTGGTAAAATAATATTTGAAATAGTGATTAAAGGTTTATTTATTATTTTTAAAAAGGTATTCGATGTAACGTTTTCAAAACCAATATCTAATATTTGCACTTGTATTTCCGAATTTTTCCTTTTTATTTTCTAAAAGCTTCGTCCGTCATTTCTTTTAAGTCATTTTATATAAATCGTTATTTAAACAAATAATATTACCAAACAAATTTATTTTAAACCAACAGTTAAGCATCTAATCACTAATTACTAATTAATAATAATTAATCGCTAATAAAATAATTAATAATTATTAAAATATCTAACGATTAGTAAAATAACTAATTACACCGAACATGCCAAAAACAATACTTAAAAGCACAAGCAGTTAGCAATTAACCAAACCAACATAGCCGAAATATATCAAATGTTTAATTGTGGTCTGTATTGTATGGGAGTTTTTAAAATAAAAAAATCTGCTAAGGTGGAAAAGGGCTGGCTCTGCACCACTCATACTGAACCTTATATCTTATTCGGCCAATAGGGGCGTGCCACTTATATCTGCAATTTTCGTTTTAGATTTACATGATGAGGAAACTGTGGAAAGGCAAAGACCAAGGCATCCGTCTCTCTCTCTCCCTCCCCTCCCCTCCCCTCCCCTCCCCTGCCTGTGTGTCTGTGGACAAGGCGTGGCTGCCTTCAACTCCTCTCAGCTGAATCCATAACATTGCGTGAACCAGGAAGAGGTGAAGGTATGTACTCCCCGTTTGAACTCCATCCCCCGCCGAACATAGCATTGCCTATGAAACAGTTTTGCTTATCGTTAAAAAGCAACTTTTAATTTGTTCACCTGATGATTATGTGTGATCCTGCAATTTCTGATCATTTGTGTGTCCTATTAGTGGTAAGTATTATGGTTTCGATCACATGAGGATAAAAATTTTCAACCCTTCAATTTTTTTTCATTTTTTTCAAAATCTGTTTTTTTAAAGACACCTTCAAGGTGTACTTGGTTGGGAAAGAAATTGGTTTTGGGAAAAATAGTTTAACCGTATCCTACTATTTGACAGACATGGGAAGAATAAATTTTCAGGAAATTGCTTCTAGCTCAAAATTGTTTTCTTCATGCTAGAAATGGTCTTATTTTTATATGTAATTGGATTTAAGGTGTTTGGGTACGCAGTAGTTCAGCCTCCCCGACCCAGAAAAGTGAGAAAAAGAACAGTTAGAGAGAATAATGGGAGCATTATAGTACAAATTCCTTCCGACACAACCCTCCCCCCAAAAAAAAAGAAAAAGCAATCGTTCTCTTCCCCTCTCGCCTCCAAAGTATTCTTTGTGTGCGTAGAAATTTAAACTAACAGAAGGCAATTCAGCCACGATGTTAACAGAGGGCTATTTAGACCAAGAGCTGAATGACTCACTTGACCTATGATGTGAATTTACCTGTTTTCAATATACGGATCTTCTATCCATGTGGCAATTCAGCTTGCATTATTCTTTCTCGGCTTCTATACATCCTAAAGACACATAAAAACATTTTAAGGGAAAAAGTGTTAGAGTAGAAGGCTAACAGAGGAATGTGGGGCAGATTGTGCAAGAATTTATCCAGGGACAAAGTGACTCACTTTGAGGTTTGGAGTTGTACAATCCATGTCTGATGGTGTTGCATGTTCAGGCTAATGATGGCCACAGCTGCTGTCGTTGGGCTTAGTGCTGGGAAAAGGCTTTTGAGTTCCACTTTCCATTATTCTGATCTGACGGAAAAACTCTTTTATGGGAGTGAACAGCACCAAACTGCTTCCACAAAAAGTAGTGTGATTATTATTGCAAAGAAGACCTCCAATTATACAGCTAGTTTTCATTCCAGTGGGCACTTAGAATCATCCATCAAGGCTATTAAGGAACGTGCAGATGGAGCCGCAACCTCTCCGACATGGATACAGGAATCGGAAGAGGAAACTTTGGATCCCGAAACTTCTGTGGAGGCGCTTCTTTTGCTTCAGAAGTCTATGCTGGAAAAGCAGTTGGAGCTATCCTTTGATCATACTGCTGTGAGTGATCTCTCTAGATCGGCAAATGCCCAAAAAGAATTGCATGTTATATCTTCAGGGATACCTGCCAGGGTGCGCAGGATAAACACCAAGAGGAAAACTCACAGCAAAAACTTCTCAATGAAGCAAAGTGAGACGCAGAAACTTCCAAGGGCTACTATCAGCCCGGAGCTGCTTCAGAATCGTTTAATAGGCTACGTAAGGGGGATGACAAGCGATGAATTGCTGACCCATGCCCAAGTTGTGAACTTATCACAGAAGATAAAAGTCGGTCTCTCCTTGGAGGAGCAGAGATCAAGGTAACTTGTCAATCTTGCGGATTTTTCATTTTGGCTTTATTTCCCCCAGTATGTTTTTTCCCAGTATTGGCTATATTTTCCACAATGCGTATTTTCCCATTATATATTCAAGACTAGTAACGATAGTGCTACATTCATCTTCCAATTAAGAATATAGTCCCACTGGTTAATTATTAGTAAATTTCTGGAATTCCAGTCAGCCTTTAATTGAGTTCAATAAATTTCAGGAATTCCAGTCAACCATAATTGAGCTCTTTGGATGATCTTCGTGTCTCTATTAAGGAAAGTTCACTTTTGAACAATAAACAACTAATCTTATAATCATGCTTGCAAGCTAGAGGTCTGGGCACTCTTTTCAAATTTATATGCACTTCAAAAACCTCAGATCAGCATGATGCATAGTTGTGCGCCAAGTTTAGGTTCACTTTGTATGGAAATGCTGCCATTGTATGCACAATTTACATAATCATAGTGGAAAAATATGATGTAAATACATTTTCATTACATTTTCAGACTGAAGGAAAGATTAGGGTGTGAACCTTCTGATGAGCAACTTGCAAAGTCCTTAAAGATGACACGCACTGAACTAAGGTCCAAATTGATAGAGTGTACTCTTGCAAGAGAGAAGCTGGCTATGAGCAATGTTCGCTTGGTCATGTCAATTGCTCAGAGATATGAGAACATGGGTGCTGACATGGCAGACCTCATTCAGGTGATATTCTTTAAATTTCAGATCTAGCCCTCAAAAGAAAAATCTGTTTTCTCCATTTGGCATCACAGAGTCTTAATTAACTTATACAATACGAATGAAAATTTAATGTAGGGTGGACTCATTGGACTGCTCCGGGGAATTGAGAAGTTTGATTCCTCTAAGGGGTTCAAAATTTCAACTTATGTCTACTGGTGGATACGTCAAGTAAGTGAAGCATTCATGTTATTTATATGTTGCAATGAATCGACCTTTCGCTGCAAGCCATATGGCTGCTTATTTCAATATGTTTATTTTGTATTTAGTTGAAACCAACAGCATTCTTTCAGCCAGTATTCAATATTTGGCTCCTATTCAGCCAGTATTCAACAATTTTTACTAGTGTCAATGTTGTTTTTGACATTTCTTACTTTGCTAATCAGCTGCCAGGCATTTATTCAAGAAAGTCTTTGTTTTGTACTTGCTACTTTTTCTCTCCCTCATGTTTATGCTGTGTTTTCGGTTTCTTCTACAGGGTGTTTCTAGAGCATTAGTGGAAAATTCAAGAACTCTGAGGCTGCCAACTCATCTACATGAACGGTTAAGTTTAATTCGCAATGCAAAAAACAAACTGGAAGAGAAGGGAATAACTCCATCTCTTGATGTAAGCTCTATTGCCTTTATGCGGTTAATGTATCAATACTTGCCAGATCCTTCAGCCTTTTTCCTCCGCACTTAAAGCCAATCAATTTGAGATAATTGATACTTGTTTTAATTGTTTAATGCGCAGTCAGTTCATACTAATACTCACTGTCGATCAAATATTCAATTTGTTTGCTTATTGCAACTTGCATGTAATACACTTGCTGACATCATGAACCCTTTTTCCCATCAGAGGATAGCTGAATGCTTGAACATGTCTCATAAGAAAATTAAGAATGCAACGGAGGTAAGAAACACAAACTTATACCAAATTTTGATCCAGCATAAAGTGTTGTTTCCCTTACTTTAGTGTCCCTTTCAATTTTATAGGCCGTGAGATCAGTCTTGTCGCTGGACAGGGAAGCGTTCCCCTCATTGAATGGGCTACCAGGAGAGACTTTTCACAGTGTAAGTATGTTGAACAAAATAAATCACATGACCAACATTAATATAGTTACCGTAACACTTCCCAGATTGCGTAGTCCGGAATGCAGTTAGCTCTGTTTTGTACAAATTTAGTCTAATTTTGTCTTCTGATCGCTTGTTCACGAAACATGGATTGCAGAAGGTTGTAGCCATCCCGGTAACTATGGACATGAATATGCTCCCTACTCTTTCCCAAAAGCAATCATGTTTTTCATATGTGCTATCTTTGCCTTTCATTATTATCACTCTTCATTGAATTTTCCTTGCTTCTGTCAGTACATTGCAGATAACCATCTGGAGAACAATCCTTGGCATGGTGTAGATGAATGGACACTGAAGGTAATTGACTGTTAAGAAGTCTATAATGTGCTCCCTGAAGGAGAAATGCGTGATTTTTGCGCCAGTCTTTCTACTCCATGGTTCACGCACGTGTCTTCTAGAGAATTCGAGCAAAATAAGAAAACAAAAGCGGGTAAAAATGTTTTGGCCTATCAGCCAATATGAACACCCATAAAGACATGCAGAAAATATCCTGAATCTTAATAGAAAGAACCATTTGAGATTACCACAATAATTTATGCAGGATCAATCTTCATACTAGCAATTGCAAGTCTTGGCAACCCATTTATTGATTCAATAATCATTACGAAAATTTATTGAGTTTATTAAAATTGTATTTTTATTTGTAAGGGATAAGGTGAAGTATATTTTGAATCACCTCAGCTTTGCCTAGGTGGGAATCATATTAGATAAAGGTTGTCGTTAATTAGTTTACACATCGTAATTTGGTGATGTGCGCTTTAATAAAGAATCGGTTTTTCTTTTTATTTTTGACGAATTGCCATTTATGTTATCTACAGCACGAAGTAAACAATCTTATCAACAAAACCCTCAGGGAGCGAGAGAAAGATATAATACGCCTTTATTATGGTCTGGACGATGAGTGCCTGACTTGGGAAGAAATTAGCAAAAGGTGAGTGAGGTGTATTTAAATTTGTATTAATTCTAACTTGCAAAACATCCGTAAATTCTGTTGTGCATTAAGCCAGGTTTAATACTTTCTCGAAACGCTTATTTTATTTTATTTTTATTTTGTGGGGTGGGTTGGGGAGGGGGCTATAAGGTTATTTTCGATTTTAATTTTATATTTCTTTCACATCTTTAGCTAATATACTTCATCTATTCCTTTTTGTTTATAAGGTTGATAAAACACATTCCTTTAAGATAGTTTAGTATTAGAATGATTGATTTTTAAAAAAGAGATTAGGGTATGATTCTCTGAAGATTATATACATGTATAAAATTTATCCATAAAAAAAGTTTGAGAAAATATGCATATTAAAGATTTAGTCAAAAATATTACTATAGCTTCGGGGAAAAGAAGGTCCTTTTTAATGAAATTTTGTTTTTTATTGGTTCATTAGCTATTGGCAAGTGCACATTATATTTTGCAAAGTTATTTATTATTCTTTTTTCTTAGGATAATTAATATTCATTATTTGGATGGGTATGAAAGGTAAAAACTCCTAATTAATTATTAAAATATAGTAACCAAACAAACAATATGGAGAATCCATGAAAGAAATAATAAACAAACAAAATGAGACAAAGGGAATAGTTAGAAGATTGAAATTTGACTAAAATTTTCTTATATTGGAGTTTGGTGTACTGATAAAGTTCTGAAAATTACACCATTAATAACTTTTGTTGTGGATTGTAGGAGATTAAGATATAAATAGTTAGTTTTATCCATGTGATATTAACAGAGAAACTAATTTTAAGATATCCACATTAAAAACTTTGAGAAAATATTTTTAAATTTGAGAAACAAAATAGCACCGTCATTAAATGTTAAAATCAAGTTACAAAATTGAATAGTACTTAATAAAATCTACAATAAGAACAACTTCTATTGTGAGTATCACTTATACAAGGTATGGAATGTTTCAAATATAGACAGTATTACCTTTATAAGTATCTTTGCCAATATAAAGACGAATGTTTAAAGCTTTATTTGGATCTAAGAAAATAGTTTGGAAAAGAAAATTCAAAGGAAAAAAAGTTGAGAAGAATCCTTTTTTTTTTTTCCTTTGTTTGGATTAGAGAAAAATACAAGGAAAAAATTTTAATTTTTCAACTTAACATTTTTTCCATTGTTTGGAAATAGGAAAATTCGTTGGTGAATGAACAGAATACTTTTAAGGTAAACAAAGCCCAACTAAACCTTTTACAAATATTACAAAAGCTCATAATCTATCCCTGGGAACCTAACCAAATCTAAGATATTCCATTGTATCACAGTTTGAGTTTGAGCCTACAACGGTAGAAACAATCACTTAACCTTTGAATGTGATCTTCACAAATATGATAACTTCTCAATCCAATAAGTATATTTACTAAAATAAACCATTTGGAATCGTCAAGGAAATTACTAACTTCTATTTCATATGCCCTTCTAAAACTGTATAAAATAATTCACATACGCATATGTATGAACTCAACATATAAGCATATAGGTAAAAACTTACAAAAGAAATTCCTATGAAGAACGACAATGATCGATTTGAACGCCCAAAAATTACCGGAAAATCGGGAATCTATTAGTTAACCCATTCATATGCTACGAAACTGGAAGAATAGAATACAAAGATCAGAATAGAATCACTTGGTGTAATCTAAATAAAGTGGAAACTAGCATCGCCATGATTGATCGAAGAAGAGCAACTGTCAGAAATGAGGGCTAATGTATGAGATAGAAGGAAAGAGAGATAACCTTGAAGTCAACTTTAGAAACAGTGCGAATTTCAACCAAATTTCTCCTTGTATTTATAGAAATTGAAACCAACCTAAATGGATAAATCCACTCAATCACAAATACACAACATCAAATGTGCACAAATTCACATAATTTGTACAAATGAACCCAAAAACACTTAGAATCCAGATTAAACTCTAAAATTCTAGTTTGTGAAATATGAGAAGGGCATGGGCTACCAGAGGGGAGAGAAAGAGAGAGATTTACCAGAGGAGAGAAACCGTTGCCAAATGATAGAGATTGATGGCAAAGAAGAACACCGACAGAGAATAGCGCGAGGAGAGGAGAGCTCGATGAGAGAAGAGCCCCAAGCGAACAGTGGGAGGCAAGCGGCTCGGGAAGGTCCTCCTTAACGCCGGCAAAGGACTCCAACGGAGAAGAAGCTGGTGGAGGAGAAGAGGAGAGCCTGTGATGACAGAGTGAAGAGCGAAAGGGGGCTCGGGGAGGCCCTAAGTTCATTTTCCAGCCATTTTCCTTATGTTTTTGTGGAGAAAATCTTTTACACTAACTTTCCCTAACATTTTCCCATATTTTCTTTTTAAATTTTTTTCCATCTCTTTTTCTTTAATCCAAACAAAGGAAAAAAAGTAATTTTTAAAATTTTTTCTTTCCAACCTATTTTCCTACATCCAAATAGTCCCTAAAAATTTACATTAAAAAATATTGATAAAAGATTTTAAATGAAAGATACTTAGAATAGTTTTAAATATTAAATGGTATTAAACTGTAATGAAATGTATATTGAATAGTATTAAATGTTTTGAGTGTGAATGAATGTTCCCGAGTAATATTAAATAATGAAATAGTACGATACAAAATTTATATAAATTTATTGATAGGGTATTATTAGATAATGACGAACATTGTTGAAAGATATTGAAAATTATTAAATGTTATTGATTGTAATGTTACTTAATTGTGTTGAAAAAATTTGAATTGTGCTAAATACCGAATAAAATTTACTAATATTAAATGATGATAATAAGTAATTACGATGAGTCGAAAAGAAATAAGACTAGGGAGTAGTCGAAATGGTTGAAAGGCTTATATGAGTTTTCTAGATGACTGTATGAAAAGAGAGAGGCTATAGGATGAAGAGATAATAGAGAGCTTACGTCCTTGTATTATGAGTATTATCACCAAGCTAGCAAATTTCAAGTCTTTAATTTCATGGTCATGCCTACGTTGTTTACCTTAACCTTAACCTTAACCTTTTCCTTATTTGTTTCTCCTAATTTGCATCGCATTCATTTTGCAAGTTCAGGATCGGTTTGTCAAGAGAAAGAGTCAGGCAGGTCGGACTAGTTGCTCTGGAGAAGCTAAAGCATGCTGCAAGAAAGAGAAGAATGGAAGCCTTGCTAGTAAAACACTAGTTAGGCTTATGATTCATGTTGTTCAATTTGTAGAGCTTCTTGACTGTATATAACATGAGAACAACAATAGGTTCCATTGTTTAACAGCAAGTATAAGTCAAATAAAAACAATACAATCAAAATTTTATATCTTTGAGACTCTATATCTCGTTTGTAAAAAGATTAAAAAGGAGAAAGATCGTGAAGATAGATATCATGATGTGAATTACCAACATGCATGTTGTCCCCTATACTGCTAAAGACATTAGTATTAACATGGTGTCTACACTTTTGCAAGATCTATGAGTTTATTCTAAGCTTTGAATTGTTTGTGCATTATGATCAATCAGTTTGAGAGACTTACATACCATATTTTAAAAATATATAGGATTTATCTTTGGTCTAAGTCACTCTTGTGTTTTACACAATTCATACAAATAAACTTGTGGTTTATTGAAAATATTTTTAAATTATATAAGATTTCTATGCGGTTTTTAAGATAATTAATCTTTTGTTTTTGCCAATTCGTACAAATAAACTTGTATTGATTTTTAGACTTGTAAGATACATAAACTCCTTCAGAAAGTTACTTTCCTTTATCTATTTCAACTTTTAAGTCTACATTTTTAGTAAATTTCATGTTATGATAATTCATTTTCCTTGTTTGTTTTTTTAATCCAAGGAATTTGAAACCATATTGTTTGCGAACTTAATTCATATGTTATCATTGATAACCTAACGGTAAGTCTTGCCGCCTTGGTGTAATTAGCTCAATCCTTGCGTCAAACGCAAGCCCTTCTCTGGTACCCACACTCTCTCTTTCTCTCTGCTTTTTCAAATTGTGTCGAGTTTTTACTTGGGTTCTCTCCAATTTCTGTATAAATCCGTGTCTAATCATTCGTTCAACCTTTTTAATTTGTAACATTTTGAACTTTCATTGACTATGAAGATTTTTCCGTGATTATTGATTGTGGTTTGCGTTTCTGTTTGCTTGGAAAACATGAATAATTATTGAAAATGGCGTTTGTTTGGGTGGTGTATTATTATTTATTCATGTTCAAACATGGGTGTTTGCTTATGATTGATCTTGGGTGGGTTTCGGTGGGGTATAGATCTCTTGAATTTTGGAATTTTGGAATTTTTTAGTTGTACAATCTGAAGGCTAATTCATGATCTTTTACTAGTATTTTTTTACATTATAATGTTGACTTGTGTGTGTTTTTTCAATTTAATTATGCGTTGCTGTTAAAATAGATTTGAAATTACATACTTTTTTCAATGCTGGAATCCCACGATTCATCTTGCTTTATCCCTAAATATCCTCTAAAACCTTTTTGCTCCAAACTAGCGGATGAAATGGTCAAAAGAAACATACTCCTAAAATTAAAGACTTCGACCTAACCAAGTATATTGGTTCTTTTCTTTGAGTTCTTCCTTTCAAATATAGCCTCGATAACATAATGTGAGGCTTAGTACATTTTGCAACAAGCTAAAAATGTCAATATGTTCCTATTGTTGCCTATGCATTTCCTTCGAAGGGCTTCGAGGAATCGTCAAAGAATTCATCTTCTATTATTCATTTCATATTATTGCAGTAAAACATCTTCACGATCCTTACCTCTTAACTAGCTCCCCAATTTGCCAAAGGACCATCTTGAGTGCCCGAAATCGCCATTGTTCCTCCCTGTGTATGTTTCATTTTTGCCTATCAAACCGTCTGACTCTAAGGCTTAGCTTTTTCTTTGAAAAGTCTTTGATTTCTTTTTTTCCATAGTGGCTCACAAAATAGCCAAAGGAATTCATCGTATAGAAGGCCTATTTCTTTCTAATCTTCTTGTTTGGGTTCTTTCTTCGAAGCATAAGCCCTACAGAAACATGTGGCTTGATCTATTTATAGAAAAGGCATATTGTCTATCGAGTTCATTCTGTCTCCGTGCGGAATTGCCAACAAAATCACTTTCCTTGCTCCGAAAACAGGCAATAAAATTTTTTATTCATCTTGTTGATCCATTTGTTCTGTTGTTTTTTTGGCATATAAGCCTAAAAAATGTGATGCTTACTTTATTTTTGCAACAAGCTAAGGCCAATTTGATTCTAGTGTTTCCTCTACTTTTCCTCCTAAGGGCTTCTTGGAATCATCAAACAATTAATATTTCAAGCTCAAAGACAGGCTCAAACCTTTTTTTTTTTTTTTAAAGTTCGGGAAAAAAATCCTTCTATTATTATTTAGATTCTTCCATTGTTCCCTTATAAATTCATTCCTATTATTCGTTTCCTATTCATGCTATGCATTCAAGACTTAGTTTCTTCCATTGTTTCTTTTGAAATATAAGCCTCAAAAAAAGTGGGGTTTTGTTCTTTTTTTGAACAAGTTAAAACCAATTTCTTTCTAGTGTTACCTCATTTTTTCTTCCCAAGTGCTTCCTTTAATGAATCTTCAAGTTCAAAAAGGGGGTAAAAGCTTTTTTAAAAAGTTTGGGCAAAAGTCCTCCTATTATTATTTGTTTGCTTTTATTTTCCTACAGTCACAGCTGCAAGGCTTAACTTCTCCCATTGTTTTCTTTAAAATTCGTTCCTATTATTCGTTTCTTATTATTGCTATTTAGCCTTGTAACTATAAGGCTTTGCTTCTTGCATTGTTTCTTTTGAAATATAAGCCTAAAAAAGTGATGCTTTTGTTCTTTTTCCAAAAAGCTAAAGCCAATTTGTTTCTAATGTTGCGTGCTTTTTTCCTCCCAAGTGCTTCCTTTATTGAACAAAGAATTAATCTTTTAAGCTCAAAAATGGGTTAAAAGCCTTTTTTTTATAAGTTTGGGCTAAAATATATCTACTATTATTATTTTTTCCTATTATTGTCTAAAAACCTTGTGATTGCAAGGCTTAAGTTCTTCCATTGTTTCCTTTGAAATTCGTTCCCATGATTAGTTTCGTATTATTGGTATATAGCCTTGTGACTAAAAGACTTTGCTTCTTCCATTCTTTCGTTTGAAATATAAGCCTCAATAAAAATGAGGCTTTATTCATTTTTTCAACAAGCTAAATCCAATTTGTTTATATTGTTTCTAGTGTTGCTTGTGCTTTTCCTCCCAAATGCTTCTTTGAATCATTAAAAAATTAATCAGCAAAGCTAAAAAATGGGTTAAAACATTTTCTTTAAAGTTTGGATAAAATTCCTTATTATTATTTGTTTCCTATTATTGCCGCACAGCTTGGTGACAACAAGGCTTAGCGTCTTCCATTTTTCCTTTGAAATTTGTTCCTATTATTTGTTTCCTTTTATTGCTATACACTCAAGGCTTAGCTTTTTCCATTATTTCTTTTGAAATTCGTCCCTATTATTTGTTCCTATTATTAGTTCCCTATTATTGCTATACAGCCTCGTGACTGCGAGGCTTTACTTCTTCCATTCTTTTCTTTGAATTATAAGCCCCAAAGAAACTGTGACTCTCTTTTTTTAAACAAGCTAGAGTAATTTGTTTGTGGTGTTGCCTGTTCTTTTCCTCCCAAGTGCTTCCTTGATTAATAAAAGAAATAGTCTTTCGTGCTAAAAAAACAGGCTAAAACAATTTTTTTATTCGCTTCCTATTATTGCCCAGAGCCTTGTGTTTTCAGGGCTTAGCTTCTTCCATTGTTTCCATTGAAATTCGTTCTTATTATTAGTTTCCTATTATTGCTATACAGCCTTGTGAGTACAAGGCTTTGTTTCTTTCATTTTTCGTTTAAATTATAAGCCTTAAAAAGTTGAGGCTTTGTTCATTTTTCCGACAAGCTAAAGCTAATTTGTTTCTAGTTTTGCTTGTTCCGTTCCTTTCCTCCCAAGTGCTTCATTGAATTGTCAAAGAATTAATCTTCCAAGCTGAAAAATGGGTTAAAAGATTTTTCTTTTAAAATTTTGGCAAAAATCCGTCTAATTACCCCACAACCCTTTGACCACAAGGCTTTGCTTCTTCCATTGTTCCCTTTGAAATTCATTCCTATTATTCTTTATTACTACTATACAGCCTTGTGCCTTGTGACTGCAAGGCTTTGCCTTTACCATTGTTTCTTTTTAAATATAAGTCTCAAAATAAGTCAGGTTTAGTACATTTTTTCAACAAGCTAAAGCCAATTTGTTTCTAATGTTCTGGTGCTCTTTTCTTCCTCCCATGTGCTTCCTTGAATCATCAAAGAACCTTGTGACTGCAAGGCTTAGGTTCTTCTATTGTTTCCTTTGAAATTCGTTTGTATTATTAGCTTCCTGTTATTGATATATAGCCTTGTGACTGCAAGGTTTTCCTTCTTTCATTCTTTCGTTTAAAATACAAGCATCAATAAAAATGTGGCTTTGTTCATTTTTCAACAAGTTAAAGCCAATTTGTTCCTAGTGTTTCCTCTTTTCCTCTCAAGCACTTCCTTGAATCACCAAAAGTTTAATCTTCCAAGCTCAAAAATTGTTTAAAATATTTTCTTTAAAGTTTGGGCAAAATTCCTTCTATTATTGTTTGTTTCCTATTATTGCCCTACAGCCTTGTGATAGCAAGGCTTAACTTGTTCCATTTTTCCTTTTAAATTCGTTCCTATTATTGCTTTCCTATTATTGATATATACTCAAGGCTTAGTTTCTTCCATTGTTTCCTCTGAAATTCGTTCCTATTATTAGTTCCCTATTATTGCTATATAGCCCTATGACTGTACTTCTTCCATTCTTTGGTTTGACATGTAAGCCTTAAAAAAATTATAACTTTATTATTATTATTTTTTTCTCAACAAGCTAAAGCCAATTTATTTTTGGTGTTGCATGTTCTTTTCCTCCAATGTGCTTTCTTGTTTCATCATAGAAATAATATTTCAAGCTCAAAAACGGGTTAAAACAATTTTTTATTCGTTTCCTATTATTGCCCAGAGCCTTGTGATTGCAAGCTTAGCTTCTATCATTGTTTCATCTGAAATTTGTTCCTATTATTAGTTTCCTATTATTCCTATACAATCTTGTGACTACAAGGCTTTGCTTCTTTCATTGTTTCGTTTGAATTATAAGCCTTAAAAGAAGTGAGGCTTTGTTAATTTTTCAACAAGCTAAAACCAATTTGTTTCTAGTGTTGCTTGTTCCTCTCCTTTCCTCCCAAGTGCTTCCTAGAGTCATCAAAGAATTAATCTTCCGAGTTGAACAACAGGCTAAAAGATTTTTCTTTTCAAATTTCGGCAAAAAACCGTCTATTATTAATTGTTTCGTATTATTGCCCCACAACCTTATGACCACTAGGCTTTGCTTCTTCCATTGTTCCCTGTGAAATTCGTTCCTATTATTGTTTTCCTTGTTATTGCTATACAGCCTTGGGACCTCAATGCTTTGCTTTTTCCAATGTTTCTTTTGAAATATAAGCCTCAAAAAAAGTGAGGATTTGTTCATTTTTTCAACAAGCTAAAAAATGGGTAAAGAGGAAGGGAATATAAGAGTAAAGCTAAAAAATTGAAAAAGATAGTGTTTCGATATGAAAATTGTGAGGCGTGATATGGATGATAAGTCAGAGATAATGAATTTATTGTGTCGGCTTTCAACAGATGGACTCAAGTGATTATCTCCCGTGATGGTCATTCCGGTGAAGGAGGTTTTTGAAAAGTCGAGGCAAATCCTCCTCAAAGTGTGTGAAGGGGGTTTTTGGATTTTTGTGGTTTTCACCAATATGGAAAGATTTATTTTCTTTTTGAAAGTAGAGAGAATAAGTGAGTTAAGTGTAGCATGACTTTTCTTGGGAATAATGATATGATATGGGGTTTGTGCAAGGTTGGTGAGTATTTATAAAAGAAGTAAATGATGGGTAAGATACGTAATCAGGTTTTTCCCTAACCCTAGTGAGCTTGGGCCCTACCTAACTATATGTGAATAATGGCTTAGATTGTTGTTATGTTGATTTGACTGATTGGAATAGTTAACATAGGATGTGGCGGATGAACTGACGGTTCCTGAAAAATTGCCACATCAGATAGTGCTGCCTTATTATTGACGTAGTCTTGTATTTAAGAGTCAATTAACTAAAAACGATATCCGATTATTTTATTGTCAATTTTTTAGTTGGTTAATTGTGTCCCCTTTATAAAGTTTGCCTAGGGGGATGCTATTGAGTGCGAAGACAGGGCACACAAATCAAACTAAGCTCATTGGAATTTTAGTGTGGTAGATAGCACTATGGTCCTGTTCTATTTAGATTTCTCTCTTACTCTCGTCGCTGAACCCCCACCCTCTCCCTGTCTCATCGTTGACACCGAAACCCCCTCCCCTCTCTCTCTCAGCATTTTTGCTATCAAAATCGATTAGGGTTCGAGAAAATTGCAGGTATCCACCTCTTTTTAATCTCTTTTTATTTTTTAATTGATTCTGATTTGGGAAGGAGAAATCGAATTCGCTAATAGATTTTCTATTGGTTTTGATTTGGATTAATATTGGGTGATTTTGATACACGGCCAAGTTAGGTTCGTGGTCACAATTGTGGGGATTGAGCATGTGGGCAAAGGATTCAAATTCTTAAAGTTGTTGTAACAATGTCGAACTAGGTAATTTGCTCTATTCTTTCCGTATGTATGTGGGATTTTGCTCAATTATGTTTGGTAGTGAAGTAGTTTGTGGCCATTACTCTGTGGTGAAAAACTAGTTGCGTGGTAGTGAAGTAGTTTGCTCATATAGATGTGCTTTAGTGTGGCTTATGATTGGCCGATTTTGGCAGCTTGCTCTCAGCTAGTGATTATTGATTATAGTAGGATTTTTAGGTTGAAATTGAACTGATTTAAAAACTTTTGCTGTAGAATCTTGTGTTCATGTAAATCTGGATTCTATATGGGTGCCAATCCTGTTTTTCCAAATGGAGTAAAGATAAATGTTGTTTTAATTGCGGAGGGAGTTTGATTGAAGGTTTTTGTGGTGATGTTCCTATCAACTCACTATTGAAGATTTCTGTTATGAGGTAATTACTCCACTTAACCTCTATATTCCAAAGATTTGATTTTTTTTCTCAGATTTATAAGTCAGTTTGATACTTTGTCCATTACCAAGCAGTTTTTAACCATGTTATTGAGTAACCCTAAACCAAATCATGTAGTGGTATGTGACACAACAGGCCTATTTGCTAATTGAAGAACACCTGCATTTGTTTCTTCTGCAGTTCCATTATGGATATTTTTCAATGGCTTTTTCTGAATTGGTATTCTGATTTGGAGTTGTTTACAATGTCTTATGCATTGCATATCTTCCTGAAAGTGAAATTTGATATGATCATGGCTGCTGTGAGCACAATTTGTTTTTATGATGCCATTGTAGAGCCTATGTCATGTTACTCAAAACAGTTGTAATGCGTACACATGTTCCTTTCATTCCCAAAATATTAGAAAACCTAATATGGAAGTTTAGGATAAAATTTCAGGATATTATGCTCTATAGTTATCTCTCTAAAAGGCGTTGTGATGCTGAATTATATTTAAAGCTCCTCAGCAAAAAGATTCCTTTAGCAACTGGTAGTTTAAATGTGAAACTCTTAATTCAGATCTGGCAGTTGAAATATTTAAAACCCTGTTAATTGCACTGTATCAGTATCTACAACAAGCACAAGTAATAATTTCAATCAAGTTGGAACGTTTAAGCCTATTAGCTCAAAGGTAGAGTAACGTGCCATAGTGCATGGAGATGTGAGTTCGAATCCCACCTAAGTTTTATAACTTGATGTACGTATAGATCAACACACAAAACTCATGCAAATAAGCCTAACACTCATTAGATTTGCTGCTAACTTAAGCACAAATGATTGGTTCCTCCAAAACTCATAATTCCTCCACAAAGCCAACTATGACACAACCTGTTAGAACACACACAAATATAACTATGGCACATACAACCACAAATATTCCTCCAAAACTTATGCACAAATATTAGAACTCACACGAATGTAACTATGACACATACAACTACAAATATTCCTCTAAAACTCATGCACGCCTGTTAGAAAAAAAAAAAATTAGAGCTGGAAGCTTGACATACAAAGTCTTCATACAACCATACAACCACAAATACAAAGCCTAACACTCATTGGAATCGTTTACAATATTCCTCCAAAACTCATCCAAAGTGTTCATACCCATTGAAAAAAAATATGAAAAATACACAATAATTAGAGCTTGAAGCTTGACATACAACTTGCTAAGCACTAATTAGAATAAAAAAATACGAAGACTTGAAGTTTTACGTAAACTAATATATACTATTTAATAGTACAAACCTACAAAGTCTCCAACAAAATCGCCAACAAAGTCTCCAACATCAACTAATGATTAAAATATAACAACAAAGTCTCTAAAATTGCTAGTTGCACATGTACTCCAACATAAACACTTATGCATCTTTGATTCGACCTAAAAAAAGATTACCTAATTAGAGCACAATACAAATAAAATATAGATTGCAACTAAAAAATATATGTAACAATTATCACCGTATATTATGAAGACATTTTTGAAGGACAATTACGACTATCATGGTAGATTTGTTCTCCACAAGTTTTGCAATACCTCAACCTCTTTCATTGTTACTCTAATGCTTTCTCCTTTCCACCTTTAATTCGTTTACCGCTTCATTTGGTGTTACATGGTCGAGGTGGAAGAATGTCAACTTGCTCGGGGGCACTTGATGCAATAAATGACTCAAGCTCACTCATTTTACTTTCACTTGTATTACAATTCAACTCCTTCACTTCTTTCAAAACATTTCAAAGTCTTTTGCTAATAAAAGTTTGCTTTTCTAGATCTCTTCCGGCTACTTGCATACAATCCAAAAAGTCCGACCAATTTTTAGAAATTAACTTTTCCTCGTGATCCATTTGAGAGCGCCCCTCTAAAAGCACACCATTCACATCAAAAATTGACTTGCTTGCTGGCATTTTAGTCCATCGATTCAATATAAAATAGCTTGGCAACTCACGTAATGCTTTTCCCTTCAAAATACACAATATATGGCAGCAAGGAATACCTTCACATTTTACTATCTTGCATGAACAATGTGCAACATGATTGGAGGGGTTATATATAACTTGCCTTTTCGTAACCCTGTTCCGGCTATTATCTGCTATACTAATAACTAGCCCCTCATCTATCGTTTGCCTATCTTCAACTTCACATTCCACACATGCATTCCACAGCTCATCTTGAAACTTATAAAAATTAGCATATGTACAAATCTCACCTGTAAAATTATAAAGCTAGTAGAAATATAGGTTTTTGTATCAAGTATGATCGTGAAATTAAAAAAACACAAAATTAGATATAATGACATATTTGAAATGCATGTCTCTCTAAATCTTTGGAGGTCTTCAACATAGGAACCAAAGAACAAGTATCATTATCGGCCTGTAATTGAGCATGCCTTTGCAACTCCAATGCACTCCCAAATCGCATGCAGAACTCAACCAAACTCAAATACGAATTTGTGAAATTGCTAAAGAATTGATTCTCACTTTCAGATCTAGATGTGGTTCTCAAAACTTCTCCAAGAAATAAATCCTTAAAATAGGCATGTATCCACATATTCCGGATTCCATATAAACTCGACAATCATGCATTATTTTGTAACCCAAAGTCTTGGATAATAGTTTGCCACTCTTGTTCAAATTCTATTGGGGTTTCCGAGTTGTGGACACATGATTTGAATCGAGCGAGAAAGTCATTATCACTATTGAAAGATGACCCCACTTTTTCCGATAGTTTTCTCATGATATGCCAAATGCAAAACCTATGAGTAGTCAAGAGAAATTTCGCTTGTATTGCTACTTTCATTGTAGGATCTTGATCAGTTGTAAGACAAACATGCATATGACCACCCATTGTATTTAAAAAACTTATCAAACAACCACATAAAAAATTCTGCCTTTTCACCCCCTAAGAATGCAGCCCCAAATGTAACATACAATCTGTGGTTCTCTAATCCAGTGAATGGGGCAAATTCCATTTTGTATTTATTAGTATCATATGTTGTATCAAAGGAGATTACGTCACCATATAGTGAATAATTCAATCTTGCAATACCATCTGCCCAGAACACGTGTTTAAGTGTACCATCAACATCTAACTCGTACCCAAAATAAAATGATGGATGAATCTTTTGCTTTCTCTTAAAATTGTCAATAAACATTTGAGCATATGAATCCTTGATAAAAGCTTTCAAATCCCTTTGAAAATTTTTAAAGTCTTGCTTACTACATCCAACGTTTTCAAAACTACCTACCTGCTCCTTTATAATATGATGAGCTTTAGAAGGACCAATATTATCACGAGTGAGTGATTTGAATAAAGTTCTATGCACATTGTTCATACCCCTATTAAAATTTAACATATGTCGTTTCCTACGAGTAGCAAATAAATGTGTATGACATTCACAAAATTTGAAAAGCACATAACTTCCATTATTTGTTCTAAATCCAACCATAACATTACAACATTCCATAGTGAACTTTACTTTTCGATTATTGTTCACATTGATTGAGGTTTCCCTATACCCTTGTTTGGAACAAACATAGTACTTATACTTGTCGTTACCTTCTTTGGTATTCTTAGATGTTGATTTACACATGATGAGTATAAGATTTATAGAATTTCTCACATTCTTACAAGTTGGCAAACTTCAAACCTTTTTCGGTTTTATGTCATTGTCACATACAGGTATCCACTCCTTTACAATATGTGTAGGACATTCGACTTTTATATTTGTCGGGTGTTTGATGTTGTGTACCCTCTTCGTGAATAGTTTCCTCAACACAATCTAGTACAAAAATTTGATATCAATTAATCCATATTAAAAATCAAAATAAAAAAGCCTCATTTTGATTCCACAAAATACTTTGTTTTTGTTTCTTCATAATTAATCTTCTAAGCGATAAATATTTTCATGCTTTCACAAAACATCAAACATGAAACAAACAAGAATTATATATGAATAAATAATTTAATATGTAACTTAAGCCAAATTGATAAATGTTCATATCTTACCAATTAGGGTTTCGATAGTGAAATTGGATCCCTTGGTAGTAGGAGGTTGGGCATGGGAAGTGGCAGGTGGCCGAGCTGGGGAAGTCGTCGTGCCCCTCCCCCAGTGGCTGGGCAAAGGTAGTCGTTGTCGCTGCAGGCAGGGGCAGCGATTAGGTTGTTCTGGGGTGGCTGCAGCTGGAGGGGCCGGTTGTCAGCCATGGTTGTAGAGAGTAAGGGAGGACAGAGAGAGAGAAAGAGATTGGTTGGGGAAGCCATGGCTGCAAGATAAAGCAAGGAGAGAGAGAGAGGCCTCAAACGGAGCTCGGGAGCAGAGAAGGCAGAAACCCAACAGGAGCTCGGGGAGAATGAAACTGCCCCACCTGAACCCTTCCCGAATTGTTTTTCTTTTTTTTTTAATTAATTAAAAGTGTTTTAATTTGAGTGATCAGATTTAAATTGAATGGTTAAGATTAGTTATGCTCATTTAACAAGTGGTGCTCGCCTAAAAGGGGTGTGCATATGAACCCTCATATATATATATATATATATAGGTTTAAGTAAGCACCCATCAATAAGTAAGCACCAAATAATAGGTAAGTACTATTAATGAGCTATTTTTAACACTTCAAAAAAAAAAAGAAAAATTTAAAAAAATTCAAAGGCAGTTCCTTCTAACCCTCGACATTTCTCATTCTCACAGTTCGCTTCCTCTCTCTCTCTCCCTCTCGACTAACCTCCTCCTCTCTCGCCGCCAACCACCTCTTCCTCTTTGGTCGCTCAACTTTTTGCCGACTGCCCCTCTCTCTCCTCGGCCGCCCCTTTCTCTCTACCTACGACGCTCAACTCTTTCTCGTCGCCTCCTCCACACTTGTCGGCTCCCCTTCTCTCTCTCGCTGGTCTCCCCTCTCACTCTCTATTGCCGACCCTCCTCTCCTACAATAGTCGACCACTTTAAGCTCCTCAGGCAAACCTCTTTCGAAACCCTAGGTAATTGAATGTCCTCCCTATCCTCCCCATCTCATACTAAATTGAGAAAATTTTCTCGAATATCATAAATTGTGTTCTGAAAATTAGGATTTGGGAAAATTCCCATGACCCAATTTTATTTTATTTTTTTTAGGTTTGTAACTAAATATTGGGATAAATTTTGCAAAAAATGTGTGATATGGGCACCTGAGGTATTGATTCTTGGCTCAATATGGGAATTTTGTGGATAATGCTAGTGAAATGTGATATATTGGTTAGGAGGGATGATTATTGGCTCAATTTTGTGGTTTTGTGGATGAATTTGGTCTATTTTCGGGTGAATTTTTATTTATTTATGTGTGAAGTTGATTTCTTGATTTTTGCTTTGAATTGGGAAATTGTTAATTGATGCTTGCTTAAATGACAACAAATTGTGATAGGTTGTTCTCTAATCAAATTTGTCACTTTGGTGCTTACATATAATACCAGTTCAAGCTTATTAACGGGTCCAAAAGAACAACATAAGCTTGTTTTGTTAGTCTGTATTCATGGGGAAAATTTGAACTTATTTGTCACTTTTATGTCTGTATGCTGCTGAGCTGGTCCAACAAGAATTATATGTTGTAGTGTTATAGGATTAATGTAGTTGCTTTGAATTGTTCCCTTTCAGTGGTGCATAATACGTATATGTTGTCTTCAGTTGTAATTGTTTCTCCTCCAATTCAAATCACTAGTCTTCTATTGGTCGGTCAATTGATTTGCAATTTACTTGGCATTATGTTAACATAATCTTTTCTTACTGATGCAAGGCGAATTCAATTCAAATCACTAGGCTTCTCTTGTTCTTGTGGGTTTACTAGTGGCGAATGTTACATACTGATAGGGAATTGTGCAGTTAGGGGAAAAAAAAAAAACCTAATCTCGGCGTCCGTGGCTATAGAACCGCCAGAAGAGAGCGAAAGTGGTAGCTGAGATAGCGAGTGGGGATGCGATAGGGAGTGAGAGAGAGAGGAAGTGACCTAGAAGAGACCAAGATGCCAGCGATAAAGAGTGAGAGGGGCGGCCGGACGGTGATGGATGAGCGATAGGGTTGCACGCCGGCGAGCGAGAAAGAAAGGAGGCGACAAGAGAAGTCTGGAGAGAGAATAGAGATTGTTCAGATTTGTTGAATGCAGAGAGAGAGAGAGCGACGGAATCAATGTGGGGGACTGCCGGGCGAGGGCGGCTGCCGGCGACAGGCGAGCGGCAGGCAACTGTTAATGTACAGAGAAGGGGGAGCAATGAATGAAATTTGGTTTTGGAAATGTCGAGGGATTCAATGACTTCTCCAAACTTAATTTTTTATTTTTATTTTTTAAATTATAAAAACGTCTTTTAATTGAATCCGTTAGATCAAGATTGAATAGTTTAGATTTAAAATGCTTACCTATAGGAGGGTACTTACTTTGATATGATTGAACAGTTTATATTATATTATATTATATTATATTATATTATATATATAATATGATTATGATATGATACATATATACATAATAGTTCTAATTAATTTACGAGCTTTAACATTTATATAATTTATATATAACACGTGAGATTTGGATACGTAATGAGTTATACTTGACTAGTCCAAAATTGAGTTAGCTTAACTTAGTTGCATCACTACTAAAAAAATACTATAAGACTAGATTAAAAATAGTTCAGTTTAAGTATGAGTGGAATCATATTTCAAATTAACATTATTTAGATTTAAGTTGAACTTGATACGATGAGTTTAGATATCAACTTTTAGGTAAGCTATTTGTAACGCCCGACCCCCAGATAGGGACGCAACAACGCCAGGACCCTTTCGAGGATCCTTAAGGTTGATATAGGGAATAACTTGGCGAACATAACCTGTTTGGTAAATTATTGAAAGTTGAGATAGAAACCCCTTTCTTTTTCGATAGACAAGTTACGATGAGTCTTGAGTCCACACGGCTTCACATTAACTTTTGGGTTCAGACAACCTTACACCATAAAACAAAGTACAATAATAACGGAGTTTTGGTGGGACCACTAAGGCCAAATCAGAGCGTCTACAAATGTCAACCTACATCTAGTTACAAACATGCTCGATTACCAAATAAGCCTTACATATCATGCTCAAAAGCATACACAATTAAACATAAGCAATCATTGCATTTAAAGTTCCTTTTATCTAAAAGGGCATCAAAACGGCCTCCAAAATGACAACATTTTCCAAGAAGCTCACTGTTTCTCTGGATCTAAAAAGATGAAAAAGTAAGGGAATGAGCAACCACAGCTCAATGGGAGTCCTCAGCCTCCCAAAAACCAAACTAACTTTGCATGCTTACATATATATAGTATAATAGCAATCAATACTTAATGACCATAATATTAGTAATCAAGTTATATCATAAAAATAATCTTACCTTACTCCACCCTTAATCGAATGGGAAAGCCATAATGCATTTGAACTCCAGCGAACCACATTTCCTTCATAAGTGTGACCAATCAATTCCCAATCTAAAACTTAGCTTAATTTTTATCATCTTTAATTTCTTTGGGCAAAAACTAGTGCCCCGGGTACTCAAATGACGCCTGTGAGCCGACCCAACGTACTACGGTATTGGGATTCGGAACCACTCACGCATGTGTACAAATTTCCTATCCGGGAGGACTTGTAATCTATGAGTGAAAGTCGCTGCCCTCAGGCCGGAATATGTCACCTTCGTAGATTTTGTATTTCGACGCCTATGAGCCGACCCAACGTACCACGGTATAGGGATTTGGAACCACTCATGCGTATACCCAAGTTTACTACCCGGAAGGACTCGTAATCTAGGAGTGAAAGCCGCTACCCGTGGGTCGGAATATGTCACCTTCCTAGACTTGGTATTTTGACGCCTGTGAGCCGACCCAATGTACGACGGTACAGGGATTCGAAAACACTCACGCGTATACTCAAGCTTCCTATCCGGGAGGACTCGTAATCTAGGAGTGAAAGCCGCTGCCCTCAGGTCGGAATAAGTCACCTTCCTAGATTTCGTATTTTGACGCCTGTGAGCCGACCCAATGTACCTCGGTACTGGGACTCGGAACCACTCACGCGTATACCCAAGTTTACTACCTAGAAGGACTCATGATGTAGGAGTGAAAGCCGCTACCCATAGGCCACCTTCCTAAATTTCGTACCGGCAAAGTGCTCAAACTCAAGAAATCAACTTTCTATTTAACGTTATGGTTGTTATCTCTATCATTTCTCCACATATGTATTTGGTAAATTGTTTCATGAGGCCCAAAACCATATTTTAAGTCTTAGACTCGATTCTCGACACAACATACAAGATTTACAAGTATCACGGGACAAAGCCCACAGATTGTGGGGGTCCAAAATTGATTTGGAGGTCTCCACAGACCTTCCCACAGCCCGTGGAGATTTATGGTTGGCTTTAAAGGTCACTAAGGGCCTTCCCATGGTTAGTGGGAACTTCTGGGGGCCACCACGGACTACCCCACAGCCGGTGGGAGCACCCGCGGTGGCTATTTTGGGCTAAATAAAGCGCTGCTGGCCACCACGGCCTACCCCACATCCTGTGGGGGCATCAATGGTGGGTGTTTTGGCTCTAAAGGTCACTAAGGGCCTTCTCACGGTCAGTGGGAACTTCTGGGGGCCACCACGGACTACCCCGCAGCCGGTGGGAACACCCGCGGTGGCTATTTTGGGCTAAATAAAGCGCTGCTGGCCACCACGGCCTACCCCACAGCCTGTGGGGGTGCCCGTGGTGGGGGTTTTGGGTTAAATAAATCACTGCTGGCCACCACGGCCTACCCCACATCCTGTGGGGGTACCCGTGGTGGGTGGCAGTAGCTCCCAAACTCTATTTTCTTATCTTCTACCTATCTTGTCCTTGTGGGATGTCTATGAAAGGTTCATTTCAGCATTCTAGGTGACATATTAGCTCAATAAAACCCATTAAAATACACATGCAAGAGACATACTTTGCATACCAAGTTTTAGGCAAACACACATTTTCGATCATCGATCCCCAAGAACATTATAACAAGTATAATTTCTAACAAATGTCAAACCCAACCTCAACAAAACCACAATTTCACAAAGATTTAAACATATTTGATACACTTTTATCTTCATGCATGAAATTTTACCAACAAAATATAAGCATAACCAAGTACATGATGATGATCATGTTTCTACTAATTTTCCCTCGCTAACATCCTCCTACCATATTTATATTAATGAACCACTCCAAAACACATGAATGCAACAATTTCTTGAAGTTTTGAGCGTTTAAGGTTGGTCTACAAGCACACTTACGAAATTCGTTTTGGTTGGAAATTAATATAGATTAGGGAGAAGAAGGAAACCCACCTTAATTATGATTTGTGTTAAGTCTTTGATGGTTGTATTCTTGAACCTTCCTTCTATTTTTCTACCTTTGTTCTTACCTCTTTTCTCAATGAAAGTGGTTAAAGATAAAGGAGTTGAAGCTTGGACCAAGGGAGGTTGAAGCAAAATATCTCCTTTGATTTCCCTACCCTTTTCTCTCTCTTCTCTCCTCCCTCTATTTGGAGTTGCTGGATTTTATTTACTAGAGAAAATGAGCCCCCTTTGGTTTGTGCCTCACCTTTTGATCTATTCACCTGATTTGGACTGGGTGCAATAATGGTGAAGTATGGGGGACTAGGAGCTAGTAGGTTAGGGATGATGCTTGCAGTAATAGGCCAAAAAAATGGTACAAGCTATCAGTTTTTTTTTTCTTTTGCCTAAATGCTCAGATTTTTGAAGATATGAGCATGTTTTGCATGTTTAAAACTTAGGATGTTAATCAAGCTATGGTACTATTCCATTTAAGCAATTAGCAAGTCAAATAAATATTTTTATTTTTTTAGCTTACTCCTAATATTATTTCCAACTAATTTAACCGTTAACTAACAAATTTATAAATAAACACATATACACATTATGAATTTTATTGTAACCAATTATTAAATTAAGTCGCTTAGATAATAAATCATATATATTAATTAAATATTATTTTTTTCTTAATATTTTATTTTTTAGGATGTTACACTATTATTTATTTAATTATTAAATTTATCTTATTTAGAGAAGTAATTTTATCAAAAGTATCAAATTATATATAATTTGGATCAATTTTAATTTTATGTTTGCTTTTAAACGAGTTTATTTGGACCATAAGGTCGAATATAGACACATAGGTCGGTAGGATTTAGAATCTCATATGAGTTTTGCTAGTCCACATAAACAACACTACGAGTTGTAGGCTCATCAGCAGCACCACCTTCCACCGCGGCACCGCCTCTGCCTCTGCCTTCCAGCTTCTCTGACCTTCACCTCCCACCCTCGCCCAACTTCTCCTCCAGGCTCTTGCTCCCACCCTCTCACCTTCGCTCCTTTGAACTCCCGCCTCCCCCGTGGTTGTATCTACTCCGCCACCCTGTCTTGCCTCACTAAAAAAATCTTCGATCTTCCTCACTGTCAGATTCGATCTCCACTGCCCCTATGCCGGGTTTCTTTCAATATAATTGTTTAACTGAAGAAATCAGAGATGAACTTGGAGCCGCGAAGCGAGAAGAAAAGGCAAAGGGAAGCGACAAATATACCGTCACTCGACCAGGATATCCTTTGTATTATATTTTCCTTCCTCGACCTCTTCGACCTGGTTCGTTGCTCTGTCGTCTGCAAATCATGGTAAGAACTGGTAATCGGGAAGGGTTTGCTGCTCCTAATATTTCCTTCCTTGAATACCGATAATACCGTATTATCGGTATTATGGAGGGAAAGGAAATGGACGAAGGGCGACGGAAATGAGGTTATGAATTTTTATGTTTGAATTGTTACTAAAAAGAATAGTGTAGAATGGGGGTCAATTCATTTTAAATCTTCTCTTAGCGCTGTTCTCTCCCAATTTGGGTTTGAACAAAAAGGGTAGATGTTGAAAGGGGATGCATTGTACTCCTTCCCTCCTTTCTTTTGCGAACAAGGGTAAAATAAGTAGGATACTTCTCTTTCCCTCCCTTCCCCCTCTCTACCCTCAAACCAAACTGAGGGTCAGTCAACTTATGTTATTGGTAAATTGATCAGATTTGGATGGGAAGAGTGTGATATGATATTGTTGTCTAGCAGTTCAATTAGCTCGTGATATGACTATTTTCTAGTCCATTCATGGAATTCGCTTCCTTTTATTGTTTCTACTAAATAATCGCACTTACAACCCAATTAGCTCATGAAGAAACGGAGCCGATGCTGATATGATTCTCCCATAGTATGTTACAACTCACAAGAAGCAAACATTTCCAATTGATTCCGGCTAACTTGTTGGTCTCGTTGCCTTTTTTTTTCTTTTGGGGGAACAAAGGTCAAATTTTCATTGCTCCAAAAGGCATAAATACACAATTTCCCTGGGCTTTCCCAGGGTTACATTGAGCTACAGCACATTAATGCATTACATTCATTCCATCATCCCCCACTAAGAGATTCAATCTAATACAGACAAGGTATTTGATCTGACTGACTAATGTAACTTCTGATGTCTGTTTCTGCCCAAATTTGTGACGATTATGTGCTAGCCATATGCAATACAAAGTCGTGCAGAATGCATATATGAGTATCTTGGCTCTAATACTCTTGCCTTTGACCTTCTTGGAGAACCATTTCATCTCATGACTCCATGTCCAGTGTCTCCCAACAACTCCCAGTCAATGCAAAATGGATTACCACACTTGCTGACTAAATTGACATGTAAAGAACAAATGTTGATAGGTTTCTTTTTCTGAGAAAAAACAGCACATTCCAGCACTGCCATTAACTAGAGCAACATATCTACTATTTGTTATAATTATCCTCATGCCTACCAGGACCAGCCAAGTGATAGAAGAATGTCTTGACATGCCTTACTAGTAGAAAGCTTTCCCCATTCTCACAACTCTTAAAGGATTGAATACCCCTAGTTGAGTAAAAACCTCATCCCTTGTCTTGATTAGGCTTCTCCAAGCCCAATATTGGCGGACTGTAGTCTGAGTATCCCATATAGTTGCTCCTTTGAGTAGCAGCCAAGTGGTCTTGATTCTTTATGTGGCCTATTGAATTACGATAGACCCTGTTTGTATTTTGTGAGTGTTCTGGCTTAGTAGATGCACAAGCATGCCATTGCTAGCGTCAGTTTTCACTGTCCTTTTATATCTTATTTTTGCCTGGTACTATCTCTGTACTACTGCTGAGAACACCAATTTCCCCTTTTTGTGTAGGAATTTGATAATTAGGGGATCTAGATTAGTGCTTGCATTGTACTGCAAGCAACATGCTGCTGATGCTGCCTCCAACCAATCAATTGATTTGGAGAGGCCATTGAATATTTTACTTGAGGATCTGGCAATGCATCGTCACAAGTCTGCTCTTGTTGAAGGCACTGTTCTTGTTGATCTATGGAGGGGCCATGCCACCGCGTAAATTCATTCTTCTCAGTCTCTTATAACAATTTTTTCTGTCCCCTTTTTTTTTTTTAATACTTTGTCATCATGCATATCATGTTTTCACCATTTACTTGAGAACTTGAAGGCATGTTATATTCCTTGTATGAGAGGAGAGAGCTGTTGAATCACTTGTTTGGTGAGCGAGTAGCTTCTTTTTATGAAAAAACTTCTAAGATCTTTCATTATGTTGGGAGCAGCTAAGCTTCTGCTCTTTGTTTTACCTCAGTTATGTATGCTCAGTTTATGCAAGTTAACATATATAATGGATTTTTGTTCGAACAGTCATGTATGCCTAACTTCTTACCCCTTTCTGATTGACCAATGCCATGAAGATGGGTTTGATTCTTACTGGTGCAGGCAACAAGGTATCTTTTCTTCAGTTATTGTCTCACATCAGAAAATGTTGGAATGCCCTTGATATTAGCCTGTGTGCCTTTCTAGCCCTATTGATCTCTCTTCATTCATGTCTTTCCACATCCAACAACTCTTAGGTTTTTGGTAATGTCAGGTTATGCGCCTGTGGTCATCAGAAAGCTATAAATGCTTGAAAGAATATTTTTTTATGACGAGGCTCCTATTGTTGATTTCAAATTCGATGAAAGCAAGGTAGGTATCGTGAGAGCACATAATCCATGTCAATTATGGTAGGCTTATTAATGATATTATTATGTTCCTCAAAGGGCCTTGGGTGATGAACTAGACCTTTCAAATACTCTAATATATAAAAATGGTTGAATTTGGATGACATGATTTGCTTTGCAGTTTCTATATTTTAATTTCAACAACAAACAAGTCTGTCAGCTTGTAGGAGTTTGTATATTTATGCAGATTGTTGGGTTGGTTGGAACTCGTATATGCATATGGAGGCGTCATGGAAATCGAACTATATTTCCTGCACGTGAAGGGACATTTACAAAGGACTCATGTATGAGGTATGCTGAATTATCTCTGTTGACTTTATGTATTCATCTTCTGCATAGGAAAAGATTCTTCTGTTTACCATACCATGAGTTTTGGTTATGTTAAGATTCTCCTTTGATTAGTGTTATTGTTGAAGAGTCATGACTTAATGGAGGAAGACACCCTAGAACAGTGCATGTGAACATAGGACTGTGAAATAAGTGCTTACTAGAAGCATGAGCTAGCTGACTAAACACTTGTTGATAAAGAAGAAGCGAAACTAGGTCCTTATTTAAGGTCTCCAACCTTGGGTGCAGACCTCTATAAACTCCTACCAAGCGACATGCCTTTCGTTAGGCCCAGATTAACTTATGAAGGGTCATGTCGTTCATTAGGCTCAGATGTACAAAATCTTGTGTACTGAAACACCCCCTTTCTCAAGAAAAAAAGGAAAAAGCTTCCTTTTTGTTTCTGTTCCTCTAAGGTAATCTTCTCATCCCTTGCTGGTGGAGCAGTAGAGCTTGATGTCTTCTGACGTGATAGGTCCAAAATGTATGTGATGGAGATCCACTCCAAAACTAATAATTCAATTTTATTCCATAACTCAACTTCAAAAATGAAACAACATTAAAGGGGTATTTGTAACCAAAATTTCCTAACACAAGGAAACTAACCTCATATCATAATATAACTAAAAGACTACTTTCCTAGATAATAATTAAGCTAAAAAATCAAAAAATACAATTAAATATATCAAGAGACAATAATTTCCTAATCCTAATATATTTATACCATAAATAATGAAATTCTTATTTCTTTTCTTGAGATTTGCATTATTCTCCCCTCCTAGAAAAAACTCTTGTTCATCATTCTCCCCTCTTAGAAAAACTCGACCAAGAGTTTTTGAAGAAGAGAAGAATTAGGAGCCTCGAGTTAATCATCCATGTGTAGCACACATAAGGCTCCCCCACTATGTACAGGGAAAAGACTCCAGCTTTTAACTGAGAAGACTTGAAAAATATATGTTTAAAGTAATCCAATGAAGTATTAAACAAATCCTGAGAATGTATGTCCTTCTCAATAGACTTATGAAGACCTTTAGCTCTTGTTCTTGAAGGTTAACAAGTGCATTTTCTACCTCCAGTACTTCATCTTTATCTTTTGTTTCTTCGTTAGTCTCCTTGTGAAATTCAGTATTAAACAAATCCTGAGAATATATGTCCTTCTCATTTGACATATGAAGACCTTTAGGCTCTTTTTCTTGAAGGTTAACAAGTGCATTTTCTACCTCCAGTACTTCATTATCTTCTGTATCTTCATTAGTCTCCTTGTGAAATTCAACATCTTGCACTTCTTGGATGATAGGAACACTTTCTGGTTACCACTCCAAACCGTGATTTGTCTTCTGCTTCTTGCCGAGTCTTGTTAATTATAGAATCTTCACTAGTGATCTCTGGTTTTGGCCTTAGTTTAAAAAGCGCGCCCGGGCGCGCCTAGGCGCATAAAAGCCCGAGGCTCACCCCTCTGGGCTTTTGGAGGGTCAGGCGCAGTCCCTCCAAAAGCCCAGAAAAGCGTGCGCCTCTTGCGCTTTTTTCCAAGGCAGGCTTTGCCCGAGCGTACACTTTCTGGATAAAGACTGTTTGCCTTTTTTAAAAAAAAAACCGTTCACTTACTGCTGGGAACCGCGTGAATTGAAGCCCGATAATTCCTTGCAAAAACCCTAGCTCTCGCTATTTTGCCCTCTCCTCCCTCCTCTGCTCCACCTCCACCCTTCCGGTGACTTCTTGGACATTTCCGACACCAAGCTTGGTGTTTTCCAGCGACTTCTTGCTCCACCCTTCCACCGACTACTAGGTACTTTTTCTTCTTCTTTTTCCTTCTTCCTGTTTCCTTTTCCTTGTTCTTCTTTCCTTTTCCTTCTTCTCTTCTTCTCTTCTTCTAGTTCCGTTTTCCTCTTCCACTTCCTTCTGCTCTGCTCTTTCTTCCTCTGGTTTAACTCCTCTCTGTTTTTCCCCTTTTCCCAGCCTTATAATATAAGGCAGGTCAACTCCAAATTTATATTTTTATTCACGGTTTTCCTCTTCCTCATTGTGCTCTCTGTTTTTTTCTTTTTCCCAGCCTTAATATAAGGCAGGCCAGGTCAGTACTCCAATTTTTTTCTTTTCATCCTTATAATCCTAGGTGTTTTTGTGTAGTATTTTAATTGTTTTTCATTGTTATAATTGTTTGTAGTGAGTGAATTGTGTTCATTATTGTCATTTGAATGGAAGATCAACCCGATACGGGTTCGGGTTTGGGTTCAATCTCCTCTAGATCATTAGACCTCGGAAGAAAGTATGGCACACAAGATGAAAGCAATAAAAATAGTTTCTTTTGCAACTTTTGTGGAGTTAAGACCATGGGCGAGTGTTTCAACTTAAACAACATTTGGTTGGTGGATATCGAAATACATTAGGTTGTAAGAAGGTCCCCGAGCATGTTAGGGAAGAAATTCAAGAATTCATGGATAAAAAGAAATCATTGAAAGAGAGTTTTGAAATGTCGAGGAAAATGCAACAAAGCTACGATGTTGATGATGACGTAGATGATGAATGTATTGAGATGAATCCTAGAAGTGGTGGGAATGGGGCAAAGAAGGGAAGTAATAGCATGCCTCATAAGACACCACAGCAAAAAGGTTCAATGTATATGTACTTTAATCCTAAGCCGACCAATGTGAAGGGCAAAAAGGATCAAGGGAGGAACACTTAATGAGCTATGCAAGAAAGACTTTGAGAGAAAAGGCTTGTAGAGACTTAGTTAGGTGGTTTTATGATGCCGACATTCTTTTCCATGCGTCTACACTTGATAGCTTTGCTATTGCCATGGAATCAGTTGGTTAATTTGGTCCTGGATTAAAACCACCTTCTATGTATGAGTTAAGAGTTCCATTCCTGAGGAAAGAAGTGGAGGACACCCATAAGGCAATGAACGAGCATAAGAAAGAATGGATACAAGTAGGTTGTTCTATCTTATCCGATGGATGGCATGATACCACCGTCCAAAAGGATATTATCAACTTTCTTGTGAACTCTCCAAAAGGGTCGGTCTTCATTAGATTAATGGATGTTTCTGAAGTTGTAAAAGATTCAAATCTTTTGTTCAACGTTTTTATCAGATGGTGGAAGAGATTGGAGAGGAGAATGTGGTCCAGGTGGTGATAGACATTGCATCAAATTATGTTAAGGCAGGTAAGAAAAATTGTTCCCCAATGTTATAATATATACTTTCTATTACTTAGCTACTTAATGTAAATTTCTAAAATTATAATTTCTATTATAATTTTATTTTAGGAAAATTGTTGATGGCTCAGAGGAAACATCTCTTTTGGACTCCATGCGCCGTACATTACATTGATTTGATGTTGGAAGATATTGGAAAACATATTGGAAAAGTCAAGATTGCTCTAATGAAGAGTATGGCCATCAATGCCTATATCCATAACTCTGTTGCCCTTGTGAACTTGATGAGGCGATTCACTAATCAAAGGAACTTGCATAGGCTTGCCGTGACTAGATTTGCAACATCACTTATCACTTTTTCCTCTATTCACAAACAAGCAAATGGGCAAAGGATGGTGGAGGAAGGAAGATAGCAAGTTATGTTTTGCGAGATAACTATTGGAAGAATGTCCTTTATGCTCTTAAATTGGCAGGGCCTCTTGTCAAGGTTCTTTGCATAATTGATGGAAAGAAAAAACCACCCATGGGTTATATATATGAGGCTATGCATAGAGTTAAGGAAGCTATTGCTAATAGCTTTCAACATAAGGAGGAGAACTATGAGGAGTCATTCAAGTATATTGATAAAAGATGGGAATGTCAACTTCATCAACCTTTACATGGGGCAGCATCAACCTTTACATGGGGTATTTGAATCCGGAGATCTATTATCCAAATGCAAGTGTTATTGAAGAGAGTCATGAAGTGAAAGATGGTTGGTTTGATTGCATTTTAAGGATGATTCCGAATATCACAATCCAAGACAAGGTGACTTCGGAATTGCAATCGCTGAGAGTCTCTTTAGAAAGCCATTGGCTATAAGGCAAAGGAATACAATACCTCCCGGTAAGAAATTTTATTGCCAAAGCTAATCTTCGCAACTAATCAACCTTACATAGTTGTTAAATAAACTAAGGTTTTTGTGATTATATGAATGGTGGACTCAATATGGATCATCGACACCAAATTTGAGGAAGTTTGCTATTAGGATTCTTAGCCTCACTTCTAGTGCAACGGGATGCGAGAGGAATTGGGGTGTTTTTCAGCACGTAAGTTATACCTTTCAAAATTTTTATATGAGGATATTAAATAAATTAGTTTATTAGTGAATAATTATACCTACTTACTTTGTTAAGAGCTTCACAACAAGAAGAGAAATAGATTGACATAGTCTCAATTGAATGATTTGGTATTTGTTAAATCAAATCGTGCACGGAAGCGCATACGCCCAGAAAATTCCAAAGATCCCATTCTCTTGAGAGAAATTGATGAGAGTAATGAATGGTTGTTGGGAAGGATGGAAGATGATTCAGATGGTGATGATTTTGTATTTGAGGGGATACTTTGACTTGGTAGCTGTTGTGGTACGAGGAGGGGTAGAGGATCATCTAGTACCATTAGAGCATCAGCGAAGGACAAAGGGAAAGCTCCTGCCAAGCCTCTGGTTCTAAATCTTCTCGAGTTCGATTGGAATTAATTGATGAAGATGAGGATGAGGAAGAGGAAGAGGAAGAGGATGAGGATGAGGATGAAGATGAAGAGGAGTTGGATTTGGAATTAGATGATGATGATGATGATGTGGAGGCAGAGCATATGGTGTTAGATGATAATGATGATGCTTAGTTCACCTATGGGGAGGGGGCTTACAAACTATGCTTTGTGTGTTGTTTTCTATAACTATGCTTACGTGTTTGTTTTTAAACTTTCAAGTGTGTGTTTTGAGATATTGGAATGTCATATTTCGGTTCTTAAGATTATGTGGTGCTTTTAGTGGGTAAAATGTTGTCTAAACACTATTTTGATGTGCTATTTTACTTATTTATCAAAAAATATAGGTTGGGAATGAATTTTAAGTATTTTTATATAAAAAGTGCGCCTCACTCCAAAAAGCCAGCCCCGGGCTCCAGGACCCTATGCGCTTTTTGCGCCTTGGGCTTTTTAATCTAAGGTTTTGGCAAGGATTTCTTAGGTTCAACACATTTTTGTTTTCCAAGCATCTTATCAATGTTCTTATCAAGTCGGTTCAAAAGAGCATCAATTCCCTCGTACTTGTTAGTGAGACAATCAAGACGTTCAAGGATTTGATGTTGTTTGGATCGGTTTTCTTGATAAGATTCTAGGAAAGAGTCGAAATTACATGAAGAGTATGGACGCTTCTGGATATCTTCTTTGGTAACTTTGGTGGAGAAATAGGAACTCCTTTTTTGTGATGGTGGGTATGAATTGTAGTACAATGACAATGACTCCATAAATCAATCCCAATGGAAGGCTTTGGTTGGCTTAGAACCAACTGTGATACCAAACTAATGGAGATCCATCCCAAAACTAATAACTCAATTTTATTCCATAACTCAACTCCAAAAGTAAAACAACATTAAATGGTTATTTATGACCTAGAACTCTTAAACAACATAAGGAAACTAACCTAATATCTTAATATAACTAAAAGACTACTTTCCTAGATAATCATAAAGCTAAAAACTCAAGATCTACTAATCTAAGAATACCTCCAAAAATTAAATCCGAAAATACAATTAAATAACTATCAAAATATAATAATGTCCTGATCCTAATATGTTTATGCTTAGTAAAATTCTTGTTTCCTTTTCTTGAGATTCACATCAGTGATCTTGTGTCATCATTTGTATCGTTCATGGTCTTTATGGGTGAAGGTACATGGATCCCGAGGCTGCTGTTGGATGCGAGGATGGGACTGTGCGGGTGTTTGACATGTATAGTAGGAGTTGTTCACGTATAATTCGGTTTGTGTCCTTGGCCCTCAAATTTCATTTTAAAATTTTTATGCATAGGAGATATATTGGTCTAAATGCTAGAAACCACATACTGCAGTGAGTCTTAAATCTTATGAGTCCGCATTATCTGATGAATAAAAGTTGAAGCTTCCAGCCAAAGCGTTGCCGAATTAGTATATAATATGTTAAAAGTAAATAATATTAGATGCCATTCTGTCTTCTTATGACTGGATCATTGCTAAGATAACAGTTTCATGAGGATTTCTTTTGCGTATTTTTATTTGAATCCTGCATTAGAAGGGCTTATTGTGCATTTTCACTGTCAACTTATTCTCTGGACCTGCTAGTAGCTTCTGATCTTGACCTTGTAGGATGCACTCTTGTCCTGTTACTTGTATTGCATTGGGTGAGGGCCAGCTGATTGTGAGTGGTTCCTCTTTTGGGAGCGTGGCCATATCTGGACTATCATCTGATCAGAGAGTGACTGCCTTAAGATCTACTGATCGTACAGGTTATCCTGTTGTTCATTCTTCTTCTCTGACTTCCCATGATTTACTTATTTACTTATGGTATTGCTGCATTATTGGATATGGTAGAAACATTTTCTTCTAATGTGCTATTTGTCAAAGATGAAAATATTCTTTCTGATTCGACATTAGTTGGGGTTCTAGGGATGAGGTTGCATAGAACTTGACCTTTGAAACCCTGTTAATGGTTAGAGTTTGGATTATCATGATGGTGAAAGAGAGAACTGGAAGAAGTTATGAGGTGGGGAGAGAAATTTATCTCGTTGGAAGGCAAGGATACTTTGAAGGCCGGGATATAATTTATCACTTCTTGTCTTATTAGTATTCAGAGTTCCCTTTCATGTTTCAACACTTGTGGATGATTTTCACAGTGCTTTTTCTAAATTTGGTGGGAACAATATGATAAAAGAAAGAAATTCCATTAGCTTATGACAATGGAACAATTTTGCTGGGTATTACTGTATTACTGACTTGAGATTCAGAAGGAAGTTAGTGGCTTTACGGGAATCAAAGCCTCAATAGAGTGCTTGCGTAATAGCATAAGGGAAGGCGACTAATTATAATCTTGCACCAGTGTGTCATTTTGGTATTTAGAATTTTCGACTTCACTTTGTGTCTTGGGTTTATCTCAAGAGGCAAAATTGCTGTATATTTCCTTTGTAGTTCTATTCCAGTGGTTGAGGACTGACTTTTAGATAGTAGTGTTTTGAAGTCTGTCAGTGAGGTAAGATGGCAATGGAGTTATGTGGGGCAACCCAGTTTGGTTGCTCACTGCCTCGCGAGTTAAATGACGTTTTCTTGGTTTGGAGCAATGTAAGGCAAGATGGACAATTCAGTTGCTCATTGCTTTATAAAGGACAATCTTCTTTGGTCAAGACAAATTAAGTTTAGAGTTTGAGCTAAACTTTTTCTAGGAGTCTCTCTCTCTCATCCCTGGCAAACACTCTGACTTGTATTTATTCAGCTGGCACTGCCACTGACCTCCCAAGCTACCTCCGGCAATAACACCGGTTGGCAACTCGGCAGCGACAAAAATTTGAACTTCTCCACTGTTCGATTGAAAAGGCGACTGGTGTTCTAGTTATGAAGGGGTACAATTGGCTGCATCTCAGGGGGATTAAAGAATCCCATGATTATGGGACACCAGCGGCTGTTTTTCTACCCCTGGTTGTGAGTGGCCCCTACCCTTGTTATATGTGTTTGTTTTGTTTTCAGCTTCTTTCCCTGACCCCTGCTATCCCACAGTCCCTCGTCACCGGGGACTGAGCTGCCCACAACCACCCTCTCCTTTACAGTACGCCGCCCCAGTCGTCTCTGTGTGGGCTCTATAGTCGTCACCATCTCCTTATAATCGATAGTGGACCTCCTCACCTGGGTACCATTGGGGCTTTTGCTTTCTGTGCCGTTCTGGCCTCCCCTTTCACGAGGCTTATCCTTGCTAAGGCTCTCGGGTTTGTAATGTGGTTACTGTACCCAAATACCACAACTTACCTTGCAAAGGAAAGTTGGACCAAAGTGATTAGATAATTGAGACATTTGAGACTTATTGAGGACACGACTCATGATAGAAGTTTATGGAGATCTAGGATTAGAGTGGCTGATATTTAGTAGCTGGAAATGTAGGCTTTGGCATATTTATTTTTTCATCTCAAATATGTATTTCTTAGTTGACTATAATTGTATTACTTTTACTTTCGAATGTGTGCTATAGTGCCTCTATTTTTGTGTTTCAAAAGTTTTCAATAAATAATTAAAAACAAATTTCTTTTTAATGTTTGGAGTCAACATCTAATATCAACAATTGGAGTTGTATATATTTATTATTTTTGGAGGAAATGTGTTTGTTTTTCATATTAATTTTTTTAATAAAAATTAACTAAGGGTTGGGGATGGATTTTAAGAGATAAATAAGAGGCCTCTCCACCTTGACAAACCCTTTATTCATCTCTTCCCTTATCAAAGAAGAGGTCTCTCTCCTGCTCTTCCTTTTGTCCGTTGACCTAAAAATCTGACAGTAAGATGAGGCTAAACACCTGGCCAAAAGAATCACCATGTTAGGGCTCACATTCACATGCTTCCAACTTTTGTTTACTAATTTCATTTAGTAACGTTTAATTTCAAAGGAGGCAAAGAGAGCAAACAAACGCTAGATATGAATATGATAGGAGCGGCAGGGAAAATGTAGTTGCTGGACACTATGAAATAACTTCCTACTTTTTGGAGTTGCTCTTATTGTAAGATAAGAGTTACCAAAAACCTTTTAGCTTTCCTTGAAGCAGTTTTGGAAACGACTCTTTAAAAGCAATTTTTTTGTAAGTTGAAACTAGGGACGAGCAGTTCCAGGTACCCTGTCCCAAAACTAGGAATCTGAACCCGAATTTGTTTGACCTCCTGAATTTTAGGAACCTGAATCGAGACCTATTTGGTTGGTTACTGAATTTCAGAACCTAAATCTGAATTGTAGGGTCCGGTTCCAGGGTACCCTGTCCATTTTATTATTGTTATAAAAAGAAAAAAAGTAGGGGTGCTTACTAGTATTACTCAGGAATTTTTAATCAATAATTGGGTTGGACCTCATATTAAAAATTGAAAAGTGAAAATCATCTTGATCTCATTAAAAACTGAAAAATGAAAAGGTTGAAAATTGAAAACATTATTAACTGTTCTGGGTACTCATGGTTTCAGGAACCTGAACTCGTCTTAATGGTTCCAGGTTCCGGTTCAATCAAACCCCGACAGGTTCCTAAATTTAGGAATCTTACACGGAATGGTCAGACGATTTCGGTTCTGGTTCTGAAATTTTCTTTTACCTGTTTGACTGGTTTCTAGGGCACCCGCCAGACGTGTTTAAATTTTCAGATTTTCCTTTGTTTTTTTTAGTTCTTAAATTTTCATTGTTTTTCTGTCCAACTTTTTGTTTGTGATCTTATTTTTAAAAAGTGGGGCCCAGGGTGCGCCTAGGCTCACAAATGCCCGAGGCCCACCCCGTGCTCCTTGCAAGGGGTCAAGCTCAGCCCCTTTGGAGAGCCTCTACCCCAGCGTGCAGTTGCGCCTTGTGTGCCTCTCATGCCTCAGAGGGCTGTTTTCTGTTTTTTGGCTATTTTCCTGTCTCCCCCTTCCTCTTTCTCTGTCTAACTAGGTTAGTTGCCCTTTTTTCAAGCTGCGCTATTTTTTCTTCTTTTTCTGCTTGCTTTTTCGGTGAAAATCGTAGCGAATCATTGTGTTATCACAATTTAAGACTCTGTGATATTTTTCGTAGTTACAATGATACCTAATTATTTATTTGATGTGATCATCTTAGCATATTCCAGCAAAAATATTGCTTGGTAATGATTTTCAAGCATTTTTTGGTAAGTGCACCTTGTTCCAAAAAGTCCGCCCCTTCGCCTTGAAACCTGCGCCCGGCCAGGAACCTTTGTGACTTTGTGCGCCTTGAGATTTTGTGAACTAAGTTTGTGATTGTGAGTACCTTTTTCAATCATTGAATGACCAATGTGTTGCACTTTTGGTTCATTCGTTAGCATAACAAATATAACCATTGACTCGTATTCTACTTTGAATCTTTTGTTACTTACATCACCAAAATATTAAAACAGTTGATCTTTCATATTAATTTTTAAGGAAAACCAATAATAAATGGCAAAAAAATAGGATATTTAAGTGGAAGAGATCTACTGCCATTGTTACTTGTGATCATGCTTCCTTGATTATGCTCTTACAAGTTTTACTTCTCCATTGTTGCCTCTTGTATTTGATTGTGCAAGCATATGTGTACATCTGGATCTCCCCAACTTCGTTGAGATTCATGTTGGATTCCTTGTTTACATTATCAACAAATCTACTTGTGTAATCATGAAATTGCAAATTGCACTTTATTGCTATTACTTTTTACACATTTTTTTTTGATGCGTTTTTGTGATATGATCTCATGTTTCACAGGTATAAAGAGTCTGTGCTACAATCCTTCTTCTCAGGTATTTGCGGGATCGACTTCCGATTATTTAGCTTGTTGGGACCTTAGGTATCAACACACTGCTGGTCTACTTCTTTGGCCAACATTTACTTTTTATAAATAGTTCAAAAAATTTATTGCCAAGCATGATAGTAGCTACAATGCATCTGCAAAACACAAATGCCTACTATTTATCACGTTATCTAGACGTGGTGAATGGGGCGCTGGATGTCTCGAGAGGTTGAAAAATGCGGTGTCGCAAATGGTAATACTCTTGCTTGCAATAATTCAGCAATACTGAAATGGTCTATCGCTAGTAGGAGATTGACACTTTACCTGGACAACTTGCTGCTTTGAAATGTGGTGTTGGCAATATTCTGGCCTACAAAAATACCAATATGATTGTTAATCCTCACCCTATACTGAGAGACCGTTTGCTTGAGTGAGGCGGAATGAATGTTCGCAGACTCATTGTAGCCTAATTATCCTCTATCGTTGCCCTTGTTTTGTAGGGAAATGAGATCCTGTGGGAGACACGGGTGAGCCCTAATGTGCTATATTCAATACAATATCTCCAAAATGACACGTCAGCATTGGTAGCTGGTGGAATAGATGGTGTTCTGCGGCTTGTACGGTATCCCTGAAAGGAAAATGTGAATAGACTAGCTCAAGATGTGAATTTTGAGGCTCGTCCGCCGATAAAATGCTTGGCTGTTGGGATGAAAAAAGTGGTCACCGTTCATAACGATAAGTATATCAGGTTATGGAGATTTGAGGAGTGAAATGATGTTCTAAGTAGTTTCTCCGAAAAAATTATCCGGATCGTTTGTTGGAAAAGATGTATTGCATTGTTGTGTTATATGAACATTGAACCCTCAATTTTACAATGAACAGTATGTGAGCATCATTGTTAACTTTTACTAACGTTGAAGCTGGGTCAAATTCGAAATCATGGATCAACAATATTTTGAGTTTTTTTCAGAATATTAAAAGTGAACAATCACATTTTCTGTCTATTAATTTATTTACCATCTTTTTGTACATGTGCTCACTCTATTAGGACTTGATGAGCAAATCATATCATGGAAATACAAAAGTGAGCTTGGAGGTGTCTATTTCAAAACCTTTTAGATTCTAAAACAAATTTTACCGTCAAGCATGTTACGGAATGAAAGGGTCAATAATCACGCTACCATGTATATATCGTAAGATAATGAAGATGGGGTCAATAATCACGCTACCATTTACGTATCATAAGATAGTGAAGATTAAGAACTTCATGCATCAAACTTTTAATTTTATTACACAAGCAATTAATAAAATCAAATAATTCAAGGTACTAATCACATGATACATGCACAACTCTGGATGAGGGCAAGCCCCTTCAAAGAATTTCATTCATATAACACATTAATCTACACTTCAAACAAACAAGATAGCTACCTAACCTCATTTGAGCCATATATTACTCATAATGCCACATTTGCACTTTATAACATAAAACTCATTGCACTAGGGTACAAAGAGGTACCTTGACAACAATATGTAAATGCAAACCTTATATTGGAACATATGGTCCCAAATTTCACTATCAAGCATATTACGGAACAAAAGGGTTGATAATCAAGCTAACATTTACGTATCATACGTGAATGAAGATAAAAAAAAACTTCACGCAACAAACTTTTAATTTTATCACACAAGCAATAAATAAAATCAAATAATTCAAAGTACTCAATCACATGACACATGCACAACTCCACATAAAATTTTATTCACATTACAATTCATTTATATAACACATCGATGTTCACTTAAAAAACAAATAAGATAGCTGCCTAACCTCATACGCGTCATACATTACTCATAATGCCACATTTGCGCTTTATAATACAAAACTCGTTGCACTAACGTACAAAGAGGTACCTCGACAACAATATGCAAATGCACTATCAAGCATATTACGAGAACAAAAGGGTCGATAATCACGCTAACATTTACGTATCATACGTGAATAAAGATAAAAAAACTCCACGCAACAAACTTTTAATTCTATCACACAAGCAATTAATAAAACCAAATAATTCGAAGTACTCAATTACATGACACATACACAACTCCATATAAAATTTCATTCACATAACAATTCATTCATATACACAAATCAATGTTCACTTAAAAACAAACAAGATAGTTACCTAACCTCATCCGAGTCATACATTACTAATGATGACACATTTGCACTTTATAACATATTAACTCGTTACACTAGCGTCCAAAGAGGTACCTAGAGAAGTATATGTAAATGCAAACCCTATATGGCAACCTAAGGTTGCAGGACCATGCTCGATACCATCTTGTAACACTCCGACTGCGTGGATTGGTTATTTTCTAGGTATCCAATCTCGATGAAGTTAAAGGGGAATAAAAGAAGGCTATTTTTTTTTTTATAAAAAAATTCATTACTTTGATTCCCTCTGAAAATTTTGTCGAGTTTTGCTAGGCTCGTAGTCTACACCTGCATAAAAGATACAACATGAACTCAAGGCCACACACACGAATACAACACGACTCAACCAACTGAAATATAAAATAATTAAAATTTACTACTAAACGAGACACAAGCCTATAGCGAAGGGGCTCACATCCCTCGATTCCAACTCAAATTGTAGAGGATAAAAGTATAACTGAATCTCCTAAGCTATCTAGATGGTTGGCTCACATAGCCATTCAAAAGAACTAAACGATATGCAATATATCGTAATACAAATATAAATCCTTTAAAATAATGATTTAGCTCACATTACACCATATAATTTACAAATGATAGCACGCAAACACATCTAAAGGAGTAAACGACGCCATTCAGTGTAAAACAAATTTTCAATTCGATAATTCTCTCTAATAAAACCTTGAAAAGTGAAATTAGGGGAGGGGTGAGCAACCAAAGGTGTCTTCGACAATTTCACTTCTCAAAACCAACACAATTTTGGCCCATTAGCAAGTGTCAACTTGTGATTTGAGTCCACTGAAAACTCTATTGGCTTTGAACCAATTAGCTCATAAAATACTACTATCGATAGACTAATTATATTGTACATTATAGATTAGCTTGCAAAATCATGAATTTAATGTATTTTATGATATTATTTATTTTGATACCCATATTATGAAGTATTTAGTAAGGATTCAGTTTTATAATTTTAAAAGTATAACTCGATTAGAAACAATAGAAGAAGACAAAAAAACCCTAATCTTTTAGAATAGTTTAGATTATATGAGAGAAAATTGATCACTACTCAGTGGATCATATTTAATAAAATATAAAAAATGTTAAATGTACAAAGTAAACAATAAAAATAAATTCTTTTATTTATTTAAATTTAATTTGATTTAAATCACCATTAGTTACTAATATGTGGTATCATATCAGTAATTTTTGAGGGGGATCCTTGAAAATAAAATTAGATTTAATTGTCTCTTTTGCTATTGGGTTCATCCTTCATACTTAAATATGAACATACGGTTCACAAAATAAAAATTTCAACCAAATAATTAAAAAAATTCAATTAATAATCTCTCTTCCACTAGACTCTCTCTGTTCTTCATTGCAAAATTTAAACTTCTCATTATACTTTTGATTACTTAAAATTATGATAAATATTTTAATAAAATAAAACTTACAAATTATATATAAAATAAAAACTATTAATTAAATAAATTATTTAAAAATTTATAATGAGTATTTGAATAACATTAACTACTTAAAAAATAATAAATTTTTTTATAAAATAAAATTTATATACAGTATAAAATAAAAAATCATAATTATTAAAAATATTAAAAAAATTCATACAATTGTAATCCTATAGTTATGAAGATTTTTATAAAATAAAACGATGAAATTAACTCTGTCTCCTTATTCTGTCATTAGCCACAGTGCCGGCCTACCTCGCTCACACCTCCCTCGTTTAACCCCCTCCCTCCCTCTCTCGGTCTCTGCTCCAGGCTCCCTCTCCCTTTTCGGCTCCCTCTCTGCCGTCCTGGGCTCTCTCTCTCCGGCTACCTCTCGCTCTCCGGCTCTCTCTGGCCCTCCGGCTACCTCACTCTTTCCGATTCTCGTTCTGCCATCGCCGGCCTATTTCTCTCCGGCTCTCACTCTCCATCTTCCGCTCCGGCTCGTTCTTGCTCTTGATATCCGGCCCGGTTTCGCTATCCGGCTCCCTCTCGCTCTTCGGCTCTCGCTCTCTCTCGCTCTCCGGCTCTCGCTCTCTCCATCGTTTTTAGGTATGTTCAATTGGATCTGAAAATGGCGCCTCTCTCCATCGTTTTTGGTATGTTCAATAATTACATCTGTGTTTTATGTTTAATGTTTTACCTTTCGAAACGAAAGGTTCAGATGTATATAATAATGTGGGTTGGCCATAACATCTACAATCCCGAATTGTTGTTCTGTGCCTCTGCCTCTTGCTGGAAATTTCATTCTCCCTCCCCTGTCTTCTCTCCTTTTACCCGAATTCTAGATTTTACTTTTGTACGAGTTTGGATGAAGTTAGATATGTGGTGTCTTGTGAATGCTTGATTGCTTGAATTTCTAGAAGTCCTTCACAGATTTTAAACCCCAAAAAAAAAAAACTCAACTAACAAATAAATAACTGACGTGAATTGGTAACCAAATCCAAAAAAAGAAATTGGTGAGCGGCTTGATTATTTGTAGAAAATTGGCACCAAATCTGAAGTTCGACAAACACCCCATACTCCCTAAAATCACTTCAACGCATTCGTTCAACCTTTTTAATTTGCAGCATTTTGAAGGTTACATTAACCGTGAAGATTTTTCCCTGATTATTGATTGTGTGGTTTGCGTTGCTATTTGGGTAGAAAATGTGAATAGTTATTGCAAATGGTGTTTGTTTGATGGTGTATTATTGTTTATTCATGTTCAAACATGGGTGTTTGTGTATGATTGATGTTGGGTGGGTTCTAGTGGAGTACATATCTTGAATTTTGTAACTATACAATTTGATATATACTTCTTTATTGGAGGGCTAATTCGTGATTTTTTACCAGTTTTTTTACATTATATTGTTGGCTTGTGTGATTTTTTTTCGAATTTAATTATGCATTGCCGTTAGAATAGATTTGAAATTCCGTACTTTCTTCAATGCTGCACTCTCATGATTCATCTTGCTTTATCTTTAAATATCTTCTAAAACCTTTCCTACCCCAAACTTGCTTTATCTTTAAATATCTTCTAAAACCTTTCCTACCCCAAACTGGCACTTGAAATGGTCAAAAGAAACATACTCCTAAAATTAAAGACTTTGACCTAACAAAGTATATTGGTTCTTTTCTTTGAGTTGCAGAAGGTCGGTCCGGTGCTTGTGGAGGACGCCATACTTACTGAGTTCTTTAGCAAATTCGGGGCCAACGACGCATTGGAATTCACGGTGCTCCAGAAAGTCTTGCCGCCTTGGTGTAATTAGCTCGATTCTTTCGTCAAACGCAAGCTCTTCTTCGGTACCCACTCTCTATCCGCGTTTCCAAATTGTGTCGAATTTTTACTGGGTTTTCTCCCATTTCTTTATAAGTCCGTGTCTAGTCATTCGTTCAACCTTTTTAATTTGTAGCATTTTGAACTTTCATTGGCTGTGAAGATTTATCCGTGATTATTGATTGTGGTTTGCGTTTCTGCTCGGTTAGAAAACATGAATAGTTACTGAAAATGGTGTTTGTTTGGTGGTGTATTATTGTTTATTCATGTTCAAACATGGGTGTTTGCTTATGATTGATCTTGGGTGGGTTTCGGTGGGGTATAGATATCTTGAATTTTGGAATTTTTAGTTGTACAATCTGAAGGCTAATTCGTGATCTTTTACTAGTATTTTTTTTACATTATAATGTTGACTCTTGTGTGTTTTTTTCAATTTAATTATGCGTTGCTGTTAAAATAGATTTGAAATTACATACTTTTTTCAATGCTGGAATCCCATGATTCATCTTGTTTTATCACTAAATATCCTCTAAAACCTTTTTGCTCCAAATTGGCACATGAAATGGTCAAAAGAAACATACTCCTAAAATTAAAGACTTCGACCTAACCAAGTGTATTGGTTCTTTTCTTTGAGTTCTTCCTTTCAAATATAAGCCTCGATAACATAATGTGAGGCTTAGTACATTTTTGCAACAAGCTAAAAATGTCAATATGTTCCTAGTGTTGCCTATGCATTTCCTTCGAAGGGCTTCAAGGAATCGTCAAAAGAATTCATCTTCCAAGTTCAAACACGGACTACAACCTTTTTTTTCCCCCTAAAGGCAGGGCAAATGTCATTCTATTAATCATTTCCTATTATTGTAGTAAAACATCTTCATGATCCTTACCTCCTAACTAGCTCACCAATTTGCCAAAGGACCATCTTGAGTGCCTGAAATCGCCCTCATTCCTCCCCTGTGCATGTTTCATTTTTTGCCTATCAAGCCGTTTGACTCCAAGGCTTAGCTTTTTCTTTGAAAATTCTCTGATTTCTTTTTTCCCATAGTGGCTCACAAAATAGCCAAAGGAATCAACTTCATCGTATAGAAGGCCTATTTTTTCTAGTCTTCTTGTTTGGGTTCTTTCTTCGAAGCATAAGCCCTACAGAAACATGTGGCTTGATCTAATTATAGAAAATGCATATTGTCTATTGAGTTCATTCTCGCCTCCTTGCGGAATTGCCAAAGAAATCATTTTCCTTGCTCCGAAAACGGGCAATAACATTTTTTATTCATCTTGTTGATCCATTTGTTCTGTTGTTTTCTTTGGCATATAAGCCTAAAAAAATGAGGCTTATTTGATTTTCGCAACAAGCTAAGGCAAGTTTGATTCTAGTGTTTCCTCTACTTTTCCTCCCAAGGGCTTCTTGGAATTGTCAAAGAATTAATATTTCAAGCTCAAAGATGAGCTCAAACCTTTTTTTTTTTGAAGCTCGGGAAAAAATCCTTCTATTATTATTTAGATTCTTCCATTGTTTCCTTAGAAATTCATTCCTATTATTCATTTCCTATTCATGCTATGCACTCAAGGCTTAGCTTCTTCCATTATTTCTTTTGAAATATAAGCCTCAAAAAAAGTGGGGCTTTGTTCATATTTTCAACAAGTTCAAACCAATTTATTTCTAGTGTTGCCTCTTTTTTTCCTCCCAAGTTCAGCAATTGTTTCATATTCTATCTTCATATTCCTAGCCCTAGGTCTGCTTCTCAACTTCTACTTCTTCCTTTCTGTTCTTAACTTCTACGATTCCATTCGAAATTAGTCAATGAATCGTGTCATATTCGAGAATTGTTTCTGTTCTCCCTAGGTGGCGGTGGTTTTTCACTCTAACTTGAAGGTTTCGGCTATGGTAACCGGTGCCTAAAGCCAGCTGGACTTTTCCGTCCGACTTGGTGGTGTTGCCGGGTGAGTGGTTCATAAATTTTTCTCTGTTTATAATTCCCGTTGTGAGCCTCTAGCTTTTGTGAATCCAATATTCCTATGATAGAGAAGGGAATCTTCAATTGTGAGATGTAGAAGCACAAAAATTAGGAATTTGGTGGTTCAAATTTAGGTATATTGAGTTAAATGGAGTCCAATAGTCAACTTCATAGTCTAAATATATTCTGAATCAATATATCGTCTAAATACTTTGTTGTTTAAGTTAAATTGTTTGCTGTTTAAATTCAATTATTTGCTGTCTAAATTCTTTGTTAAATAAAATTCTTTGTTAAATAAAATGGGTTACTGAGGTAATATACCAGCAAACACCAAAAATAGTTGAGGAGATTGTTCATATTATTATAGTTGGTGTAAATGAGATTGAAAGACAAGCATTAGAGTCTTTCTAAGGATAGCAATGGGATTTTTAGATAGAAATGGGGAACTTTCATATGGAGGGGCTTGTAGCTCCTCCTGGAATGCCTAAAAAAGAAATGGGAAATAGAAAAAACAGTTGAGGAGATTGTTCATATTATTATAGTTGATGTAAATATGAGATTGAAAGACAAGCATTAGAGTGTTTTTAAGGATAGCGAGTGTAGAATGAGATTTTTTTTCGATGAAAATAATGAGATTTTTAGTTAAGGTGAGCTCCACTTCAGATTTCCTAAAAAAAAGAAAAAAAAGAATGAGTGAATAAAGATTAGGAAAAAGAAATTACGAGAAACCAGGCCAAGATTGATATGCAATCAATGATGATGACAGAGATGAGAGTTGTGACAATGGATCCCCAGCATGCACAATCCAGTTCTGCCATATGACGTCCATTGCCAGCAGTGGCGGACCCCGGAATTTACGGAAAGGGGTCAAAATAAACAAAATAATAGTGTACACAAGTGAAAATTTCGGTAGAGTTTCCTCTCGTAATATGGCTAATCCCATAGGCTTAAAGCCTTAACCCTGTACGAAACACATTCATAAACACAACGAGTCACACGCTCGGAGTATCAACAACATAAGCTCAACGAGCCACACGCTCGGAGTATTCACATAGGTCTTTTATATTCATAAACCTAAGTTCACATACAACCGATCTTTACAAACATCTTTACAAATACAAAAGTTAACATCTGTTTTGAAAATTAATATTACATAAAGATAATATTACATCCGATGTAATTGTCCTCGTTGAGTCCTCATATTTTGAAAGCGCTCCATGATGTCCTCAGTAGATAGACTTTAAAACAAATCATCCTCAAAGTAAGTAATAACAATATCGTTCAAAAACTCATCCGATATTCGATTGCGTAAGTTGGTCTTGTTATACTTCATCGAAGAAAAACTCTTTCAATTGTTGTTCTAGAAATGGGCAAAATCAATGCCAATTTCAAAAGAAAGTGCACATGGGGAAAACTCATATGCTTCTTGGTTTTAATCATCCTTGTCGAGAGTTCACCAAGTCCATTCAAGTTAGAGAATCTCGCATCATCAAGTATATTATCAATGAAAGTATCCAATTCACCATTAAGGGCCTCAATGCCTAATTCATCAAAATTATCCGGATACAACCGTGCCATTTTGAGTATCTTGCTCTTGTCAAAGTTAGAGAAAGAGTCAAAAAGATTCAAACAAGCCAAACCAAGAAGCAACTCAACTTAGTGCTTGCTTACGTAAAGCGACTATTGAGTTCTAGCATTTTTATATCAAGAATTGAATAGAACACATCAACACGATAATAATGTTCATTTGTGACAGAAGAAACCCTACATTTTGACTTTCCCCTAGTACGAAGAGGAGCGAAATCATGCATGTTAGGAATTTCAATATTATGCTTCATACAAAATGAACTAACATCATCTATCAAAGAATCCCATCCTTGATCCCTTGCACGTTGCAATTGTTTCGTAGCTGTGTTAAGAAGTGATATTACATTAACAATGTCTTGATGCCTTCTTTGTAGCGCTTGACTCAATGCATTAGTAATGCCTAACACCAATTTCATTAGATGTAATAAAAAGGCAAAGTCATATGTTTGAATACCATCCAAAACAGCTTGACCTTTAACATGATATTGTGGTTCGGTTCCATCGGTTGCACATCAACAATTGGAGCAAACATGACAATAAGATTTATGAATGTTTTATAAGGAGAGCCCCAACGAGTGTTGCTAGGTCTTTGAAGTCCAACTTCTTGATTTAAACCCTTTCCAGTTTGAACCTCCCCCATTCTCAATGCTTCTTCAACTTTCTCAGATTGTTTCAATCGATATTCATCTCTACGCTTATAAGAGCCTCCAACCATATTCGAGTCAAATTAACTAAATCAAGAAACCTTTCAATATCAACATGTTTATGAGCAATTGCAACAAGAGTCAATTGAAGTTGATGAGCAAAACAATGAACATAATGTGCCGATGGATTTTCTTGTTGAATCAAACTTCTAAGCCCACCGATGTGACCTCTCATATTACTAGTCCCATCATACCCTTGTCCTCGTATTCATGATGGGCTCAAGGATAATTGACCAAGCACGGAATAAATTTCTTCTTGCAATGACACAACAAGTAGTACCGAGTAACATGGACAAGACTAACCAACCGTTCCATGACAAACCCCATTTTGTCAACATAGCTCAAAACAATAGCCATTTGTTGCTTACAAGAAACATCACGGGATTCATCGGCTAATACAGAAAAATATCATCCCCAATTTCTTGAACAATAGCCTTAATAGTCTCCCTTTAACAAGCACTTGCAATATCTTTTTGGATTTTTTGGGAATGCATTATACAATTTCTAGGAGCATTCTTCAAAATAACATTTCCAACTTTGTCGTTCTTTTCCCCGTGAAACTTTAAATAGTTCTAAACATTCTTTTCCTTCTTGAAAATTCGCTCTCATCATGACCTCGGAAAGGTAAACCTTCGGACAATAGAATCAATAGAATCCTTGACACATCAATCGAAGCATTTGAAGAGTCTTATACTCAACTTTAGCTTCTTCGATTGTTTATCCAAGTCGGTTTGTATGGATTGTCTTTGTATCATTAGGTCTTCATATCGTTTAACACATTTATTATGCGTACTATTCACCCCACCAACGTGTCTATGGAATTTGTCTTATTCCAACTTGAAAATCCTTTACTTGTGAACGCATCCCGCCCAAAATGGGTCATTTCATCATTTTTAAACGAATAACAACGCAAGCAAAATGTAACATCTTCTTTATGCTATATTCTAATCAATTATTGTATAAACCATACCAGGAGACATTAAATCTACGCATATATCCAGACATTAATGTTTGAGGGAAAGTATGATTTCGGAGTTAAAAGGGACCTTTTTGGAGATATGCTCTTCTTACCTCATCTTGTTTATCGGGATGATATCGTGACATTGGAGACATTAATGAAGATGGATTGTCATTTACATCACACGTGGTAGGGGAGGGATTGGCATTTGCATCACAAGTTGTAGGAGAAGGATTTATATTTGCATCGCCTTCTTCATACAATGGTGAATTTTCAGATTTAGAACTTGAAGGAATGGAGGGTTCTGTAACTATTTTTCAAAATATCTAAGCATTTTGACCTATAATAAAAATTAAACAACAATAATCAAATCTCTATCGTGAAATTGGTCTAAAGAATGAATGAAGTGAAATTGAAAAATCAATAAAATCACATAAATCAAGGATAAAATTAAAGAAATTAAATCTAATATCGCACAAATTATACCTTAAATTGAATTGAAATTGAAAAATTTTAAAGTTGTGAACTTACAAATTTGGGAATAAAAGAGAGAGTGTGGTGGGTGCGGGAGAGGAGAGGTGTACCGGCGACCGGGTCGGGCGGCTGGCAGTGGCGGCGGACGGCGGTGTGCTGCAATCGTTTGAGGCTGGCCCGGCGACCACTAGCCGTGCCGTGGGGTGGTTGTTGCTTGTTGGCTGGGAGAGAGAGAGAGATGTGTGTGGGAGAGGTAGGGCTCCGGCTGGCAGCACAGCGGGGCGGTGGTCGTGGGCAGAAGCGGCGCCACGCGTTGATGCTGCAGCAGGTTGGGGGCGGGGGCTGCAGCCACTGGCCGGTGGTGGGGGCAAAGTAGAGCAGAGGCTGTCGTGGGCTCGTGGCTAACGAAGGAAAATAAGTGAAATAAAAGGAAGAAGTTCAAAAGTTAAATTTTGAAAAAAAGTGAGATTGCTTGGAGTGGGCTTCGAACCGCAAACCTCGCGTTGGAATATGAAGGCTCTTACCAACTCAGCTACTTTCATTTTCAGTTTGCTTTCTGTTATATAAAATTTTTTTTTTTGAGAGGGGGTCGGTTGACCCCACTGACCCCCTTGGTTCCGCCACTAATTGCCAGGTGCAAATTGACTAGAAGCACAACTGCAAGTGTCCAAAGGTCACCAATGCTTGAACCATCAATGTCACTTTTTCGATACACAAAGAGAGCGATGAAAAAGGCGACTGCACTTTGCCACTAAGTGTCAGCCATTGTCAGCCAAAATAGTTGGGGATTGTACGTTGTAGCACTCCTCCTTCTGCCCCGGTTTATAGAGACCAGGGTATTTAAGAAGTTTTCTTCTGCTCAGATCCTTGTCAAGTATTGCAACGACAATTGTGGGTACAGAACTATAGATAACAGAACTACATAACTATAGAACTATAGAATTATATCTAACAATTCCCATTGTGAGATGTAGAAGAAAATATGGTTAATAGCCCACAATTATAGGCCTCTTACAAGAGCAAACCCATTAGAGTAGGAAAACACTTCCCTATGCAGCAAATCAGCTTCCTGTCCAGTAGTTGCAGAGCTTGGAAATGAGCAAAAGCTGGCTGGCAGTTTGAAACTGAAACAGCCAGGATTTTCCCGGTTTTGTGCTGCTGATTCACCAAAGCTACAAGCTTCAAATTATCGGTGCAGGGTGCTAGGATTCTTCTCTAAGATGTTAACTAGCTTGCTGAAAAAGGAAATTACAAAATGAATGAGTTTAATGGCCTAAACAACCAGATTAAGCAAACCAGGCAGACTTGAGCGGAATCTGCGGTAGGTGTGCTTTGGCGCGATCAGTCAAAAACTAAAACTCATTTGCAAAAATAAATTACATAACACACAAATAGACTCATTAAGGAGTCTAACAAAATTGGTCATGGGCTTTAAGGGGCTCAAAGTTGGCCTATTTGCAGTGGCTGCACCTGGATTTCTCGAGCATTAATTGAGTTTTTACATTGAGGTACTGTTAGATGATGCTTAGCCTGATGTACCCAGCAAGGGTTTTGTTCCAGCTATGTAGCTCTTTAAAATTCAGTCCCCCTCATCATATCCCATGGAAATATTGTCCCAGCTTATTAAACCAATGGTCTGCTAGTTGGATTACCTGACCATTAAACGTTTCTGCAGGCGGTAACAATTTTTACTTTCTTTGGAAGGAGGAAAACTGCAATCCAATAGCTTTTCCTTAGCTTTTTTCACCTAAACTTGAGTAACATAATTATTTTACTAATGATAATAGCAGTTAAATATGACATTATTTATGCTTTAAATAACAAAATGCTATTGGTGATCAACTTACAAGTCCTCGCCCCTTGAAAAATGTTTGCATAGTCCTTTAAAGTATTAAAAATAAGTAACAGGTCATCCCTGAAAAATGTATGAGAAATGTTGGTGAAGTTCTTGGATCATTTATCCCCCTCCCCCGATAGAGATCTTTTGGAACATTGCTTACAGGTTATGTGTATTTTAATCAATGACAGATTCTATAGAGCTCTCATCCAAAAATTTATTCTGATGTAAATTATAAATTTTGTGCTTAAAAGAGCCCATTTTATTTGTTTATAGTTTTATTTTGCATACTAGCTGGATCTTTCATATGTGACTTTTTTATTATGCTAAAAGTATCTGATATAATTTATGTTTGCTTATGGATTGTGACACTCTTCCAATTGTGTGTTTATTCAATCAGTACCTCATCCTTGATCTGCGGTTGCTGAACCTCCAAAGCATCTGTCGCCTTTGCATCTCAGGTGGTTGTTAATCTTGTGTCACTCGAATTAAGGTAATCTCTCTTTATCCTGCTCCCCCATTTATTGTTGTGTCTTTTTTAATATATAGAATTATGAGATTAGAACATAAAAATACGATACTAATGGTTAGGAAATAAATAATACAAGCAAAAAAATTATTTGTATCCAAATATTGTTGTTAGCACAATAAAATAGATGTAAAACTAATTAAAATTTTAGATGTCTACGTATTTATTAGATTTGAATTAGGTTAGCTTATGTATTTTTCTTTTGTTCCAAATATAAGATACTCTTTTTGGCAAATCAATTTTGAGACTACAACACCTAACAAGGGGTGGATGAACATTGAAGATCACTTGAGTATAGAATATAAAAACGGAGCTGAAAGTTTTTAGATTATGCCTTTACTAATCTAGGAACAAAGTCCATTCTTTGTCCATGTATGAAATGTGTGAACATAGAGTTTGGGACTCGTGAGCAAGTTCAAGGGCATCTCTTAGCTTATGGAATTGTCAAAAGGTACACATTTTGGTATCATCATGGGGAGAGGTTTAGCGAGTCTAACATTGATGTGGATGATGAGGATGATTTTGGTGAACATGATCAAATGGATGGAATCTTAAGGGATTTTGGATTATGTGTTTTAGGATGCTTTTGGTATTAGATTATGTTTTATATTGTGTATTCTCAGACCAATGGTATTCAAAGGAATTCATACATATTAATTTGAGTTTGTTGTTACTATATGTTAGTAATCAATTGTTTATTAAATTGTTTTAAAGACAATTGGCAAAACTTTATTTAGGTTATCCATAATACAACTTTTCTCAAAATTGTTGGCTTTGGTGGGGGCAGTATGTATTTCTAATTGTCTAGTAATTATCTTGGTAGTAGTAGATTTGGATGGTGTAAGTTGAGTATCTAGATGTTAGATAGCCTAATTTTTTTATGATTCTTTGTATGATGCAATAGAAGACATTTGATATTTGCCGACCTTGGTGGAGAGGTTTTTTCAATTTGGTTAAGTTTGGAATTTTAGCATTCGGTAGGTAATATTATTTTATGTATTTCATTCTCCATGATTTAACAGGATAGAACATGTCTAAACTAGTGTTCATTTGCTTTAATTTTATTAATACTTTTCCGTAATCGTAAATGATCTACTTCAGTTCCGATCCTTCGGTTCTTGTTCTTATCTAATTTGCTAGCACTTGTGCAGTAAGGAGGCTGTTCTTGATTCTTACTTCCTTTCCCAAGAGGGAATGTTAAACACCCACCAGTGAAATTTGAGACACACATCTCTAACTCTTATGTTATTCATGCTCTAAGATTCAGAGGCTAGTATGGCTGAGGATAACCAATATGAGGCGAAGACATTACCTATTGAAGAAGCAGTGAAGAGTTCAAAGTCATCCAAGGATGAAGAAAGGGAGAGGAAAAGGAGAGAGAAAAGGAAGAAGAGATTATTGAAGGAAGCTGAGAAGGCGGAGAAGAAAGGCATCTGCTATCTCAGCAGGATACCTCCGAAAATGGATCCTTTGAAGCTTCGTCACCTTCTTTCCTCTTATGGTGAAATTCAGCGAATTTACCTCGCCCCTGAAGGTATTTTTCTTTTTTCAAATTTATGTTCTCAATGTGTGCAGAATACATGATAAGGTGCAATTCATATGCCCAAGTATGCAGGAAAAGGAAAAAAAAAAATAGCCTCCACATTGGTGAATTGTTAGCCTTATTACTTTGTCAGTGGTTAACACCCACATGAGCCTCCAAGGGAGTTTGTTGGAAAGCTCATCTCTCATTTTCCTCTATTCAAACTTGTCATTCTTGCAATTAATCAATCATGTTGATAGTATGTTTCTTAGCTTCCACATAGGTGAATAGCTAGCCATATTACTGTGCTTGATTAACACCCACCCAAGCCTCCAAGGGAGTTTGTTGGGAAGCTCATCTCTTATTTTTCCGCTATTCAAACTTCTCATTTTAGCAAATGATTTTCATGTTTCTTACTCATACTTTTGGATAATTTGGATTGAGAGAAAAGAGAAGGGATTTTTAAGTGTGTTGAAATTTACCTTGAGAACGTCAAGGACAACCAGCACAAGGCTTTATTCTTTTAGGAGATGTAGAAACTTAGTTCCTCTTCGTATGATAGTAGATTTTGTTGATAGCATATATTTGGACTGCAGTGATCTCTTTATAGGATGCATGAATCACGTGCATTCTCTTTGGACTCTCTGTTTTATATCAAAATGTATTACTTTTTGCCGTCATTAGCTCACATTTTCACGGTACTTACATGTGAGAGAATGGGAGACGGAAATTAGATATGATGCCTGGGTTATCTAAGAGTTAAAATTTTTCTGAAGATATGTAACATAGAAATTTTAGCTGGTTCATTCAACAACAATAGCAAAAATATACCTAGTAAAGAATCAAAGAAACGGTTCATTCTAAATTAGGAAGATTGTTTCAGCACTAGTTGAGTTTGCTTTGTCTGGTTTTTTATGGGACAAGTAGGTGTTATGTAGATATTGTGCAGAATATTATGTAAATCTTAGTTGCCAATCTTAACTGCAGATCCATCTGCTCAAATGCGACGTAAAAAATCTGGTGGTTTTCGAGGGCAAGGATTTTCTGAAGGGTGTGTCTCGAAGAACTCTCTATTTTTTGTTAAATTCTGAACGTTGAGATGCAAACTGTGCTTAACATTGCCTGTTTGATGGGCCAACTTTTCTAGCTTGTGTCATAATTAACAACGGTTTGTGTAGGTGGGTTGAATTTGCCGATAAACGCATCGCAAAAGGGTTGCAAATATGTTAAATGGGGAACAAATAGGTATGTCTTCTAACTCGCACTTTCTTTTTCATGTTAGGCCGCGTTCATTAATATTTTAATGCTCTGAAGATTCTTGTTCATTTCTCCTGGCAAGTCTAGCTGTGTAGAGATGGACTTGGAGGTGTAGCAGTTGAGATCAAAAAGAAAAATGGGATAGGGGATACTACTATGAACATCTAAGGGAAGTTCTTTGTGGAACACTCCAAGCATCAAAAGACATAATACGATCAATTGATTTTCCTCTTTGGTCCCACCTTTGTTAACAGAATCATTGTACCTCCAAACCAAGCAGTTGACCTCATGTGATAAGTAAATCACCCTATGTCCACCTTTTGGATGACAATCAGTTTACATTGTTGTGGACTAAAGTAAAAGGCCTCTCTAAAATGTTCTCTACTTTCTTCGTACGTGGTATTAGCTGCAAGGTAGTCAAAGAATTTTTTAATTTAAGGTATGTTGGAATTAGTCTCTCTATGATTCTTCCATTTAGGGGTAAGGCTACTATGTAGGAACCTATATCCAAGTCAAGAAACCTGGGGAATGGATTTGGTTTTTGATAAGTAAATAACCTATGAAAAAACCCCGTAATATAGAATAGTAGAATTCTTGTAATACTTTATCCATTTGGAATTGTAAATACTAACCTTAAGGTTGCGTTTTATCTATTTGGCAGTGTAAATGCAAACCTTAAGGTTGCCTTAGTCTATCTGGCGTGGAGGGGAGGTGGAGGGGAGTGTTTGATTTATGGATGTATTCCTTAGTTTTTATTTAGTTTGGAATGGGGAAAAGGGTATCTCTAAGTAAACTTTGTCACTGGAAATTTTGAGCCTATTCAAGTCTCAAATGAACGATTACTTTTTCTTTCCCCCAAGGAATCTTGACTCTTCATTTTCACAAATTTTCCTTTGAAGCCTAGAAGCATGCCTAGTACGTGAATGAAAATCTTTGGATGCAATCATGTAATGCTGTGTTGCTTATGCACGAAAGGAACAACTATTTGCTGATATTGATTATAATAAACTGGGTTTGTTAAGGTGCAAGGACTGGTAGATATCTTTATCAAAGAGGAATTTTAGGATAGCAGAGGTGTACATAACGTAGGAGCATGGCTATTTTGTTGGTGAAAATCTTGGGTTGCGCAAGTGATCATACCATGCCATCATTTGATTAAGTGCTTTGTTTGTAAAACACAAGATACTGGTGGACATAAATTGTGGTAGTTTTGGGTTAGATGAGGTACCAAGACTGGTAGCTATGAAGGTATCATTGTTTAGGAGGACTTTCAAGATAGCGGAAGTGTACAAATCACAAGATACTAATGATAAACTTGGTGTGTTTTTGCATTGGTGCTTATGCATAAGTTCCATCAAAGTAGTTCGAGAGACAAGCTTTTGATAGGTTGTGTTGAGGTTGGCCTTGACGCGAGGAGCTCTTAGCATAAGTGCTAGGGACTAGGGTTTATAGAGCATTGAGAGTCTGGTTTTGGGTAGGAAATTTGAAGGGGCTGGTTCGTTGAATTTGTTTCTACAGCTTATGAGTTGTCTTGATTGTAGCTAACTACTTGAAGGAGCTTCTTAGTGGTACATGTTAGTGTTACTTATTGTTGATTCAAGTAGTTGCTTTTTGCCTATTAAGCAGTAAAATATTTTGGTGATGCTTACTGGTCGTGTCGTTTATTACTATCAGGAGGGAAGAAGAGGTCACAATTTTATTTTGATATTTGGAACATAAAGTACTTGAGTAAATTCAAATGGGATGACCTCACAGAAGAGATTGGTAAGGAATTTTTTTAATTAATTCTCATCATATTTCTTGGTATTAAAGGCTTTAAGCCGCACACTATCTTGAGGCTTTTTCATATAGCATTATTTATTTAACCCTTACCTTTTGCGTTAATTTTTACCCCCTTGAACTATGTTGCATTAATTTATTTAGCCGTCAATTTTTATCTCCCTTAAATCAGAGGGGGGTAAAAATTAACAAAAATGTGAGGGTTAAATAAATTAATGCAACATTGTTCAAATGGGTATATGTAAAAACCTCTTACTATCTCTATCCACAGCCCGCAAGAATGCCATTCGAGAACAGAAGCTGCAAATGGAGTTGTCTGCAGCGAAGAAGGAACGGGATTTCTATATTTCTAAAGTGGAGCAATCTCGAGCTTTGCATGAGATAGAGGAACGCTTGAAGAAGGTAAATGTACCCTCTTCTATCTTTATCTAGCTATAATTTATGAAAAATTGCATCATTGTAGTTTTTTTAACTTAGCATCATATGTCAAGGGACTTTCTAGCTATGTGCTGCTCACTTGATTACTTTTTTTTGGTTTAGTTGTTTTGTGGCTATATGCTTTGGTGAAAAACGATTCTCTGTGTGATGGGGGCTCACTTGATTACTTTCTTTGATTTAGTTGTTTGTTGCTATATGCTTTGGTGAAAAACGATTCATTGTGTGATGGGGGCTAGGATGCTTGTTGGTTTAGAGGATAGTAGGTGCCATATGATCTGGAGCTATGTGTTGAATTTTCCAGCCATTCTTCGTGAAGCTCTCACATCATATTGTATGACTGATGAATTATTACAGCTTCTTGGTATCACATGGAAATGCTCCACTCCCCTGCCTCCTCCGGGTCATTGAAATTTCTCCTTGCTGCTCTTTTCTTCACATAAGGCTTCAATCTCTGTCTCTTCTAGTCTTCTCTCACTGATCTCCAATCTGGAGGTGCATGTTGCATGATTGAGACCAATCATACCTTAATTCAATAATCAAGAACCTTGCATTCTTATCCAATGAATGCTTGTGGAACAACCTTCTCATTGTCACTACACTTAATTTGTTTGGTCTTTCTTTAGAAGCGGAAGGTCCAAAATGAAGTGGAAGCAGATTCTGATTACCGAGTGGAGCTGCAAAAGCCAAAAGTGATACGTCAATTCCATCAGAAACAATCACTTACAAAGACTGCCGATAAGCCTAAACTCTCTAAAGATCTATTGGCTGAGGCAAGTGTGCTCACTTCATTTCTTTCTGTTGTATTTTACTCTTTTTTGCATAAGCTTACTTTGTATGCTCTATCCTATTTTAGGTTTTCAACGTCAACAACGATAAAGAATGAGCGCGAGCCACCAATTTGCAAGGGTTGCGGTATTCATTTGGTTGATCATTATTTTCGACAATCTTCATTTTTGTAGAAGGAAAAAGTCGATTATGTAGTTCCAAATTTTGGAGTGACAATGTGTTATAGATGAGAAGATGATATTGTTCCTTGTTTGTGTGATTAGCTGGGAAAATGGTGGGTAATAGCTGGTTTTCCTTTCTTTGGGGTAGGGGCTTCAATAAAGGCACCTATCAGCCTAGACTTATATTTATAATCTATATATGGTAACCATAAAAAGTTAGTTTCTATAATGTTTTGTGGATGCTAATGGCGAAGATTGTCTGATTAATGTACGTCATGGAGATATAGGTTATGTATATGTGTTCTTGTTATTGTATTTAATAGAGTTATTAACAATTATAATCTTGTTATTGAGGTTCAGAATAAATTTGATGAAGACCTTTTCATTAATTGGTGGATGCGTGAATGCCCTGGTTCTTGCAACTGTATGGTGTATGGAGAACTTGATGATGATGGCTTAGGGATTGAAGGTCAATTTAATTCAAACTGTTCTCCTGAAATTTTGTAGTTTCTATTCGTTTTTCTATTTTTTTGAATTGTTGAGTTTACTTTTGATGTTGATTTTGAAGTTAAAAGGAATTGGAGTAAATTGGAGCCTAAAGAGATTAGTTTTATTTCTCTTTTCTCTTTTCTCAGTTTGGGTTGAAGGAAAAAGGGAAGAACATAGATTGTGAGGTGAATGAGCTCGCAATCCAAGTTTGTCGTTCATTTCCTAATCAAGCTATTTTGTGAGATCATCGGTATTATGCCTATTCCATAGATTACTTCTCTTAAATAAGAGCTAATCACGTGCCTCCCCGACTTTTTTAATGCCTTTCTCTGATATTATTAAGTCTTGAAATACCTACTTAAAAATCGAGAAGTTTGTAGTTGAACATATAAAAGGTTAGTTGTCAATACTTGAGGTGTGAAATTAGTTATCTCTCTTGATGTATATTTCTTTATCTGACGTATTTTTGTGTTTTAAGTTCACTGCCTTTTATGTGCTTTAAGTTATCACTGCCTTTTAGGTAAGCACATACAACACCAGTTCAGAGGCTTTGAGCAAGGAAAGAAAACAGCCCAGATGGTAGGGCAACAAGGGCACTCTTTTCTCTCTCTCTCTTTTTTTTTTTTTTCTTCTCTCTACTGGAAAGCAATAGAGCAAAGCTGCCCACCAAATATGTTGGCCACTTTCTTCGAAGGGTCAAAATGCAGATAAGACATGAAAAACTTTTGCTTGATTGGTACTGTAATTGATTTGTTTTTGGTCCAAATCCCCCTCTAATTGCTCCCTTTTTGACTCCCCTTAAAACAACAAATTAACGCTGACCCATCTCTCTCTCTCTCTCTCTCTCTCTGAGCTTAGAGGCAAGCAGCCAGCAAATAAACACAGGGGGTTGTGGAGAAAAGACAATTGCCTTTGCAAAACAGTAAACATTTGCTTTTAGCAATCAATGCTTTTTATTTTTTTGCAATGATAGTCTAATCTAATAGAGTTATAGATGGAGTAGTACCATACATGTGAAGAAAACCCAAGTTTGGTAAATGGCAAATCTCTTTCTTTAATGCTGTTTGATTGGGGTAGTATTAGTATGTCAAAGATTAGTATTGCAGTATTAACTACTGTTGGTAGTAAGAATCCAACCTAAAACTTTAAATGATAACTTTAGGTTAACAACCTATCTAATTAATCTTATTTTTGCAAAAGCGATTTCGAAGACAAAGTGGTTGTATATTAATCTTCTACAAAAATATGAAATGATCAATTCCGAGACAATCATATAGTGGTAAAATTTTAAAAATCTTGTTTATTTGCTCAAGTGAAACTGAAAAAGGGTTAGTGTTTTAGTTTAGGCATATTCACTTATCTGCTAAAAGATGTTCAAATTTGAAATTTGATGTAAATTATTGAGATATATAAAAGAGAATTTTCATGAATATAAAATCTTTACTTTCCGATATACAGTATCTCTTTACCTTAATCAAACAAACCACAAAGGCACAGACCACCAAATAAGAAAATTTTAAATAAGAATTCAAAACCTAATAGTCACAACACAAGCTTATACCAGACTTCCAATAATGTATAACATAAATTCCCAATCGCTCCCCCTTCTCTCTGTAGTCTGTAGTGTCTTGTCCTCTCTCTATTCACCATTTTGCCCGTCTGTTCTCATTCTCAATGACTAAAGTACATGAATAGGAGTCTCTTGCCTCGAGATAACAAAGTCACTTGTTCGATTCTCATCAATCTTATTTGTCACCCTTTCTCCTAACCCCCATTATGACATTCAGGGAGATTCGAAATCAAAATTAAGTAACACAGCACTTTAGTTGACATTACTCTCCAAAAGGCGCTCGCAAAAATTCAAAATGGGGATGCTCACAATACTCCATGTCGATCAAATAGATAAACATAACATTACATATGAATAAACAAAATCCTCGTATGATCTTAGCATTTCATTCTCTCAAACAAATGATGAGTTTAGCTATTCAAATTGCGCTATAACAGTCTCCTCCACCATCGTCCAACCATCTCTATCGGGCATACCTTCACCCAGCTTCTGAGAGCAGCTCTGTAAAACAAACCCACACATACTCATTAACTGGCAAAAGTTTACAACAATAAGAATGCAAACCCCAAACCAAATTTTCAGAAAAGATGATTTGGATCCTGCTTAATATGTATGCAGCCTTGCCCCTTATCAGTCACACTGTATTGTCCTACACTTTTTACTGGTCATATTGTGAATTAATAAATAAAAAGACCCTCAGCAATAGATATATAAATAAATAAAAAGTTGACATTGCTGTCATCTAATATTCCACAACCATGCCAGGGTCACAGACACATACTTGCCCATTGCGAAGTGATGCTTCAATTTAATCTATCCAGAATAACTGACAACGGAGCAGTAGCTTGACTCGTCTGCAGTGTCATTTAAATAAAGCCAATAAAAGACATTATGAGAACAGATAGATTCGCACCTTAGAACAAGTGTATACTAAAAGTGTCAACCAATTCCAGTTCTCCAGCAGGTCCTTTTGCTGACCGGCAGCTCTTTCCTGCAGAAAATAAACTAATGGAGGTATCAACTGCATCTCATAATGCCTTTGTTCACCACAAAGGCTGCATGCTCCAGGGCTATTAACATCCCCAGTAGCCAATAAAGGCTTGCCCTCAAAGGAATACCTGAGCACGCAATATTTTCAAATATTAGAGACAACTACATAACCGGGGGTGGGAAGAGAATACAGAAATCCACGACAAAATATAATTCGAAAAGCACCTCAATCCACCCCAAGACATCATGCGAACCTTTGGGATATTATCAAGCTAAATAATACGGCTACAACAGTTGGACCAACCAAAACAAACGCTGCCTCTGGAGTCCCATAAGGTCGGGTGAAGGACCCAGGATGAGATATGATACACAGTTTACCCCCTACAAGTGAACTGCAGGCAAAGTAATTTCATTTAGAGGCAAGATTACTGAGACATTACTTTAGTCCAACATAATCAAAAACTTTGTTTGGGGGAAGGAGGGGGGAGGGAGGGTGGTTTAGAAAGCAGATAAAATTAACAGCAGGGCATGCAAATAAGAAATTGCCAAAAAGATTCCAAAAGGCTGCAAATTCCAACCAGCTTTTGAGTAACCAAGCTATTCATTATGGCAAGCGCAAAACCAAGACCGGATAAGTCTTTTTATTCCCATAATTTATTAGCCCTAGACTCCCATTACTTTCAGATTCACGACACAAGCATGTGAGACAAATCATGTTTTGATACAACAAGCTAAGATCAATAGCAACAGAAAGAACACAGCGAAGAGATAGGCTGAACTTTGATATTAGAATCACCAATTAAATGTTGCAAAAGAAAGTACCCAAAATCCAACTAACTAATTCAAATCTAAAGGACCTTAAACCCCAAAAAAATCTAAAAAGACCTGTCTTGATATCTGTGTCTAATCTTCCTTTCTTTTGATATGACATACTGATAGGACCAATATCCTCATATAGCACATTATAGATATCTTTGTGTCTCTAAAATTAAGAATGGAAAACCGATAAAGCATGAGTAGATAATGTAAAAACCACAGCCATTGACATCGAGATCAAACAAACTATCCGTTTTTCATCAAGGGTTCTTCACCTGAAACATTGCTCTGGGTATGCATCCACTTGTTTCTTGAACTTCAGGTAAGCCCTGTCTGCATTAAAAGCTTTGTCATACTCATAGCCTTCCTCTTCCCAGACTTCTTCGGATGATTGATCATCATTATCCGTGTGATCTTGGTTCTCCTTTATTGATAGTGATGAATAACTTGACCAAACAGCAGCTAGATCCTTAGAGGATCCATCGGTTTGGCTGTATATATAAAAGCAAGGAAGAACTGCAATAAAAAAATACATGAGAGGAGATAACCTTTTCAGAGAACTGCCGTCACTCATTCACACATGGATGAATAGTCAAAAGCATCGACCGGAAACCACAAAAGCAAAAGCTAACAGGAAAATCGCAAACATGCCAACTTCCCCAAGTATGCAATAAATAAGACCACAAGAATGGTTGTTCTCTCTTTGACTCTATCGTTTTGTTTGGAAAATATGAAAAAATCAAAATGTACAATGCAACGAAGGTATTTTGATCATATCCAACAGTCCAATCAAATCTTTTACTTTTTTTTCTTGAGCCTCTATTGCGAACAGATAGTGGGAAAATACTATGCTCAGACACCATCCATATGTAAAAATGAGCTATCTAAAGAGATGGAAAACCTTACCAAGCACATCAGCATCAACTTTCCTAGTTCCTGAGTTCACTGAAAGAGATTTTCCACTAGTCTCAGCAGGCTGCTTCTTGCTAGTCTGTTTTGCTGAACCGGAAGCAAGGTTTGCACCTTCTGTAGAGCCCTACCCAATTCCTCCATGTTGAGATCTTCATCATCTCCAGAATCTTCTCCATCAGATTCAAATGAGTAAAGATCATCCCACCATTTAGAATTTGACGCTGAAACAGGTGTTACAACTGAAGGGGATACTTCTGAATTTACAGCTTCTGATTCCTCACATTTTTCAGGTTTCTGAACACGAATAGCACGCCAGCTATAAGGCCACAAAACAGAGTAGAGGCATGAGGGAAATGACACTATAGCTAAGTAGCAACCATAAACAAAGATATTAATGTCAACAAATGGATTACCTCCCACAGCGTGCATCCGTGCAGCTAAAAACAAATATCACACGCTCTTCAATTGTCAAAATTCCAATTGAAATTGGTGCATACACATAAAGAAAAAGACGCTGTGACTAATCTGTCGAAAAGAGCAATATTTTTATTAGATATAATTATGGAAATAATTTTATTCTTGTATTATCCCTTAGCATTAGTTTAGGATATTGTAAATATCCTTCCCTTGATTTTAGCCTAAATTATCTCTTGTACTTTGTATAAGTATCATTGTATCATCATGAATAACATCAGGCAATTACATTCTATCATGGTATCGGAGACCCTACCGATCCTTGCTTAGCCTCCCCCTTCCGCCTCCCTCTCCCTCACGGCCGCCTGCACCCCTCGGCGTCTCTCTCCCTCCATCGGCCTTCCCCTTCTCCTTTATCCTTCCATGACTCCTCCTTCCTTCCACCCCGCTCTTGCTGTCAATAACATCAAAAATTTCATCCTGATTACTCTTGAAATTGAAAAAGTACAATACTCTTCTTGGGCCGAATTATTTAAGATTCACTGTCGCGTCTACCAAGTCCTTGATCATATCCTTCCCTACACCGCAACTACCGATCCTACCTCTTCTTCCCTAGATTCTGATGCTACCGACGCCGACGTCATTGATCCCAATCTATGGTCCCGCCTTGACGCCATTGTTCTCCAATGGATTTATGGCACCATCTCTCACGATCTCCTCACCACCATCATCGAACCCAACTCTCCTGCTCAAAACGCCTGGGAACGGCTAGCCAATATTTTCCAAGACAACAAGTCTTCCCGAGCCCTATACTTGGAAAATCAATTCGATCAAGTTCGTCTTGATAATTTTTCCAATGTCTCTGCCTACTGTCAGGAGTTAAAAATGATTGCCAACCAACTCTCCAATGTTGATGTCCCCGCCTCCAATTAGGCCGGCATCTTGGGCCGTTCTCCGCAAGCCCACATCGCTCACGCACCAACCGATATCGAAGCCGCCCTTCATACCATGAGTCTTGCTGTTCCGGATAATAATTGGTACATGGACACCGGTGCCACTTCACATATGATGGCCTCCCCGGTACTCTCTCCTCTTATTTAAATACGAGCACAACTCATAATATTATTGTTGGTAATGGCTCTTCTATTCCTGTTCGTGGTTTAGGTCACGCATTCCTTTCCCACCCACATCCCCCACTAGCCTTAAACCATGTCCTCTATGCTCCTAATCTCATCAAAAATTTGATTTACGTGCGTCGATTTACTACCGATAATAATGTGTCCGTTGAATTTGATCCTTTTGGTTTTCTCGTGAAGGACCTTCGGATGGGGACACTTCTTATGAGATGTGACAGATCCGAGGACCCATATTCTCTCCCATCATCTTCTCCAGCTGCTTCTTCCACCTCATCGTCTTTTGCTCGTTATTTCCCTACTATTTGGCATAGTCGTTTAGGTCATCCAGGAGCACATGTGTTGAACTCCCTTTGCACTACCAATTCTATCGATTGCAAATATTTCCCCCTTCCACTATTTGTCAATCATGTATTTTTGGTAAACAAATAAAGCTCCCATTTTCCCCGTCTTTAAATTTTACGTCACTTCCTTTTGATATTATTCATAGTGATTTGTTTACATCTCCCATTCCCGGTTCGCCGGTCATAAATATTATCTACTATTTTTGGATGACTATATGAACTTTCTTTGGACCTTTCCTATTGGCCATAAATCTCAAGTCTTCTCTATCTTTCAGAATTTCAGTTCTTTTGTCTCTACCCAATTCAATGCCAAAATAAAGAGTTTTCAATGTGATAATGGTCGTGAATTTAATAATAACTCATTCACATCGTTTTGTAACAATAATGGCATGTCATTCCGTTTTTCTTGTCCCCATACTTCCCAACAAAATGGCAAAGCTGAACGACAGATTCGCACCATCAATAATATGATTCGTAGCCTTCTTGCTCATGCTTCTCTTCCTCCCTCTTTTTGGCATCATGCTCTTCACATGGCCACGTATCTTCTTAACATTCTTCGCCACAAAATTCTCCATAACTTCTGTCCCACTAAACTTCTCTACCCCCTTTTTCCTTCCACTTCCATTCACAAATTACAACCCGGATCTACACCCTGTATTTTCTTGGGTTACCCACCGAATCATCGTGGTTACAAGTTTTTGGATATCTCTTCGGGAAAAATCCTCATCGCGCGTCATGTTGTCTTTGATGAGTCCACATTTCCTTACTCCAAATTACACTCTCCTTCCTCTACTTCTTATGACTTTCTTCATTCCGATCTTCATCCTTATTTTGTCCACAACTCACTGGTTCCCGGGACTATCACGCACTCCCCCTCCACGCCAGCCCATGCTCCCTTGCCCAATCTTTTCTCTCCCATGCCTTCGCACATCCGGCCCAGCCGTCCACTACCCCTCCGGCCCAGCTGCATCCTCCCTCTCCCATTCCCGCATCTGCTGCTCCGGACCCATCTCGCTATTCCGGCCCAGTAGCATCGGGCCCAACCTGTTGCTCCGCCTCCCTCTCTCCCTTGCCCGCGCCTACTGCACACCAGCCCACTTCGCCCACTCTCCCTACTTCCTTACCGCCTACTACAATCTCTCGGCCCAGCCCGTCTGCCCCCTCGGTCCAACCCACCGGAACCATGACCACTAGAAGCATGAGTGGTATCTTCAAACCTAAACAACCCGTTAACCTTTTTACCACTACTTCCTCTTCTCCTTTACCCAGTAACACAAAGGATGCCTTATCCGACCCGAAATTGGAAACGGGCCATGATCGACGAATTTGATGCTCTTATTAAAAATAAGACATGGGAGTTAGTATCTCGTCCTTCTAATGTGAATGTCATTCGGTCTATGTGGATTTTTAGGCATAAAAAGAATTATGATGGTTCTTTTGAGCGGCACAAAGCCCGTCTTGTTGGTGATGGCAGGTCACGGGAAATTGGTGTTGATTGCATTGAGACTTTTAGCCCCGTCGTCAAACCGGCCACTATCGGGACAGTTCTCGGCATCGCTCTCTCCAAATCTTGGTCCATTCATCGGTTGGATGACAAGAATGCTTTTTGCATGGGAATCTCGGTGAAGCTGTCTACATGCATCAACCGCTTGGCTTTTGTGACTCCTGTTATCCCGATCATGTCCGCCTACTTCGGAAGTCATTATATGGTCTCAAGTAAGCTCCACGGGCCTGGTATCGGCGTTTTGCGGATTACGTCGTTAAGATTGGCTTTATCCATAGTCGGTCCGATCATTCCCTCTTCATTTATCGGCAAGGCTCGGACTTGGCTTATATACTTCGTATGTAGACGACATCATTCTTACTACATCCTCCGATCGTCTTCGACGAGTGCATTATGGACCTTCTTAGTTCCGAGTTTTCCATGAAAGATTTGGGTCCGTTAAGTTATTTTTGGACATTGCTTGTCACTCAACATGCCTCTCGGTCTCTTTCGAGCCAACAGCGAGTATGCCAAGGACATTCTCCACCGTGCGGGCATGACCTCCTGCAAACCTGCTCCTACACTCGTTGATACCAAAGGCAAACTCCCGGCTTCTGCCGATTCTCCCTACTCGGATCCTAAAGCTGTACCGCGAGTCTTGCCGGTGCCCTTCGATACCTTACGTTTACACGACCCGACATATCTTATGTCTGTGCAACAGGTTTGTCTTCATATGCACAATCCCATGCAAGCTCATATGACTTCACTGAAACGCATACTACGGTACCTTCAGGGCACACTTACTTTTGGCCTTCACCTATATCGCTCCTCCTTATCGGATCTTCGTTCTTACACCGATGCTGATTGGGGTGGATGTCCTGATACTCATCGTTTGACATCTGGCTACTGTGTATTTTTGGGTGACAATCTCATCTCATGGTCATCCAAGCGCCAATCTACTCTGTCCGGATCCGAGTGCTGAAGCTGAATATCGTGGTGTTGCTAATGTGGTTGCCGAATCCTGCTGGCTTCGTAATCTCCTTCTTGAGCTTCATTGTCCAATTCCTAAAGCTACTCTAGTCTATTGTGACAATATCGGTGCCATATACCTTCTCGGTAATCCTGTTCAACATCAACGCACTAAACACATTGAAATGGACATACACTTTGTTCGGGAAAAAGTAGCTCGTGGTCGAGTTCGGGTTCTCCATGTTCCCTCTCGTTATCAAATTGCGGATATCTTTACCAAAGGCCTTCCACGTATTTTATTTACGGATTTCGGGGACAGTCTCGGCGTTCGGCAACCTCCCGCTTCCATCTGCGGGGTGTATTAGATATAATTATGGAAATAATTTTATTCTTGTATTATCCCTTAGCATTAGTTTAGGATATTGTAAATATCCTTCCCTTGATTTTAGTCTAAATTATCTCTTGTACTTTGTATAAGTATCATTGTATCATCATCAATAACATCAGGCAATTACATTCTATCAATTTTAATACAGCTCCAAGCGTAATACCGTGAAACGAGACAGAGATCACTTCCACGAGAACCGCACTTCAAGCATATCACATCTTAAAGACGCCTTGGGGAATGGCCAGTCCTGAAAGAGGAAAAGCAAGTTTGCTAGCGATACGCAAGCATTTTCTCAAACTCTCTCTCGTAAATGCTCTCTTGGTTGCTTTCTCAAGCATAAGTCAAGCAAACTCTAAGGCTTACTAGCAAACTAAGGAAGGGTTTTAGATGTAGTTTGCTAGTGTCACACAAGTGTTAAATTTGAGTGAATTATCACCCCGTGACACCAAAGCCTAAGTGTGCCTCGAAAAAGCCCACAAAAACACGCTTTGCTGGGCTTTCGAAGGAGCTGCGCTTGACACCCAAATAAAAGCACGACCACTGAGCCTTGGACTTTCTTGTGCCTCGGGCGCGCTTTTTATCTCACAGTTGAATGATCAGATCAGCATATCATATTACATGCGCTTGGGGGAATGTGCACCTAGATTTACATCATATATAACATACATGTTTGCAATCTAGTTACATACGTTCATGTTGTAAAATGTTTTTACCGTGCAAAATCAGATATGCATGTTCACACAATATAATAGACATTTTAACACAATATTCAAGTTCAATACTATGTTGATGAGCGATGACTTAAATGTTTAAGGCTCATTCATTTTTATCGTCTATGACTTGTGACTTCATAGAAAGGATATAAAAGGACAGTCACGACACAAAATACCATTATTCTTGACTAGGAACGTAATCAAGCCAAACCGAGCCGGGCCTGAGCTCGTGTTTGGTTATGCATAGTTTTTGAAACTGCACAATGGTGGTAACTTTTAAGACAAGCACTACACTTCGTATCCAACTAAGACTAAGCTTTAGAGAAAGCATGTGTATGTTGGAGAAGCTACTGGAAAGTTTGTTAGTTACTAAAAGTAACATTACGTTAAATTACTGAGTTATTATCTATTGCGAAGACATGATCCTTGTATTTTATTGAAAATCCGAACTAAATGATGATGAATCCTGGAAAACAAAAGAAAATTCACAATATTAGAAGTGCAACGTTTATCGAGTGCCCATGCATTACTAGTCTTGTCTAGCTAATAATTTTCCTTAATCGACTTTGTGATTTGAAAAGTGCATTAAAGTTAATTAATAGTAATATAATAGACATAGATCTATCAAATACTTATTTTGTTGATATAATTGTGCTTTCCACATAAACATCTCATTTCAATTAGATGCTAATGTCATTTTATGTTGTATTGTTTTTATGGACCTCCAACTCTATTTTCTTTTTTGGTTTTATTTTTATCCCCACTATCATATGCAAAATATTGAAATCTGCATTTGATTTTGTTGTCACAATTTGACATACTCTTTTGTGAAATAACTTTTTAGTTTTCGAAACAAGATTTGGATAAACTTGGGTACAAAGGCAGATCTATATGTGGTGATAACTTTTGCTTGGAGCTCTTATTTGGTCCGCCTGACGCAAAATGCTCGCTGCTATCAGCATCAGCATTTGGTCACCACTTAGAATCTCTGAACTGCAGTTGCAAATTTTACTGTCCTAGTAGGGCCATGGTTATCTGACTTTTTCCCTTGAGAAATATTAGTGACAAAGGGAGAAATTTTGCATCAAATTGTAAATATCCCAAGTTGCAATATATTATATATCACATATATTGTAAACAATCATTAGAAGTTGTTTATGAAGTTTAAATCATAACGTTTCCTGCTTTTGTGCAAGTCGTCAGCACTTACGAAGTTTTTAAATGTTGCACTTGCATTTCATGGACAACTTGATATTTAGTTTCTAAACTGCAGCTGTAAATTTTACTACCCTAGTATGGCCATGGTTATCTGACCTTTTTCCTTGAGAAATATTACTGACAAAGGGAGAAATTTTGCATCAAATTGTATAAACAATCATTTAAAAAGGAAGAGGAACTGATATATTATTTCTTTTTAGGGCTCCCTCAACTATTATTATATCACACATATATCTTAAACAATCATTAGAAGTTGTTTATGAAGTTTAAATCATAAGGTTTCCTGCTATTGTGCAAGTCATGAGCACTTACAAAGTTTGTAAACTCTGCACTTGCATTTCATGGACTACTTGATATTTAGTTTCTTTCAATATAGGTACTATGTCATACATGAATTGATATATTTCCTACTTGAAAATCATCTAAAATCAGAGGCACGGGCAACATACATGAACATTAAATCCTTGTTTACTTGAACAACTTGGAAATATGCATTGGTGGTTTGCACTATGAAAATCTAGGTATTGAAAATAAACATACATGGCCTATGTTGGAGGATTTTAGAATGACATACAAGAAGCTTACTGCATGCGGTCAGGAAAAGAGCTTTCAGGTTTGAGGCTAAAGCTCAAGCATGAGGCAGGCTGGATGTCAGCCGGTTGGGTCTTGTCATCCCCGGCCAGGCCCTAATATGCCAATGGTTACTCACCTATTGATGTCTCTTCCCTCAACTAGCAAAGTCGTGCAGTGGTATTGTATGATCTTGCTGATGTTTTGTTTTGGAGTTGTGCTGTTTAGTTGATAGAATTAAAAAAAAATGGGGAAAGAACTTCGCACAAAATGTGGAAACTTGTTATGAACCTTGTGCTGCTTGAGGATTATCAATGTTGAAGCACAAGCTATACGATAATGGGGGCCATAGCTTCATATTCACCTGAGGCTTCTTTTTAGCTGACCGGAATATATATAGTATAAATTTTCCCATTGTACTGAGGTAATTTTATGGTTGTTTTGATTTCATAGACGAATTTCAGTGACATTTGCAGTTATTTTAATTTATAAATATTTTTAAATTTTTAAACTATATCAGAATAAATTGGAAATTATCAATATCTTAGATTGGCTTTTATTTAGAATTCATCTTTATTTTGAGTGTCAAATTAGAGTTTTATGATCAAAGTCTTGAATAAATATGTACAGTCTTGGTGGTCGGTTGAATAGAAGTTTTCTGACGTTTTACCCCCAAGATGAAAAAGGTATGTAAACAAAAAGGCGAAGATCAATTCAAACATTCTCAAACTCAACCTGTGATAACAAACGCCAACAATATCATCAATAAACAAGACACTATTCTCTATTTTTCAAAAATAGCTCTGAATCACATATAGCTTATCTTTGATGCAATGTTTTTGTATAGTGAAAGCCGAGCACAACCAGCATTAAACTTCACTGCCCACTGGCGATTTAGCATTGGAACACCACTGCTCAAAGGCACGCTAAAATATCTAAAAGCAAAATTAGGTGCATGTCTGGAAGACGACATATAGCGCACAACACTATTTACTACTCGTAAAATGAATACCAGCCTGGTTAAACACTGAAAGTAGGTGTATGAACTCATTCTGTGTGAGTTTTGAGGATCTCTTGTCCGCATAATCATACTGCTTCAACACACCAATAACCTTGGCTTTAAAACTAGAATCATTCTGATTGACATCATCATCAGAGTCAGCGTCTGAACCCTCCACATCCATTCCATCCCCATCAGCTTTTTCATCCTCCACATCCATGCCTTGATCATCATTCTGATTAAGGAAAGTCTTTTGGTCATCAGTCTCATCGGCCAAGGCAGACATATCAATTGGCTCTGAGTCGTTCTTTAATTGGCCTAATGCCTCCAAGGTCATGTAATTCTTCTCTAGCACCTCAAGAACCTTTTTCTGTCCGAAAATAGAACCCAGGGTCTTGTTCTTTCGGCTGAAGCACAGAGAGAGCATCCCATTCCACTCTTTAAGTTTCCCTGCCGGTATTGGGAGAGGTCTTCTAGGCTCAATACGAACGACAGAGGAGTCAACCTTAGGCGGAGGCCTAAAATTATTCTTCCCCACTTTGAGAAGATGGAAGACCCGAGCAAGGAGCTGGGTATTCACAGAGAGACGGCAGTAAAGCTTGTCACCCGGTTGGGCAACCAGCCTCATGGCAAACTCCCTTTGGAACATTATGATTGCACATCTGAAGTTGTATCTCTGGTTCACGTCTAATAACTTGAATACAAGGGGAGAGGAGATTTGGTAAGGTATGTTGGCAACACAGATATCGAAAAATGGAAGGTTGCACTTGAGAACATCTCCTTGGATAACCTGTTGGTCACCGAAGCCAGGAGTAAGTAATTGATCACTCTTAGGCCAATTAAAAATGAAATCACTTGCTTCCTTAAGAGTCATCAATATATAATTATATAAGCATGAACAAATGATCACAAAAATCTAAACTTTATCGGAGCATGGGCATATTTATCATTCAAACTACCACGCCCAGCAGGACAGTACTTTATTGATGATTTCGGGAAAACTAATACGTATAATTTTAACTCTAGAGCATGGTGTCACCACACACCACATATATCTAGAATAACAATAAGAATTTTTGGTATCAGACTCCAAGTTCGTGCTTCTACGGACTATGGTAGTTGGAAATATAATTGATTCCAATGTGTCACTACAGAATCCTCCGCTGTTTGTGACTTTAGAGCATGGTGTCACCACACACCATATATATCTTGAATTTGAAGCAACACTCACTTCCTAGTTCACCGTTTCTTTTTCCTTGTAAACAATAATTAATGGATGTCTTGATAACTCTCCCCAATGTGTCACTACAGAATCCTCCACTACCATTTTCCCAACAGCAAGAACCCAAGAGCATAATTCCAAATTTGATTCAATATGATTGAAAATAGGAAAGAGAAAAAAATACCTCTAAGCGGGTGGAGAAAGGAGTACCCTGAAAACGGCGTTTAAGCTCGAGAACCATACGAGGGTCCAACTCGATGGCGACAACCTTCTTGCCGGCTTCGAGAAGCTTCTTGGTTAGATTACCGGTACCAGGACCAATCTCGAGGATGACGTCGGTGGACTTGATGCCGGCCTTTTGGACAATAGAGTCGACAAGCATGGGATTCTTGAGGATATGCTGCCCCTTGGATTTGTGGAAGGGAATACCTCCCTGGAAATGGTTGTGGCTCCCCTTCTGTTTCTCTTTCCTTATTTTCCCACCCGCCATCTTAAAGGTCGAAACTTCTGAAATTTAAATGAAGGACGGAGATAAAAACACAAAGATTGAATAATGAGAAGAAATTACTAGTTCATCTCAAAGCTCACAAATACCCAATTTCTATATCTAGTCTTAGATTGCAAGACACAAAAAAAGCGCAAAAAATTACAAGGTCTTGGAGCCTGGGGAAGCTTCGAGGCAAAGGCACGGCTTTTTGAAGCGAGGCACACTTTTTACATAAAATTGCTTGAAATTCATTCTCAACCCATATTTTCGATAAATAAAAAAGATAGCACATTAAAAGCACCACATACAGTCTTAAGAACCGGAGTCTAACCAGAGTCTAACATTAAAATATCTCAAAACACACAAGCACATTCATAGAAAATAACACACAAAGCAAAGTAGTTGTAAGCCCCCTCCCCCAATGCTCGTCTAAGCATCATCATTATCATCATCTAACACCACATGCAAACACCGAACCTCTTATTTTATTTAATTTATAGGGTAATTAGACGGATTTTTGCCAAAATTTGAAAAAAAAATCTTTTACCCCATTTTTCAGCTTGGATAATTAATTCTTGACGATTCAAGGAAGCACTTGGGAGGAAAGGAACGAAACAAGCAAAACTAGAAACAAATTAGCTTTAGCTCGTTGAAAAACTGAACAAAGCCTCACTTTTTAAGGCTTATAATTCAAACGAAAGAATGAAAGACAAAAACAGAATCAAAACATTAACTTCGACAATAGTAAATCCCAGCAAACAACATGCGATTATAACTACTAACTCATGACCAGCAAATCAGATTCGGGAAAGACAAAAACGATAAATAAGAGCAGCTATAACTGAATCAAAATCAAACTAACAACTTGAAAGTGCAAAAATTGTGAAATTATACCAGCAAATTCGAATGTCCTTTATGCAATTCCACAACCCACAGTCCAAATTCGAACAATCAATTGCCCAGTTACAGCTAAGCAAACCAACAATCCAAAATCGAACCCTGAATTCGGCAAAATCCCAAAATTCGAAGAAACTAAAACTAAAATTTGAATAACAAAAGCTAAACCTAAACTTATACCTTGGCTTGGCTCCGGTCGGTCACACCTTCGCCTACTGCAGTTCGGCCTCCCCGTTGCTCTGTTTCGCTGCCGTCTTTTAAAGCCTCGGTCTCCTCTTGTTCTGCTCTTCTAGCTTCGCTGAGCTTCGTTGTGGATAGAATCCGAAAGTAAAGGGATAGAGTTTGATAGAAATGGGGTTCTTTAGTGCAGCGATTGGGGCCGAAAAGGAGAGGGAGATGAGATGGGGGCTGGGCTTTGGATTAGGGTGTTGGTGAGGGTTAGAGCAGCACGAAGAGGAGAGATTGAGGGGGAGTGCAGATGGGTTTGGTGTCTAAGGATCTGCGCTGGTGGAAGGACGCCGAGGAAGAGAGGAAAAAGATGAAGGGAAACGTGTCTCTTGTGCCGTGAGATGTGACAGGGGCAGCGTGGAGAGGAGTTTTGAGCCTTTTTAGGGTTTCATGGATGGTGAAGGCGCCGAGAGGACGGAGGGAAAGGGACGGGCTGGGCTTTTTGCCCGTGAAGAGAGACACAGAGAGCTGTGAATGAACTCCAAATTTTCCGCATTCTTAAAAAAAAAAAAAATTGTTTCTAACACTACCCAAATAGAAATGCAAACCACATAATCAATACCGAAGAAAACCCAATAAAAACTTGACACAATTTGGAGAAGCGGATAGAGAGCGGGTGGTTACTCGGAAAAGGGCTTTCGTTTGACGCAACCAAGGCAGAGCAAGACTTGCTGCGACAGACCGTGAATTCCACTGGGTGACGAGATTCCGGTTCCCGACCCTAAATTTGCTAACGAACTCAATAAGTACGGTGTCCTCCATGAGCCCCCGATCCGACCATCCGCAACTCAAAGAAAAGAACCAAAATACTTAGTTATGTCAAAGTTTCTAATTTTTGGAGTATGTTTCTTTGGACCTTTTTATGTGGCGAGGTTGGAGCGAGGAAAGGTTTTGGAGGATATTTAGGGATAAAGTAAGATGAATCGTGGGAGTCCAGACATTGAAAAAAGTACGAAATTTCAAATCTATTCTAACGGCAATGCATAATTAACATTTAAAAAATCACAAGTCAACAATATAATGTAAAAAAACTAGTAAAAAATTACAAATTATCCCTCCAATAAAAAAGTACATATCAAATTGTATAGTTACAAAATTCCACATATTCACCCTACTAGAACCCACCCAAGATCGGTCTGTTTAGGGTTATGGGTTTAGGGTTTAGGGCTTAGGACTTAGGGTTTAGGATTTAGGGCTTAGGGCTTGGGGCTTGGGGCTTGGGGCTTGGGTTTGGGGTTTGGGGTTTGGGTTTAGGGTTTACGGTTTAGAGTTTTGGGTTTCGGATTTAGGGTTTCGGATTTAGGGTTAGGGTTTAGGGTTAGGGTTTAGGGTTTAGGGTTAAGGGGTTAGGGTTTAGGGTTAGGGTTTAGGGTTTAGGGTTTTAGGGTCTAGGGTCTAGGGTCTAGGGTTTAGGGTTGAGGGTTTAGGGTTTTAGGGTTTAGGGTTTTGGGTTTTGGGTTTACGGTTTAGGGTTTGGGGTTTAGGGTTTAGGGTTTAGGGTTTAGGGTTTTTAGGGTTTACGGTTTAGGGTATAGGGTTTAAGGTTTAGGGTTTAGGGTTTAGGGTTTAGGGTTAGGTTTAGGGTTTTGGGTTTAGGGCTTAGGGTTTAGGGTGAACGATTTAGGGTTAGGGTTTAGGGTTAACGGTTTAGGGTTTAGGGTTTAGGGTTTAAGGGGTTTAGGGTTTAGGGTTTAGAGTTTAAAGTTTATGGTTCATCAATCGACGGTTTACTTTTACTTTTAATTATTAGCTACCCTTTCAATGGCTTTCGGCTAGTCGAGCCGGAGATCTCCAATAATTAGGGTTGAGGTTTTAGGGTTTCGGGTTTAGGGTTGAGGGTTAGGGTTTAGGGGTTAGGGATTAGGGGTTATGGTTTAGGGTTTAGGGTTTTAGGGTTTAGGGTTTAGGGTCTAGGGGTCGGGGTTTAGGGTTAAGGTTTAGGGTTTAGGATTATGGTTTAGAGTTTAGGGTTTCAAACTTTTATCAATTCTTACATTATATTCAATAAGGGCAAACCAAAAGATAGATCACTTCATTCATGTATTCAAATATTTATATGTAACACCCCGAAATTTAATTGTAGTTAACTACTTTAAATTTATATTTTATCGCCTGGCTGGGGTTGGCGCCACCCTTGCCTACTCTCCGGCACTCTGACGCCACCGACCTATGTCCATTACCGCTACCCGATCCACCAGGTCTCCACCATCGAGCTACCACCATTCAATTCCACCTCTAACCCATTTTAAGATATATCTCCAATCCTTAATTTCTAAGCAAATCTTATTACAAACTCATGTTGTAATTGAATAAGTAGACAAATAAATGATTTGGACAGTTACACTTGGAATTCAAGAGAAATACATAAGTGAATTTGTAATTATATATGTCAAAATTTGATATAGGTTCAATGAAATATCTGATTTTTGACAAATCAATTATAGGCACAAATATATGTAAATTATAAGAGTTTGGTTTCTCTACTAAAACAATACCACATTATTATATATATGTAACATATATAATATATTATGTAATATGAACATGAGCAAATCTCACTCAATGATGCCATTTATTCGTTCAACTCATTCTTTCTTTTTAAATAAAATTCTCATTTTTATTTTCATAAACTTTTTCGTTGTCGGTCAACTGTGGCTGTGGGACTCTAATACATTTACATGTTAATAATAATTTTAGTTAAACAATTCAATTATAATGACCCGACTATCAAGGAGAGCTCATTACAGCTTAACTCTACTAGCAAGCATGGAACATACTAGTCCATTCGAAGGTGTCATCGGCTAAAATAAGAAAACTCATTAACATTTTAATATAACAAATGAACATTTAACACATCTTGAAAGAGACAAAGCTAGGTCTTCCTTTTAACACCCTTATACATCGAGAGTTACATGCTAGTGCTGCTCAAACTAGTGAAGTTCTTTCAAGCGGTGATACATGCTAAATTAAGGAAACACCGAATACAATAACAAAGGTACATGAAGCTAGGTCTTTCTCGTTGAGGTAATGGTCCTTCGAACAGTGACACATGCTAAATTAAGAAACACCGAGTACGATAACAAAGGTACATGAGGCTAGGTCTTTCTTGTTGAGGTATAAAAAATTGTATGCCCAAAGAATGGTGAAATTGTTTTGGTTATATATAAGATTATAGGAAATAAAATATTAATATGAACTACAAAGTATCTTCTCATTAAGATAGATGAGAGATTGAGATCCATGGTCACAAGCGAAGGTCTCCCCGAAATGTTTTATATATATATATATATATATATATATATATATATATATATATACCTAAAACAAGTTCTAGACTTTATGAGGGAAGTCAAATACTTGGAGTACTTGGAAACTGCACTGCAAATCATTGAAAGTTTTTACAAAAAGCGTTTGGAATGAAATTGCATTTTAGTAACTCGTATAATTCTGTGACCAGTGGATAAATAGAAAAGGGGAAACAAGTGATTGAGGATATGTTATTGGCTACTTAAGAGAAAGGGGATGAGTATATTCCATTAGTTGGGTTCTCATGCAACAATATTTTTCACTTTGTTCGAATAATCTAGATGAAGCGTTGATTTTAATTTTAGAAATGATTTAAGAAATAGTTGGGAAGATCTAAATTATACAATGTAATACGAAAACGGTTTGAGATAGATATAATTCACATGCCAACCGTAGAAGGAAACCTCTTAAATTTCAAGAAGACGATAAGGTTTTTCTTAAGGTTTCTCTAAGTAAAGGCATTCGAAGATTTAATGTAAAAAGGAAGTTGAGACTCCGCTTTAGTAGGCCTTATGAAATCGTGGAGAAAATAAATCTTGTTATAGGTTGACCTAGCCGCCGAGCTACAATATATACGCAATGTGTTTCAAATTTCTCAACTTCGGAAATATGTTTATGACCCAACCCACAAAATCATGTACGAACCACTCGAATGTTGAAGTAAAAGGTTTAACCTACGAAGAGCAACTCTGTACAATTCGTGGATCGAAATGTTAAACAATTACGTAACAAAGTGATACCTTTGGTTAAGTAATTTTGACCCATCATGATATTTCTAAAGTAACATGGGAAATAGAGGATGAAATGAAAAGTCGTTACCCCCACCTATTTCAAAGGTATGTTACTAAATGATTATAGTTTCGAGGACAAAATTCTTTTTAGGGTGGAAGGATGTAGCACCCCAAATTTTAATCGTAATTAATAACTTTAAAATTTTATTTTATTGTCTTAATATTGTTTAAGAGTAGTGAGTCGCGCAAAGACTCAAAATCGAAATAAAAAATGCAAACAAAATTAATAATCGCAAATAATAATAGATTATTCGTACAAATTTACATTTGTGCGAAGAATTGTATATATGGTTGAATAATGCAAAATTGTTTCTCAAACACGAGTTATATAATTAAATAATAAGTAAATGAAAAAAATTAACAAATATATATAACCAATAAAAATGGGTCAAATGTTTGACAATTTATCATATGCTTATGAGAGTTTATACTCATAGCCATGTCAACGACCATGTCATCGACACATGTATAATTATTTAAAAAATATATGATATATTTTTTTTTCAAGCAACAGATTACAAATTTCAGTTTTTAGGATGACTTTTTTTAAAAAAAAATATACTAAATCAGTTTTTTGGTGGGCTGTTCATAGAGAACAATACTTAAGCAAAAAATGAACAATGTTAGAACTTAAACTAAAAATGAACAATGTTAGAACTGATGGTGAATATTTACTTGGAGTTAGAATGAACACGTAAATTAAGAAGGACAGAATGCTCAAGTATAAGAAAAAGAATGCTCAACAAGAAGAAATAAAAGCTCAATTATAAAAAAAAAACAGAATGCTCATTTCTAGAGTAAATCCAACGCAACAAACTGAAAATGAACAATACTTACGCTGAAAATGAACAATTATTAGGACTTAGAACGAACGCATAAGAAAACGAAATGAATAGTTCGCGTTCAGTCGACTTTGAGACCTTCATTCTTTTACCCGGTGTTTCATGGAGAGTTTTAAAACGTGTTTCTCGGGTTTTTCTTCAACATATCTTATGGGTTTGATTATGCTAATTCATCTTCTTGTTCTTCAATTACCGTTCATTTTTATCTTCGTATTCTTCTTCTTATTCGTCTTCTTCTTCGGTTTCGCTTCTATCTCTTCATATTGCGCTTATTTTGAATTGGGGTTTGCATTGGCACTGAATGTAGTGGGTGGAGATATCTTGGTTAATGATGATGAAAAAAAATTGAGAGGAGCATGAGGTTGATTAGAGATGAAGCAAGTTGAGAGCGAGAGATGAACATGAGAGAGATAGTATGATATTAAGTGCCAATAGGAAACTAGGAGCATAAATTTGTGGGTATATCATATATATATATATTGCAAATGTATGATTAAACATTTAATGGTAAATTTATTAGTAAAAAGATAACAAGATATAGAAAATTAACAAGGTTAAAAAATAATAAAAAAGGGAAAGAATTGCTTGAAGCTTATACCAAAAGTAACTAATCCATCGACAACCTCACAATTTAGGCCAATAAGCTTGTACAACAGTTTGTATAAAATTATCTCCAAAATTATTGTCAACGGACTTCGACCAATTCCGAAAAGAATAATTAGCCCTTTTCATAGTGCCTTTGTACCGGATAGAGATATACATGATAACATTCTTTTGGCACATGAAATAGTCAACAAGTTTGGCAATATGAAGGGAAAACAAGCATACATTGGACTCAAACTAGACATGGAAAAGGCTTACGATAGATTAGAGTGAGATTTTATTTTAACTCTGTCTAAAAGAAATTGGATTTCATGATAAATGGATTAGTTGGATCGGAGAGTGCATTTCTTACGTTACTTACTCTCTACTTATTAATGATGAATCATGTGGGTTTTTTAAGCCATCTAGAAGTCTTCGACAGGTAGATCCGTTATCTCCGTATCTCTTTATTATTTGTATGGATGTGCTTGCTGCCAGATTACGAGGTTGAAGCGATGGAATCAAAGTCCGGTATTGGAATTAAGATAGCGACTAGAGCACAAAAATACCATGTCTACTATTTGTCGACGATAGTTTGCTTTTCCGCAAGTCCAATAATGAGACGTGCTTTAAACTTAATAACCTCGTTGAATGAATTCTCCAAATTCTCGAGTCAATTAGTTAATTTTCACAAATCAGCAATCGTGTTTTCAAAGAATGCGACTTCTACTGACGTAAACTCAATTTTCTTCATTTTCAACATTTCGCATAGAGATTCATTTGGAAAGTATCCGGGATGCCCGGTGTTTAAGGGTAGGACAAACAGTTCCACCTTTGCCGATATCCCGACCAAAGCGGATAACAAACTCCGAAGTGGAAAGCTAATTCGCTTTCAAAAGTAGGAAGGGTGGTTCTTATTCAATCAAATTTGGAATCTCTTCCCGCACATATGATGCAATGTTTTAAATTGCCAAAAAGCACTTCGCTTCATTGGATAAAATTAATAGAGACTTTTTCTGGAGTAAAGCAAAGGATATTAAGGGTCCGCCTCTTGTTTCTTAGGAAAAAATATGCATGCCGAAAAATATGGGGGATCGGGTCTTAGGAAAACGAAGTCGTTAATCAAGCATTCCTGTGCAAACTAATTTGGAAAGATCTTCATGAACCGAACAATTTTTGGGTCCGAACATGCGCTCTAAATACCCTTTAGATGATGATTTTTCTAGAGAAAACCCAAACTTACGAACTCCCGGGCTTGGAAATGCCTCCTGAAACATAGAGATCTCTTCAAAAGAGGGCTAAAATGGGAAGTTGGTAATGGAAAGGCTGCGAAATTTTGGCATGATAATTGGTGTGGACAAGCTTCTTTGCTCCAATATTACGATAATAGTAGGAAGGATATTCCAACACTTGATGCTAATGTTAATTAGACTCGGCAAAACCGACTCGAACCGAACGGGTCAACCCGAACGACCCGAAATCCAAACCGAACCGACATCCGAAACAGGTTGAACCGATTTTGACCCGAAAACCGAAATGAACCGACCCGAACTGAACCGACCCGAAATGACCCGAACCGAAACCGACCCGAATGCAAAATGACCCGAACCGAAACCGAACCGAACCCAAAATGACCCGAACCAAATCAGATCCGAATCGATTTAACCCCAATAAAAGTGACCCAACCTACATTTTTTTTGTTGGGTCTCTCAGGATGTACTTTTGTGCCTATAGTGGTACAATTTTGAATCGATTTTGACCCAAAAAGTGACCCGATTACGACTAGATCCGAAATTAACCCGAATCGAGTCGAACGAGATTGACCCGAAGTTGAACCGAACCGAAGTTGACCCGAACCGAAACCGAACGAACCCCGAACGAGATCGACCGAAGTTTACCCGAACCGAAGTTGACCCGAACCCGAAACCGAACCGAACCCGAACAAGATTGACCCGAAGTTAACCCGAACCGAACTAACCCGAACCGAACCCGAACCGAATGACCCGATTGCCAGGTATAATGTTAATATATGCATCACGGTGGAAAAAGAATGGAACGTACAATTTCTTTCTACGTTTCTTCCAATGGACATTTGTAGGGAAATCAAAAGTATCCTCATTCCATATCATGATTTGGACGATAAAATGTGCTTGGGACTATCGAGTTCAGGAAAATTCACGACAAAGTCAACAACTTGGAATGCACATAATTTAAGGGCTCGTAACCATGTTTGGGAAGCTGGTTGGATATGGAAGCTGGATGTCTTACCTAAAATAAAGCTTTTCTTGTGGCAACTCCATCATAATTCCATAGCTACTTAGGACACACTATCAAGGAGAGGGATTAGTATCAATAGCCATTGCTCGATATGCCATCATAGTGAGGAATCGATTGACCATCTCTTTGCTAGATGTCCAATGGTTAAAGATACTTGGGAAAAAGCCTATCTCCACAAATGGCTTGACATTAAAATAGGACAACTACGCGAACTTACATTATCCGATATTTTTCATAAATTCGGGTCTAACAACAAACCAACTCAACTAGTTAGGGTGGTGTACTTGATATGGAGTATATGGAAAAGTAGAAATGAGGTTGTGTTTAATAAAGGAAAGTATAATTCTGTTTCAACAATAATCAAAGAAAAAAGTGCATGGGAAGAATGGAGGGCAAGAGGAAAATTTGATGGAATGTATAATCTTGCTCCCGTACATCGTTCACCAACTACTCCTACCAAATCACTTCAACATATCAAATAGGAGAAACCGCCAGGGGGATTCATCAAAATCAACTTTGATGGATCAAAATCTTCAACGACTCGCAGCAGGAGGATATGTCATTAGAAGTTGGGATGGAAGATTTATCCAAGCAGGAGTTTCAAATCTGGGATCAACCTCAATACTCATCGCGAAGCCATTCAAGCTTGTTTTCATTCTAGTATTATAAAAGGAGATACCAAATTGGTTATTAAGGCCTTAAGACGAGAGTGCCAACCCCCAAGAGAGATCCGGACTCTTATTCGGGATACTCACATATATCTCACGAATCTGTTACAATGTATTTATCAATCATCACTATCGAGAAGGCAACGGGCGGCGGATCGGCTAGCAAGATTAGGACTTTCTATCACCCATTCTTTGCATTGGGATTCTCTTCCTTATTCTCCCTCCTTCCTCGTCCATTCTTATGGAAGACAATTTGAGTAAAATCCTCGAGAGAAGAGCTACCTAAAAATTGCTTTATTTACCCATTTTCGAAAAAAAATCTCAGCAAAAAGGACGAGGTGTTTGTAAACAAAGCTACGTCATTTATTTCCCATCTCTCTCTCCTCTCTTTCCTCACCTCCCTCTCTGCCGCCGGTACTGTTACCGCCGGCCAGCCATCGACGGCCCCTTCTGCCGCCAGCAGGCCGCCGTCGGCGCTCCTGGCCACCACCTTGCAACCGCCAACATCTTTCTCCTCCCTCCTTTTCCCTCTGTTATGCGCCAAGCAGGGGCTGTCCTGCCCCTGCTGCCGCCGCCCCCTCACCGCTATCCGACCCCTGACGTAGCCGTCCACCGCCCAGCTCGACACTCCAGCTCCACCACCGAACCTCCACCACCATATTCCACCTCTAACTCCCTTTTGAGGTATCTCTCTAATCCTTAATTTTTAAATAAATTCTATCGCAAGTTCATGTTGTAATTGGTGTAATTGAATAGTTAGACAAGTAAATGTGAGTTTTGAATGATTTTTGGTGGAATTAGAATAACATTGGGAGCGATTGAAATTGGATTTAGGGTTTGTTATGTGTTAAATCGGTATTGGAAATGAATTTGGGTTTATTCATAGTTGTGAATGCTTGTTTAATTTCTATAGGAGTATGAATGAATTGTTTGGTTGTGGTGGAATTGGGAGAACTTTTGTGAGTAATTGAAATATTGCTATATGTGAAATTAGGGTTGAGTATATTTTCATAAGGTATTGGAAATTAATTTGGGTTTATTCAAAATTGTGATTACGCTTGTTGAATTTTTATATGAGAATGGATTGTTTGATTGTGCGAGGATTTTTAAGTTATAAAGGCATGCTCGGGAAGTGAATTAATCAAAATTGGGTTATGTTAATCCTTGAAAAAAAAATGGATGAAAATACATTTGAAAGTTTGATTGGAATTGGTAGTGGTTTTGTGGAGTTGAATTTGTAATTACGAAGAGGATAATTGGGTAAGTGGTTAGGAGATGAGGAGACAAGAAATTAAAAGTGGAGCATTAAATCGGTTAATGAGTTAGGTAATTAAATTGGCCAAAGTGTAAAGTTAATATAATAGTTTATTAGACATTGTAGCTTAATTAGATAATACATGAGGAGTTAAATGAGACGAATGTAAAAGTTTATCAAAAATAGATGCAAGAAAGATTAATACATTTATTAATGCAAAGATTAAATTTTCTCGTTTGAAAACAGAAAATCAATAGGAACAACTATTCAGGGAAGCAAAGAAAATCAATATTAAAAAAAAAAGGAACAATTATTTGAGGTACGTTAGTGCGTTGTCTCTTTCAAGATGTGTTAAATGTTCATTTGTTATATTAAAATGTTAACGAGTTTTCATATTTTGGCCGATGACACCTTTGAATGGACCAAAAAGGGAGATTACGAGTCCAGAGTCGTTCTATCCGGGCGGCAATGGCTTCCAATAGTTCAAGTGCGGATCTCACCACGACGACCTCAACAACTATTTCCACCTCCAACACCATGACAACATTGATCTCCTTGGCATCGTCAACTACAACCGCCTCTTACGCTTGGCTGATGGTGACGGCAATCGCCCCACTGTCGCAAGCAAGGCGGCCGCAATTTTTCCAGACACAGACCACCAGCTTCAACTCTGCTCTCCCACATGCAAACTCCCAAGCAACACACTTTCACATGCACCTGCACAAACCCCGATCCAAACCCAACCCCAACCCCAAACCCAAACCACCATTCTATACCCGATGGCCTCCTCCGGATGCGGATTGCTTCCAACATCACAGCCCCGGTTGCCCGAACCGAGGGTCACCGTTGCCAATCCCGGTGTCTATCCATTGGCAGCGAGGTCAATTGTGGCTGGCCCCGTGTACCATGCTCCTCCTCCTCCCCAGGCCCGGCTTCGGCTTCAGCCGCCTCACTCCAGCTTATCCTTTCCGCCTTCCCTATTCGCATCCTTCTCACGGTCACATATCCTCTATCTCGGTTCCTGCCGCCGCCACTGCCGGTGTTAGAGGCTTTCCGGTCAGCTCCGTCCCCGACTCTAAGGTTTGGGTTATTCAATTTCTTCCCTCCTCCCTGCCACTTTTTAGTTTCACCTTTATGTCCTTGAGACTGCGATTCTCTCCTCTCGACCGTGGGTTAGCTGTTTTTTTATTTATTTTTCCTATGGTGATTGATTATTATGTATATAAATATTTTATATGATTGTTGGTTGGATATTCGTATGTTTACGAACATAAAGTTTTCTTCGTGTGAATTGATTGAATCAGCTAATGTTACGGTTGGTTTCGGGATGCGAAGCTCTCGGTGTGAGTTGTTACTTTAAACATTGAGTTTTGATGTTGAATGTAACTTGAGTGTGCTCAAGTAAATGAGTATTGAGTTTTCTTTTTGATTGCATGTTAATTAGTTCAACACGCTGGTGACTCTCGTTAAGTATGAGAACTTGACCCAAGCCTATACAGTTCAATCAACTTCCCAACCTAACATGAACAAGAGTCCTTATGCTCATGGGGTAGCCGTCAGAAATCTATTTTTAGTGGCTTCAACCAGTTCCGCACTCTTGTGCATTTTAAGGTGAGTGATGGGCCAAGGGTCTTGTTTGGTGCGGTGATCAACCTCTCAACCTTTGGTTCCGGATCTTTTAGAATGGCATGCTTTAAAGAGGCAATCTGTATTGGAGGTGCTTTCTTGGAATGGTGATCAAAACCACTTAAATTTAAAGTTTTTGGGAAGCCTAAATGATAGGAAGAGGAGAGCATGTTGGAGTCGTTTGGCTATGCTAGCTAATACAAATGGTGCTATCCCCTGGTGCTAATGAGATTCTTTGGCCCTATGACTCAGGTGGTGTTTTCACTTTTGTTAGTGATATTGATAATGAGTTGACTCCTGGCGTGGCAATTTGGAAGTCTAAAGCTCTCCCCAAAGTGTATTTTCTTATTTGGGTGGCCACTATAGGAAAGATTCCCATGGAGGACATGCTTAAAAGGAGAAATTTTCGTATGGCAGTTGGTGTCCCATGTGTTTCAAGGAGGAAGAATCGACAGACCACCTTTTTGTCCATTGTTGGTGGGTATTTGCATTATGGTTTTTATTATTTTCTTTGGTTGGAGCTAGATTGGTGCAAACCTCAAACTATAAGAGATGTTTTGGTGGCATGGAGAAGAAGGTTAAAGAAAAGTTGGGTCTTTGGTGTTTGGAAGTTAATGCCATTAGCTATTTGATGGAGTACTTGGAAGGAAAGGAACTGCCGGATTTTTGAGGGCAAGGCTAGGTCTATTCATGATTTCAAACTTCACTTTTTGAGAACTTTGTTTAGTTGGAGTCAAGTTTTTCGATCATGGTACAAAGTTGATGTTTTTTGATTTTATTGATATGATTAGTGTACAGGGCTTGAGGGTTTCATGATATTTTGCGATTGCCTTAGTTTGTGCATGGGTGACATCCCCTTGGTTTTTTATTTATACAAAATGTTTTGATTACTTATCCCGAAAGAACAACATAAGCATTAGATGAGATTTCTTTGTCAAACTTCATAGGATCACTCTAGGAAACTCCTCTCTTGATATTTTGTGATTGTCTTTTGGCTTTGCTAGCTAATACAAATGGTGCTATCGTGGGATCTCAATCAGAAAGGTGGTCTCTTTTCTTTGTTAAGTCTTTCTATTTGGAGCTCCTTCTGTTCGGGCTCCCTCTTTACAACTCCCCTAAGACAATTATCTACCATAGAAGCTCATTTGGAACTCTTTGGCGCCATTAAAAGTTTCTCTTTTGCGTTGGAAACTTGCCATGGGAGTATTTTAACTTGCGATAATTTACAAAGGAAGGGACAAATTTATGTGAATAGATGTCCTTTATGGAAAGTTGATTTGGAATCTACTAATCATTTGTTGTTGCATTGTTCTTTTGCTAGAGCTTTGTGGGAGTTAGCCGATTGTTGTTTGGGAGTCTCTTGGGTTATTTCAAGCTCTATTAGGAACCATCGTGTGGCTTGGGAAGACTATTTTGGGAGAAAATCTAAAGAGAAGAAAGCCTTGCTTACCCCACGTGCCATTTTTGGAGCATTTGGTGTGAGAGAAATAGGAGAGTTGTCGAGGGAGTGGTGACATCTCTTCATTGGTTTTAAGTATAAGTTTATCAAGACTCTCTACTTTTGGGATAGTGATTATGTTTGCAAATGTTCTTTTGATACTGTAGATGTGGATAAGCTACATTTTGGTTGTATATAGTCCTTTGTTAGGAACCTTGCTTTGCTTCCATCCATTTATTTTATATATTATTCTCTTTTCCTTATATATATATATATATATATATATATAAAAGAAGCGTAGGAACCACTAGCTGGTTATCTACTTGTACTTGGGCCTATCCTCTAACTAGCTCTTACTAACAGAGAGCAATCTAATAGATTTTCTAAAGAGCCATCCAGACACCTTTTACATAAGCTGAATTTGTCTTCTAGTTCTCTATATCGTGGGTGCGACTTTGGTTCTGGATTCAGTTGATTTTTCATAATTTTTTATGTTTTTTAGTAAATTCTTGTTTCAGGTAGCTTCATCTCCATGCTTTGCACCAGACAACAACAGCCATGAAGAACCCATGTTAGTGATCTACTTTTTGCCGTTCATTTTGGTAGTGACAGGCATAATTTTCTCTGATGCCTTGTGCAGGGATAACGGCACAGATGATCTTTTTGTCTCTGTTAGGGATCGCAAGGTAAGCAAACATTGCCTTTGGTTTGATTGGTTATGCATGTAGAGTCTTGAAATTATGCACGCGGATCTGCAGTCTGCACCACTGATGTGGTAAATGGTGATGAATGTGCCTGTAACTGTTGCTGCACATCTATATATAGTTCCCTATACTCCTGTATTCAGGTCGTCTTATGCTTTTTATGTTTTCATGTCTCGTTGGTGCAGTTTGCCTTTTATTTAGATGTTTTTGAAGATCACTTTTGTGTCTGCCATTCATTGTTGATGAGATCGGATTTATCTCTCACTTTGACCAATTTGTAGCAAATTTATCACTGTCTGTTAAACTTGCACTTTACTTTCTCCTCAAAAGAAAAGATTAGAGTTCTTTCTTTCTGTTAGTAGGCGTTGCAGTTTTAAGTTGGACGGGGTAGGAATGGCAAGTCATTCTGTTCATGATAATGGAGTGTCTTGTCTGAGCCTTGGATACTTTAAAAACGTGGCCTTAGCCCTCCGGCATTGCTCTCGGAATGCTTGTCTGGGCTTGGATTGCACGATACATCATGGATGAAATTAATATTGTAATACTAGGCGCAATAATTTTGATGAGAACAGTATAATAGTAATATAGTGTGCAAGTGGTACATATGTGTGATGTTGCCATGTAGGCTTGCACTTGCATTCAATATCGAGAAAGTCCTTGTATCTTCAACTTGAGGCTAATGGACATCTAGACTTATAGGTGCATCGAACAATTATTAGCATGAACCAATTTATACTTCAGCCTTTGCAGACTATTTTATGGGAATATTAACATTTACCTCCCTCAAGGTGTTTGAAAATCATTTATAAACCCTCCAGGTATTGCTATTTATATTTACCCACCCTAACCGGAGTAGTTAATATTTGAGTGATGCATTGACCTTTGTTGTTAATAATAAACAACATCCAAATACGATTTGTGCTGATGTGGCATAAAAAAGATGTATAATGCCACAATTGCCTTTTACGATATTTGTGCTCTTTCTAGGCGTGAGGGTAAAAAAGTCATGTTATTTAAAAATCAGGGACAACTTGTCCTTTTACGATTCCGATCATTGTGTGCCATAGCGGGAACTGCTTCATTTGTGGCATCTTAAGATGTATGGGCACAACCTCTCTTATGCTCTACCCAAAAAGGCCCTTCGTAATGCTTGGTCAGGAAAATCTTAACATTTTCTGAATGAGTAGTGTGTTCATGCTCCAATTTACTCCCTCCGTCCCAAAAAAATTGCCTTGGTTGAAATGCATCACTTTGACAATTGATTCTTAGAATTATGTAATAGAAAAAGTTAGAAAATTATATTATTACAAAAATACTTTATGAAATGAATCTATTGATAGTCTTTCTATTTGAATCATAAATGAGATTACTCTAGGGATTCCTCTCATGATATGGTTAGATGGGATCTCAATTATAAAGGGGTTTTCTCTGTTAAGTCTTTCTATCTATTTGAAGCTCTTTCTATTTGAAGCTCGCATCCGATCAGGCTCTATCTTCACAACTTCCATAAGATAATCATCAATATGTGCATTGGAAGCTTGGAAGCTCAGTTGGAAGTCTTTGGTGCCTTTAAAAGTTTCTTTTTTTTGTGTGGGAAGCTTGTCGTGGGAGTATTTTAACTTGTGATAGTTTACAAAGGAAGGGACATATTTTGGTGAATAGATGTCCTATGTGCAAAGCTGATTTGGAATCCACTAATCATTTGCGCTGCGTTGCCCTTTTCTAGAGCTTTGTAGGAGTTAGCCTTTAGTTGTTTGGCTGTTTCTTGGGTTAGTTCTAGTTCTACTAAGGAACATCTCCTGCATGGGAAGGCTACTTTGGGAGAAAAGCTAAGAGAAGAAAGCCTTGCTTATCCCACATGCCATTTTTGGAGCATTTGGTGTGAGAGAAATTGGAGAGTTTTCAAGGGAGTGGAAACTTCTCTTCATCGCTTTAAGGATAATATTATCAAGACTCTCTACTTATGGAATAATGGCAATTTTTGCCAATTTTGTTTTGATATTGTAGATTGTGGATCGTCTACATTGGTTGTACATAGCCCTTTTGTAGGATGCTTGTTTTGCATCCATCCTTGTCATTTATATATATATTTCACCTTTTCTTATAAAAAAATTTATTGACAGGTGTTTCATATTGTAATTTAATCAGTGTAAATTTTTATAGATCATTGGTCAAAGTTTGCAGGGTATAATCTCAAAAGTAAAAAGTGAGTATTGTTTTTTGAGGGGGTGGAGGGAGTAAATTATTGTGTCACCGTGACAGGGTCAACACTCATTCCTTATGTTTTAACTTGTAATGAAGTGAGTTCTTTGGTGCTTCAATGAAGGCCTATCATCTATTTGAGGTATCTTTGCCTTTGCTTCTTGTTCATATGTCTTTCCCTCTTATAGGTCAGGATATCAGATGTAGACTTCTACTTATGCTCTTTGTCGATCATGGTTAAGGAATGGGTACCCTGAAGAACATCAGGTACATTCCTTTGTCCTCTACACTGTTATTCTATCAGATGAATCAGCATGGGGAATGTGTGAACAGTTATTCTAGATGAATCAGATGAATCAGCATGGGGAATGTATGATAAATTGACCTCTGCCAGTTAAGCTTGTCAGTTTTTCGATGAGTAATTGAAACATATATTAATTATATAAAAGAGTACCATCCCCGCCTTTTCTGCTTCACAGTTAATCTCTCGAAAAACCTAGCAATTCAAATTTGATTTGTGATAATTTTCTGCTGTTATCTTCATCTGCTTATCGGTCATAATACAAAAGACTCCACTTCACCTACGAGGCATACGTAATATAATAATGACTAAAGCACGAATTCGTCAGTAAGGTAGTTTCTTGTTTTGAGACAAATGAGGCAGTTGGTTAGGCTTAGGTTGATGATTTCTTAACTTCTTTCATTTGTTGTTTCCCAACTCTCATAGGCATAACATAATGTGGTAAGACTAGAACATGAATTTGTTAAAGTAGCTGGTTTAATTTTTGAGAAAAATGGGAAAACCCTGATGCTTGAATTCAAGTTTTCTTGTTTCTTTATGTCTTTTTTTAATTCCTTCATTGCCTCCCCCAGTAGATTGTCCTTGTTCTGAATTATCATCTCTATTGCCTTCTTTGTGTCTCACATTCTCTCCTCCTTATGCTGAAGTTTTCTTTTTGTTTTTTCTCCCCTTATTGATTGTTGCTGTTCTGAATTATCTTTCTCCTAGTTCTGGTTTTGGCTGTATTTTAATCATGTATATTGTGGCAAATGGTTTATGTGATGTAGACGTGAAGATTTTTGCTTATGTGGAACATTGGTGTTAAATTCATGTTCCCATATCTAGTGCTGAACTGCTGACGCTAGAAAGTAGAAACTGGATTGCTCATTGCAACATACACTACATAGTTGAAGATTTCTCAGCTAGATTTAGCCATGAAATGATTTTGTTGATGTGTGTTGAAGTAGCATTGAAAACTCTATCTTCCATGCATTGCAGTGTTGCTTACTTGTTTTTGAACTTTTAGCTACCATATGGTGATTTTGTAAAGTCTCTTCCAAAGCCGTTGCAAATGCCTATGTCTGAATCTTCTCCACTGAAGAGAAAGGAGACTGAGGATGAGACAGAAATCAAAGAGGTTGGTTCTAGCTACTCCATTTCCAAATACTATTTCCTTTTTGTTTCCTTTATTGATATTGATTGACCCTTGCCTTGGGGTTAGAAATGGTTTCAGCTAGTATCTTTGCTTTGTTAGTGTTGATGAACTCTTATAGCATTGTTTTGGAATTTTCCTCTAATTATGTTTTTGCCTACCAAAGGGAAAATTTATCCCACCTATTGCAAAAGACACGGGATTCAAATCCTAATAGAGGCAAGGGGAGTTCTCTTCCCCTCACTCAGTAAGCTCTCTCTGCCTCACATGCCTTTTTCTCCTGGGATGTCCCCAGGGAAATGTGGCCTTTAATGGGCTACCTTACCAGTACCCCTTCCTTAAGAGAAAGGGGGAAGTTGTATCTGATAACTTTGGGATTGCAATGTTATATGGCTTCGGTGTTTGGTCAATTAAGTGTATACAAGTCCATAACATATTTGTGGCTGAAATGAGAACACTGAGATGGTTCGTGGAATACTGTGGAGGCAATGGGAAAAATATAAGTAGAGGTCAACTAATAGAGATAAAAGGTTAGGAATTAGGAGCTTTACAGGGTGGTTCAAGAACATCTTCTGAAGATATCCCAATGTGCTGGCAGATGGTCTGAAAGAAAAAATCACTAGTTCTTTTTTCTCCTGAAGTGCCCCTTTTTCATGCTCTACCTTGAGTCTGTGACTGCCATGCCCACTCTTCTTCAATAGACTATCAAAATTCAAATTTACCTTGATGATTTTTGGCCTTGCACTATAAACTTTGACTTTCGATTTTTTTTTGGGTTAAAAGGTAGTGCAAGTATATTAAAAATAGAAAGGATAACGACAAATATACTCGTATGTTACAAAACAACCTACACCTATACCTACTGACTTACAATACATAATGACAATTTGACAAAACATAATACATCCCTCGTCATTTCCTGCAAAGAACTCGCTTCTGAAAAATTAAGTTATCATCATCCAAACTTATCATCAATCAACTGCAACACATTGATCTTCCTCTTTCCATAGTGACTCCCATTGATGGTATTTCAATGGACTTGATAACAGTCACCACGTACCCAACGCTTGAATCGCTTACCATGATTGCTCAATCCTCCTTGCACCAATCAATTGAGTTAAGAGTTAATTAACTTTAAATCATACCTGTCGCTTCTATAGTTCACTTGTCAATTTTTTCACAAATCTTGTCTTTTGCTTCAGCCGATAGTTCTTCCGTCTACCGTGCCTCCTCCTTCCTTGCGTGCTCTGAGATTGTGCTGAGAATTAGACAATATTGGCCATGATGTCCCCTTCGTCTTGCAAATGAGTCCCACAAGCCTCTAAGTCAACCTTACTTGTGGTGCGGACATCAATTTCTTCTTGCCTTAGCCCTTGATCATCTTCATTCCATAACATGACTGTTTGAACTGCAACGATCGTTGTACTGAGCTCGAACAACTATGTATGCCTTGCTCAATCATGCTGTAAGCTGCCTTAGATATCTTGAGAGCTCCCACAGAATTCATCCTCTTAGCTATTCTTGCAAACTGGAACTCAACCTCTTAGATATCTTGAGTCGGTTAAAGACTGAACAAAATGAGAATGAGCATCTTCCTTTTCAGACTCGCCGGATTTCTCCATTGGACTGCTAGTTCACTTCACTGAGTGCTTCACTAATAGCCATAGATTGATCTTCACTTTCACGCTTCAGGTCTTGAGGCAGAAAGATCAACCAAGTTACAGGTGGGAGGCAAGAGATTGTTCAGGAGTGTAAAAAATGCAAGGGATAAAATGGGAGTGTAAAAAATGCAAGGGATAAGATCTGCAATTTTCTACTATCACAAGGCCCTTAGTACATTAGTGATACAACCTGATGACTCAAGCTTGTGGTTCCCAACCTCAACAAAATTGCCATTAATAAGGCTAGATGTTCCTGGATTTGAGACTTGAAATAAATTCAGAGGAAATTGAAATTTAAGATCTCAAGAGAAGGGGATAGCAGAGTGAGCAATGAAGGTAATTGTGATTAAAGGCTGTTGTATAAGCGCGTAATTTTAAAACCATTCTCTTCTTCTTTCAGTCCTTTCCTTCCATATCTGCATTCACCCCCGCACCTTCAATTTCTATCTTGCATCAATCTACCTTAGCCACCTTGTGAGAACAGGACCACCTTGCTTGGGTCGCCGGTGAGGAAGACCACTGGGAGCAGTGCTTCAATTAGGATGTTGTGTTGAAGCTCTATTTTCATCATCAACAACCTTAAATTTGTAGATAGTTTATGTTGGAGACAGGCAGAGTCAAGAATTTATAAGGACTCAAGCTTGCAGATGTCATTGGGTCGTGTCTTCATCAGACAGGTCTTTTGCGAGGAGAGACCAGAACGGTGGAAGACACAAGGTGTGAAGGTTTTATAACAAGTTTAAGAGGAATTTAGACTAAAGATAGAGGGTAATTTTGGCTTATAAAATTAAATCATTAATTGCCCTTACCTTCCCTGAGAAATTTGATGTGGGAAGTTGCTTCCCATCAACTTCCCAAAATTAAGAAAGGCGGCTTTTGAAAGGATCAGCTTTTTTCCAAAATATTTTTACCAAACAACACATTAAGGAAAGTTGACTAAATTATTAGAAAAAGTTAATCCAAAAGTTTTGCCAAACACACCCATTGAAGAAGAGTAGACTTGAATGAATAAAATTGAGAACATTATCGAAGTGTTGTCGCTTATTTGATTCAACGTTCAGTGTAGGAATTGCTCTGAGAGCATCCTGTTTCTATGTCTTTCTTTATCTTTCCCTGTTTACGCTTTATCCTAGCAAGCATGTCGACTTGACATCTTACAGTTTCATTCAAATGAGCAAGTTTTGTGAAATAATTTGTCTGAACAAAGCCTATGCTAGTGAAATGTCAGCAAGTAGGTATAGGGGAAGTTATCATCAAGGATCTACACCTGAATTTTGATGCTAGAAAGCTAGGGAAGTTGGGGCTGGATGGGACTATGTGATTTGTGACCATATTGGCGAGGTGATTCTGTCTGGTGTCAAACAGGGAATAGACTTTTTAGGTGTGGAGCTCGAAGAGGCTAGGGCTTGTTTGCTTGCATTGAAAAAGGCAAGGGATCATGGCTTCAGGAGACTAATTGTTGAAGGGGACTCCCTCTAAAAATCACTAGGCTGAAGGACAAGATGTGTCCTAATAACTTGCTAGGTTTATTTATTTCAGATATTTGCTTTTTAGTTTGTCTTTTGCGTTTATTTCATGTTCTCATGTTAAGTGGGGTTGTAACTTTGTGCTCATGCATTATCCCATCTCCAACCATATGACTGATAAGAGAGGTCTTGGGAGGAGGGGAAGTCGGATATTATCTATGATCCAGCAATAAAAAATGTGTCTTTATTTAGAGCAATATGATATAATACATACCCCGTTCTTTTGATTAAAAAGGATAGGTATAGAGTCGAAGAAAGAGATATCACCATATATCTTTTTAATTGTTTGGTGCAATGGTGAATAACCCATAATGTATATTGCCATATATTATATGATCTTGTTAGCTTACAGGGAAGGCTGCTTGCTGTTTGGGAAGCATGCACAGGCTCTATTTATGAAGCTCAAGGAGATCTTTGGACTTCAGGATAAAAATGGATGAGGAACTTTATGTGGACCTTGGAAGAATGCATTGTTTTGCAGTTTACTGTCATGCTAAAATCCTTGAAGATTGGTAAATGTGGTTGCAGTGGTTATATGGCCACTTTATTGGGAAAGGGTGCCGAAGCTTTCAATTCAACGAGTCTGGGGCTTTTAGCAATTCTATATCGGGTTTATAGGCCTGATTTGTTGATTTACTGGGGACATCTTGTCTTCTTCAGCCGGAATTGTTATTTGTTAGGTTTTCTGCCATCCAAATAAACCTGGAAATATACTATGTCAATGATGTGGACTTTCTATTTGCTGGATGCAAGTAGTGTTGCTTTTTTGTAGGTTTTAGAAAAAATTAAATAACTGTCTTGCATATCCCCTATCCTCTACCCCTTTTCATCTATTTTAGACTTTTAATGATTTAATTTGTTATATCATGTTCATGTGAATTCCAGCCTAATTAATCTTAGTTTTTCCGAAGAGTAATTAAGCTGAGCACTTCATTTAAGTCCTCTTATGCTTGTAGGATGAGAAATCGATAGAGAATTTGAGTGCAAAAGATCTGTTACAGAGGCATATTAAGCGTTCTAAGAGAGTTCAGGCAAGGTATTTCCTCTGATTTTTCATGCATCTGTATGATATGTTTAATGTCATTTGTCATGCTAGATTCTCATATGACTTACTATGCCAAACGTTGTCACTCCTGAATATGTCAATCACTGCCTAGCTTTCTTTACAATAGTGCATTTAGGCTTAGCTGAGAAAGAAGCTCGTGAGAGCCATTAGGATAGTGCATGTTGTTTATATAGACTGGACTTTTTGTAAAAAATGCACAATGGCAAGGCAAAGGAAAATGCATCACACATGTTGTGATGCTTTACAGTGTCTTTTTTATTAAGTATTTTTTTCAAATGAATCAAGAGATGTATTGATAAGACACCAAAAGGGATGTCACCCGTTTACGAAAGGGGTAAATACAAAAATATTATTCCCTCACACAAACTATACATCCTCTAAAATCCGTCAATTTCTTCCCTCCCTAGTAGCCACCATATAGCCTAAGTAACCATTTTCCAAACTCCGTGAACCCACTCTTCATCCTTCTCATCCAAGCCACCAACACATCTTTTGCATTAGATGGTTGGACCTAACTAACCCTCGTCAAAGATAGAGATAAATGCCAAAAAGGAGAAAACCTCCAATAATGCACAAGGAGATCGAAGATGATCCACAGATTCTTCCTCCCCAAAACACACGTCACCAACTCGGATCGCTGAAATTCTTCTTTTAATCAAGTCCTCTGTCTGAATCTTTGCTTTGGTGGCCGCCTAGCAAAGAAGCTAACTTTAGTGGGAGCTTTAGATTTCCAAATGGGCTTGGTAGGCAAATCTATGCTATTCGAAACTTCAAAATGTGTGATACAAACACTCTTGAGGTGAAAGACCCATTTGAGTCATGCTGCTAAACAATCTCATCATTGCTGTGAGGCAAAACCTCCTTGTTAGTGAGTAAAGGCAACAAACTGGAGATGCTATCCTTCCAATCGTAAAGGCTTTTCAAAGAAGGCAAGTTCCAATTGCTGTTGTCACCATTCCATGAAACCACCTCCTGTACAGTTGCTTCCTTTACACAAGCCATCGTAAAAAGATCCGGGAATTGAACCTTAAAGAGGTCGATCTCTACACCAATTATCAAGCTAAAATAATGCCTTTGAGCCTTTCTTCACCTCAAAATGCACCTGGATTTGAAGCACTCCAGACCCACTAAGATAGTCGGATAGATTTCCAGCAACCAACTCCATGTGCACAAGAACTCTTCTTGCTTTACCATCCCAAATCATCAACCCCATACTTTTCCTTGATCACATTTTTCCACAGAGCACTGTTCTTCTTTGCAAAACCGCTTGGTCTTCTAAGCTTTAGTGAGCTCACGAAGAGGTCTCATGCCAAGCCCTCCCTCTTGCTTTGGATGACAAACTTTATCATATTTGATTTTCCAAAGAAAGTCTCTCATGATTTTCTCTTAACGACTAGCAATGCTAGTGGAAATGGTGAATAAAGTCTTAAAGTAGATAGGCAGGCTCCACAACGTGCATTCAGTAAATTCAGTCTATCCTCCCTTGAAAAAAGCTTTGATTTCCACTGGCGTAATACTCTTTCATTATTCTAAATTTGCTTATAATCCACAGCTATTATCTTCTTCTTGATAGAAGTGTGGAATTGTTTTTCCAAAAAGAAAAATGAAGACAGAAATAAGTAAGAACATTGTTGAAAGTATCTTCTTGGGGTGGACCCAAAACTCTTCTGCTGTCGACCTAGAAGCAGATTGGATACCTTTACCATTTTGAGATGTGTGTATTCCCCTTGGCATGGGCTGTTCACTAAATAAAAGCAGCAACCTTAAGAAAAGGATATGTTAATGATGGAGAGTGAAACCAAGAAATCAACCTTGCAAAAAGCTCAGCTATGGCAAAGGAAAAAGGGTGGTGGATCAATGCATAAATTGAAACAAAATCAGTAAAACAATCAAGTCAGAATCAAAGTCCAATGAGTGTGAACCAACCAAATAATGGATTGGAGCAACTTGTTCAGGAGTGTGGAAATCAAAGAGTGAATCGTGAGCTTAATGTGCAAATAACCAATGTGGAAGTATTAAGATTTTGCTTGATGCTAAGGATGGTAATCAAAGTACGAACAGAGTAAGATTGCAAGCTAGATTAATGATTTGAGAAGATCAATCAACCTTATGGGCAGACGAATCTGAGAAGAGGCTGACAGTTGAGATCAACTTGGAGAAGATACCAAATGCTTTAAAAAGGATCAGGTGAATACTCAACAGGTGTTTGTATTGTGAAACCTTGGCGACTGGATACGGAGGAGGTCAAATATGCTATCAGTAATTTGTCAATATGGGTGCAATTTCCAGGACCAAATCTCAAACTCTTGTGCAATGGACAGTTCATTAAAGTAGCAAGTCTATTGGGCAAGGTCTTAATGACTGATAAACTGACACAGGAGAAAACAGACTAATTAACTAATATAGGATAAGAAGAGATTGAGTTATGCAAGAGTACTGATTGAAATTACGGATCGTGATATTGCATATTGTGACTTATGTTGATCAGACTGTAAAGTTATTCAAGCAGGAAATGTTTGAGGTGTGCTGAAGATAAGATGTTGGGCGTAAAAATGAAGAGTGCAGGAAAGGGCAGAGAACAAATTGGGTGAGGAAAGAAACAATTGAAAGACCTCAAGCAGAGAATGATAAGTCCATCAAAGAGCAGGTGGATTAGGAGTCGGCTCAGACTGGGGCAGTAAGTCATTCTGGTACATAGGAGATCCAGAATATTAGTCTGAGGCAGGATGTATAGGTGACTAACAGTAATTAGTTTATGATCTTTGGACATACTATACCCATCATGTGCAAGATAGAACATGGATAGCATGTCAGTATGTACAGAACATTGGCAGCTTCAATGGGCCGAGGTAACAGGAGGCAGTATGGAATATGCTATTCAAGAATAAGTTATCCTTTCTTGAATTGTTGAAAACTAAGGTTAACCTGCATAGGCAGGGGCATAGACAAGCCACACAACAAAATTGGCAGCTTATTTTAAATGCGACACAGGCCATAAAAGGGAAAGCTTTGGCTGGAATATTTGATGGAAAACCTTGCATATTTGATGATGGATCCAAACCCAGAAATGATGGAGCACAATCGTGACCATAGTTGTTATCCAAGACTAGGATAACAAGAGGTCGGAAAAAGTGGGGTTTGACTGACTGACTGACTAAGAAGGGACAGAGTGTCCAACTTCGAAATCAAACAGGGGCAACAAAGAATATGGCCAGGGATTGGATTCAATAGGGGACTTCTAAGACCTAGGAGATTACCACTTGGTTGCCAAATCAAGCTATTTTGAAGACAGAAGTTTGATTCCCTCAAACGTTCTGAGTTGGAGACACATGAATGTATCAATCACCAATAACAATGTATTCAAAAGTTCGACCGTACAAGAAACAGGAAGACCTTATATAGAGGGTCATTTCCTGCGCAAAATACCTTTTCTAATCATTAAGGAAAGGTTAAGACTAATCACACTTAATTAACACTAATTAACTGGGCAAGAGTCACTAGAAGACATGTTATTGGAGCGCTCCAAAAGTAGGTTTCCTTATCTTGCAAGTGGGCTAGTTTCTAGTTTCTAGTTTCTGAGGCTGAGAAACGTATGTGGTCAAATAAGAGAGAGTCTTCTCCATCTGATTTCTCCTTCTGAGGGAGGTCTGTGTGGAACTTCTTAATTTAGAAATCGTCTTCTTAGCAAAGAAAGCCAATCACCATTAACTGGACAGGAGTGTGGCTTCTGATTCTGACCAGGTCAGAAAACAACTTCTACCTGGTAATATTTACTGTTCTCCCCAATGAATGAAAATAACATCATACATATTGTCTCAAATAATTACAAACCAAGATTATCTTCCAACAAAATAAAATAATTGTTCAAATAACAAATAACAGAAATCACTCAAAAACTAAGTGTGGTGAAGTGTGAGTGTAGATAAGGTTGATGAAGCTGGGATATTTGATCTCTCCTTTGCATTGATCCTTCACGCCCTTGATCAGCATGACTAAGTTCTTGGATTGCTTCACTGTTGGCTCAGAATTGTTACCTGCACTGGTTCTGAACTAGTCGGCTCAGATGATGGAATATTTCCATCATTTGATGGCAACCTGCTGTATTTGATGGCAACCTTGTAGTATTGGAGGTTCAGTGTGTTCATGTGAAAGTAAAACATGATAGTGGTGTGATGAAGCAACTGAGAGAGAAGCATCGTGGGATTTCCTAGTGATTTTAATACATAACATTGATAAGACATTGGCTTGTTACCGGTGATTTCACTAATCTACTTGACCTTGACAGAATTAGGGGTCAACACGTGTAATGGGCATAAATTGTGGATTTCAGCTAAAATTTATTGGATTCTGGCTTGGCTAACATAAAAGTTCACCAGTAATATTAACCTTGCCTGGAGCAATATACATGAGCCCTGCAATAAACAAGAGCCTGGCAACAGAATTTTTCCAAAAATAGACAGAATGCTGATTAATGAGCTGCGGATTGGGCATTTTATTGAATCTAAATTCACGAATGAACACATTTCTGACAACTGTCCTGCAGTGGCGAGTTTCTAGTAGTTGTAGAGGAATGAAAGTAGGTGTTTTTGTTTTCAAATGTGTAATTAAAAAATATATTAGAGGAACCCATGTCGATGCCAGCCATGTACACAAGGGCAGAAACAAAAGTCATCATTCTCATGTTCTCATGAATATCATGAAAAAATCTAAGATCTAATGTCATTCACTATTCAGTAAAAAACTACCTTCCAAGAGGTTAAACTCGATTGCTTTATCCACCAATCTGCTAGGAGCCTCCATCACTTAAGTGAAGGGTAAAAAGGATTACCTTGGCATGATCCGTTAGAACTAAGAAAGAAACCCGTAGATAACGTTGAACACCGAACAATTGATATACAGAAGAAAATCTAATTTCTCCACTTTGTAGGGAAGCCAATTTCTTTGTAGTAATCATAAGTGACTGCCATGAAACATAATCATAAGCCTTCTTGATATTGAGTGTACACGAAAGCCCCATTTGATTTGATTTGAGATAAGAAGCAATAAATTCATCGGTAACATGAGCTGCATCCTTCACCTTGGAGCAAAAACTTTTTCCAGAATCCTGTAAGAGCTTCACATTAAGCTAATTAAGCTGAACTTGTTAATATTATCTATGCCAACCTAATGCTTGCTCCTTATTGGCTGATTGATAGCCTCCCGAAATTCCTCTCCCTAGAAGTCCTCTAGATTGATTGCATCCTCAAAACTGATAGGCTCATGAAGAATGCCATCAAGAAATAGCTTTGAAAGGTGCTGTTTGTGGTACAATTTATGGACAATTGCATTTTTCACAAGCTACAGCAATTGATTATGGTGCTATGAACAACTCTAAACTCCATTTGATGAAAGCATTTTTTTTTTTGGATAAAGAAAGCATTTGGTATTTTCTTCTTCATTTTAATGTTGTTTGGCTCTTTGCTTATAGAATTTGTCAATAAATTTATGAATCAAGGAGAGCGCTTTTTTACTTCAAGCCTTTCTAGTCTATCACCACTCATGAGATGAGCTGGTCATTCAAAACCTTGACCTTATTCACTGAGTTGGTCATGTTAGTCCTAAATGACTACTTGCATTTTAGAAAGTTTAAGTTTTTCCCCAAAATGAAACTGGGGAGCCTAAAACATCAATAGACTTGCTTAGAGAGACTTCATAAAGATCATGAATGCCTTCCATCTCTAACTACATATTTTCTGGTATGAGAGGCATCTTTCCTCTTAACTATAGCAGCCAACATGGACAATTGTAGGGGTATTATCATAGGTAATCTTGGGTACAAGGACTTGATGAATCCCTTGAAAATAATCTTTCCAATCAATTGCAGAAAAAAGATAGAAGACAACACGGGAACCTTTCTATGGCTATAGAACCAAAACGAGCACATCCAAGTGGGTATCAATGATATTGCAACAACCACATCCAAGTGGGGATCAATGATATTGCAACTACCACTTAACAAGTATAACCCGTATCAGCATGAAAGACTGCTATTCTTTCCATAATCTATATTGCGAGTTATCATCTTTTGGTCCATAAACCCCACTTGAAAGCCCATACAAGATTGTTTTGTGAAGCCTTCAACTTACAGACATATTGGAAACATATTTATCCTTGAGTCAATAAGCATCTTACATTGCCTCTAATAAAAACACTTGGAGAGTTCCTTCACCTTCCAAGAAGCCACCCTAACAGTCCACACCATTGGACAAATTTTCCTTTCCTCAACTTAATCCTTTGTTTTGTTTTCTTCTAAGGGTCCAACGTCCTAGTAGGCACCGTGTCAAAATTTTCCTCCTAACCATGAGGAGGAGGCAATCGTTGAACTTCACATTGTCTTGATGACTCACGCCTTGAAGCCACCCTCGCAGAATCGGGAACTTAGGTTAGGAGAATTAATCCTAACACAAATACACCCGATCCCATATTGAAGTCGCCCGCCCGAATTGAGAGGTCTAGATCTAACGCATGTTGGATTGAGAGACTCCTTCCTTACCATTGAAGATGAGCACTATACTCTTAGAGCAATTAAATTTGTTTGTTTGTGTTGCAATCCGATGACACAAAATATCCTAAGACCCATAATCGTGCATCTCTACCCGTTCAACTGACCATATTATGTAAGGAGACACTCAAACTACAGGAGGTTGGGCCTAAGCAGTGGGTAATAAGTACTGTAAATTTAATGTAGGATTTTGTTACTCATTTAGTTTCTTCGAGTAAATTCTCGCTGGTTAATGTGGGAGAGAACATGAATGGCTGAATTGATTTGTACTTGTATGGTGGTTGAATTGTGTGAGAGCAAGATAGAGGGTTGCGGACTAGCTAGTGAGGACGTGCTTGGGGAATGGGGATTGTTTTGTGTTTTTGGACATTTGGAGAGTTTTTTTTTTAAAATTTTTTTGTGTGAAGTTAGAGAGAGAATCATTGGGAAGTGTAAGTTAAAAATGGTTTAGCAAGTGGTGGTTAGAATGCATATTGTTGTGGGTGGGAAGGAAGTAAATCTGTTAATATGGGTACTTTAGTTCAAAAAGTTATGAGTCGATTTATATGAGCTTCAACTAATTTAGTGAGGGCTCTACTCTTCCCAATTACTCGCATACTTGCATGCTCGATGTCTTCGCATGTTCACCGATCATGAGAACTATTTACTTTTATCCGAGAACTATTTACTTTTATCCGGAAGGGAATGATAATTATACCTTTTATTCTCGCTCACAGTTGCGGGAAGAAAGGTTGAAACGATTTGCAAGATACAAGAGCGAGACTTGCTCTTCTTCCGCCCCGGTGATGGAACAATCCGGAAATGATACAAGCATCTGGATCCTGAAGCATACCTTCTTGATGAAGCATACTCTGTGGACGGTTAAGTACTCGTTGCGAAATGGGGTTTTTTCTTCAGGGGAAAAGAATGGGTGATTGGGGATAGAATTGGTGTGTAGAGAGGGATGGTAATATACTAATATTAGATTCTATGCTTCTAGAAGCCTGACACTAGCAAGATGAGATTCTCTCCCCTGGTTTTCTCTTTTCTCTCTCGTATTTGGGGAACAAAACTCCTTGTGCTGAATGTGATGGCCAGATGGGAAGATCATGCTTAATAAAATTGGGACTTTTATGTGCAAGAAAATAAGTAAAATATGGTTAAAAGTTGTGGAAGCAGGATTTAGCATGTCCTCATATTATTGTCAAATGGATGGCCAAATAGGAGGAATTTCACTTCTCTTAGAAGGGAGCTAGGTTTGAATTTTACTAGGGTCATAGTTTCCAATCCCATCCTTTCCTTCTTAAGGTGACTCGTTAAATATTTATGTAGATAAGTATAATTTTTTAAGATAACCTACTAATTTTTATCTAACTATCCTATTTATTTGATCCACATAAAATTTATTTATATAAATAATTAGTCCCACCTAAAATAAACTTAATCTCTTAAATCTCACACCAAAAATGACCTATGTAGGGTTTGGGGTTTAGGTTTAAGGTTTTGGACATTATAGATTTTGAGTTGAGGGTTTAGGACATTAGTGCTATGACATACACTAGTAAGGAACTCTAAATTAAGTAATAGTATTAGAATTTCTTTTCCTTTTTTCCCCAAATTACATCCCTTCCTCTCTCTCTCTTTTCCCATCGTCCTTTATTTCTTTTTAACTTAGGTTTCTGTCTGAGGCACAATATACGAGACCCTCAATCTTTTGAATTCTATCTCTCCCCCGCCCTTGTTCAATATCTATGTATAAATACTCCAATTCGAATTAAATGAAGAAATTAATTATGTCGGCTATAAATCGAGACTAGAACTCCAAGTTCAATCCTAAGTAGTAGGCATAGAATACGAGTAGAATTTTTTCTCCTTATTTTCTTACTCGTGTAATTGACCCTAATTTTGAATTTGTTGATTTTAGTATCATATATGTTTTTTCTTTGAAATTGCACAATCTTGGGTTCAAATTCGGATATCATTATCTTTTTCTCTTTCGATCCTTTCATCATTTGTTTCAATTTTGCACTTCTTCCTACTTTCCCCTATTTTGATGATTTTGGTTTTCGGATTCGGTTCACGATGTTAATGGAGAATTCATTATCATTAACTAATTAAGAAAAATCGGCCCAATTGATTAATTTCAACCCATATCCTCTTCTCAATTAATAGAGACAACCAACACCAATTGCATATTCCTCTCAATATATTAACAGGAAGCAAGATTAAAGAACAAAGAAGCGAACCGAAACGAGGGCACAAATCGAACCAAACCAAACAATGAATTAAAAGAAGGGATAAGATCTGAACTTTGAGCCAATAACTTGTTATTTCAATAACACCAAATTCGATATTTTCCCACAAATTGAACAAAACAAAGTCAAATATATAAATTTTGAGGCAGAAAAACTAGATTTGGAAATGAAATAAAACGAGAGGAATAAAATTAGCTGAATAATTTACTTCTTTCTTTGCTTCAAATATATTTTGGAAAAAGAAAAACAAAAAGAGAGCGAGAGAGAATATTTACGAAGACGACAAAAATAAATGTTAGACCTATATCATGAAAATCAATATGGAAGATAGAGAAATAAAGAGCTAACAAGTTGATTAGATCACAATGATCACCAAAATGAATGATTTAGATCCATTATGTTTATATCAACACTTCCATCTTCTCCAGCTAAGGGCAAGCCCCAACAAAGAATTTCATTCACTTAACAATTCATTCATATAACATATCAATGTCCACTTCAAAACAAACAAAATAGCTAGCTAACCTCATCCGAGTCATACATTACTCATAATGCCACATTTGCAAAACTCGTTGCACTAGCGTACAAAGAGGTACCTAGACAACAATATGTAAATGCAATCCCTAAATTGCAACCTAAGGTTGTATGGCCATGCTCTGGTACCATCTTGTAGCACTCGACTGCTCGTGTTAGTTACTGCTTAGGTATCCAATCTTGACGAAGTTAAAAGAGAATTAAGAAAAGGATAATTTTTTTAAAAAAATTCATTACTTTGATTCCCTCCGAAAATTTTGGATGAGTTGCATTCAAAATTCGGCTATTACGCTAAAGTTGTAGATGCATCTACATAAAAGATACAACACAAACTCAAGGCCACATGCCCGAATACAACACAACTCAACCAACTCGAAATATAAAATAATTAAAACTTACAACTAAACGGGCCACAAGCCCGGAGCAGAAGAGGCTCACATCCCTCGATTCCAACTTAAATTGTAGATGACAAAAGTATAACTGAATCTCCTAAGCTATCCAGACGGTTGACTCACATAGCCATTCAAAGGGATTAAATGATATGCAATATACATAACACGAAAATGAATCCTTCAAAAATGATGATTTAACTCACATTACACTATATAATTTACAAACCATAGCACGCAAACACGTCTACAAGAGTAAACGATGCCATTCGAGTGCAAAACAAATTTTCAATTCGAGAATTCTCTCTAATAAAACCTTGAAAAGTGAAATTAGGGGAGGGGTCACTTCTCAAATACAACACAATTTTGGTGTGAAATTTATTTTTAGTACCCCGACATATGTGACATTCATTTTTCAAGACCTCACCTTTTTGACCTAATTTTAAGGTACCTTCACCGTAGGGAGCATTGACATTATTGGGATTAAGATTTAAAAATCCGATGAGTGAACAATTTAGGCAAGAAATGGCGGTTGGATTACCATTAATGCCCTTAAATGTATCTAGGTCAAAATATAAAAGCAAAAGTTGTGCTCTCCTCTTCATTTCCACCATTTTTTAAGTGTGATGCTCTCTTCCTTCATCTCCAACCTAAATCGTGGACTCCATTGTCGACAAGGTAAGTGTTGTTCTTTAAATTTCGTTTTTAATTCCTTTATCTCCTTCCTTAAAGCGTAAATTTTTCCATTTCCAATCGTTGTGTGCTTTTTTTTGGATCTTGCTTGATGTGTTCGAATTTGTACTTGTTGTATTTGAATGTTTGGTTGTTGTAAATGAGTTAAAAGTTTTGAATTTAATGGGAATTTGGAATGAATTTTTTTATACAAGAAGAGTAATTTTTATCCTTGAATTTTTGGTTGTTGTAGATGAGTTACAAATAAGTGTTGTGCTTTTTTTTGGATCTTGCTTGCTGTAGCAAAGTTTTTGATATGAATGCTTTTATCCTTTAATTTGAGTAATTTGAAATGGAATTTTTGTACTAAAACTAATTATAGTAAATTTTGATTAGGAATGGAAGGTTGTGGGAGTTCTTGGAGTGGAATGAAATGCCCACGATGCTTATCGAGTGGAATATTTTAGTACCAAATTTCGAAATCCTCAAAAAATCCAGGTCGACCTTATTATGAATGGGGTAATTGCGATGAATTTGTGAAGTGGCCAGGTCCGAAGGGGAAGATTTATGAAACCGAAGCAAGTTATGGATCCGGCATGAAGGTTCAAGGCTTTCATGAAGTTGAAAATCAGAGCATTCTAATACAAATTTGGAATGAAATTAAGAAGATGAAGGTGACAATTAAGTTAATGGAAACAAAGATGTTTGATACTTTGAAGATGATGATAGCACCGAATGTGGTTGTATGCATCTATGTAGTTAGAATGTCGATGAAATAAAAAAAAAGTAGTGTATGGAGTTGGGAAGAAGGTTACTGTAAGTTTGGAACAAAGTTTGTAATTGCATGGGTGTTTGTAGAGTTTGTGATTCTATTTTGAGTAGCGAGATGAAATGAAATTAGGTGCTATTTTGAGGAATGATTACATATCATTTTGTGCTTCATATTTTGTCAATAGTAATTACTATGTTGAGTATTCCTAAAAAATTGTTACAAAAATTATACTTAAGTTGAATATAATCATAATAATGTGAGAAAAAGAGGGATCAATTATGAAATTTATTAAATTTACAATTGGACACTAAAAATAAAATCACATTAACAAGAATTCATAAGTATGGTACCTATTTTAGAAGAATTGAAAATGATGACAAGTAAACCTTAAAATAGGAAGGAATTGGAAGGCTAGGCAATGACAATGAAATTAGGTTAAATACACTGCATTACACAACAAAAGTTAATAGTTTTTAAAAAGTAGCAAATACTACATCCAAAGGCTAGCACAAAATAAAGTAGGTATAAGAGACTTACTTGGAAAGTTATAGTCATCAATGTATCGTACAACATAATATCATTATCCATTATGAATTAAAAGGTCTGTAGTGCTTGGAAGTTTTCATCCTCGAATCCGAAGTGTCGTAGAAGTCTTGCCGAGTGCTGTTTGAGGCTTTTTCCTTGGTCTTCCCCTACCCTTCCTTCCGTGTCCATGGCCATTTGATGGGGCATTTCGTTTCGATCTTTTTGAAGGCTTGTTCCCTTGACCTTGGCAGAGTTGCAACATTGTGGTGAAGTCCTCCACATGTGCTTGCACTTGACTGATTCGCTTCTTTTTGGTGGCTTCCTTGGTTCCCTTCCCTTGGTTCGTTGTTTGGCTCAATTTATACCCTCATTTTAAATTAACTACTTTGCTCTTTAATCTTATTTCTTGTCAATATGTTGAGTAGAATCGGACTCGGCAAAGCCGACTCGAACCGAACAGGTCAACCCGAACGACCCGAAACCCAAACCGAATCGACATCCGAAACAGTTGAACCGATTTTGACCCGAAACCGAAATGAACCGACCCGAACCGAACCGACCCGAAATGACCCGAACCGAAACCGACCCGAATGCAAAATGACCCGAACCGAAACCGAACCGAACCCAAAATGACCCGAACCGAATCGGATCCGAATCGATTTAACCCCAATAAAAGTGACCCAACCCACATTTTTTTGTTGGGTCTCTCGGGATGTACTTTTGTGCCTATAGTGGTACAATTTTGAATCAATTTTGACCCAAAAAGTGACCCGATTACGACTAGATACGAAATTAACCCGAATCGAACCCGAACGAGATTGACCCGAAGTTGAACCGAACCGAAGTTGACCCGAACCGAAACCGAACAAACCCGAACGAGATCGACCGAAGTTTACCCGAACCGAAGTTGACCCGAACCCGAAACCGAACCGAACCCGAACAAGATTGACCCGAAGTTAACCCGAACCGAACTAACCCGAACCGAACCCGAACCGAATGACCCGATTGCAGGTATAAGTAGAATATGCAACTCATGTTCGCTGTCACCATTAATAGGAAAAGAAGACATGGGTTGAACTTCATTAGTTTGGCCGATTTTTTATTCAATTAATGGGCAATGAATTCTCCATCAAGGTGGTGAAGCGAATTCAAAAACCCAAATCATTGAAGCAAGGAAAGTAGGAGGAATGTAAAACAGAAATAAATATTTTTACTGGATTTTCTCCCATTTTTGTATAAATCCGTGCCTAATCATTCGTTCAACCTTTTTAATTTTGCAACATTTTGAAGTTTCATTAACTATAAAATATTTTTCCTAATTACTGATCGTGTGATTTACGTTTCTGTTTGGATAATTTTGAGATAAAAAAGATGATAATTTTATTTTTTATAGGAATGTGGGAAAATTGAAGAAATAATAAGGAGAGCGAAAAAGTAAAGAATTAAGTGAATCATTTGAACTCGGCCCAGACCGAGACCAAACTTTGCCGCACATGCTGCTCACGTGAGTACCAAACCTACAAAACGCTCATTTCCCCTCTTCGACCTGCTTCACTAGCCAGAAACCTTAGCCTTCGTTCACAGCTCTCTGTCTCTGTTCACGAGCAAAAAGCCCAGCCCTTCCCTTTTCCTCCATCCTCTCGGCTCCTTCACCATCCATGAAACCCTAAAGCCTCAAAAATCCTCTCCACGCTGCACCTCTCACACCTCACGGCACAAGAGACACGGTTCCCTTCATCTTTTTCCTCTCTTCCTCGGCGTCCTTCCACCAGCGCAGATCCGAAGACACCAAACCCATCTGCACTCCCCCTCAATATCTCCTCTTCGTGCTGCTCTAACCCTCACCAAAACCCTAATCCAAAGCCCAGCCCCCATCTCATCTCCCTCACCTTTTCGGTCCCAATAGCTGCACGAAAGAACCCCATCTCTATCAAACTCCATCCCTTTACTTTCGGGTTCTATCCACAACGAAGCTAGGCGAAGCTAGAAGAGCAGAACAAGAGGAGACCGATGCTTTAAAAGACGGCAGCGAGACAGAGCAACGGGGAGGCCGAACGGCAGTAGGCGAAGGTGTGACAGACCGGAGCCAAGCCAAGGTCTAAGTTTAGGTTTAGCTTTTGTTCTTCAAATTTTAATTTTAGTTTTAGTTTCTTCGAATTTTGGTTTAGCTTCTCAAAAATTCAGTAGTTAGTTTTCAGATTTTAGTTTCTAGCTCTTGAGTTTCAAGTTTTTAGCTTTCGATTTTCGATTTTGGCATTTTGCTGAATTCAGGGTTCGATTTTGGATTGTTGGTTTGCTTAGCTGGAACTGGGCAATTGATTGTTCGAATTTGGACTGTGAGTTGTGGAATTGCATAAAGGACATTCGAATTTGCTGGTATAATTTCACAATTTTTGCACTTTCAATTTGTTAGTTTGATTTTGATTCAGTTATAGCTGCTCTTATTTAGCCTTTTTGTCTTTCCCGAATCTGATTTGTTGGTCATGAGTTAGTAGTTATAATCGCACGTTGTTTGCTGGGATTACTATTGTCGAAGTTAATGTTTTGATTTTCTGTTTTTGATGTTCAGTTTAATCTCTGGTTAATTAGTTTGAGTTGATGATTTAGTATTGAACTTCTGTTAGAATGATTTATTGAATGCCGGTTATTAAATTGATGATTCATGTTAGTTTAATTTAGGCTTATAGGTGAGTTTTTAGTTTTTGAGTCTCGTTTTGCTATCTGATCTCAAATTGGTTCCATCCCTTTGGTTCGACAAACACCGCGTATTTCCCCTAAAATCACTACAACAGGTAGAAAACATAAATAGTTATTGAAAATGGTGTTTGTTTGGTGGTGTATTATTGTTTATTCATGTTCAATGATGGGTGTTTGTTTATGGTTGATGTTGGGTGGGTTCCAGCAGGGTACAGATCTGGAATTTGGAATGTTGTAGCTGTACACTTTGATATATACTTCTTTATTGGAGGGCTAATTTGTGATCTTTTACTAGTTTTTTTTACATTATATTGCTGGCTTGTGTGTTATTTTTTTCAATTTAATTATGCATTGCCGTTAGAATAAATTTGAAATTCTGCACTTTCTTCAATGTTCTAAAACTTTTCCTGCCCCAAACTGGCACGTGAAATGGTCAAAAGAAACATACTCCTAAAATTAAAGACTTTGACCTAACTAAGTATATTGGTTCTTTTCATTGAGTTGCGGAAGGTTAGGTCGGGGCCTCGTGGAGGACGTCGTACTTACCGAGTTCGTTAGCAAATTCAGGGCCAGCAATCTCGTCACCCTCGCACCCGTTGGAATTCATGGTGCTTCGGAAAGTCTTGCCGCCTTGGTGTAATTAGCTCGATCGTTTTGTCAAACGCAAGTCCTTCTCCGGTACCCACTCTCTCTCTATCCGCTTTTCCAAATTGTGTCGAGCTTTTATTGCTTTTTCTCTCTGCATAAATCCGTGTCTAGTCATTCGATCAACCTTTTTAATTTGTAACATTTTGAACTTTCATTGACTTGTGAAGATTTTTATGTGATTATTGATTGTGGTTTGCGTTTCGTTTGGTTATAAAACATGAATAGTTATTGAAAATGGTGTTTGTTTGGTGGTGTATTATTGTTTATTTATGTTCAAACATGGCTGTTTGCTCATGATTGATCTTGGGTGGGTTTCGGTGGGGTATAGATCGGGAATTTTGTAGCTGTTGAGGGGTAATTTGGGATCTTTTACTAGTTTTTTTACATTATAGTGTTGACTTGTGTGATTTTTTTTTCCAATTTAATTATGCGTTGTCTGTCATAATAGATTTGAAATTTCGTACTTTTTCAATGACACCCACAATTCATCTTTTTTATCCCTAAATATCCTTTAAAACCTTTCGTGCTCCAAATTGGCATATGAAATGGTCAAAAGAAACATACTCCCAAAATTAAAGACTTTGACCTAACCAAAGTATATTGGTTCTTTTCTTTGAGTTCTTCCTTCAAATATAAGCCTCGATAACATAATGTGAGGCTTAGTACATTTTTGCAACAAGCTAAAAATGTCAATATGTTCCTAGTGTTGCCTATGCATTTCCTTCGAAGGGCTTCAAGGAATCGTTAAAGAATTCATCTTCGAGCTCAAACAAGGACTAAAACCTTTTTTTCCCTAAAGGCGGGGCAATTCTCCTTCTATTATTCATTTCCTATTATTGCCGTAAAACATCTTCATGATCCTTACCTCCTAACTAGCTTGCCAATTTGCCAAAGGACCATCTTGAGTGCCCGAAATCACCCTCGTTCCTCCCCTGTGCATGTTTCATTTTTTGCCTATCAAGCCGTCTTACTCCAAGGCTTAGCTTTTTCTTTGAAAATTCTTTGATTTTTTTCCCATAGTGGCTCACGGAATAGCCAAAGGAATCAACTTCATCGTATAGACGGCCTATTTCTTTCTAGTCTTCTTGTTTGGGTTCTTTCTTCGAAGCATAAGCCCTACGTAAACATGTGGCTTGATCTATTTATAGAAAGGACATTGTCTATCGAGTTCATTCTACCTCCTTGCGGAATTGCCAAAGCAAACATTTTCCTTGCTCGGAAAACGGGCAATAACATTTTTGCTATGGACAAGCTAAGGTCAAGCTCAAGCACAACTTGACGCATCTGTATCCAATGAGCCAAGTTGAGCTTGCCATGTGCAATTCTCCGAGTATTCTTCGATGACGGTTTAATGTAGTATAGCCCACAAATGTCTTTGCTAGAGTTGCTCAACCCATATCCACATGGAATTGAGAAAGGAGCAAGGGAGATGAAGATTAAGAGTATACCTCACCGGAAAGTACTCATAGAAAGGGCAAGCCGAACTAATTTTGACCTATAATGGCTTCTAGTTTTCAGTTCTTTAAAAACATGTTATTTTCTACTTTTATTTTCTAGTAAATTTGAGGGATTTTCGAATCGACACAAAATTAACCCATATAGCCACCCCAACCGATCCATTTGCCGGATCTACCCAAGGAGACCAAGATAGCTCGGATTGACTTAGTTTAGCTCATTCAACAATACTGGGCATACAAGCTAAGTCATTTTCTCTAACGAGTGATCGAACCCACAAGTTTAGTCGAGTAAGCCGAGCTATGCGTGGCTTAGCATGGGCGAAGTTGGAATGCTCTTTTGTAGGTCTAAATCTCTCTCAAATCCGCTTTAACAAAGAGCACATTGCGAGAATTTGTCAAACCGTTAGATGCAAAAAGCCTCACATAGTACCAACAATCCCCTACACAAAAGGCGCAGGAAGAGAAATTTGGAGAAATTTAAGGGTATGTATGAACTATGCAAACTAAAAGATACGAGTTACTAACATAATAATAAATGATCATAATCGAAACTAAGAATTGTCATCGAATCTCAAGAACCAACCACTCATGCACCCATCATAACTCGCCTCGCCTCTAAGTTTAGCCCCCTAAAAATGCCCTCCTAAAGCCGGGTTATCTCAACTCTGGTTACCCCTAAAAACAACTGGATCTACGATTGTGAATTCGGGGGCCAACAAGACGGCATGAAAACCCGCCCGAATATTTGAGAAATATGCAATACCACCATCACCCCCTTTTCACTCTGCAAAAGGCCGATTATGTCTATTTCGAAGCTCGTGCAAATTCTAAAGTACACAACACAATGTATATACAAAGACACCCAAACGAATATTTCCGGTCATCCACTTGCCAAGTCAATGTCGGTGTTCGGGTTCTTCAAATCCAATCCTTTTGAACCCGTCCATGAACCAGCAATGTTTTGGTTGGAAGAAGCCTTCATTTGTTGTGTCAATGCTCCATCACCTGGGAGCCGCTCGGAACTCTTATGTTCTCTCGGAGTCGGACTCCTTACTCTTGCCTTTCGTATCCCCATAAACGAAATTGCACACTACTACCTGGAAATGGAAAAGAAAACAAGGAAATCATAAAACTTGGCATCACTACTAATTAAATCGAACTGTTTTAATTTCTAACAAATATGTCATCTATATTTGCTCTCCCACGAACAACAAATAAAATGAGGTCTATCAGCGGAAAATCTAGAAGTCAAACAGGTATTACATCATCACTTTGATTATTAGTGGAAATGAGAACACACCAAGAAAGTTGAACGATAGTTGTACGAGAAATTGTAGCTTGTGTGATCTACAAGCCGAACTAATACCGACCTTGAGGCAACAAGCTTCCCACCAACTGCACCGCCAATTACATGGGCATCGTGACTAGAAAGTGATACATTAACGCCACCGGTTTGATTACGAGATCCACCGGTCTCGAGCAACCGAGACAAACATAATATCTCAAAACGGCCCTGAGCAAAGTCATAATAAATTAGTCAGCTCTAGGCGTGACACAAAAGGGTTTCAATGACAAGAATTTTTGAGTCAATTGAAGTATATCATTATATGAAAATACGACACATGCTCGGAGCAAGAGGACAAATCCATACTTGTCTAGCATTGCAATATAAATATCGACTTCTCACTATGATTCAAAATACACATATTAAATAACAAAATGTAATATTATCCAGTTGAAACCTAATGATCCAAGTACAAACCTAATGGTCCAATCAATTCAGGAATGGGATTATAAATGAGACATATAGTATGGAGACGATTTCTAAACTAGTGAGAAGTACGAAACCGAAAGCAAAGCGTATATAAACTAGTGCGGAGGAGATGGTCTATGGAAATGCATTCTTAGGCTATCTCCAATGTGGAGGAAAGAGAAAAAAAAAGGGGGGATGGGGATGAGGTGGAGCAACTCCAAAGGGGGAAAAAGAGGCGAGAGAGGGAAAAAGGAGGAGAGAGAAGCAAAAGGGGGAGAGAGAGAAACAATTATATTATGTGGGACCCATTTATAATATAAATTATTATGGAGCAACTCCTTGAGTTACTACCATTGGTAATAGGCAATAAAAGACAGACAACTCTCTTGCCTATGTGACATTTGGAGTAACTCAAAGAGAGTTGCTATCATTGTGGATAGCCTTAGGGCCTAGGAAATTGCTGAAATCTCATTGTATGTGATTCCAAGTCTAAGGAACATAACTTAAACATTCTTTATGAGAATGGATTATAACTTCCATTACCCAAAAATTGAAGAAAATAATGCTTAGGACATCTCAACCCACGGTTAAAAGTAAACCGTCGATTGATGAACTTTTGAGTTTTCCTCCTCTAGAGACAGAGATAGTGAGAGAGCCGAGAGGAGAGAGTCATGGCTAAACTTCAAATTTTTGTAGGAAACAGAAGATGACTAAATTTTATTGATTTGAAATTAGAATCAAAGCTCGAAGATTCAACACCTCTTACCCTTCTCTCTCGTTCTCAATTTCGCAGGTCTTGCTGCGTTGAGAGTACCCCTCTGGACCCTTTACTAGTCTCCCTTGCTCTCGCCTCTCTCCCTCGACCACTGCTTGTCACCTCCGCCGATCGCTAACCGCCCGCTACCGAGGTATGTAATGCAATTTCTTCCTCTTCTTAGTTCTTTTGTTTAATTCAAGTTCAAGTAATGGCTAGGATTTAGAATTTTTGAATCAATTAAAATTGGATGAATGAAATGAAAGGAATTTACTCGAGAATGTGTGTTTTGGGGTCAGTAGATGAAACTAAGGAGGGCAAATGAACATTACACTCGCTAAATGGTATGAGGCATAAGTTGGGAGGTTTCGGATACATGCAGGGTTTTCTATTTACGCCAAAGTACATTGCTAGAAACTTGCAAAATGGTGCCTTACATTTGAATACAACATTCCATAATTGCTCATATTCGTCACATGAAGGAAACTTTCCTTTGGAGTGGTACAAAGAAGTGTTTCCAAGATTGATAAGATTAACAAATTTGTTGAAGCATGTGGACTTGGTTGATGGAAGGTTGGTAGGTGTTGAAGATGATTCCATCATCAATGATGAACGTCTTCTTTGTAGGATGCACCATTTTAAGTCAATTGCCGGAGCATTTCTTGAACATCCATCTATTCAGGAACAAGTAATGAAGAATGTAAATGCCGCAATGACCGGAAGAAAATGCACTCCACCTGCTTGTTTCTCCAAGACTATTGAGAGAGAACCCATAACCATCAATGTACTAACTAAAGTTTGCAACATCTTGAACATTTCAGCAGACAAAGAAAGGAAGACCGTACGTTTTTCAATATGTCCACAGGTCACACAACATAGGATATGGACTGGTGCACTTGAAGAGCTTCGAAGGGATTAAAAGCAGAGATGGAGTTAGTTGATATTCATAATGGTTCTAACAAAGGGACATTTATGAGTCAGCAAATTGTCTCAACTTGCCTCAAATTCTTGGCGAAACATGACTAGCTGCCAAGATGAGGATGCTTGTTCATGGATGAGGCCTAAACCATCTAAAGTAGCTTGTTCTCCGTCAACTCACACATGGGAAGAGGTCCTTGACATGTTCAATGACCTCATCAAATGTATGAAAAACGAACAAGGATTACTAGTTTATGTCTCAAAGCTTGAGGCCATGAAAGAAGGGCTGTCTCAAATCAAGGACGTGCTGATTGATAGGGATATTGGGTACAAGGAGCTACTGCATCATGAGAACTTGGTGCAAAAGAAGCTTCTAAAAACACTCGGCCATTCATCTCCATGCTTGTTTACCCTTTTAAGATATTATCTTCATGGAAGTATTCGAGATATGGAGGTGGAGGTCTCGAGTAGATTGTATGAGATTGGTGACAAGGACAAATTATGCCTGTGTATGGGAAAAATCATCACCTCTGTTGAAGAGAAGATGATTTGGCACGGGATAAAGCAATTAGAGAGGGCTCTTGGGCTCTTTAAGTTTGTGTGGGAAACAGTAGGGATGAAAAGAAAGCTAGAGCTGCAAGGACATTTGTGGTGTGTAGGCGCTGAGAGTACGACACTTACATATAAAGGGAGCTTGTTCATTATTCATGGAATTAGTTTATAATTACTTGTTTTAATTGGAATAATCACCTGCTCAACATCCTCCTCATGCTCAATGGTATGTGCGCCTGATCAATTTTAAGAATGTATTTTACTATTTTCTGAAACATAATGTAGAATGTATTTTACTATTTATTGAAACATAGTGTCATTTTGGAAAGAAAATAGATGCACCGCAAATTGGAAACAAAATGGATGTGAGGTTTTATGAGTTTTGAATGTAAAAAGAGAACCTGTTTTGAAGAATTTGATGGAGAAAATTAACAGCATGATCACAATTTGGAATATAAAGTTTGTAATGCACGCAATGGAACTTGGAAAAGTCAAAAGCCCAAATGAAAAAATTTCTTTTTATTTATTTGTTTTTTTTAAAATTTATATAAGTTATAAAAGACGATACCATATAATTACAATACAGTGGAGATTAAGGAATCAGACTTAAGCTCTAATATACTCTCAACCTTAACCTTGTTGATTAGCTTAATTTTTATTATCATGGCTTATATTATGTAAAAAGTGTGCAATCAACATATAAGAAAAAATATACTAGTGGTCAAACCCATTTAAGTGAATAAACATATTTTTTTTATTGCTTCCTCTGTCCTTTAAAAGTTATCAAAAATTTTACTTTGGAATGTCCAATAATACTTATCAATATAGTATTGAAATCATGTACTCCCTCTATCCCACAATGACTAGACTAATTTTACTTTTCACGGTCAATAAAAATAAACTGACTATTATTTTCTTACAAATTGTATAAAGTGACAAATGTTGTGGGACAGAAGGAGTATACTATGCAATTAATCAAACAAATTCAAATTTTTTAACAATTTAATATTATTTCTTTGTTTTTATATTTTCTCTAGTTTTGATAGCGTTTTAGAACGGGAGGGAGAAATTGTTTAATTAATTGTTTTTTATGATATTGAACCTCTTAACAATGAGAATCGTAGTGTATTTTGTACTAACTAGTTGAAAAATTGCACGCATCATGTGCGATTTTATAGTAAAGTTAAAATTAACAATAAAATCAGTTTTAGAAAGTGTTATGTAGTCAAATCAACATTTTATAGTAAAGTTAAAATTAACAATAAAATCATTTTTATAAAGTATTATGTAGTTAATTTAATGTGATATCTTGAGCAGAATAGTTTCTTTAGAACAAAAGTTATATTGTACTAAGGAATATAAGTAAATTCATGACATTGTGGATGCAATGATATCGTACATCTAGATAAAAATGGTTTCCAATTTTATGACAAAAACTCTATTCTTACTAATATACTAAAAGTCAGAATTATATACTAAAGGTTCTTTCTATGTTTATGGTGATATTTTACATCTAATTAACTCCATCGGTGAACTGAATTACCATTAACAACCTAGTATATGAAAGAATTCTTAGGAGGCCTTCCACATTTCCTTTTCTCCGAAATTTTAATGCTCTCGGGGTGTCGGGAATGATGAGTTAGGCTCAATTGTGTCATCGGGATTAACAATCAGATGAACCTTAGTTTTCACACCACACTCATTGCCAAAGGTGTCAACATCTTCGTTAGAGAACGGGTTAATGCTAGTAGGGGTATTAATCTCATCGGCAATCTTTTGCTTCTTTTCTCTTCTTGACCACCACGCCGTCTAGACTCTTCGCATCGCCTGCTCGACATCAAGATTTTCTATTTTTTTCTCTTTCTCTTTTGTTTTTCCTTTTCAAGATTTTGTGGGTATATCTTCTATAAACCTTCACGAGACCTCACTCGTCCACTTGGGCTACCAAAGGGTTTAAAGGGCTTGTTGCACATATTTAGTACAATCGCGATTCCTGCGAAAACGAGTTACGTTTTATTTACTTTTGTTTTGCTCGAGGACGAGCAAAAGTTAGGTGTGGGGGTATTTGTTCGGTCCAAATATTACCTTATTTATACCTTTATATTATCTAGTTTTTGTATCGTGAAATAATACATTTTTAGTATTTTTATTTGGTTTATTTGATTTTGTAGGTAATAAAGTGAATTGAGTAGATCCCATAATTTAAGTTTGAAATGAGCAAAAATACAGATCGATTATAAATTCATGATGCGAGTGTTAGTTTTATCATTAGGTTCAGTTCAATTTAGTTTTCTTTAGTAAATTTTGTTTTAAATATTCAATTATTATTTTAGTTTCAATTATAAATTCAGTTCCTGCCATTTTTCGGTTTCAATTCGATTCGTTACTTGGTAGCTTCTTCCCTTTTGTCTCTCCCATAACTTGTTTAATGAGCAAAAAATACAGATCGATTATAAATTGAGTAGATCCCATAATTTGTTTTATTTATTCGGACGAAAAAGAAAATCATGATGCAGCGTTATGTTTATCATTAGGTTAATTTAATGTAGTTTTCTTTTGTAAATTTTGTTTTAAATATTTTGGTTTCAATTATAAATTCAGTTCCTAACATTTTTCAATTTCAATTCGATTCGTTCCTGCTAACTCCCTTTTGTCTCTCCCTTCTCTTTAGTTTGTTTTGTTTAGTTTAAAGGTTTGATTTTTATTTTATTTTGATGTTAGTAGTAGTTAGTTTAATTGTTTAATCTTATGTTTAATTTTATTTTGTTAGTTTATGTCGTTTTCGAGTCCATTTTTATAAGTAGTTATTAGATTAATTGTGTTTGATGTTAATTAATCACTAGTTTGTGTCACTTTAGTTGTGATTAATCTCTTAATGGCAAATTGATCTTGTTTAGGCCTTGACTTACCTAGTTTATGCTAGTATTTTGAGATTATTTCTCATACTTACGCATAGGTTCCAGGAGATGCTCAAAAGCGTTTTTTCATCTTGATTTTTAGGCGGTTGGTCTATCACCGAAAGGGGAGTCAATTTCCTAGTGTGGGTATAGAGAATAGTTAAGGTTTTGGCATGAAAATAATTTGAATCCTAACTAAGTCCGAGGTTGCTATTTTTGTAGTTTAGTTGGGCTAACCCCACGAAAGTAGGTGGTTAGAATAACTAAACTAGCTCATTACACTCAAAAGTGTGGCTTGAGTAGGCTTTGATGGTACAACTGACCACTCCTAAATACTTGTATTAACTTAGGTAGGTTTAGGCTTAGCTTAATTAATTAGTTTATTAAGTGGAAAAATCACAACCCGAGCTTATTTTTATTACTTTCTAGGTTAGTTTAATCACCATATTTATCTCATCTCGTGTTGATTCGCCTATATAGGAAGTTTAAGTTAGCTTTGATATTTGAAACACAACTCTTTGTGGACACGACCCGTGGTTGCCGGCTAGCTACAACTATGCCTTGCACTTCTGGTTATAATTTTAAGACTTAATTCTTCCTAACAACACCTCATGTACGCCCATATCGACCACTCGTGCCATATCCTCGGAGATTGTTAGAGCCTAGGTTTATGAAATTTGTTGATATATTGAAGAAGGTCTACATCAACATGCCATTCTTGGAGGCTATCAAGGAGACACACTCATATATTAAGTTTTTAAGGGAGATTCTCTCCAAGAAGACTAGTTTGAAGGATGTCGCTGTAGTAAGCATGAGGGAGGTGTGGAGTGCAGTGATGCGAGTAAGTCACCTTCTAGACTACAGGATCCGGGCAGTTTTTCTATTCCTTGCTCAATCAAGGGAGTGCAGATTGATAGAGCCCTTTGTGATCTCGGAGCAAGTGTAAGTGTGATGCAACTTCCACTCTATAAGAAGCTTCAGCTAGGTGATCCGCATCCCACCAATATCTCCATTCAGCTCGCAGATCAGTCTGTTCGGTGCCCCGTGGATATTTTGGAGGATGTACCCGTTCAAGTAGGGAAATTTGTTGTTTCATGCGATTTTTGTGGTGATGGATATGGATGAGAGCATCCGAGTCCCTATTATTTTAGGGAGACCATTTCTAACAACTGCAAAAGTTGTAATTGATTTACCTGCAGGGAAGATCTCGTTTCACATCTATGATGAAAGTGTTGATTTCTTCCTCCCACCACCACCTATACCCTTGGTTCCTGTTGCTAACCCTGCAGTTGATTTAATATCCACACATAGGATGAGCCACCCACGCTGATCTACTCCACCAAACATGGCCACCGAAGCTGATATTCGATTTGCTCATAGTGCTTATGAAGAGGAGGTAGTGGATGTCATGTCACAACTCCACTCTTCAGTTTATCCTCCTCCCGAGTCCTCACTGTCTACCATTTGAGGTAAGGGTCAATCTTAGGGATCTTAAACAAGCGCTTCTTGGGAGGCAACCCAAGTATTTTATTGCTTTGTAAAAAATTTTAAAAATAATTCCCTCCCTTCCACCGTTATTAGAATTTCCCGTTGTTTGTCGGCTTTTTCCCTTTCCTATCTTTGCTTGCCCTTTTTCATTGAGGATAATGAAAGAGTTAAGCATGGGGAGTCGCTTACAGCTTTTAGACGATGTTTTAAGGATGGTAGGGATGAATTTGCATTAACTGAGATTGCATTCATGTAGTTTCTTAGGATTACTTTTTTATATTTTACCTTTTCATTTATCATATAGTCCTAAGCATATAGGTTAGAATCTTTACATTATTTACATTTTTGTTTCTTCTTTTTGATCTTGGCTCATTTGAGGAATTATGGAGGAGGGAAATTCATAAACTTTTGGGGTAAACACGCTCCATCCCTTCTTTCATTTTCTTCTATGTGAGGTATCTTTGTTAGTTAGCTTTTATTATTTAAAAAAATAAAAAAGATTTTTTTAAAAGTCCTAAAAAACAGTTTTGAAAACCCCTCTTGTGGTGATGATGTAAAATGTGATAGTTGATCTATGGGCGTGATTGTGCATGATTTGATTGTCCATTCTTGGTAGAAACTTTGTGTGGAAATAAACTTGCGAATAAATTTGATTGTGATGTCTTGAGTTGCTTGCCGGTGTCTTTGAGAATTTCTTTGCATGATTGGTCAAACTTTAGCAAGTGGTAAACCTTTTGAGCTAGTTGTTTACTGTGGTGGATAAACCCGCGAGACTTTGAGCCTTATAGACTAATTCATCAGTTTTTAGTCTCATGTTTCTTTCTTTGTGTGACTCTTCCCTGATTCATACCTCTAGAACTTGCTCTATTTCTCTTTGAGACCACAATTGGGATATGCATTGTGTAATATAACAAATGAATTCGTTTGTTTTCAAGCTACATGAACAAAAAAAGCCATCTCATTTATTTATACCTTTTGCTACGCCTTTGAGCCTTAACCTATTTCTTGTACACCTTCATCTCGCTTTACCTTTGGCCTATATACATTTCCTATGCCAAAGCTGAGTCTAGTGGAGCAATACTTATTGGATAGTTTTGGGTTGAATGATGGAGTGTTGCATTTAATTTTTAGTTTGAATTGGGGACCCGTCTTGAAAAAAACAAAAAGAAGAAAAATCCCTCTTTTAGACTCTTTTGGAATTGAGTAGTGTTTATGATTCCCATGCCAATTGTATCATCTCTTGAAAGCCTTTCCTAAAAGTTTCGAATACTTGAAAAAAAAAGAAAAAAAGAATGAAAAAAAGAGAGAAGGATAAAATTTTGAAAAAAAAGAAGAAAAGAAGTAAAGAAATAAGTGATTGGCATGTAGAAGGTTAAAAAGTTGTATGCTCATTCCATAAGTTGTCTTAAAGTATGTTGTGTTTAAAGAGGTGAATTGAGAGAAAGTTTTTAGTCATGATTGGAAGTGTTTTTGCTCCTTAGCTGTTAGGCCTCAGCTATTTAGTTCCACATCTCCCAAATTGATTCCGTTTTTACCAATGAACCTTATGGCACGTTACAAGCTTGAAAGACCTCTTGATTGCACTTGCATGTTTGCCTCTATAGCGGTGGCGAATAAGAATATGACCAAGCCTATGGTAGGTTGTATTTTTGGAAAGAGACATTGAGAGAACCCTCAAAAATTTCAAATTAGATGTAGTGATCTACATTTCCTAAAGTGAGGTTCCACCGGTCAAGCTAGTTCACCATTTGTTTGAGGGCTTCATGAGTGTTATTGTAGTTCAATATTAGACAATTGTGCATTGTAACCAAGCATTGTAGTAATTGAAGTTTTCAGGTAAGTTTTCATGGAAAGTATGATACTTTGAATAGGTTGTTTTTGTCCTTGGTTATTTCCCATGGATTGAACTATTAACTAGTCACCTGAGGAGGGTGAATGCGAGGTTTTAACCCCGGGATCATTAATTGACAGTCTTGCTTGGGGACAAGCAAGAGCTAAGCACGAGGGAGGTTTTAAACCTCGTATTTATCGGCTTTTAAGGCATTATTTAACCCAATTTTGTGGAGGTTTTAATGATATTTATTCGGTTTTGGGTTAAATTATGTTCATTTCCTCTATATCGCCACCTAAAATCGTAAATCTTTTAATTACAGGTTTTTGGGCTTAAATTAGAGAGATTCGAGACAAATGTGATGAAAAGAGATGAAGGGGAAGGTTCGGGCCTAAAAGGAGGCAAGAAAGAAGCCTAGAAATCATCAAGTGAAGTTGCACGGCCATCGGTTCACACCTTGCACGGCCGTGCAAGAAGTTATGAAAGTTGAAGTCGCGCACACCCTACCGTGCAGAAGCTGCACGGCTGTGCGAAAGAGGCAGAGACTTCAGGATTTTCACACACCCTGCTGTGCCAAACCTACATAGCTGTGCAAAATTGCAGCAGAACCCTGCAAGGTAGGCCGTGGGACTTTCGCACGGCCGTGCGACTTACTGTTTTCGCGATATTTCAGCTTCCTAATTGTAATTTTGGGCGATTTTTTCCATTATTCTAAGTTTTAGCTAGGGTTTTCAGTAGGAGACCTATGGGAGAAGACTCAAGAACCTTTAATATTCATTGTCTACTTGAAGTTTATGTATTATTGAATCGCATTAAGTTTTCATTCGGTAATCGTAATTTTTTCTCTTTGTCTTTTCCTTACAGTTTCTCTTCATTTTCCATGGCTATTTTCTTTGAATCTTGTCAATTGTTTATTATCATGTTTAAGGGCTAATTTCTCTACTTAGGTTGGGATTGATCCCTATTATGCCTTGATAATCATGAATTGAATACCAATTGAATTGTTATTGCTTGTTAGGTTATATTTAATTTCGCTCATCACTTTTTCATTGATTACCTCGAGAGAGGACTCATATGCTTTTATTCGGGTTTTGTGAGCATCGAAAGATGAAAACAAACCTAGAATGACGTTGTGAACGATTAGAAATTTGATATGAAAATAATTAAGGTTTTAATCGGGGTTGTGAGATGCATTCTTTGTGATTTTGCCTTTTATTAATCCTATGAAAATAAGCGATTAAATTGTGCAAGATTAGTCTTTGACCTTCGAAAGTAGGCGAAGATAGGTTTAATTGGTGTCTCCCCTTCTAAACTGGTAACATAGGCAAATCTCAAGCGATATTCGATTTTGATTTCAGGCATAGTAGTGTGATTAATCCTAATCTAAGGCTTGTTATTGATTGATTTCTCGTAGTTATTTTGTTATTAGTTGAATCCACAAACCAAATCATTTTCGAACTGAGTTTTACCTAGATTAGAGTTTTTAGGTAGATTTAGTACTTGAAAGCGAATTACTCGTGGACATGACCCGTATTCGCTGGTTCCTAGCTACAGCTATACCGTGCCCTTGCCGTATTTTCCTAATAAACCATTATGACTATCAAGTAACTCCATCTCTGCGTTTAATCCCTTCAGAGGCTCTTCAAGTGCACCAGTCCATATCCTATGCTCTATGACTTGTGGGCATATTGAAAAACGTACGGTCTTCCTTTGCTGTGCTGAAATGTTTAAGATGTTGCAAACTTTAGTCAATACATTGATGGTTATGAGTTCTCTCTCAATAGGCTTGGAGAAACAAACAGGTGGAGTACATTTTCTTCCTATCATTGCGGCGTTTACATTCTTCATTACTTGTTCCTGAACAGATGGATATTCAAGAAATGCTTTGGTAATTGACTTAAAATGGTGCATCCTACGAAGAAGACGTTAATCAGTGATGATGGAATCATCTTCAACACCCATCAACCTTCCATCAACCAAGTCCACATGCTTCAACAAATTTGTTAGTCTTATCAATCTTGGAAACACTTCTTTGTACCATTCCAAAGGCAAGTTTCCTTCATGTGACGAATCTGAGCAATTATGGAATGCTGTATTCAAATGCAGAGCACCATTTTGCTAGTTTCTGGCAGTGTACTTTGGCGTAAATAGGAAATCCTACATGTATATGAAACCTCCCAGATTATTCCTCATCCCCTTTAGCAGTGTAATTCAATATGTTCATTTGCCCTCCTTAATTTTATCTACAACCCCAAAATACCAAATCAATAAATCGAACATTTCAAAGCATGCATTCTCAAAAGACTACAATCAAAACACACATTCTCAGTAAATTCCTTCCATTTCATCTAATTTTAATTGATTTAAAAATTCTAAATCCTAACCATTACTTAAACTTGAATTAAACAAAGAATTAAGAAGAGGAAGAAATTGCATTACATACCTCGGTAGCGGGCGGTTAGCGATTGGCAGAGGTAAAGGCGGCGGTCGAGGGAGAGAGGCAGAGAGCAGAGGGAGGCTGGTAGAGGGTCCAAAGGGGTAGTCTCAAAGCAGTAAGAAAAGTCCAGCCTGGGAAATTGAGAACAGAGAGAAGGGAAAGAGGCGTTGAATCTTCGGGCTTTGATTCTAATTTTCAAATCAATAAAATTTAGTCATCTTCTGTTTGACTGTGGAAATTTGAGTTTTGGCCATGACTCTCTCCTCTAGCTCTCTCACTATCTCTGTCTCTGGAGGATGAAAACTCAAAAGTTCACCAATAGGCGGTTTACTTTTACTTTTAATTATTAGCTGTCCTTTCAATGGCTTCCGACTGGTTGAGCCGGAGATCTCCAATAATTAGGGTTTAGGGTTTAGAGTTTTAGGGTTTACAGTTTAGGGTTTTGGGTTTAGGGTTTAGGGTTTAGGGTTTAGGGTTTAGGGCTTAGGGTTTTTAGAGGTTAGGCTTTAGTTTTTAGGGTTTAGGGTTGAGGGTTGAGGGTTGAGGGTTGAGGGTTTGAGGGTTGAGGGTTGACGGTTGAGGGTTGATGGTTTGCGGGTTGGGGGTTGGGGGTTGAAGGTTGAGGGTTTGCAGTTAGGGTTTAGGGTTTAGGGTTGAGGGTTTGGGGTTAGGTGTAATGCCCGAAAAAAATATTAAGAAAAAAAATTGATTAATATATATGATTTATTCTCTAAGTGACTTAATTTAATAGTTGGTTATAATAAAATTCATAATGTGCTAGTTAGTTTATATAAATGTATTTATTTACAAATTTGTTAGTTAGCGGTTAACTTAATTGGAAATAATATTAGGAGTAAACTTAGAAAATATTCATTTGGGTTGCTAGTTTCTTGGATTAAATAAATCTTAATGCATGATTATCTTTCTAATGTCTAAACATCTAAAACATACTTTTTTCATCCCAAAACCTCAGCATTTTAGCAAAAAAAAAAAAAAAAAAAAAAATTCTGATTGCTTCTCCTTCCACCTTTGTCTATTGCCGCACCCACCTCTATCACCATGCTCCACCCATCATTACAACACCACTCCCTTCCTCAAATCTGACACACTGAACCTATCTACTCCTTACTTCAAATAATAATTACAACCCTCCAAATCTGATACATAAATCAAAGGTGAGGCTCAAACCAAAGGGGGTTGGCTCATTTGCTCTGGAAAAGAAAATCCAGCAACTCCAAATAGAGGGAGGAGAGAAGAGAGAGAGAGAGAGAGAGAGGAAGGGAAATCAAATGAGACATTTTGCTTCAACCTCCCTTGGTCCAAGCTTCAACTCCTCCATCTTTAAGCACTTTTACTTAGGATAGAGGTAAGAACAAAGGTAGAAAAATAGAAGGAAGGTTCAAGAATACAACCATCAAGGACTTAGATCTAACTATCTTCATTAAGGTGGGTTTCCTTCTTCTCCCAATATATATTACTTTCCAACCAAAATGAATTTCGTAAGTGTGCTTGTAGACCAACCTTGAATGCTCAAAACTTCAAGAAATTGTTGAATGCATGTGTTTTGGAGTGGTTGATTGATATACATATGGTAGGAGGATATTAGAGAGGGAAAATGAGTAGAAACATGATCATCATCATGTACTTGGTTATGCTTCTCTTTTGTTGCTATAATTTCATGCATGAAGATGGAAGTGTATCAAATATGTTTAAATCTTTGTGAAATTGTGGTTTTGTTGAGGTTTGGGTTTGACATTTGTTAGAGAATATACTTGGTATAATGCTCTTGGGGATTGATGATCGGAAATGTGTGTTTGCCCAAAACTTGGTATAAAAAAGTATGTATCTTGCATGTGCATTTTAATGGGTTTTATTGAGCTAATATGATACTTAGAATGCTGGAAAATTTATAAAACGAACCTTTCATAGACATCCCACAAGGACAAAATAGGTAGAAGATAAGAAAATGGAGTTTGGGAGCCATTGTCACCAACCACGGGTGTCCCCACACGCTGTGGGGCAGGCCGTGGTGGCCAGCAGCAATTTAATTAACCCAAAACACCCACCGCGGGTGTTCTCACAGGCCGTGGGGTAGCTCGTGGTGGCCACCAGAAGTCCTCACTAACCATGGGAAGGCCTTTCATGGCCTCTAAAGCCAACCATTGACATCCACTGGCCGTGGGAAGGTTTGTGGAGACCTCCAAAGCAACTTTGGATCCCCACAACATGAGAGCTTTGTCCCGTGATGCTTGTAAACTTGTATTTTGTGTCGAGAAGCGAGTCTAAGACTTGAAGTATGACTTTGGGCCTCATGAAGTAATTTACTAAATAGAAATGTGAAGAAATGATAGAGATAACAACCATAACGTAAAATGGGAAGTTGATTTCTTGGGATTGAGCACTTTACCGGTACTAAATCTAGGAAGGTGACGTGAGATGATATTCCGGCCTACGGGTAGCAGCTTTCACTCCTAGATCATGAGTCGTTTCCGGGTAGTAAACTTGGGTATACGCGTGAGTGATTCCGAGTCCCAATATCGTGGTACGTTGGGTCGGCTCATAGGTGTCAGAATACGAAATCTAGGAATGTGACTTATTCCGGCCTGAGGGCAGCGACTTTCACTTCTAAATTACGAGTCCTCCCGGAAAGGAAACTTGAGTATATGCGTGAGTGTTTCCGAATCCCTATACCGTCGTACATTGGGTTGGCTCACAGGCGTCGAAATACCAAGTCTAGGAAGGTGACATATTCCGACCCACGGGTAGCGACTTTCTCTCCTAGATTACGAGTCCTTTTGGGTAGTAAACTTGGGTATATGCGTGAGCGATTCCGAATCCCTGTACCGTGGTACGTTGGGTCAGCTCACAGGCATTGAAATACAAAATCTAGGAAGGTGACGTATTCCGGCCTGAGGGCAGCGACTTTCACTCCTAGATTACAAGTTCTCCCGGATAGGAAACTTGTACACATGCGTGAGTGGTTCCGAATCCCAGTACCATGGTACGTTGGGTCGGCTCACAGACGTCATTTGAGTACTAGGGTACTAGTTTTTGCCCAAAGAAATTAAAGATGATAAAAATTGAGCTAAGTTCCAGATTGGGAATTGATTGGGCACATTTATGAAGAAAATGTGGTTCACTTGAGTTCTAATGTATTATGGTTTTCCCATTCGATTAGGGGTGGAGTAAGGTAACATTTATGAAGAAAATGTGATTCACTTGAGTCATTATGTATTGAAGGTTTGCTCGGGAGAGTCTGAGTCACCCTAGAGGGGGTGAATAGGGTGATGGAAGTTTTTCTTGAAAATTCTTAGCTCTTTTGACAAAGACGAGACAAAGACAGGTTCTGAGTCAGGAAGTAGGGTCAGAAATATATGGACTCAGAAATGCTTTCACAAACAAATAAACAGATCAAGCAGAAGTAGTAAGACTGTCTGAGTCTAGAATGAACTCAGAAAGATAACACTTAGAAAATACGTGGAAACCCTCCTGGGGCAGAAAACCATGAACCGTGCTAGTCCAAGCACGAAGTCAAATCCACTATTTTGAGTCCACAAAATACCGTGAACTGACTGAACCCGAGTTGCTCCCTTAGACAACTCTTTACAAGTTTTCCTAGACTCAGAAATTACCTTATCTGATCTAGTACTTCCTAGCTGAGATAACCCTTACAGCTAGGGACAACTAAGCTGAGTTAACCCTTCCAGCTTAGTCAAGGGACCTTACAAAGGAAGTAAGAGAGTGTTTGTAACTGAGTACAAGACCTTACAACTCAGAAAGTAATGAATTATAGAATGAGAGTTGTAAGTAGAAGATTGAGAGTTTATACAAAGACTTTGAGTAAGTAAATGTATTAACAATTTTTTCGGCAATCTTCAAGTCTTGTGAAGTGGCTTCTATTTATAGCTGACCAGGCAGAGTAGCCGTTACCTCCATCTGCTGACTGAGAGTTCCTTGTGGCTGTTGATCAGAGCTTTCGAGTCACTCAGAAAGTATCCGTTGCAATGTGAGCGTTGGATAACAGTTTAACTCTCTTGGGAGTCCCAAAACCATTGGCGGTGTCTTGAAACATAGGGTGGAAACCTCCGTTAAGTTTGGTGTTTCATTTTTCCAGATTTGGTAACAGACAGCGCTGACACAATCTTCCGGAACTGAGACAGAGATGAGAAAAAGCCATGTCTGCTGGTGATTTGACATTTTGAAGCCGGTTACTTTTGTATTTTGAAAAGGTGTATCCTCATTTGAATAACCTACAAAAGTAAACCACAATGGTTCTCAAAGTATAAAATACTTTGGTCCAAGATTAGACACAGATAATAATAAGATTAACATAATTAAGCAAGTAATTATCTGAGTCAGAAACAAAATGGAATTTTCTGAGTCTAATATCCATAGAGCTCAAAATTCCATCTAACTAAGTCTAAGCAAAGAATCAAGTACATTAAAGAATAGCAGAGTGGAACAACTTGATATAGACTAAGTATTTAAACACACCGACTATCACAAATAGAGCTTAAGATAAGAAGTCAGATTCTGAGTAAGAAAAGATGAAATACTGATCTACTCAATCTGCGATAAAACTGAGTGATAAGGAACTCAGAATAAAGAACCGGTTTTCTGAGTCACTTATGAATAAGCGAGAAATATGGCTTAGAGAAGATACCAATTCACTCAGAAAAGTTTCTAAGCTACAAAGAATGCCTTGGAATCAAAACTTTCTAAGTACGGGAAGGATATACCTGATTCATTTAATGCAACTAAGAAATGCGTTGGGCAGTGTCTCGAGTCTTCATGTATTAATTGCTATTTTATTTATATATATGTATCCATGCAAAGTTATTTTGGTTTTTGGGAGGCCAAGGACCCTCATTGCTCTATGGTTGCTCATTCCCCTACTTTTTCATCTTTTCATATCCAGAGCAACAGTAAGGTTCTTGGAAAATGTTACCATTTTGGAGGCCGTTTTGATGCCCTTTTAGCTACAAGGAACTTTAATTCATTGATTACTTACGTTAAATTGTGTATGCTTTTGAGCATGATATGTATGCCTTATTTGGTAATCGGGCATGTTTGTAGCTAGATGTAGGTTGACATTTGTAGACACTCTAATCTGGCCTTGGTGGTCCCCACCAAAACTCCGCTATTATTGTACTTTGTTTTATGGTGTAAGGTTGTATGAACCCAAAAGTTTAACCTGAAGTCGTGTGGGCTCAAAACTTATCGTAACTTGTCATTGAAAAAAGGGGTTTCTAGCTCAATTTCCAATATCTTCGCAAAAAGGTTATGTTTGCAAAGTTGTTCCCTAGATCCTCCTTAAGGATCCTCGAAAAGGGTTCTGGCGATGTGACGTCCCTACCCAAGGGTCGGGGTGTTACATTAGGGTTTAGGGTTTAGGGTTTAAGGTTTAGGGGTTAGAGGTTAGGGGTTAGGGGTTAGGGGTTAGGGGTTAGAATTCTTAGGAGGCCTTCCACGTTTTCTTTTCTCCGGAATTTTAACACTCACCCCTTGCTCTCGGGGTATCGGGAATGATGAGTTAAGCTCAATTGTGTCATCAGGATTAACAATCAGATGAACTTCAGTGTTCATACCACACTCATTGCCAAAGGTTTCAACATAATCGTTAGAGACCGGGTTAATGCTAGTAGGGGTATTAATCTCATCAGGAATCTTTTGCTTCTTCGTTTTCTTTACCACCACATCGTCTAGACTCTCCTGCATCGCCAGCCTGACATCCAGTGGCACCCGGTGGTAATTAGATGTATTACCTTTCTGACAGGCATTCCAAATTGTGATCACGCTGTTAATTTTCTCCATCAGATTCTTCAAAATAGGTTCTCTTTTTACATTCAAAACCCATAAAACCTCATATCCATTTTGTTTCCAATTTGCGATGCATCTATTTTCTTTCCAAAATGACGTTATGTTTCAATAAATAGTAAAATACATTCTACATTATGTTTCAGAAAATAGTAAAATACATTCTTAAAATTGATCAGGAGCACATACCATTGAGCATGAGGAGGATGTTGAGCAGCTGATTATTCCAATTAAAACAGTAATTATAAACTAATTCCATGAATAATGAACAAGCTCCCTTTATATGTAAGTGTCGTACTCTCAGTGCCTACACACCACAAATGTCCTTGCAGCTCTAGCTTTCTTTTCATCCCGGCTATTTCCCACACAAACTTAAAGAGCCCAAGAGCCCTCTCTAATTGCTTTATCCCGTGCCAAATCATCTTCTCTTCAACAGAGGTGATGATTTTTCCCATACACAGGCATAATTTGTCCTTGTCACCAATCTCATACAATCTACCTGAGACCTCCACCTCCATATCTCGAATACTTCCATGAAGATAATATCTTAAAAGGGTAAACAAGCAAGGAGATGAATGGCCGAGTGTTTTTAGAAGCTTCTTTTGCACCAAGTTCTCATGATGCAGTGGCTCCTTGTACCCAATATCCCTATCAATTAGCACGTCCTTGATTTGAGTCAGCCCTTCTTTCGTGGCCTTAAGCTTTGAGACATAAACTAGTAATCCTTGTTCGTTTTTCATACATTTGATGAGGTCATTGAACATGTCAAGGACCTCTTCCCATGTGTGAGTTGACGGAGAACGAGCTACTTTAGATGGTTTAGGTCTCATCCATAAACAAGCATCCTCATCTTGGCAGCTAGCTGTTTCTGCCAAGAATTTGAGGCAAGTTGAGACAATTTGCTGACTCATAAATGTCCCTTTGTTAGAACCATTATGACTATCAAGTAACTCCATCTCTGCTTTTAATTCGTTCGAAGCTCTTCAAGTGCACCGGTCCATATCCTATGTTATGTGACCTGTGGGCATATTGAAAAACGTACGGTCTTCCTTTGCTGTGCTGAAATGTTCAAGATGTTGCAAACTTTAGTTAGTACATTGATGGTTATGGGTTCTCTCTCAATAGTCTTGGAGAAACAAACAGGTGGAGTGCATTTTCTTCCGGTCATTGCAGCATTTACATTCTTCATTACTTGTTCCTGAATAGATGGATGTTCAAGAAATGCTCTGGCAATTGACTTAAAATGGTGCATCCTACAAAAAGACGTTCATCAGTGATGATGGAATCATCTTCAACACCTACCAACCTTCCATCAACCAAGTCCACATGCTTCAGCAAATTTCTTAATCTTATCAATCTTGGAAACACTTCTTTGTACCACTCCAAAGGAAAGTTTCCTTCATGTGACGAATATGAGCAATTATGGAATGTTGTATTCAAATGTAAGGCACCATTTTGCAAGTTTCTAGCAATGTACTTTGGCTTAAATAAAAAATCCTACATGTATCCGAAACCTCCCAACTTATGCCTCATACCATTTAGCAGTGTAATTGGATATGTTCATTGGCCCTCCTTAGTTTTATCTACAACCCCAAAATCCCATATCAATAAATCGAAAATTTCAAAGCATGCATTCTCAAAGGACTACAATCAAAACACACATTCTCAGTAAATTCCTTCCATTTCACCCAATTTTAATTGATTCAAAAATTCTAAATCCTAACTATTACTTGAACTTGAATTAAACAAAGAATTATGAAGAGGAAGAAATTGCATTGCATACCTCGGTAGCGGGCGGTTAGTGATTGGCGGAGGTCAAGGCGACGGTCGAGGGAGAGAGGCAGAGAGCAGAGGGAGACCGATAGAGGGTCCAGAGGGGTAGTCTTAAAGTAGCAAGAAAATTCCAGCATGGGAAAGTGAGAACAGAGAAAAAGGAAAGAGGTGTTGAATCTTCGTGCTTTGATTCTAATTTTCAAATCAATAAAATTTAGTCATCTTCTGTTTAACTGCGAAAATTTGAGTTTTGGCAATGACTCTCTCCTCTCGCTCTCTCATTATCTTTGTGTCTTGAGGAGGAAGACTCAAAAGTTCATCAATTAGCGGTTTTCTTTTACTTTTAATTATTAGGTGCCCTTTCAATTGCTTCTGACTGGTCGAGCCGGAGATCTCCAATAATTAGGGTTTCGGGTTTTGGGTTTCGGGTTTTAGGGTTTAAGGTTTCGGGTTTAGGGTTTACGGTTTCGGGTTTAGTGTTTAGTGCATAGGGGTTTTAGGGTTTAAGGTTTAGGGGTTTAGGGTTTAGGGTTTAGGGTTTAGGGTTTAGAGGTTTAGGGTTTAGGGTTTAGTTTTTAGGGTTTATGGTTGAGGGTTGATGATTGAGGGTTGAGGGTTTGAGGGTTTAGTGTTTTTGGGGTTAAGGGTTGACGGTTGGGGTTGGGGTTGGGGGTTAAGGGTTGAGGGTTGAGGGTTTGGGATTAGGGTTTGGGGTTTACGGTATGGGGTTTAGGGTTTTAGGGTTTAGGGTTTAGAGTTTACGGTTTAGGGTTTAGGGCTTTGGGTTTTTAGGATTTAGGGTTTAGAGTTTAGGGTTTAGGGTTTAGGGTTTAGTTTTTAGGGTTTAGGGTCTAGGGTTGAGGGTTGGGGGTTGAGGGTTGAGGGTTAGGGTTTAGGGATTAGAGTTTAGGGTTTAGGGTATAGTTTTTAGGGTTTAGTTTCCGGGTTGAGGGTTTCTTCTTTTCATATCCAGAGCAACAGAAAGGTTCTTGGAAAATGTTATCATTTTGGAGGCCGTTTTGATGCCCTTTTAGCTACAAGGAACTTCAATGCATTGATTACTTACGTTTAATTGTGTATGCTTTTGAGCATTATATGTGAGACTTATTTGGTAATCGGGTATGTTTTTAGCTAATAGTAGGTTTGAATTTGTAGACGCTCTGATTTGGCCTCGGTGGTTACCACCAAAACTCCGTTATTATTGAACTTTGTTTTATGGTGTAAGGTTGTATGAACCCAAAAACTTAACCAGAAGTCGTGTGGGCTCAAGACTCATCATAACTTGTCTATCGAAAAAAGGGGTTTCGGCTCAATTTCTAATAGCTTGGCCAACAGGTTATGTTTGCCAAGTTATTTCCTAGATCCGCCTTAAGGATCCTCAAAAGGTTTCTGGCGATGTGACATCCATACCCAAGGGTCGGGGTGTTACATTAGGGTTTAGGGTTTAAGGTTTAGAGGTTAGGGGTTAGGGGTTAGGGTTTAGAATTCTTAGGAGGCTTTGCACGTTTCCTTTTCTCCGGAATTTTAACACTCAACCCTTGCTCTCGGGGTGTCGGGAATGATGACTTAGGCTCAATTATGTCATCAGGATTAACAATCAGATGAACCTCGGTGTTCACACCACACTCATTGCCAAAGGTGTCAACATCATCGTTAGGGACCGGGTTAATGTTAGTAGGGGTATTAATCTCATCAGGAATCTTTTGCTTCTTCCTCTTCTTTACCACCACACCATCTAGATTCTCCTGCATCGCCTTCCTAACTTCGAGTGGCACCCGGTGGCAATTAGATGTATTACCTTTTGACAGGATTCCATATTGTGACTATGCTGTTAACTTTCTCCATTAGACTCTTCAAAATAGGTTCTCTTTTCACATTTAAAACCCATAAAACCTCATATCCATTTTGTTTCCAATTTGTGGCGCGTTTATTTTCTTTTCAAAATGACGCTATGTTTCAATAAATAGAAAAATACGTTCTGGGTAATGTTCTAGAAAATAGTAAAATACATTCTTTAAAGGGATAAGGCGCACATATCATAGGGCATGAGGAGGTTGTTGAGCAGCTGATTATACCAATTAAAACAGTAACTATAAACTAATTCCATGAATAATGAACAAGTTCCCTTTATATGTAAGTGTCTTGCTCTCAGCTCCTACACAACACAAATGTCTTTACAGCTCTGTAATTGCTTTATCCCGTGCCAAATCATCTTCTCTTCGACAAAGGTGATGATTTTTCCCATACATGGGCATAATTTGTCCTTGTCACCAATCTCATACAATCCACCTGAGACCTCCACCTCCATAACTCGAATACTTCCATGAAGATAATATCTTAGAACAAGCATTGAGATGAGTGGTCGAGTGTTTTTAGCAGCTTCTTTTGCACCAGGTTCTCATGATGGAGCATGTCCTTTTACCCAATATCCCTATCAATCAGCACGTCTTTGATTTGATTCATCCCTTATTTCATGGCGTCAAGCTTTGAGACATGAACTAGTAATCCGTGTTTGTTTTTCATACATTTGATGAGGTCATTGAACATGTCAAGGACCTCATCCATGAACAAACATCCTCATCTTGGCAGCTAGCATGTTTCTGCCGGAATTTGAGGCAAGTTGAGACAATTTGCTAACTCATAAATGTCCCTTTGTTAGAACCATTATGATTATCAACTCTATCTCTCGCTTTTAATCCCTTCAAAAGTTCTTCAAGTGCACTAGTCCATATTCTATGCTGTGGGACCTATGGGCATGTTGAAAAACGTACGGTCTTCCTTTGTCTGTGCTGAAATGTTCAAGATGTTGCAAACTTTAGTCGAGTACATTGATGGTAATGGGTTCTCTCTCGATAGGCTTGGAGAAACAAACAGGTGGAGTGCATTTTCTTCCTACCATAGCGGCAATTACATTCTTCATTGCTTGTTCGTGAACAGATGGATGTTCAAGAAATGCTCTGGCAATTGACTTAAATCTGTGCATCCTACGAAGAAGACATTTATCGGTGATGATGGAATTATGGAATGCTGTATTCAAATGCAGAGCAACATTTTGCTAGTTTCCGGCAGTGTACTTTGGCGTAAATAGGAAATCCTACATGTATCCGAAACCTCCCAGGTTATGCCTAATCCCCTTTAACAAGTGTAATTCAATATGTTCACTTGCCCTCCTTAGTTTTATCTACAACCCCAAAATCCCAAGTCAGTAAATCGAACCTTTCAAAGCATGGATTCTCAAAGTACTACAGCCAAAACACACATTCTCAGTAAATTCTTTCCATTTCATCCGATTTTAATTGATTCAAAAATTCTAAATCCTAGCCATTACGTGAACTTGAATTAAACAAACAACTAAGAAGAGGAACAAATTGCATTACGTACCTTGGTAACGGGCAGTTAGCCACCGGTGGAGGTAAAGACGGTGGTCGAGGGAGAGAGGCAGAGAGCAGATGGAGACTGGTAGTGGGTCCAGAGGGGTAGTCTCAAAGCAGGAAGAAAAATCCAGCTTGGGAAATTGAGAACAGAGAGAAGGGAAAGAGGCGTTGAATCATTGGGCTTTGATTCTAATTTTCAAACCAATAAAATTTAGTCATCTTTTGTTTGAATGCGAAAATTTGAGTTTTGGCCATGACTCTCTCTTGTGGCTCTCTCACTATCTCTGTCTTTGGAGGAGGAAAACTCAAAAGTTCATCAATCGACGGTTTACTTTTACTTTTAATTATTAACCGCCCTTTCAATGGCTTCCGGCTAGTCGACCCGGTGATCTCCAATAATTAGGGTTTAGGGTTTTAGGGGGTTTAGGGTTTACGGTTTTGGGTTTAGGGTTTAGGGTTAGGGTTTAGGGGTTAGGGATTAGGGTTTTTAGGGTTTAGGGTTTAGGGTTGAAGGTTGATGGTTGATGGTTGATGGTTGAGGCTTGAGGGTTTGAGGGGTTAGGATTGAGGGTTGAGGGTTGAGGGGTTGAGGCTTGAGGGTTGGGGGTTGAGTGTTAGGGGTTGGGGTTGAGGGTTTAGGGTGTAGGGTTTGGGGGTTGGGGGTTGAGGGTTGAGGGTTGAGGGTTTGGGGTTAGGGTTTAGGGTTTAGGGTTTAGGGTGTAGTTTTTAGGGTTTAGTTTTTAGGGTTGAGGGTGGAGGGTGGAGGGTGGAGGGTTGAGGGTTGAGGGTTTGAGGGTTGAGGGTTGAGGGTTGAGGATTGAGGGGTTGGAGTTTTGGGGTTTGGGGTTGAGAGTTGATGGTTGAGGGTTGAGGGTTGAGGGTTTGGGGTCGAGTTTAGGGTTTAGGATTTAGGGTTTAGGGGTTAGGGGTTAGGGTTTGGAATTCTTCGGTGGCCTTCCACGTTTCCTTTTCTCCGGAATTTTAACAGTCACTCCTTGCTCTCGGGGTGTCAATGATGATGAGTTAGGCTCAATTGTGCCAGCAGGACTAACAATCAAATAAACCTCGGTGTTCACACCACACTCATTTCGAAAGGTGTCAACATCATCGTTAGAGACCGGGTTAATGCTAGTAGGGGTATTAATCTCATCAGCCATCTTTTGCTGCTTCATCTTCTTTACCACCACGCCATCTAAACTCTCTTGCATTGCCTGCTCGACATCCAGTGGCACCCACCGGCAAGTAGAGGCATTACCTTTTTGGCAGGCATTCCAAATTGTGATCATGCTGTTAATTTTCTCCGTCGATTCTTCAAAATAGGTTCTCTTTCTACATTCAAAACCCATAAAACTTCATATCATTTTGTTTCGAATTTACGGTGCGTTTATTTTATTTGCAAAACGACGCTATGTTTCAATAAATAGTAAAATTCATTTTTGGTAATGTTTCAGAATATAGTAAAATACATTTTTAAAAGTGATAAGACGCACATACTCGAAGGACACGAGGAGGTTGTTGAGCAGCTGATTATACCGATTAAAACAAGTAATTATAAACTAATTCCATGAATAATGAACAAGTTCCCTTTATATGCAAGTATCTTGCTCTCAGCTCCTACACAACACAAATGTCCTTGCAGCTTTAGCTTTCTTTTCATCCCTACTGTTTCCCACACAAACCGAAAGAGCCCAAGAGCCCTCTCTAATTGCTTTATCTCGTGGCAAATCATCTTTTCTTCGACAGAGGTGGTGATTTTTCCCATACACAAGCATAATTTGTCCTTTTCACCAATCTCATACAATTTACCCGAGACCTCCAATTCGATGAAGATAATATCTTAAAACGGTAAACAAGCATGGAGATGAGTGGCCGAGTGTTTTTAGCAGCTTCTTTTGCACCAAGTTGTCATGATGCAGCAGTTCCTTGTACCCAATATCCCTATCAATCAGCATGACCTTGATTTGAGTCGGCCCTTCTTTCATGGTCTCAAGCTTTGAGACATGAACTAGTAATCCTTGTTCGTTTTTCATACATTTGATGAGGTCATTGAATATATCAAGGACCTCTTACCATGTGGGGATTGATGGAGAATGAGCTGTTTTAGATGGTTCAGGCCTTATCCATGAACAAACAACCTCATCTTGGCAGCTAGTCTGTTTCAAAGAAGGAATTTGGGCAAGTTACGACAATTTGCCGACTCATAAATGTCCCTTTGTTAGAACTATTATGACTCAATAGTAATGAAGAGAGTAATTGCCGCAATGAAGATGCTTGTTCATGGATGGGTTTAGGGTTTAGGGTTTAATGTTCAGGCTTTAGGGTTCAATAAATCGAACATTTCAAAGCATGCATTCTTAAAGGACTACAGCCAAAACAAACATTCTCAGTAAATTCCTTCCATTTCATTTGATTTTAATTGATTTAAAAATTTTAAATCCTAGCCATTACCTGAACTTGAATTAAACAAAGAACTAAGAAGAGGAAGAAATTACAATACGTACCTCGGTAGTGGGCGGTTAGCGACTGGTAGAGGTAAAGGCGGCGGTCGAGGGAGAGAGGCAGAGAGCAGAGGGAGACTGGTAGAGGATCCAGAGGGGTAGTCTCAAAGTAGGACGAAAAATCCAACATGGAAAATTGAGAACAGAGAGAAGGGAAAGAGGCATTAAATCTTCGGGCTTTGATTCTAATTTTCAAATCAATAAAATTTAGTCATCTTCTGTTTGACTCGTGGAAATTTGAGTTTTGGCCATGATTCTCTCCTCTCGGAAACTCAAAAGTTCATGAATCGGTGGTTTACGTTTACTTTTAATTATTAGCTGCCATTTCAATTAGTTTCGGCTGGTCGAGCTGGAGATCTCCAATAATTAGGGTTTAGGGTTTAGCGTTTAGGGTTTAGGGTTTAGAGTTTTAGGGTTTAGGGTTTTAGGGTTTATGGTTTAGGGTTTAGGGTTTTTAGGGTTTAGGGTTTAGGGTTTACGGGTTAGGGTTTAGGGTTTAGGGTTTTAGGGTTTAGGGTTTAGGGTTTAGGGTTAAGGTTTTAGGGGTTTAGGGTTTAGGGTCTTTGGTTTAGGGTTTAGGGTTTAAGGGGTTAGGTTTGAGGGTTAAGGGTTTAGGTGGTTCGGTTTAAGAGTTTAGAGTGTAGGGTTTGGGGGTTGGGGGTTGACGGTTGAGGGTGGAGGGTTTATGTTTTGGGGTTAAGGTTTAGGGTTTAGGGTTTACGGTTTAGGGTGTAGTTTTTAGGGTTGAGGGTTGAGGGTTGAGGGTTGAGGGTTGAGGGTTTGAGGGTTGAGGATTGAGGGTTGAAGGTTGAGGGTTGAGAGTTTCTTCTTTTCATATCCAGAGCAACAGAAAGGTTCTTGGAAAATGTTATTATTTTGGAGGCCGTTTTGATGCTATTTTAGCTACAAGGAACTTTAATGCATATTGATTACTTACGTTTAATTGTGTATGCTTTTGAGCATTATATGTAAGACTTATTTGGTAATCGGGCATGCTTGTAGCTAGTAGTAGGTTTGAATTTGTAGACTCTTTGATTTGGCCTCGATTGTCCCCGCCAAAACTTCGTTATTATTGTATTTTGTTTTATGGTGTAAGGTTGCATGAACCCAAAAGTTTAACTCGAAGTCGTGTGGGCTCAAGACTCATCGTAAGTTGTCTATTGAAAAGAGGGGTTTCTGGCTCAATTTCCAATAGTTTTGCAAACAAGTTATGTTTGCCAAGTTGTTCCCTAGATCCGCCTTAAGGATCCTTGAAAAGGGTTGTGGCGATGTGACGTCCATACCCAAGGGTCGGGGGTATTACATTAGGGTTTAGGGTTTAGGGTTTAAGGTTTAGGGGTTAGGGGTTACGGTTTAGAATTCTTAGGAGGCTTTCCACGTTTCCTTTTCTTCGAATTTTAACACCACCCCTTGCTCTCAGGGTGTCGGGAATGGTGAGTTAGGCTCAATTGTGTCATCGGGATTAACAATCAGCTGAACCTCGGTGTTCACACCACACTCATTGCCAAAGGTGTCAACATCATCGTTAGAGACCGGGTTAATGCTAGTAGGGGTATTAATCTCATCAGGAATCTTTTGCTTCTTCCTCTTCTTTACCACCACACCGTCTAGACTCTCCTGCATCGCCTGCCTAACATCGAGTGGCACCCGGTGGCAATTAGATGTATTAGCTTTCGACAGGATTCCAAATTGTGATCATGCTGTTAACTTTCTCCATCAGATTCTTCAAAATAAGTTCTCTTTTCACATTTAAAACCCATAAAACCTCATATCCATTTTGTTTCCAATTTGTGGTGCGTTTATTTTCTTTCCAAAATGACGCTATGTTTTAATAAATAGAAAAATACGTTCCGGGTAATGTTCTAGAAAATAGTAAAATACATTCTTTAAAGTGATAAGGCGCACATATCATAGGGTATGAGGAGGTTGTTGAGCAGCTGATTATACCAATTAAAACAGTAATTATAAACTAATTCCATGAATAATGAACAAGTTCCCTTTATATGTAAGTGTCTTGCTCTCAGCTCCTACACAACACAAATGTCTTTGCAGCTTTGTAATTGCTTTATCCCGTGCCAAATCATCTTCTCTTCGACAAAGGTGATGATTTTTTCCATAAATAGGCATAATTTGTCCTTGTCACCAATCTCATACAATCCACCTGAGACCTCCACCTCCATAACTCGAACACTTCCATGAAGATAATATCTTAGAACAAGCATGAGATGAGTGGCCGAGTGTTTTTAGCAGCTTCTTTTGCACCAAGTTCTCATGATGGAGTAGGCCCTTTTACCCAATATCCCTATCAATCAGCACGTCCTTGATTTGATTCAGCCCTTATTTCATGGCCTCAAGCTTTGAGACATGAACTAGTAATCCGTGTTCGTTTTTCATACATTTGATGAGGTCATTGAACATGTCAAGGACCTCATCCATGAACAAACATCCTCATCTTGGCGGATAACTCGTTTCTGCCTGGAATTTGAGGCAAGTTGAGACAATTTGCTAACTCATAAATGTCCCTTTGTTAGAACCATTATGATTATCAACTATGTCTCTGCTTTTAGTCC